>CM066572.1:23440000-24155000 GCA_033816785.1 Picus viridis
CCATCACTGCTAGTGTCCTTCCTCTCCAGTGAGGAGGGGAGTACTGGGTACATCCAGCACACGCACATGGGCATCTCTGGACGTGGGTGTCACTAGTCAACTCCAGCCTCAGAAAGAAATCTTGACTAAGAGGAAGGCAATGAAACCTGACCAGAATCTTTACTGAGTCTTTTTCCCTCCATGAGGGAGAAACCACAGTCACACCCTGGATCATGCACATCATGAACACTAGATAAGGTGAATATAAACTAGATAAGGTGAATATATTACAGTCTTTGGGCTTCAAGTGGGCAACTGCCTTCCACAGAGCTCTACCTCTGTAAACGTCTATGCTCACTGTGCCAAGTGAATTGTCAGTAGGTAGGGCTGAGATTATGTATTTTAAATGGATTTTACAACAATATGGAAGAACTCAATTACAGGACAACGTTTTTCTCACAGGCCAATAATGCACCTCTTGATTCCAGTACAAAAAAAGCACCACAGTGCCTGTTTCCAAGTCACTGACACAAGCAAGCTGGATATGCTGCTGCAAAACTGTGCTTCCAAAGGATACAAACAACAATCTTCTAGATGAAATAGAGTCTAACTGACTCCCATCACTCATCACTTGCTTTGTCCAGCAACAAGGGTGAGAACTGCAGAGTCATTTCTTTTATTTTACTTTCTCCGTGCTGTCCAGATTGTGAATCTTTCTGGAATGAGGAAGTTACAGAACCAAAGCAGAGAATTCAGAAAGAATCACAGAATCCTTTAGGATGGAAAAGACCTTTGAGATAATGGAGTCCAACCATTCTCTAACTATCCCAAGTCAGGTGCTAAACCAGGTCCCTCAGCACCACATCTCCATCTCTTTTAAGCACTTCCAGGGATGGGGATTCAGCCACCTCCCTGGGAAGCCTCCTCCAGTGGATGGGAACCCTATCAGTGAAGAAATTTCTTCTCATATCCCACTGATCTGTTGCACAGTCATGCAGTCCCTTGACCAGCAGCAAGATTACAATGAAATCCGTTCAGATGTTCCTAATGGAGTCCTCTGGAACCCATTAGGTGAGAGTCATAGAAAGAAACTTCAGAATGAAAATTGAAAGGAGTTTTCTTAATGTTAGGTAACTTCCAGAGAAGTGGAATTGACAGTGCTCTGTATGACCAGCATTCAAAAAGAAGGGGAGTGTTCCTGGTAACACTCCGTCCTTCTAGTGAAATCTCAAAAGCTCACTGGTCATATCTGGAAAACACCAAAAAGTTCTCTGAGAAATACCAGGAGGAGTCAGCATTCCAGGATTTCCAAATGTTAAAAAGCCCCTCTCGTGTTTTTTGATTAAACACACGCACACCGCGTCCTGTGCACACAGCCTGAAAGCATCACTCCGGAGGCGAGGCACTGTCCGGACCGCACAGACCCCCTCCCGCAGCCGCAACCCCGCCGGCGGAACTTTCACTGAGAGCTTTTCTGTCGCTAAGCTCAGCAAAGGTGCGGCGGGGTACGCCGCAACTCGCTGCCGTCGCAGTTACGGCTCCGGGGGCCCGGACCCGAGGTGCCGCTGGCACCTGCTTCGAGGAAGAGGGGCAGCGGCAGGTGCCCGCGGCGCAGCTCCCCCGCGCCCAGACCGTCTGGCTGCAGCTGCCGCTCCGCACCCCGCTTCCCGGCAGCAGGCAGGATGGGAACCGGGCGCTTTTACTTTCATTCTGAGGGGGAAATGGAAAATAAAAGCAAACCCTGGAATTTCCCCGGACATCACCGCGGGTTTAAAAGGACACCGGGCGGCACCGCGCCGCCACAAGCAGGCGAGGCGGCGGAGCTGGTGAGCCGATAGCGCGGCTGGGGATTGGGGGGGAAAGGGGGAGGGGAAGGGTGCGGAGCACAGCACAGCCCAGCCCGGGCGCAGGTGGAGTAGGGCTACCCGCGGAGCTCTAACCTCCGAGAGACGCGGTGCGGTGAGGTGCGCGCTCCTTACCATGGATCATGGTCCGCGGAGAGGGTGGCAGGGAGCTGCGCCAGTGGCTCCGCGGTCATGGTGGCGGCGGCGAGCCGCCCATGGTGGCTGCAGCCCACGGGGCACCGCGCAGGGCGGGAGCGAGAGGAGTCACGGAGACCCGACAGGGCTCAGTAGCCCCCGCAGCTTGCCTGCCCGGGGAGGGTCGCGGCGCTGTCAGATGCGGCTGCGGGACGGGCGGGCTTGGCATTTCCCATGGGGCTTCCGCTGGCGGCGGCTACTTTCACTTTCTGCTCCGCCGGCAGCCGCGGTGCTCCCCGCCGTGGGTCCGGACTTCGCGACCTCAGCACGGCGAGGCGGGCGCGGACGGCTGGCGGGCTGCCAAGGCAGGAGGCATCCCCGCTCCGCCGCCGGGAGGTCGGCAAGGTGCTCCTGGCAGCAGCGGCCGGGGTAAAAGCAGAAAAGGGAGATACGGCGTGCGGCGTCGGGATCCCCGCAGGCGGGACGGCAGGAGCTGTGGCAGGGCCGTGGCGTGCCGGGGGTGTTACATAGAGCCCCGGCTACACGCCCAGTGCCGGCCGGAGAGAGAAGGATGGACCTTGGCAGTGTGCGTGGAAAGAGCCGCTCATCCGCGGGGAGCCAATCCTTCAGACTATCCCAAAGCACAAAAACTGAAGGGAGGGCGGATAAACCCCACCCCAACCGTGTTCTGGAATCGGCCTTTTAGAGGAGAGGGAGTTGCGATCTTGAGCTACTTCACAGTGCCCTGTCCCGGAGTGAGACTGCCAGGAGAGAACCCTCCCAGTCAGGCTTGCCACAGGCTGGTGGCAGCAAGTCTCAAATGCAAGGTGGATGCATGGGTGTCTGCAGGCTTCACCCTCTGTCCCCACCACTGACAGATCATCTTGGGGAAATTGGGAGGCTGGTGAAGGGTCTGGAGAATAGGTCTTGTAAGGAGCAGCTGAAGGAACTGAGGTTGTTCAGCCTGGAGAAAAGGAGTCTGAGGGGAGACCTTCAGGCTCTCTACAGCTACCTGAAAGGAGGTTGTAGTGAGATGGGTGCTGGTCTCTTCTTGCTGGTAACAAGTGATAGGACAAGTTGCAACAGGGAAGGTTTGGGTTGGATATTAGGAGCAATTTCTTCACTGAACAGGTTGTCAAGCACTGGAACAAGCTGCCAAGGAAGGCAGGCCCAGGAGGTTGGATGATCATTCCTGAAGGGATTTAAAAGATGTGGTGCTGAGGGACATAGTTTAGCAGCAGTCTTGGTAGTGTTAGGTAGTAGTTGTACTCGATGAGCTTAAAGGTCTTTCCCAGCCTAAACAATTCTATGATTAAGACAGTGAATGGCACAGGAGTGTATTTTAGTGTAGAAGAAGCTCAAATTCTCAAAGACATCTGTAGCCAGATGTGGTTTTCCAGGTTAATACAGCATGCAAAAATTGATGCTTTGGTGCAGGTGAAAAGGCTTGGAAGGAAATAAGGTAGGAAATGTCTTTGTAGCATCCCCTTCACATCTCCCACCCAACATACTTTCTTGAGTTCTGAGTCCTGCATCACTTTTCTGTGCTCCGTGAGCACAAAGAGCTGATTCCATAACCCCCTTCCCTTCTCCTAATGGTGTTTATCTGAGTGGGGATAGGTACGGGAGTGTGAATAAGACAGAGGAAATCTATGGAGTTGGCTAAGGTGCAGACTGCTCATGATGGTTTCCTCCTATTCTTTCATGCTGGAATAGTGCCACTTTGTTCACATATGAGGAAGCTTTTAGCCCTCTTTGCTTATCTCTGCACTACAGTCTGGTTTGGATTGGGTTATACGTTTCTCAGGAGTTTTTCTTTGGGAAAAAATAATCCTTCTGCAGAGGTATTCTCACAAGATTGAAGAGTGAGAGTGTTTTCCACCCCTTCAGCTTTGAGCAGCTTGACTTTCAGCAGTAATTTCACACCACTACTGTACTGTTTGGGCAGTGATCAATATCAACACAGCTCCATACAAAGAGCAAGCATCTGTCCTTGCTGGATCCCTTAACACATGCTAGATTGGATGTGATGGATGGCTCAGATCTTGAATTTGGACTAGGATTTTGCCTCACTAATAGCTACATCTTCCAGCTCTTAGATGTGTGCTGTGATCACTGCTTTTTTAAATTTCTTGTCTTCTTTTCCCTCTTCTGCCAAACACTGCCCGAAAACATCCCTCCGTGCACATCTGCATTTTGCTGGCATGTGCAGGTCAGGGATGATACAGGACTCTTCTTTAAGGTGAGGTGGAGGTGAACAGCACCTGGTGTAATGAGAGAAAATTTATAACCAGCTGTTTCTAGGGCCTGACACTTAGATACTGGCACTTCCAAAACTCAAATGCTTTGAAAAAGCTGCACTATAACGCTCCACTCATGCAAAACCATATCCACAAGATCAGCTTTCTTTCCAAGCTGGCAGTTCTGCTGATTTCTCATGTGTGCTCACAACAGGAGGGATGCAGATGCTAGCAAATTATCTGGCTGTAAAATAGAAAGGAACACTTCTCTAGGTGCCATCGTGATGCCGGTTTTCTGCCTGAAACATCAGGAAGCCTGGCTATTGCTTCAATTTAAATTTTAAACCAGTAGTGCAGTTGATGGAAGGAGCCAGTGTAGTAGTTCTATGGTTAGTGGTAACAGAATGGTTTGGGTTGGAAGGGACCTTGAAGATCATCTACTTAACATGACTGTGACAGGTGACACTGGAGCATCGATAAGAGTTTTTCTTCAGTAGTGGCAGGGTTTTGTCTGCTGTGTGCTAAGAAGATGAAGAGTCTGTCTATTGAATGTATGCAGAACTCTTTCTTTACTCAGAGTAGCAAATAGGTGGTGTGATCTGTACTTTGGCCCTAATCACGTATTTAGATCCCTGTTTGATGACCCAATCCTGGACTGTGGCATAAGTTTGGAATAGAATAGAATAGAATAGAATAGAATAGAATAGAATAGAATAGAATAGAATAGACCAGGTTGGAAGAGACCTTCAAGATCATCGTGTCCAACCCATCATCCAGCACCATCTAAACAAATAACCATGGCACCAAGCACCCTATCAAGTCTCCTCCTGAACACCTCCAGTGATGGTGACTCCACCACCTCCCTGGGCAGCCCATTCCACTGGCCAATCACTCTCTCTATGAAGAATTTCTTCCTAGCATCCCGTCTAAACCTCCCCTGGCGCAGCTTGAGACTGTGTCCTCTGATAGGATACAAGGATACAAGTAATGTGTTTATGTGTGGAGGGAGCTGGAATAGTCGAGCTTTGACTGTAGCTTTTAAAAGCATTTTGAATCATTGCATGCAATTTAGGTTTTTTTTAAAGGCCCTTCTTGCAGTGATTTACGGTTGTGTTGCTTAGTTTTGTTTTGTTTTGTTTTCCTGAAAGGATTACCTGCAGAAATATCAAATGCAGGTCTTCAGAAGACTCTGTTCAGCAGACAGAATTGCCTTTATTTTTTTTAATTTTTTTTTTTTTTTAAGAAAGAACAGACACCACCCAGTAGAAATTAAAAGAAAGGATTTAAGACTGATTGTATCTGCCCCTGTACTCAGCACTGGTTAGGCCACACCTTGAGTCCTGTGTCCAGTTCTGGGCCCCTCAGTTTAGGAAAGATGTTGACTTGCTGGAATGTGTCCAGAGAAGGGCAGCAAAGCTGGGGAGGGGTTTGGAGCACAGCCCTGTGAGGAGAGGCTGAGGGAGCTGGGGTTGCTTAGCCTGGAGAAGAGGAGGCTCAGGGGAGACCTTATTGCTGTCTATAACTACCTGAAAGGAGGTTGTGGCCAGGTGGGGGTTGGTCTCTTCTCCCAGGCAACCAGCACCAGAACAAGAGGACACAGTCTCAAGCTGTGCCAGGGGAGGTTTATGCTGGATGTTAGGAAGAAGTTCTTCACAGAAAGAGTGATTGGTCATTGGAATGGGCTGCCCAGGGAAGTGATGGAGTCACCATCACTGGAGGTGTTTAGGAAGAGACTTGATGGGGTGCTTGGTGCCGTGGTTTAGTTGATTAGTGTTGGGTGATAGGTTGGACTCGATGATCTCAAAGGTCTCTTCCAACGTGGTTAATTAATTCTATTCTATTCTATTCTATTCTATTCTATTCTATTCTATTCTATTCTATTCTATTCTATTCTATTCTATTCTATTCCATTCCATTCCATTCCATTCCATTCCATTCCATTCCATTCCATTCCATTCCATTATATTTTACAAATATTATCTTTGCAACCCATTTTAATCAGAAACTCAGGATCCTGAAAGAAGAAAAGTTCATCCCATCTGAGATGGTTGGCACCAGGTTGCCCATTCTGTGAAGTGCAGCTGGTGCCCTACTGTAAACAGAGAGGTCTCCCTCTCGGCTTGAATTAAGCTGTGGTTTAACTGGGGCTAAAACCTTTGGGGAGCGAATAAAGCTGAAATACTCCTGCAGAATTTTCCAGGCTTTAGGTGCTGTATTTCTCTGTAATACCTCAGCAATTGATAAGGCTGTTTGCTTTAATAAGAGATGTATTAGTTTCACTATGTTAATAATTTGACTAAAATTGCAAGCAAGAGGCTTCTGGGAAGGTTTAGTCTAAGGAAGGGCATTAGTGCACACGTCTGCAGCTTTCATTTGATGCAGCTTTCAGAAATAAGATTTAAAACCATGAGAAGAATGTGCTGCAAATTGCATAGCTAACATCCAAAAGGCTCCACCAATTTTATCTGTTTGTGGCTCAACATATTTGGTAATGCTGTTCAGTGCATTTTCCAAGGACAGTTTCTCTAAACAGGTTTCAATTTAAAGACCCAGGGGTCTCCTGACCCAGTCATATTTCTTCATAGGATGCTGCTGTTTTGCTACTACGTATTAACCTCCACCAGAATGCCAATATTCCTGAGCAGCTACGTGATGGCAAGGCACGTGATTTCTTGTTAAGGTTCAGCTCTTGAAAGACGTAATTGTTTCTGGGAATGCTGCTGTGCTTCTGCAGCTGTTGCTTGTCGTCTTGAAAAGTTGTCATGTTCATGACTTTAAATTTGCTGTGAGCCTGCTTGTATCATTAGTGACTGATTGCTTTATTGGGTGCAATTAGTTGACAAGTCATAAATGTTTTGATTTTATTATTTTATGCATGCTGCAGTTGTGACAAACTGGTGGGACTCAGGAAAGGGAGGACACTGTTGTCAGTGTTCTTGTTTTTAAGGCTGAATGTGTCTGCTACTTATTGTCATCTAACTGGGAAGGGATGGGGAGGAGAAGAGACATACTTCCTCCTACCCCACCCCCACAACCCAATCCCATGAGACGAATCCTACTTAAATGGGATTTGGAATTGGATAGATTGAGCACCCAAAACTCTCATTGATACTCAGGTCTGGGAAGTTCTTGTTCTCTGTCATATTTAAGCAAGACAAAGGCACCTAATTTTGTCCTTGCACCAGGACAGCCGTTCGGGGTGAACATCCATTGAATTGCCATTGCTGCTTTTGCTGCACAAATCATTTGTCCCGACATTAGGATGTATGCTGGAAAAAGAAACCAGGGAAAAAAACCCCACTACAAACTGTCTGAAATGCTGCCTTCTTTTCATGCAGAATTATAGATTATGGTTATGTTTGCTCAAATGTAAGGCTTTTTTTCTTTTTCCCCTTCTTTTTTTATTTGGGGGGGGTTGTGTTCTCAGTTTGCTCTGTTTCTTTTGGTTTGGTTTTTCGTTCGGGCTTTTTGTTTGGTTTGTTTTGGTTGGTTGGTTGTGGGTTGCAGTTTGTTTGTTTGTTTGTTTGTTTGTTTGTTTTTAGGAGACTCCAAAGTAATTTTCCCAGTGGAGGTTAGGAGAGGTTAAAAAAAAATACTTCTGTGGAACTATTAAGATAAGAATCATGGCTGTGTGGCAAGCTCACCGGAAACTTTTGTTATCAAACTGTGGAAACATTTATTCCTTCAGCAGTAGGTGGTAGTTATTTTATCTTCCTGTCTGGCAGCACAGGAAGATGCCAATAAAGATTTTATCAAGAGCTGCATGCCAAGTAAAGGGATTTTGATAAACTACCATGGGGAAGGAGGAGTTTTCTAAAAGCAGCATTACCAGAGCTGAGGAGATGGTGTGGGAGCCAGGCTCCTTGCTCCTGGCTGCCCGGGGTGGTACCCACGTTCCTGGCCATGACAGCTGGGTGTGTAAGTCACATCGCCTGCTTGCATCAAGTCCGTGGCAATGAGAGGCTTTTAGTGGGGCTGTCCTTATCTCCAAGTAGAGATTTCTGAGCTGGCTGTAGTTTGTTTTGGTGCTTTGCACAGGAATCTCAAATGTGGGTGCTGTGGTTTAGCCCCAACAAAGGACAAATTATGAAAATCCTCCCTCAGAGAGACACAGAAGAAAGAGAGGCTTGGGGGGTGCTGGTGGTGTGTTTTCTGTCAATGCATTTCCTTTTGCTTTTCCTGCTTTAAAAAGTGCATTTTCAGGGATGGGCAGAGGTTTGGTAGCAGCAAAAGTCTTTACAGATACTTATCCATATTGAAATGCTGACAATTTAATTGCATTTCAGGCTCTTAGAGGTTCATTTGGCTTTGGTGTGGTGCTTTTAAGAACTGTTTTTTTTTCCCCCCCCAGAAGTATAATTTATTATGTTTTGATTACTTGTGGCTATCTTTAAAGGGTGGCTCTTTTTTACAATGTTAGATGTACAAGAAAGCATTTGTTGAACTATTTATTCTCCTCCTCTCTTCCCTCCTTTTCTTCATTGCCCGTTACTTGTATTGAGAAAATGTAGTTAGCGAGTAAAAGACAGTGGCAAATGTCCCTAAACTACTACTTCATTTCTTTTCACTTTTCCCTTTTCTTTATCTTGCTGTTACTGTTTTTTTAAAGAGAGCTTAGAGTCTTCCTCTTGGTATTACAAGCAGGCAGAAGATCACCCTGGAAAGTGACGACAGCCTCGGTGGCTGTTGTACAATTAAATCTCAGCAGTTTTGTAGAACCAGAGTCTTATTTGAGGAGCAAAGTTTCAGGTCTTCAAGCTTGGAAAAATATTGCAAGGTGCTGATGGTTATTTTCTCTTTGCCTTGGGTGTGTATTAATATATGTTTGTGTCCTATCACCACCATTCTGATGAAGACTTTAGGTGTGTTACTAAAATGAATTGAAAACCTTTGTGTTTGTGTGTGTGTGTGTGTGTGTGTGTGTGTGTAAAATCCCTTCTCTGAATAAATGCTTGCTTTAAGAAAGGCTATTCTGAGTTTTTCATTCATAACAAAAAGCTGACTAAATTCAGTGCAGACCCACAGTTAAATCTGATGACTTTTGTGAGCTTCAGAGTTTTTTTCCTCTTCAGTTCACCGTGCCTTCCCAGACTTGACAACTATTAATTAACTTCTTTACTTGTTTAATTCCATGCACTTAAAAAATACCTTACAAAATGCATTCTTTCCTTCCAGGAAGCTGCTTTTATTGTGTGCTGGTAAATTATCTTGACAAGGGAGTATGCTGTTAAAATTATATTTTTTAAAAGCACTGATTGATAGGAAATGTTTTAAACAGAGGTCACTTATTGTTAAGTGGAGATTTTGGGGGCCAGATACTACAAGCCCTGATTCCAGCACACCTACCTTAGATGCTGATTTTTAAGTGAAAGATCGGGTTTCAGCCTTGAAGCCCAGCTGCAAGCAGAGCCTCTCCACATTGAAGCTTTGACATATCTCTGACATTTATGTTGTTGCTGACCGGAGTTGCCCTGACACCATTCCAAGCACATCTCTATCTCTGAAGATCCCCCACCCCCACCCCTTACAGATGTGTCTCTCTGCCCAGTTTGCAGCGAGTGTGGGCTCTAAGCATGGTTAGAGTCGGGGTGGGGGTGCGGTTAAAAAGGAAGTACGATTAACAATTAAAATCTAATGTGCTAACGCAGTTTACCTGACAAACATCCCTTGGCAAAGTGAAATGCTACATGCTGAGACTTAATGATTTTGTCTTTTTAATGTTTTGGGGTTTTGTGTTTTGTTTTTTTTGCAGAGAAAGTTCACCTAAATATTGCATTAGGACCCAGCAAATGCATTTCATAAAAGCAGGCTGCAAGTACTGTGGGGTTTGTGTGCTGGTAACCAGTTTGAAGGGCTGAGCTGGGATCAGTGGGTGGATATGCTTGTCTGGCCTTTCAGTGCCATTGATTTTTGTTCTTCAGCAGAGGTAACAACACTGGCCTTTCAAAGGTCTCAAGTAACCTGAATTGGAAACACGTGAACAGCTATAAATTGTCCTGACCTACAGAAATGGATCAAATAATGACGTGAACTCTGAAAAGAAAAGTAAGACTTGAGCAAGTGGTCAATAGTTGCCTTTTTAATTGTTTTAAATGCCATTCAGAAGTGGCTTGCAGAGCACTCAGTTATTTTCAGTACATTTGACACCCAGTGGGTGCATTTTTCAATATGATGGTGAAAGGTCGTGGTTGTCTGCACTCCCTTTGCCTCGCAGCACTTCTGTCTGATTAATGAGTCTTTAGTAACCTGTTGTGATTTCAGAAACATATTCTAGAGTGCCTGACTTTGCAGTGAGGATTTGAGTTTAAAAGTGCATTTAATTTTGAAGGAACAACAGCACTAGCAGAAGCAGCTAATGAAGGTTTGTGGTTGTTATCCCTGGCTTATTCACTTGCTTTCTGGGCTGTTCAGTTTTGGAAGGAAAAATAACTTGGTAGTCATTCAGAGGTCATGTGTGTGTGTTGAGGGGCTGCGGCATTTTTCAGTGTGTGTCACACCCAGTGCTGTCTGTTATCTTGTCTGACCCTTCTGATACAATTCAGTGCCTTTTATTGGTGTATGATTAAGATTAGGACATGGCTGTGAGCAAGGGAGCTGAGGATGTTTTTAGGTAGGACTGTGTGACTGGGATGTTCAAGATGAATGGGGATTGCCACTGGGGGGGGCATGGGCCTCTGACAGTGCTAGTCTGTTACTGGCAACCTGGGCTTCTAAATTAGGACTGGTTTCACAATGTTGTAGAGCTGCCACATCTTCTTTCATGGATGCATATGTCCTGCAGACATCATGGCATCATATATTCTGCCTTCAGTTACTTCTCAGGAACACCCTAGAAAGATCTCTGGACCATAGTGTTCTCACATTTCTGTTATCACCTTAAAGATCATCTAGTCCAAACCCCCTGTCATGGGTGGGGACGCCTCCTACCACACCAGATTGATCAAGGCTCCATTCAACCTACCTTGGAACACTTCCAGGCTTGGAACCTCCACAACTTCTCTGGGCAACCTGTTCCAGTGGCTCCCCACCCTCGTGGTAAAGGCTTTCTTCCTAATTGTTAATCTCTTAATCCAGTTTGAAGCCATTATCTCTTGTCCTGTCACTCCATACCTTTGTAAAGAGTCCCACTCCAGCTCTTCTGTAGCCCCCTTCAAATACTCTAAGGTCTCCCTGGAGCCTTTTCTTCTCCAGGCTGAGCAACCCCAACTCTGATCATTTAAGGTATGTCTGGTACTACTGGTGCACCCATACTTGGTGGTGGGGTACTCCTTGGCAAAACACCAGTCTCAAATCTATGTGGCATCCTTCTTATCCTTATCCTGCCCCAACTCAACATTCCTTGTCCCCTGCTCTACAAGGATCTTGTCTGAATGCAAGTATAACCCAGTGGTGCTCCTAACCTGGCCAAAATGCCCTGCCCAGTGTTTATTGGTGTATACACTTGCAGGTCAAAACCTCAAGCATTTGCTTCCATGGATTGGGAGTGAGGCATTCAGGAGGTGCTCAGACAGCTTCCTCTGGCTGCAGATCCTGGGGCACAAGCTCAAGCTGCTGTCCTCCCCATTTTCCAGTTGTGTAAACCTCCCCACTGGGAACAGCCTCTCAGCTATAATTAGAAGTCGAGGTTACTCTTAGTTTGACAAGAAGATGACATGAGAACTTCCTGGACTATTGTGGATTTTGCAAGAGGTTCTGGAGAAGTGAGTCTCTAGGAGAAAAGATACAAAGAAAACGCCAAATGTTCTAATTCTGTTAAAAGGGGAAAAAAGAGTCTTTATTGTTGTCTAAACCAGAACATCTTGGCTCTTAGTATAGAATGGAATGGAATGGAATAGAATAGAATGAATAGAATAGAATAGAATAGAATAGAATAGAATAGAATAGAATAGAATAGAATAGAATAGACCAGGGTGGAAGAGACCTTCAAGATCATCACGTCCAACCTATCATCCAACACCACCTAATCAACTAAACCATGCAACCGAGCACCCTATCAAGTCTTCTCCTGAACACCTCCAGTGATGGTGACTCCACCACCTCTCTGTCAGCCCATTCCAATGGGCAATCACTCTCTCTGTGTAGAACTTCTTCCTAACCTCCAGCCTAAACCTCCCCTGGTGCAGCTTGAGACTGTGTCCTCTTGTTCTAGTGCTGGCTGCCTGGGAGAAGAGACCAACCTCTGCCTGTCTACAACCTCCCTTAAGGTAGTTGTAGAGAGCAATACGGTCACCCCTGAATCTCTTTTTCTCCAGGCTAAGCAACCCCAGCTCCCTCAGCCTCTCCTCACAGGGCTTGTGTAGCACTTGGTAGACAGAGAATGTGCCCATAAAACATGGACTCAAGGTCTCAATGCATTACGAAGAACTTCATTGGCCCCATGGCAGCAGGTGACCATCCTCTCCCGCTGCTTCAGCACAAGGGAGTAAAAGAGCAGAAGCAAACTTGTGCTTTCTGTTGCAAAATTGTTGAAAAGCCCAGTCTGTCTCACCAGCAGTGTTTGAGCTGACAGATGAGTGCATACATGACTCCAAAGCTAACATGACGAAGAAAGCTTGGACTGAGCTACCACCAGTGTTTTCCTTGAAACTGGATTCCATAAAGAACAAGATGAAGATGTGCTGGTGTGTCATCACCACCAGTTAAACTCCATCTGCCACACCTGATCTCTCTCAGGCTAGGTTCTGGGTGCACCCTGTCCTCTGGATGTTAGTGTGCACAGGGATTAGCAGCAGTTGTCTAGTGCTAGCAATTATGAGTTTTCCCACTCCTTAAAAGATTGTCAGCCTCTTCCTGTTCTGTCCTTCCTGTTCACACTCACTGACTGTCAAAAGGTATCTTCTTAGCCCTTGCCCTGCAAAGGAACCCTCCATTATCAGCAACTTCTGGTAGGCAAATTACCTAGAACCCCACTTACATCCTACAGTGAGCTTTCAAGCTTATCTCAATGGAGATCTACCCAGGCAATCAGGAAAATTGTGGTCAGAACAAGACAGGACAACCCCATTAGGGAGAGGTAACAGGAGGACATCCTTTTGCTCCCTGTCTGGGAGGTGCTTCCAACATGAGCTTCAGAAAGCCACCAAGGCACTTTCCCTAAGGCATGTCTGTAGAGAATCAAATGGGATCCCTGCTTCCAACCTTTGACTTTCTGAATTCAGTGGGATACCTCCCTCCCAGGTCCTTCTGGTGCCACTTAAATCTATTCTTCTCCTTTTCTAAAAGCATTTTGAAGGCTTCCAGGTCCAGAAATGTAAAAAGTGTTCAGGATTGTCAAGGTTGGAATCACTGCTGCTAAACCCTTGAGCACAGCTTGGATGAGTGCCTTGGGAAGAACCAGAGGGAGTATGCAAAGGCAGGACAGGGCCACACCAGCAGGAAACAAACTGAGTAATTACTCAGGGATGCCTCCCCTGCCTCATCAGCCCTGAATCCAGGGTGTGCACTTGGGATGTGCTGAGGAGGAAATGGCTCCGTATGAATGATAAGGTGGTTGGTGTTCACAGGGAGTTGGGTCTGACAATCTCCCCTTCCAGGATTGTCTGCCCAGGAGGGTAGAAAGTTCTTTTGCTTTTCCCTCCAAGAAGACTTTGTGAGAATGCTTTGTGGTCATATTGCCCCATGACAAACAGATGATAAATATTTCAGACTGGTTATTTCTCTTACTGTCAAACACACCCCTCCCCCCAACAACAAAACACACAACCAAAAACCCCACAAAAACCCCAAACAAGCAAACCCAACCAACCAAAACTCAAACAACCCCCCCAAAAAAACCAAACCAACCAAACAAAAAACCAAACCAACAAACAAGTGAAAAAAAAAAGAAAAAAAGAGAAAGGAAAAAAGAAAGCAAGCAGGTGAGGTGGGAAAGCCCTGTGCAACTAGTTAGGAAAGGGCTGGAGATCCACTTTAAATAAACTCAAAGGCTAGCCTGTTAACTTTTTCCTTACTCAGCTCTCTTAGCTGTCCCTAGGAAGCCTGCCAGAATGAAATGAAGCTGGTGATAAACTCTGCAGAGGTAGCCTGAGACACAGGTGAGAGCCTGACTATTATGGCAGGAGATAGGCTGATGGCTGGTTGGGACAGAAGTGGGACCAGCTCATGGCTTGCTTGTGACAGCAACACCATGGATAACAGCTGGGGTGAAGCTCTGCTCGTGGCCTGGCTTGTGTTTGTCTGGCTGAGCCACTGCTCAGCACCTTGACCTCTTGCAGTGTATTGGCATCAGTGCACTCAGGGCAAACAAGGGAATAATTTTTTTCAGGATAAACAAACCAACCCATGCATGTATGTGCTGGCACCGTGGGAGTCAGCCACAGCCAGCTCCCCTGTAGGGTTTTGCATGTGGAGTTGCATCACCACCTTCGACTGGTCCTGTTTGAACAGGGGCACCAGGCAAACGGGAGGAGGGAGAGGAAGATAAAAACTGAGTAGGCTGGAAAGGACTCTCGTCTTTCCAAACCCAGGCAACTCTCTGCATGTTACTCTGGAGGTGAGACAGGCTTTGGTTGTGCTAATGTGAAGTGACTGCCACATGCTGCATGTTCATCCAACGGAGCCGGCAGCCAAACACAATGGTAAGCTGGGTGTGAGGTGTACCTGAAAAAGGGGCAGGCTGGAATGGTGTTGCTAGCATGTATGACTTGAAAAGGTGCAGCTTGTGCTGCTCTGTCTCATGGACCATGTGGAGATTTCTGACCCAAGGCTATAATCTAAGCATCCTACAGAGGCTAGAGGTGCAGTCAGGAGTGCAGGATCCTTTGGCTCCAAGGGAATGAAGTTGCTGATACGATGATGCCTTGCTCACGAGCGGAGATCTAGCTGCTGGTGCTCCCCACAACGTTCATGCTTTTTAAAGTCAAATTGTCTGTTTCTTACAATCTGGAAGTACTGGAAGTGAGGGCTGGGGTTCACAGAGAGCTTTTATTTTTCAGTGTCTCTGTAACAAGTGCCAAAGAGTTAGGAGATTAAATGAATTTAGACAGTACTGATTTGGGAAAAGTAACTAAAGCCTGCTCCCCTCAGGGAGGCATTTCTGGCTTCTGTTATTATCAGCATATCTCACAAATCATACTTTACTATTACTAAAAATATCTTCACCCAAGAAAAGGCTGAGAGCTTTTTTTTTTTAACTCTTCCAAGGCTATTTGGAGGAAGGAAAACAAAATAGGCTTGAGAAGAGTTTTTTTTAAAGCTGGGAAAAGCCCCCAGGATGGTTGCAATGATTAGTATTAACTGCATCAAAAACTGATAATCCAACAGCTCCTTGGCTGCTCCTTTATTCTTGTGTCTCTTTACTACTACTCAGCTCTGGTGAGACCCCACCTGGAGTACTGCATCCAGTTCTGGAGCCCCTATTGTACGAGGGATATGGATGAGCTGGAACATGTCCAGAGAAGGGCCACGAGGATGATCAGAGGGCTGAAGCACCTCTCCTATGAGGACAGACTGAAGGAGTTGGGGCTGTTCAGTCTGGAGAAGAGAAGGCTCCGAGGTGACCTAATTGTGGCCTTCCAATATCTGAAGGGGGCCTACAGGAAGGCTGGGGAGGGACTTCTCAGGCTATCAGGTAGTGATAGGACTAGGGGGAATGGAATGAAGCTGGAGGTGGGGAGATTCAGGCTGGGCGTGAGGAGGAAGTTCTTCACCATGAGAGTGGTGAAGCCCTGGAATGGGGTGTCCAGGGAGGTGGTTGAGGCCCCATCCCTGGAGGTATTTAAGACCAGGCTGGATGAGGCTCTGGCCAGCCTGATCTAGTGTAGGGTGTCCCTGCCCATGGCAGGGGGGTTGGAACTAGATGATGCTTGTGGTCCCTTCCAACCCTGACAGATACTATGATACTTTTAAACTCAAGTTTGTTCCCAGCCTGACAATATTACTGAGAGGGCATTTTAGGCAAATAGTAAGTAAGAACAGGCTAGTTGATTTCTAAAGGGAGGACCAGAGCTGGAGAAAACAACTTGTTAGGGCATGTGTAACTTGTTCACTCTAGCTGCCCACAAGCAGGAGAAAAATTGGCATGGCTCACACAAAGCATTTCAAATGTTCCAGTTCAAACTTGGTATGATCTGCCAGCTATAGGAAATGTTTATGTTGGCTTTTGAAGGCATCTGTCAGTGTTTGCTGGCTCTGTCTGTGCGTGTAAATGTTGAAGGGTGACCTTCCCTCTCTGCTTGAGGGTGCTTGCGGTAGAGGTGGAGAAAAGGACCTCTGCTCTGAAGCATCGTGGCAAGCAGATGGCAAAGGCTTGTGGAAAGCACTACATTTCTCCACAAAGGCCAAAGAGAAGGTGTTGCATATGATGGAAACATTTGCCTGCTCTTTCTCATGTTATTTATCATTAGTGTTTTTTTCCTTTATAAAAAAGCACTTTGATTTCCCTTCCTCTTTTTCACAGAATGGTAGGGGCTAGAAGGGACCTCTGAAAATCATCTACTCCAACCCCCTTGCTAGAGCAGGGTCACCTAGAGTAAATCACACAGGAGTACATCCAGGTGGATTTCAAGTTCTGGAGAAGGAGACTCCACAACCTCTCTTAGCAGCCTGCTCCAGTGCTCTGCATCTCTCAAAAGAAAAGACATTTTCCTTATGTTTACATGGAACTTCCTGTGTTCCAGCTTGTGTCCACTGCCCCTTGTCCTGTTGCTGGGCACCACTGACAAGTGTCTGGCTCCACTATTCAGACTCTTGCTCTTTAAATATTGATAAACATTAATGAAATCCCCTCTCAGTCTGCTCTTCTCCAGGCTAAACAGCCCCAGTCTCTCAGCCTTTCCTCCAAAAGGTGTTGCAGCCCCCTCAGCATCTTAGTGGCTCTCTGCTGGACTCTCTCCAGTAGTTCATTTTCAGTAACCAATGAAAATTTTGCTTGCTTTCCCAATTCTGTGCCATCTCTAAGGCAAACAGTTTGTTGCCCTTGCAGGGGTATAAATGCAGACTGCTTTCAGTCATACATGCTCCTGAATAAATAAGACATGCAAAAAGACTATTATCTGTATAAGATGTGCAAAAAGACTATTACCAATAGAAGTACCAAGGCTGCAAGACAGTTTATTTGAGCCTGTAGGGTCATAAAGTGATCAGCTGGGAAGTGTGATGCACAGTGAATCCAATGGGGCACAGTGATTATTATGCAGTTAACTGCTTCAGCTGCTGTCACTCAATGCTGTCATGGACAATGCTGTGGCTGCCTGCTCAGATATCTACCACGGTTGTGTCATCTTAATTGTTCCTTGGTGGAACATGTGGAAAAAGAAGCCTGCAGGTACATTTATTTATTTATTTAAAACCAATCTAATAGATCATTTGCCTCTTGCCCTGAAGAAAATGAGGAGAGGCTGAGGGAGCTGGGGTTGCTTAGCCTGGAGAAGAGGAGGCTCAGGAGAGACCTTATTGCTCTCTGCAACTACCTGAAGGGAGGTTGTAGCCAGGTGGGGGTTGGTCTCTTCTCCCAGGCAACCAGCACCAGAACAAGAGGACACAGTCTCAAGCTGTGCCAGGGGAAGTTTAGGCTGGATGTTAGGAAGAAATTCTTCACAGACAGAGTGATTGGCCATTGGAATGGGCTGCCCGGGGAGGTGGAGTGGCCATCACTGGAAGTGTTTAAGAGGAGACTGGATGGGGTGCTTGGTGCCATGGTTTAGTTGATTAGATGGTGTTGGGTGATAGATTGGACTCAATGATCTTGAAGATCTTTTCCAACCTGGTTACTTCTCTTCTCTTCTCTTCTCTTCTCTTTCTTCTCTTCTCTTCTCTTCTCTCTTCTCTTCTCTTCTCTTTCTCTCTCTTCTCTTCTCTCTCTTCTCTTCTCTTCTCTTCTCTTCTCTTTCTCTTCTCTTCTCTTCTTTCTCTTCTCTTCTTCTCTTCTCTTCTCTTCTCTTCTCTTCTCTTCTCTTCTCCTCTCTCCTCTCTTCTCTTCTCTTCTCTTCTCTTCTCTTCTCTTCTCTTCTCTCTTCTCTTCTCTTCTCTTCTCTTCTTCTCTTCTCTTCTCTTCTCTTCTCTTCTCTTCTCTTCTCTTTCTTCTCTTCTCTTCTCTTCTCTTCTTCTTCTCTTTCTTCTCTTCTCTTCTCTTCTCTTCTCTTCTCTTCTCTTCTCTTCTCTTCTCCCCCTTTAGGTAGAAGTAATGCTCTACAGTTTCACAAAGTAGAAGATAATTATGGAATTGGATGACCTCATGGAGACCAGAAAAAATAGTTATGACACATATGTATTATCTCTAGGGAAGCTTCAAGTCAAACAGTAAGCCCAAAACATCTGAACTCTGCCGCTTAGGTATTGAGTAATCCTGCTGGTCATAATGCACCTGATATTTTTCAGCTGCAGTGAATCAAGTACATCTGAAGCTGCCATGTTACTCTGGGTGCTTCTGTAGAACAAGAACTGTTTGAGCTGAGAACAAGAAAAAATTATTCAACATATATAGTCTTTGCTTTTGACTCCCCTCCTCCTATGGATATGAAATGAATGCAGTTTTGATCTTACCTGAAATCACATTTGAGAATTCTGAGCACATCTTTACCAAAGGAAGCTGAACAAATTCAGCAACTTGCAAAAATGAGAATATATCTTCTGCCTCATCTCCAAACCCCAAAATGCCCAATAATCATCCTGAGCCCTTGTCTTCTGTCTCCTAATTTGAGTGGAGCTTAGCTCAGAAATTGGGAGAGACACGTTATGCAACGCTAGTTTAGTGTGACAGATTTTGGCCAATGCATGCCCCTGAAACTTGGCATTCTGGGTGGGCTGTCTAATTAATTCTGCCTAGACATGTTTACCTTTTTTTGTTGTTAGCTACAAAACACATCTGAAGGATTTCTCCAAAGACTGCTCT
Source organism: Picus viridis (assembly GCA_033816785.1). NCBI lineage: Eukaryota > Metazoa > Chordata > Aves > Piciformes > Picidae > Picus > Picus viridis. The sequence goes on from CM066572.1 coordinate 23,459,029, forward strand.
GATAACAGGAGCTGTAGTCGTAGAATCATAGAATCAATAAGGTTGGAAGAGACTTCAAAGATCATCAAGTCCAACCTGTCACCCAACACCTCATGACTAGTTCATGGCACCAAGTGCCACATCCAATCCCCTCTTGAACACCTCCAGGGATGGTGACTCCACCACCTCCCTGGGCAGCACATTCCAATGGCTAACAACTCTTTCTGTGAAGAACTTTCTCCTCACCTCGAGCCTAAACTTCCCCTGGCACAGCTTGAGACTGTGTCCTCTTGTTCTGGTGCTGGTTGCTAGTCTTGACAATTTCAGTGGCTGATGGCTTATAGTTGTAAATTGCAGTGGGTATGAAACTTCCCCCTTAGCTCATTGCTGGCTTAGATCATGGCATGGGTGCCCGTTTAATATGATCAGATATGCTGTGTGCTTCTAGAGGTTTTAGTGAGTCTTCCTATAGCTGCTGGTTTATTTGAGAGTATAATAACACTCTGACCTCCTCTTGTAAGTAGCTATCTGAATTGGATGTGCTCCATAAATGGATTAGATGACTTTTCGTAGTAGTTTAGCTTCTGCTCACTTCTTCCAAATAAAATTCCCTAATGTTCCATATTTCAGAGTGTTTTTCTTCCAGATCTAGATTCTGGAAGAATCTAGATTAGAAGAATCTAGATTCTGGAATCTAGATTAGAGAAAATAAACAAAATAACCTGTGGTTCTGTTTCTGAAATACCTATTGTCTTCCTAATTACTCTTGAAGTTCCATTCAATCTATTCAGGTTGCTACTCTGAGAGTCATAGAATTGTTTAAGTTGGAAAAGACCTTTAATATCATCAAGTCCAACCATTCTCTAACCCTACCATGTTTTGTACTAAACCATTTCCCTCATCACCACAGCCCTGCCTCTTTTATACACCTCCAGGGATGGAGATCCAACCACCTTCCTTGGGAGCCTGTTCCAAGGCTTGACAACCCTTTCAGTGAGGAAGTTTCTTCTAGTATCAAGTTGTACCTTCCCTGATGCAGCTTGAGGCTGTTTCCTCTTGCTCTGTCACTTCAAATTGAACCCTGAGTGAGCTGAAGTTTGTTCTTTTAGAGACTAAAACCTTTGTCTTGGATCTAACTATTCTATTCTATTCTATTCTATTCTATTCTATTCTATTCTATTCTATTCTATTCTATTCTATTCTATTCTATTCTAACCTTTGGTGTGCTCATCTGTATCCCAGACTCCATAATATTATGATCACTGCAACCAAGCCTGTCACCAACCAAAATGTTCCAGAGCATGTTTTCTTGACTAGTGAGCAGCAAGTCTAGCAGTGACCCATTTCTGCTTGGCATATCTAACATTTGTATGAGGAAGGAGTCCTCTAAGCACTCCTGCAGTTTGAGGGATGGTGGGAGAGCTGCTGTGTAGTTCTTCCAGCAGATGTCTGGGTAGTTGAAGTCTCCCATAAGAACCAGGTTTTGTTGACCTGAAGATTTCCTCATTGACCCAAGCATTGCTTCATTGGTCTCCTTGTCTTGGTTAGGAGGTCTATAGCAGGTGCCTACTGTAAGGTCTCCCTTGGAGACAACCTCCCTGATTTTTGACCCACAGGCATTCAATAGGGCTTCCACAATTACCATAGTCAACTTCTATACACTCAAGGTTCTCCTTGATGTAGAGCACAACTCCTCCTCCTCTTCTACCCTGCCTGTCTTGATGAAAGAGCCTATATCCATCAATCACAATCCCCCGTCGTGTGAGCTGGCCACCATGTTTCCGTCATTGCTGTGATAGCATAACTTGCTGAGTGGGCACAGAGCTCCAGTTCCTCCTGCTTGTTTCCCAGACTGCATGCATTAGTGTACCTACACTTTAGGTGGATGGTCTTTTGATTCTCATTGAGGGAAACAGCTGATGCATGTTTAACTCTACTCTGGTTGGCCATTGAAGCTGACTTACTCACTGGTATAGTCTCCAGTTTCCCCTGCTCATTGCTCATGCCCTGTGCATTGGTATTCTCTCTATACAGCCCCATTCCATCCCCATCCCACTTTCAACCAGCCATGCTAGTCCTTGCCCCCAGATCATTTTTCTTCTTTGAGAAAAGCACTTCCTCTCTGTAGCCAGCAGGCCTGGGGTCTTGTAAAGTAGCCCATGATGAAAGAACCCCAAATCCTGCCAGTGACACCAGCCCTGTAGCCAGGCATTAATCTGCTGGCTTTTCCTGTTCATGCTCTCATCAAACATAGCTAATGGTGGGTTAGTGGCAAATGCTACTTGTGCTCCTGATCCCTTCACTGTTTGTCCCAGGGCCCTGAAGTCTTTCTTCATTGCTCTCAGGTTACTTGCTGAGATTGGACTGTCAATTTGGAAAATCACTAACAGGTAGTAGTGAGATGGATGGACCAGGGCAGGAAGTTTTCTTGGTACATCCTTAACCCTGGCCCCAGGGAAGCAACATACTTCCCTAAAGGCATGGAAAATTGGCAGCTGGGTGGAAGAAACCCAAAGCCCTGTCTGAAGGAGGGCCTTTAGTGTAAACTTCCAGCGGTTGTACATCAGATAATCGACAGGAGAGGGGGAATATTGAAACCCTGAAGTTTGTAGCCAACCCAAATAGGCAAAGCTGGAGAAAACCAGATGTAGTTTGGTCCCTGTGCACTTGTGTGTGGATTTTTTCAGTACATGGCACTGTGCTATCAGCAGTGTGTGCAGGGGCAGGGCTTAGGGCTGTATCTGAAGCATGTTAACACAGCTGCATGTTTCTTCCTAATGGTTTTTCCTAATGGAGCAGAACCAGAAGTTGTTTGCCCTTTTCTAAACAGGAAAGGTCAAAAGTGAGTAACACCATAGTGTTGGGTTTGTGGGGACAAATTATGATAGATGGCATTTATGAGCATGCATGATTGTGCACGTGTGAGATTTGCAGAGTTTTAAAGTACTGCTGCTGCTGAAATGGTGTTTTCTGAAGCCCTTTTAATGCCTTTATGTCTCTCAGAAGGTTATTCTGTGGGTTTGAAAAATGTAGTAAGGGAAACATTTTTGCAGACATGGATGCTCTAAATATTTGTTCATTGTAGGCTTTTGGAATCTCTCCTCTGCAGAACACTTACTGGTGGCCTTAAGACAGCTGGCTGGTCACGCTGAGCCGGCGCCGCTCCAAGCGCTAAGTGCTTGCAGGATGGTATCTCATGGGGTGGATATGAATCTTGTGTAACTGCAAATGGAAGCAGTGAGCTTCCTATATCCATGGAGATACAACCCTGTGATAAAAGCATTTGAAAAATTCCATTTTGATATTGAATGAGGATAATGTCCACTGAAATAAAATTGCAGCTACCCAAGGTTTCCTTCTCAACAGAAAAACAACTGAACAAGCTTGAGCAAACCGTTCTGTATGTTTCAGGTTTTTTTGTCCCCTCTCCCCCTCCATATCCACTCTACTCTCAGGATGTTTATACTTCTTCAGAAGATTACAAACCCAGAGTTTCTGTAGGCTAACTCTCAATTTCTGATCCCCTTCTGAAGAAAGAAAGGTCAGCAAAAGTACTCCAGGGGACTTTCTCCTGAGAGGAGTTCAAACACTACTAGAAGTAGCATAACTATGAGTTCTGTGTATTGCACCGGCTCTGCAAAACAAAGGTGCAGGTAGGGATGCTTGAGCTCAGGGAGGATGGATCCTTGTCCTTCTGACTCTGAGCTCTAATCCTCCAAGTTTCTCTCAAATAGGAAAGGATTTCTCTGACAGGCTTCCTTTAAATAAAGGATTGGAAAATAGAGAATTGCCCTGAGATGAAAGAGGCAGAAACAGAAAAGGATTTCACTGCTTCAGTGCAGCCTCACGTACCAGAGTTGTTTACAGATTTGTAGCTTATAAAACAGAAAACAAAAGCAGATTCTTCCAAAAATGGATAAACTGCCAGATCATCATCTTTCAGTATGAATTCTTAGGAGAAGTATAACAAGCTGTCAGCACGGGATAAAAAATATGTTCTTGTTCAAAAGATGTATGTGAGGGATACAACACTGAACAGTTAAGAGTTCCCAGAAAGAGAGCCAAGAAATGAATCAGCAAGCATGGAGAAAGAAGAGTTGAAAGGTCAAAGATCTCTCTGTTACGGGATGAGGACAGACTGAAAGAGTTGGGGCTGTTCAGTCTGGAGAAGAGAAGGCTCCGAGGTGATCTAATTGTGGCCTTCCAGTATCTGAAGGGGGCCTACAGGAAGGCTGGGGAGGGACTTCTCAGGATCTCAGGTAGTGATAGGACTAGGGGGAATGGAATGAAGCTGGAGGTGGGGAGATTCAGGCTGGGCGTGAGGAGGAAGTTCTTCACCATGAGAGTGGTGAAGCCCTGGAATGGGTTGTCCAGGGAGGTGGTTGAGGCCCCATCCCTGGAGGTGTTTAAGACCAGGCTGGATGAGGCTCTGGCCAGCCTGATCTAGTGTGAGGTGTCCCTGCCTATGGCAGGGGTTGGAATTAGATGATGCTTGTGGTCCCTTCCAACCCTGACTGATTCTATGTTTCTATGATACGGGTTTTTTTCTTGTCTTTGATTTCAGCCCACTCGCCTTTCTCAGGCTACCCTGTGGCTTGCTTGTGGGATGGTAGTGATTAGAACTATCTGATTATTCAGAAGTGAGAAAACAAAGACATGCCATCAAATAAATGATGTAGTATCCTTGTCTTTTTTTTTTTTTTTAATGACCTTCATTTGTTTAAAGATAATATTGTAATATATTAATATTTTTTTTTTGCTTTCTGTTCCCAGTCTTCTTTCTTTCCACTCTTTTAAGCTATCTGATGTACCTCTACATGAAAGATAAACTGAATTTTTACTTAGTGATTCTATAAGTCTATGAAATAATAAGGCTGGAAAAGACCTCTAGGAGCATAGAGTCCAGCTGTAACCCAACTACCATGACCACTAAACTATACCATGAAGCACCACATGTACACACTTTTTGAACACCTCCAGGGATGGCAGCTCCACCACCTCCCTGGGCAGCCTGTTCCAATGCCTCACCACTCTTTCAGTAAAGAAATTCCTCCTAATATTCATTTAAACCTCCCCTGGCACAACTTAAGCCCATTTAGTCTCTTCCTATCACTACTTACTTGGGAGAAGAGACCAACACTGGCCCCATTACAACATTCTCTGTTAGTTTTTTTGCTGTAGGTGAAGTGCAAGTTTCTAGACTTTATACCAACACTCCTAATGTCAGCAGGGGGGTGGTTGGTTTGCCTCTGCTTTGAGATATTTGGAAACAACTTTTTGTGGGGAGGTATGTCTGTAATTTATACCATGAAGAGGTATTGTCCTTCTGAAGTGACAGAATTCATAGCAGCAGTGGAGAAGCAGGATATTGTGTGAGACAATATTTAAGGCACCCTCAAATGAAAATTGTTTGAAATGGTTTGAAAATCAGAGCTACTTGCATTGCCTGCAGACCTGAAAGACAGAGAAAGTCCTGAGCAAACAGATGTTGTACTTATTTTTGGTAGGGAAGAGTGTAAAGGGAAGGAAGAAGGGAAAGGGTGAACAGACAATTGTACACCAGTCAACGAACTCCAATTTCCAGATAAATTCTGGACTAAAAATGCCAAAGACATGAAAACACTTCAAAGATTAAAAGGAGATGAATAATTATCAGCAAGTTGTGTTGAACCAGTATTATTTCTCCCTTTGATAGGATAACATGTCATTTAGATGGAGGAAGCAGTAAATTTAATCTGTCTTGGCATCCTTAGGGCCTTTGATGCTGTTGTTTGTGACGTGGTTGTACAGTAAATAAGCTAGAGAAATGTGGCCAGGGCAATAAGTAGCTGGGGGGCAAGATTCAGAATTCAGGTCTCAAACAAGCTTGCCACTGGGAACACTGTCAAAGAAGTAGAATACCTAATGGGTCTTCTAATATCCAACCTAAACCTTCCCAGTGCAACTTAAGGCCATGTCCGTCCAGCACCTCAATATCTTGATATTGAACAGTAGCCTCTTCAGCTGCACATCCAGCCTGCACAAATTATGCCATCCATTCCCACTTATGCTAACTTGGACAGGTGATCACAATGTTTAGCATGTTCTCAGGGTCTTCTGTTCAGTGTTGCTACGTTTATTTCCCTGGTGGACATGTCAGAGGTGTTCTGTAGAAGGACTGTCGGGTTTTGTTTCCTTGCCATCGTCTATGCCATATTTTAAGGACCGATCATGACAGGTCTCTTCCTCACCACTAGTCAGATGAGGTTGGCAGGTCAGCAGGAATTCTTCAGCAGGAGTTCTTCACCGAGAGAGTGATTTGCCATTGGAATGGGCTGCCCGGGGAGGTGGTGGTGTCACCGTCCCTGGAGGCGTTCACGAGGGGACTGGATGTGGCACTTGGTGCCATGGTCTAGTCGTGAGGTCTGTGCTTACAGGTTGGACTCGATGATCTTCGAGGTCTCTTCCAACCTTGGTCATACTGTGATACTGTGATACTGTGATTGGATGGTAGAGCAACTGCTGGGATTTATCCCTGGGTATGGGGTAAATGTCAACAGGGCACAGAGATCTCCTAGTGCAAAAGGAAAGTAAGGGGCTGATATCTTGTGCCCACCAAAGACAGAGAATGGGATTGTTATTGACAGGTACATCCAGAGACTGAGCACAATGGGGAAGAGGTAGATAAGCTAATGGGTGCCAGAACAAACATGTGTAACTAGTTACAAATAACTTCAGGCTAGACACTGGGATGTGACTGGTAATGAAGGGAGAAAATAATTCTGGAGCAGTTTCCACTAGAAGAAGTGTTTTGGCTATGTTGTGGCAGAGATTAAAAAGAGACTCAAAAAAAGTGTCCTATCTGTATGAAAATACTCTTTCTGGCAGATTGTGGGAGACATGGTAAAATGGCCCAGTAGTGCCTTTCAGTCCTGAGCTCTAGAGATTTCAAATGCACTGAAGTCTGCCTTTCACGCTCACTTTCATTTTCTTTTTGGAAGATAAACGTATTGTGTAATTCAAGGCAGACACTGATTGAGCAAACCCACATGCATGTGCTTACTCTGAGTTTTGGTGCTGTCAGTTGAGCAGTGGATTTCTGGGGAAAGAGAGAAAAAAAAAAAAAAAGTAGTTCTTTGGTTTTAATGATTATTTAAAGGGCTAACTGGTAACTCCAGGTTATGTGGAGCTTATTCTCTGTCCCCGAGGATTGACCACTCTTCCTCAAATCAATGGTTGCCCAGTGACAGGCAATTAAGACATAATTTGATTACTCATGTACAAATGAAATATTGTCTTAGCCTGTAACGATGGTAACAAGCTTGAAGTTATGACCTCAGCAGAGATTTAATAAGGCACCTACATTGTTTGTGGCGTTCCTGTGAGCCTCTTGGAAATCTCAGTTAGTTTACATTATGCTTAAGACCAGGCTGGATGAGGCTCTGGCCAGCCTGATCTAGTGTAGGGTGTCCCTGCCCATGGCAGGGGGTTGGAACTAGATGATCCTTGTGGTCCCTTCCAACCCTGACTGATACTATGATACTTTGTGTGTCTGTGTTCATTAAGGAGACACACTTGGTGCCATGGTCTAGTCATGAGGTCTGTGGTGACAGGTTGGACTCGATGATCTTTGAGGTCTCTTCCAACCTTGGTGATACTGTGATACTGTGACAGGATAGACTTGATGATCTTTGAGGTCTTTTCCAACCTTGGTGATTCTATGATTTTATGATTCACTTGGGGTTGTGATTTGTAAGGTTTGTTGATGTTTGTTTGTTTGGTTGGTTTTTAATCCTGTAGTATCATCTTTTCAAAAAATGTTTTTGCCAAAACAATTCTGTGCAAATCCTTTCTGGGAGCTATGGCTGGCTGAGCACCATCAACACAGTCAGACTGGCCCACTTACTTACAATACAATACAATACAATACAATACAATACAATACAATACAATACAATACACCAGGTTGGAAGAGACCTTCAAGATCATCGCGTCCAACCCATCAACCAATCCAACCCACCTAAACAACTAAACCACGCAGCCAAGCACCCCATCAAGTCTCCTCCTGAACACCTCCAATGATGGTGACTCCACCACCTCCATGGGTAGCACATTCCAATGGGCAATCACTCTCTCTGTATAGAACTTCTTCCTAACATCCAGCCTGAACCTGCTCTGGTGCAGCCTGAGACTGTGTCCTCTTGTTCTGGTGCTGGCTGCCTGGGAGAAGAGACCAACCTCTGCCTGGCTACAACCTCCCTTCAGGTAGTTGTAGAGAGCAATAAGGTCACCCCTGAGTCTCCTCTTCTCCAGGCTAAGCAACCCCAGCTCCCTCAGCCTTTCCTCATAGGGCTTGTGTTCCAAACCCCTCACCAACTTCTTTCAACTCATCTGAGAACGAGGGAAAATTCCTGGTGGATGTGAATTTGCTGATTGTGAGTTGCCTCAAAATACTTCAGACATTGCATAGATGAGGCAGAAGAGCCCTGTTGCTCTTAGAATCATAGAATCAATAAGGTTGGAAAAGACCTCAAAGATCATCCAGTCCAACCTGTCACCCAAGACCTCATGCCTACTAGACCATGGCACCACGTGCCACGTCCAATCCTCTCTTGACCACCTCCAGGGATGGTGACTCTACTTTTATTTACTGAGCTTCAGTTATGCTTCCAGAGATTCATGTTATTGCAAAATAGATTCTTCACAAAGGGTGACTGCATTTCTGAAAATCAAGGTGAAAATAAGATGCATATCAAATACAAGAAGATGCATTTAGCACTGTATCATCCTCAAGTTATGAGGAGCATGAACTTTCAAAATGGGTTTATTGTTTCTGTCAGATGTCACTAATACAGAAATCTCAACTCAAAATTGCTAAATTGCATCCATATTACTTATTCTGACTGCACTTTGTTAGGAAGCAGCTGTTTTATTTATTCTATTTGCAGCTATGGAGGTGAAATTCAAAACTTCACTGTTTTGGAATCATTTCACTGCTCCAGTGGAGGCTGAGGGGGAAAAAAAAGTAAAAATCAAGTAGAATAGAATAGAATTAACCAGGTTGGAAAAGACCTTCAAGATCATCAAGTCCAACCTATCACCCAGCACCATCTAATCAACTAAACCATGGCACCAAGCGCCCCATCTAGTCTCTTCTTAAACACTTCCAGTGATGGTGACTCCACCACCTCCCTGGGCAGCACATTCCAATAGCCAATCACTCTCTCTGTGAAGAACTTCTTCCTAACATGCGGCCTAAACCTGCCCTGGCACAGCTTGAGACTGCGTCCTCTTGTTCTGGTGCTGGTTGCCTGGGAGAAGAGACCAACCCCTTATGGCTACAACCTCCCTTCAGTCACCCTTTTCTAAGGGGTGCTTCTATGTGAAATCATCCACCACTCTTCTGGCACACTCGTGGGTGATCTGTTTGCTTGTTTATGTTACTTAGCAGTTGCAATATCGGTACCACTGTGTAGACAAAAATAAAACCTGTTATAAACTAAACCGAGTAGTTTTCATCCCAAACAGCAGGAGTAGTGAATGGCATTTGAAGGGCTACAGAGCACTCCTGTTACGCAGTCACTTTCCTTTATCTGCAAGGCTGTACAACTGCCTTTTCAAAATATGGTTTTCATACAAAGAATTGATTTTTTTGGTGCGTGGATTTAAATCCAGCTGTCACAACAACCCCATGCAATGCTACAGGCCTGGGGAAAGCTGCCTGGTAGAAAAGGACTCAGGGGTGTTGGTTGACAACTGGATGACGATGTGCTAGCAGTACCCAGGTGACCAAGGTGGCCAACAACATCTGGACTTGTATCAGCAGTACTGTGACTGGCAGGACAAGGGAAGCATTTGTCTGCCAGTACTCAGTGCTGGTGAGGCCACAGCTTGAGCACTGCATTCAGTTTTGGGGGCAATCACTGAAGGGAGGACAGTGAGGTACTGGAGCATCTGCAGAGAAGGGGAGTGAAGCTGGTTGAGGGGCTGGAAAACAGGTCATGTGAGGAGCAGATAAGGGAACTGGGGTTGTGTAGTGTGGAGAAAAGGAGGTTCAGAGGATGCCTTCTATCTCCCTACAATTTCCTGAAAGGAGGTTGTAGTCAAGTGGGTGTTGATCTCTTCTCCCTAGTAAGACATGATAGGATGAGAGGAAATGACCTGAAGTTGCACCAGGGGAGGTTTAGGTTGGACATTAGGAAAAATTGCTTCACTGACAGGGTTGCAAGCTCTGGCACAGGCTGTCTGGGGAAGTGGTTGAATCACCTTCCCTAGAGATGCTTAAAAGCTCTGCAGAAGTGGCGCTGAGGGACATGGTTTGTCAGCAGACTTGGTAGTGTTGGACTCAGATCTTAATGGTCTTTTCCAGCCTAAATGATTCTGTGATTCTATGACTTCTTGCATGTGGTCTGTACTTCAAGTGCATTGATGAACATGATTGGCAGTGGAAATCTGTCCCTTTCAAAATATTGCCTATTTTGCTGTGCTGTGTCAATGAATACCTTCCAGAAATAGCACTTGGAAAATTTCATGTACAAACGAAAGGGCAAGGTGCTTTCTTACCAGACACAATGCAGCAGGATCTTGTGAAGAGTTAAGTTCCACCCCTGCCTAGTTCATATTTCACAGTTTTATTTCTCTTTAATGAAGGAAAGGACTTCAGATCATGAAGGACAATGAAATAAACATGAGCACTTAGTAAGATGATGTCATCTTCGTATTTTATGCATCCATGGAGAGCTGAATGGAAATTTGAAGGAAGAAGGACAGGGAAATGGGTGTTACATCTGTATGTGGCATCAGCTATTCTCTCACTAGATTGATGTCTGCTTTTATGTCACTGTTAGAAAAGATGGTGTTAAAATACTAAATTGAAACAGCTCCAACCAACAAGGACAAAGTCTAAATGCTGTCCTTAAAAAGAACTTGCTTGGTTCTGCTAATCCCAGAGGTAGCTGTCACTTGTGATGCTGAATGGCAAAGGAGACCTGTGACAGGAATAGCATCTTCCATTTTCAGGTATGGTGCAAGCAGGAGCTAGAGGCTGGCCAGCAAGGTGGATTTCACAGAGCTGGAGAAGCACTGAGATGAGAAAGGGGCATTTGCAGGAGAGCTTCACACTTGATGAAGAAGTAGGGTACTGCTGGTGAGTAGAGTAGCTTAGTGCAGGTAAATAAACCTTTTTTAAAAAAAATAAATTAGAGTGAGGTCCTTTTAAATTTGTTTAATAAAAGTTTATTTTATTAGTACCTAAACTTTAAGCGTCAGGAACGTGAGCGTTGTGTCCTGTTCCCAGGGAAAGCCTTGCCTGCGGCTAGTCGTCCACGAGAGGGCGCTCGAACTGTCTTTAAAACGCCAGCCATGAAGCCTGGGCGCGCAGCCGGCGCTCCAGCTCCAGCGCTTACCTGCGCTTGTGTCTTCGCCCTGACTCTGGCAGAAGAGGCTCACCGCTGCCAGCCCTGTTTGGATAACTGGAGAGAAAACCAAAGCCAAACCAGACCAGCAGAAACACCAACCCAAAAAAAAAACCCTCAAAAGGCAGTTCCTTATCTGCAGGCGTGGCCTGGTGTGTATCAGTGACAATAAATGCAAGAGGCAAACTCGGGGGTGAAACTGGAAACAGAATGTGCCATAAGAAGTAGGAATGGTTTTTGGATTGTTGAGCTGGCTCTGTAAAGCTGTGATTCCTGCTGACCCAAACCCAACCCAAACAACAGAGCCACTAGTTGGAGACTTCATCTAGAAATGTGTGTGCTATGTGGAAAAGAAGCCAGAGTTATAACCCTGGTGAGCAGTCTGGAGAAGGGAAGACTGAGAGAGGGGATCTTATTTACAGATGCCTGAAGTGTGCCTGTCAGGAAGTAGGGACCAGTCTATTTTCAGTGGTGTCCAGTGATGAGGGTACAATCTGGAACACAGGAAGTTCTGCTTCAAAATGAGGAAAATCTTCTTTACTGTGAGGGTTCTGGAGCACTGGAACAGGCTGCCCAGAGAGGCTGTGGAGTCTCCTTCTCCAGAGACTTTCAAGATCTGTCTGGATGCATTCCTGTGTGGCTTGCCCCAGCTTATCCTGCTTTGGCAGGGGGCTAGGACTCCATCTCTGGAGGTCCATTCCACCCTCTACCATTCTATGATCATAACGGATTTCAGAATGACTTGGAGTTTTGAATGGACTGCAATAAAACAATAACTGGTCTGAAGAAAGAGTCAGGGATGTTAAAATACACTACAGCTGAAAAACCACGAAAGGCAAAAGACAGAGTATGAAAACCTGTGAGAATGTAAAGAAAATGAGAAATTATGGAAAACTTTTGGATGGGTGAAGTACAGAAATACATTTATTTGGGGGTCAACAATATTAAACGAGAGTGGTTTCAGGTTTTTTTGCAGTGAAGTGTATTGTTTATTGTATCAGCAAGTGGTACAAACCAAAAAGCAGTTGTCTTGGGGCATGAGGTGGAAGGATTTCAGGATTTGGCAGGCGTGTGTGTGTGTGTGTGGAAAGAGAGAGAAAGGACAACACAGTTCATTCCAGAGGCAAAATGTCTTTATGACGGCACACAATAACTGGTCAATTGGTGCTTAGGCTGCTGTTCAGAGAAAGCTGGGATCTGTAGTAGGTTTACCGATGTGGGAAGTCAGTCTTTGTTGGGCTAAACTTGGTGTCTGATGCACCAACAGCCAGTGCTAAGGGGCAGCAAAGGCTGCTGAGGAGAATGAGTGAAAAAAATTGACTTAAGTCAGGGGACTACTAAGTCTAATTTTGAGGAGGGGTTGTGTGTGTGTACAAACACTTGCTGTATCATGCCCTGGGGTGAAATTGTTACCATGTCTTCCTCTTACTTCCCCAGTCAAGCATTCAATGAGCTTCCTAGGAAGTGGAAGTGGAGTCCTTGTGGTGGTGGAGTCATTGTCTCTGGAGATTTGCAAAACACTTGCAGACATGGCAATCTGGGACATGGTTTAATGACCATGGTGGCGTTGAGTTGATGGTTGGACTTAATGATCTTAAAGGTCTTTTCCAACTGAAACAGTTCTGTAACTCTATACTTGTGCTGAGAGTAATGGGGGATGTGGGGGGATGGTTAAGTGTTAGAAAGTGTCTCATTTGACTCATGAAAGCCTCACTTGACCTAAGTAAAACTGATCTACACATAACCAGTAACTAAATTTGGTAAATTTGCTTTCACTGAGGCCATGAAGCCTTCTTCTGTTGTTCAGAGGCTTCTCATAATATTCATTGCTGCTGGTCTCTCCACTGTGTTGCCCTTTGGTCTGCTAGAAACAGCCTACTACTGAAACATGATACTCCTGGGGATTGTGCAAACAAAGGGAATATTTGCATACAGAGAATGATATTGACATTTGTCTGGGGGTCACAGAGTCCTTCAAATTATGCTGAGAAAGGTTCTAATTCAGGTGCCCCTGTCCACTTTGCACTCTGTATAAGTTTGATCCTTAAAAATACAAAGTACATCACCAGAGAGCTCAGGTGGGAAGTCTCATGTGGCTAAAAGTCAGAGTCAAGGCTAATATTAACAGCAACTTCAAACAATTGGAATGCGCTAAGTGGCAGGGTTTAGCACCAGGCTTGCTAGAGTTAGGTAATTGTTGGACTGCATGATCTGGGCTGTACACACTGGCCACAACAACCTCATGCAGTGCTACAGGCTGGGGTCAGAGTGGCTGGAGAGTGGCCAGGGGACCTGGGGGTGCTGGTTGATAGTAGTCATCAGTGTGCCCAGGTGGCCAAGAAGGCCAATGGCATCCTGGCCTGTATCAGGAATAGCGTGGCCAGCAGGAGCAGGGAGGTCATTCTGCCCCTCTGCTCAGCACTGGTTAGGCCACACCTTGAGTCCTGTGTCCAGTTCTGGGCCCCTCAGTTTAGGAAAGATGTTGAGTTGCTGGAATGTGTCCAGAGAAGAGCAAGAAAGCTGGGGAGGGGTTTGGAGCACAGCCCTGTGAGGAGAGGCTGAGGGAGCTGGGGTTGCTTAGCCTGGAGAAGCAGCAGCTCAGGGGAGACCTTATTGCTCTTTACAACTATATGAAGGGAGGTTGTGGCCAGGTGGGGGTTGGTCTCTTCTCCCAGGCAACCTGTGACAGAACAAGAGGACATAGTCTCAAGCTGTGCCAGGGCAGGTTTAGGCTGGATGTTAGGAAGAAGTTCTTCACAGAAAGAGTGACTGGTTATTGGAATGGGCTGCCCAGGGAGGTGGTGGAGTCGCCATCACTGGAGGTGTTTAGGAAGAGACTGGATGGGGTGCTTGGTGTGATGGTTTAGTTGATTAGATAGTGTTGGGTGATAGGTTGGACTTGATGATCTTAAAGGCCTTTTCCAACCAAAACAGTTCTATGATCTTATGATTGTGTAAAAGATCTAGTGCCCAGTGATTGAAACTGCACCTGGATTTTCCTTTGGCCAGCTTGTTTTATCTGCAAACACTTGTGACGATTTATCCTCTTTCAGATGGTGGCAGTCCTATGACAAAACAATTGTGTGGGAAGAAATATTTCTGAGGAAGCATCTTCACAAGTGCCTTAATTGTTAAGTAAGAATAGCTTTACTCCTTGCAAGGAAAGAAATGCTTGCCAAATACCATTGTGGGGTGACTTTAAAGACTGATTTTATACAAATACTGCAAAATTATAAAGCAAACATTTTCAATGAGAAATAACTTCCTATTGTTTGCTCTTTGTATTTCTTTTTAAAAAGCAATATATTTGGCAGATGTCTTCAAAGAATAAGGGCAGAAACACCCCTAGGAACTCAAGGGTTAGAGAGTATAGTGGTATGCTTACTGACTGCTCTTTTTGTTTTAAGTGACAAAGGCAAAGCAGAGGCTGTGCTGACCTTTATGAAAGAGCAGGTCCATGAGGAATAAAGGTGTTTGTTTTTTTTAATGCTAGAGCAAGCAAAGTATCCTGCTCAACAGTTAAGGGTAGTGAAGGAGGATGCTGAAGTCGTCTGTCATGCCAGTGAATGAAATGCAACCTTGGGGCTGTTGTTTCTCTACAGCTAAAAGCATATATACACAGAAGGCCTCCTTTACAGAAGGCCAACAGCATCCTGGCCTGTATCAGCACTGCTGTAGCCAGCAAGTCCAGGGAACTGATTGTCTCCCTGTAGTCAGCACTGGTGAGGTCACAAGTTGAAGCCTGGGTTCAGGTTTTGGGGCCTCTCACCACAAGAATGACACTGAGGTGCTGGACAGTGTCTATAGAAGGGCAATGAAGCTGGTGAAGGGTCTGGAAAACAGAGCTGGTGAGGACTCTAGCAATTCATTATGTAAATGCAAGTGACTGTGCTGTATGGTAGGTCACAGAATCATGGAACTGTTGAGTTTGGAAGAGAGCTTTGAGATTGTCAAGTCTAACTGCTCACCTAGAGCTCACAATCCCACCTGCTGCTAAGCTACTAAACCATGTCCCTAAGCACCATATCCACATGTCTTTTGAATACCTGCAGGGATTATAAGAGCTATAGAACTATTTCAGTTGGGAAAAAGCCTTTAAGATCATCAAGTCCAAGATTATGACTCTACCACTTCCCTGAGTAGCCTGTTCCAATGTCTGGATAACCCTTTCTGTCATGAATTTTTCCCGATATCCAACCTGAACCTCCCTTGGCATAACTTGAGGCTGTTTCCTTTTGTCCTGTCACTTGTTGCATGTGAGAAGAAACCAACGCCCAGCCTGATCCAACTTCTTTTGACGTAGATGTAAAGGGCAA
Organism: Picus viridis; assembly: GCA_033816785.1. Classification (NCBI taxonomy): domain Eukaryota; kingdom Metazoa; phylum Chordata; class Aves; order Piciformes; family Picidae; genus Picus; species Picus viridis. The sequence goes on from CM066572.1 coordinate 23,474,717, forward strand.
TGAGGTCTTCCTTCAGCCTCATCTTCTGAAGACTAAACCACCCCAGTTCCCTCAGCTATTCCTCACAGAACTTGTGTTCAAGGCCCTTCATCTACTTGGTTGCTCTTCTCTGAACCCTCTGTAGTACCTCAATGTCCTTCCTGTAGTGAGGGGCCCAAAACTGAACATAGTACTTGAGGTGTGGCCTCACCAGTGCTGAGTGCAGGGGACAATCGTTTCCCTATTATCACAGTATTACCAAGGTTGGAAGAGACCTCAAAGATCATCAAGTCCAACCTGTAACCACAGACCTCACGACTAGACCATGGCACCAAGTGCCACATCCAGTCCCCTCTTGAACACCTCCAGGGACGGCGACTCCACCACCTCCCCAGGCAGCCCATTCCAATGACGAATCACTCTCTCGGTGAAGAACTTTCTCCTCACCTCCAGCCTAAACTTCCCCTGTCGCAGCTTGAGACTGTGTCCCCTTGTTCTGGCCACACTATTCCTGATCCAGGCCAGGATGCTGTTGGCCACCTTGGCTACTTAAGCACACTGAGCACATTGCTGCCTCCTGTTCAGCTGGCTGTCAACCAACACCCCCAGGTGCCTTTTTGCTGGGCAGCTTTCCAGCCACTCTATTGCATTTCATGGTGTTGTGGTGGCCCAGGTGCAGCACTTCACACTTGACCTTGCTGAATCTTGTGATTGATATGTGAAATTTAGTATCTCCAGACTCAATCCGATATGTATTTATATAAAGAAAACAAAAATGCATATCAGAAGGCTGACTATGAGAGAGCAAGTTACCACAGCAGTAGCTACCTGTCAGCAGCTTGTCTCTCTTCCTTGGTTTTCCTTACCATAGACTGCATGACTGCAGGTATTTTCTTTAGTTTGTTAGGACTTCTGTTGTAAAACCAGCCTAAACACCATGGTTGCAAAAAGTCAGTGTTTCAGAAAGCATTAATGAGCCCATGGCTTTTTGTTACACAGTGCCCTTATTCAAAGGAATTCAAATGAAACTCATGAAGAAAAATGTTGCTAGTTAAGGAGATGCAAACTCCTCCCCCCCCCCCCCCCCCCCAAATAGCTAAATCAATACAAAAATGAAATTGCAGTACCCAAATACCCTGCATAGTGTATAGTGAGCTGAGTACAGAGAGAGAGAAAGTAGCCTAGCTCTTCCGTGCTGACTGTGAAATCTAACTAAACAGCGTGTTCTTCTGTCAAACTGAAGTTTAGAGTTATAAATAACTCCAGTTTAGCAAAACAAGTTAAAAGTGTTTGGGTACATATCACTCTGATGTGTGTAGAGCATCCCATATGTCACATGTTGGGTAACTGGGAGCTCTCTCTACTTCACACGTCGTGATTTTTCTGTCGCTGTCAGGTTGGAGATGGGGTAGGTGGGGAGTGCTGTGCCTTCCTCTGAAGCAAGGCCCCACGGTGATTGGTTTTCCTTACTGACCTCATGCTGCTCCTGGACTCCAGCATCTGGGCAGCTGCTGCTGCAGGAGCCTGGGAACCACCGCCCAGTGTCACAGCCAAAGCAAACAAATGAGGCAGAAATCAAAGAGAAGCCAGGCTGAGAATGTGGCAGATGAATATTCCAGAGTGCTGTGAAATGCTGATATCCCTGTGGTTAGGCAGAATCATAGAATGTAGTGGGCTGTAAGGGACCCTCAAGGGTCATCTTATCCAATACCCCTTGCAGTGAGCAAGGTCATCTCCAACTTGATCAGGTTGCTCAGGGCCCCATCAAGTATGACCTCACATGTCTCCAGGGATGGGATCTCACTCACAGTTTTGGACAACATGTTCCAGTATTTCACCAGATATTATCAACAGAACTTCTCCAAGTGATGGCAAGCAGCAAGCAAGTCCTTCAGAGCCTCTACCATGCACTGTGCTGTTTAAAGTCTTCAGATACAACCAATGTAAAGGTTGTGTCATAGTTTCTAGAGGTTGGTCTGTAACAGAAGTATAATTCCCAACCTGTTTCTACCCCCAGTTGTGTAGTAGGACTAAAATCCAGTTTGTAGAATGAGGCAGTGACATGCTAAAGGTTATCATAAATCCTTCTTTCATGTGTGTATGCTCCTCAGGATAGGCTATGAGTTGTGCTTAAATTAGGAGTTTCCAATATAATAGTGTGGAACCCAAACCTGTAATCACTGGCACAATCTGTGTGTGAAATGTGTTGGGATCCCCCCGTGGTGCTGCACATAGTGTTGGGCAAAGATAATTTCACTGATTCTCTGCATGATGGGTTCAGTTCATCATCATTTGCTTGGCATGCTGACAGTTACACCAGGATAAATGGTACCTCAAGTTTGGACTGAATGGAAACATGATTGCCTGTGCCAGTCATATCCAAGCTCACTAAGCAGGTTGTTCATTCTTCAGGAGGCTCCAGAGCATCATCTAGTTAGCTGTCTGCTGAATTTACAGAACCAGGCTTACTTGGGGGAGAGAATCTTTCAATTACACTTGGCCATAATGGACTCCAGTTAAGACTGGGGGAAGGACTGGCAACTAATGAGTCTGATGTCAATTGTAGAAGCTTTAATCCAGATCTGGTAAAAAGCATATATGAAAAACCCAACCCATATTTGTAGAATGGTTTGAGCTGGAAGTGACCTCAAAGATCATCTAGCTCCAACCCCCTGCCATGGGCAGGGACACCTCCTACTAGACCAGGTTGCACAAGGCCTCATGCAACATGGCTTGGAGCCTTCACAACTTCTTGGCAACCTATTCCAGTGCCTCACTACCCTCCTGAGCAAGAATTTCTTCCTGATGAATTATTCTCCTTATTCCTGAGTGTGATTGACTTCCATTACATGATCTGCTGTAATTTATTGGCATCTGGTGGAAGGGCAGTGTAACTGCAATGTGTATTGTGAGGAAGCCTCTCGTGGTATTACTCTGTGGAGCCTTACACCATAGCAACCAGTGTATTCCAAGGTATGTTTCTGCACATAGTCCTGTGGCAATATGGAATTGCAGAGAGCATATGTAGCTGAAGCTCTGTACTTCCTAAAGAAAGTAAATATATGCTGTTGCAAATAGATTTTATAGTGGTGCCTGGAGATGGTGTAACTTCAGTGCCTTTTAGCAATTGGAATTTAGGAACTGGCTGTTCAGAGCCCATATGGTCTTACCAGAAATAAATTGTCAGGGCAAGCATCATTACTACATAAAAATAGATGGATGGAGACAAATATGTTGTAATAATTAAACTTCCAGGGAAACAAAGCTACTAACTAAGAGTTGTGTTGCTCTGCAGAGATGTAGGCTTATAGGAGATAAAAGAAACGAAGGAGTTGAAGGGAAATAATCTATGATCCTTTTTTCTGTGACACTAATAACAAAATACCAAGCCATGTCTGTATTATTTATGAACAGGTATGTACATCCTCCACATACAATCAGATTCTAACTCCCAGAACCACGTGGCTGAAAGGGAGCTGAAGAGAATATTTTGTCTGTACGCTGAAACTCGTGAGCTCTTCAAAAACTACCCTTCATCTATGGAAGGAAAGCCCCTCTGATCTCTCTGAATAGGAGCACAAGAACCTTTGCTCCTTCCAGGAGTTTTCACAGGAATAGTACAAACTAATAGGTGTTGATCTGTTAGAGGGTAGGAGAGCTCTGCAGAGGGACCTTGCCAGGCTGGACAGATGGGCAGAGTCCAATGGCATGAGATTTAAGACATCTAAGTGCTGGGTTCTACACATTGGCCACAACAACCCCATACAGGCTGGGGTCAGAGTGGCTGGAGAGCAGCCAGGCAGAAAGGGACTGGGGGTGCTGGTTAATAGTAGGCTGAACATGAGCCAGCAGTGTGCCCAGGTGGCCAAGAAGGCCAATGGCATCCTGGCCTGTATCAGGAATAGTGTGGCCAGCAGGAGCAGGGAAATCATTCTGCCCCTGTACTCAGCACTGGTTAGACCACACCTTGAGTTCTGTGTCCAGTTCTGGGCCCCTCAGTTTAGGAAAGATGTTGACTTGCTCTAACATGTCCAGAGAAGGGCAACCAAGCTGGGGAGGGGTTTGGAGCACAAGCCCTATGAGGAGAGGCTGAGGGAGCTGGGGTTGCTTAGCCTGGAGAAGAGGAGGCTCAGGGGAGACCTTATTGCTCTCTACAACTACCTGAAGGGTGGTTGTAGCCAGGTGGGGGTTGGTCTCTTCTCCCAGGCAACCCGCACCAGAACAAGAGGACACAGTCTCAAGCTGTGCCAGGGGAGGTTTAGGCTGGATGTTAGGAAGAAATTCTTCACAGAAAGAGAGATTGGCCATTGGAATGTGCTGCTCAGGGAGGTGGGGGAGTCACCATCACTGGAAGTGCTTAAAAAGAGACCGGATAGGGCACTTGGTGCCATGGTTTAGTCGTGAGGTCTGTGGTGACAGGTTGGGCTTGATGATCTTTGAGGTCTCTTCCAACCTTGGTGATTCTCTGTGTGTGTGTGAATATAACATACATAATTTCAAGAAATCATTTGCCTAACTGTTGTGACAGAATATGTAGCAGCATGAGTTTGACACGTGTTGGTTTAACTGAATTTCATACTACACTGTTTTATTTCTGTGGAATCAGAGAAAGTTGAAATAGCAGCATCTGATAAGATTGTTTCCCCTGTTTGTCCCTAGAAGAATAGAATAGAGTAGAATAGAATAGACCAGGTTGGAAGAGACCTTCAAGGTCATTACGTCCAACCCATCATCCAACACCACCTAATCAACTAAACCATGGCACCAAGCACCCTATCAAGTCTCCTCCTGAGCACATCCAATGATGGTGACTCCACCACCTCCCCAGGCAGCCCATTCCAATGGGCAATCACTCTCTCTGTGTAGAATTTCTTCCTAACCTCCAGCCTAAACCTCCCCTGGTGCAGCCTGAGACTGTGTCCTCTTGTTCTGGTGCCGGTTGCCTGGGAGAAGAGATGCCTGTCAGTTGAATGATGAAAGTTGAAACATGACAGGTTGGACTTGATGATCTTTGAGGTCTTTCCCAACCTTATCTGTTCTGTCATTCTATGGAAGACAGTTCCAAATTATGTCAGAGTATTCATGCCTCCTGATGTGCTCTTTAAAAACCAAAAAAAAAAGGAAACTCTAAAAGTCAATTTAGACAGAAATAGATTGAAGTAGACAAGCAGAACACTATGCACATGGCATTTGCAGTGATGATTTTGTAAAAGCCTTCTGTGATTGCCTGGGAAAGGATTTGCCTAATTATTGAAAAGTAAGCTGTGAAGCCTGTGACTTCAAACTGCTAATTTTAGGGTAATGAAACGTAATAGACCATCGAAAGGTTTTCTGTAGCAACAGGTCTGGTTTAGCAGAGTTTTCACAGTCCTTCACTATTCCTTTCTGCATTTTGATCACATCAAGGGGATCAGGAAGAAGGGCTCCTCTCCCTTTTCAGAGGAGCATGTCCCCAACTGTGTGCTGTTGATCAGGAGTAACTTACAGCATTTCTGTAACTTGCTGGAGAGATACTGGCATAAAGAATCATAGAATCATAGAATCATAGAATCAGTCAGGGTTGGAAGGGACCACAAGGATCATCTAGTTCCAACCCCTGCCATGGGCAGGGACACCCTACACTAGATCACGCTGGCCAGAGCTTCGTCCAGCCTGCTCTTAAACACCTCCAGGGACTGGGCCTCAACCACCTCCCTGGACAACCCATTCCAGGGCTTCACCACTCTCATGGTGAAGAACTTCTTCCTCACATCCAGCCTGAATCTCCCCATTTCCAGCTTCATTCCGTTCCCCCTAGTCCTATCACTACCTGAGATCCTGAGAAGTCCCTCCCCAGCCTTCCCGTAGGCCCCTTCAGATACTGGAAAGCCACAATGAGGTCACCTCGGAGCCTTCTCTTCTCCAGACTGAACAGCCCCAACTCTTTCAGTCTGTCCTCATAGGAGAGGTGCTCCAGCCCTCTGATCATCCTCGTGGCCCTTCTCTGACACGCTCCAGCACGTCCACATCCCTCCTGTAATAGGGGCTCCAGAACTGGAGGCAGTACTCCAGGTGGGGTCTCACCAGAGCTGAGTAGAGGGGAGAAGCACCTCCCTTGACCTGCTGGTCACACTTCTCCTGATGCAGCCCAGGATCTGATTGGCTTTCCGAAGTAGAAGTAAAGAAGTAATAAAGAAGTAGAAAGAAGTAGAAGTAGAAAGAAGTAGAAGTAGAAAGTAATAAAGAAGTAATAAAGAAGTAAAGAAGTAATAAAGAAGTAGAAGTATGTAATTGCATCCCTCAGATCAAAATTATGCCTTTTGCTTTGTGGTGCTTTTGGCCTGAAAAGCGAGAGAAAAGGCCACTGCTGGCAGCACCAGATGCTGATTGTTCTGCCTGCATGGAGGACACGTATGTGTTTATCTGTGCGGTGCACACATACTCTTTTTTACCTTGGATCATAAATCACGGCAGCAGCTCGAAAATGAAATGTAATTTCTTTCAGTTTCTTGTCTTATCTGTCATGCATTGGGAAAGACCTTGACTTGGTGTCCCAAGGGAATCTGACAGCCTTTATTACATGGGGGGGATAGGGAGCAGTTGCGGGGCATGAGGCAGGTGTTTGCCCAGCAGCACACACAGAGCTTTAACTCAAATGATGCTGTATTCACGTGGGCTCACCTCTGAAAGGTGACACCCTGCTAACTGCCCCCAGCATAGCATTTGAGAGTCTTCCAGCAGGAGTGGAAGCCAATGTGGAGGTACAGTGGGATCTTTTCAGAGGAGTGCCAATTGGGACCAGGCATCCCTAGGGAGGAGACAGAATCATAGAATTGTTAGAGTTGGAAGGACCTCAAGGATCATCCAGTTCTAACCACCCTGCCATGGGCAGGGACACCTCACACTACATCAGGTTGCTCTGAGCCACATCCAGCCTGGCTTTAAAAACCTCCAGGGATGAGGCTTTGACTGTAACTGTAGGAGGTACTCTTGAGTGCTGCTCAGGACAGAAAGCAAACATGTTCTCTCTGAATCATTCAAACCACATTAATTCCCTGAGATTTCTGGGTGCTGAGGTAGGGCTGCTTGCCAGGGACATGCCTTGCTTAGCACATTCATCTCTCCACACAGCTGAAAATGAGTCTCTGGTCAGAAGAGTGTTGGCAGAAGAGGTTAGCTGGGCAAACCCAAGGTGTCTTGTTACAAGTTGCTCCTAGCCTTTTGTTTTGATTCCATAAAACAAGATTCCACTGGCAGCCCTATTTACCCAGACAAGGATATTCTGAAGCAGTGCACGATACCTTTGCATGCTCTACAACAGCTGTTTTACTCAGTTGAGCTTCCAGTCCAGTTTGCAGGCTTGCAAGGTTGGAGGTGTATACTTATCCTGCTGCACATGGCAGAAGAAGGCAAGAACATGTTTTTTTTTGTATTCTTTTCTATAATGCTATTTGAATATGGCTTTAATTCATAGCAGACAGCCTTTGACTTAACATTCTCACACTCATTCTAGCTCTCACAGCAGAAGGGTGTTTTAAACACTGAGTTTGAGTCATAGGAAGTTCTATGTAAACATGAGGAAAGATTTTTTTTTTCACTGTGAGGGTGACAGAGCCCTGGAACAGGCTGCCCAGGGGGGTTGTGGAGTCTCCCTCTCTGGAGCTATTCAAAACCCACCTGGATGTGTTCCTGTGTGACCTGTTGTAGGTGATCCTGCTCTTGCAGGGGGTTGGACTGGATGATCTTTCAAGGCCCCTTCCAACCCCTAACATTCTGTGATTCTGTAGAGGATGAATTCAGGCTCTTCTCGGCGATAGCCAGAGGTCATAGAACACTATGGGCAGCATGGCCATTTCAGGAATTGCAGCCATAGCTGGAAATATATTGCCTTTTATACTTCCCAGCAGCAAAGGTACTGATTGTTCCTGGAGCTCTCCTGGGAAACAAACTGCTGAGTGACTTGTGAATTAGCTCAAGTCTGCAGAAAAGTAGCCTTTTTTTTTTCTTTTCCCCCTTTTGTGCCATAAAATGAACCTTTAACCAGAGGCGCTGTTCTGTCTGGCATTCATAGAATCAATAAGGTTGGAAAAGACACTCAAGATCAAGTCCAACCTGTCACCCAACACTTCATTGGCTGCTAAACCATGGCACCAAGTGCCACGTCCAATCCCCTCTTGAACACCTCCAGAGATGGTGACTCCACCACCTCCCTGGGCAGCACCTTCCAATGGCTAACAGCTCTCTCTGTGAAGAATTTTCTCCTCACCTCCAGCCTAAACTTCCCCTGGTGCAGCTTGAGACTATGTGCTCTTGTTCTGGTGCTGGTTGCCTGGGAGAAGAGACCAACCCCCTCCTGGCTACAATCTCCTTCAGGTAGCTGTAGACAGCAATAAGGTCTCCCTGAGCCTCCTCTTCTCCAGGCAATTCCTCCAACCTTGCTGCAGGTGCCATTCTTCCTTGAGTGCCTGATGGAAACAAGGAACAATCACAGAATCATATAGTGGTAGGGTTTGGAAGGTACCTCTGCAGATCACCTAGTCCTCCTCACCTTGCTAACGCAGGTATGTCTAGATCAGGTTGCACAGGAACACATCCAGGTAAGCTTTGAAAGTCTCCAGAAAAGCAAACTCCATGACCTCTCTGGGCAGCCTGGTCAAGTGCCCTCAGTCCAGTACCCTCACAGGAAAGATTTTATTCTTTTGTTTAAGTGAAACTTCCTGTGTCCTAGTTTGTATGCATTGCCCCTTGTCCTATCATTGGCCACCACTGGAAAGACTCCAGCCCCATCCTCTTCACCTCCACCACTTAGATATTGATCAGCATTGAGAAGATCCCTTCTCAGTCTGCTCTTGCCCCATGTCTCTCAGCCTCTTGTGTAAAAGATGCTCCTATTCCCTCAGCATCCTCTTTGTTGCACTCTTTCCAGTTGTTCCCTGTCCCTCTTGAACTGTGCAGCCCAGAACTCGACACAATGTCCAGGTGTGGCCTCACCAAGGCAGAGCAGGTGGGGAGGAGACCCTCCCTCAACCTGCTGGCCAGGCTCTTAATGCACCCAGAATGCTGTTGTCATCCTTGGCCACGAGAGCAAATTGCTGCAATGAGTTCCAGCATGTGCCCCTAAAACCTGACACTTTCTAAGGAGGGAGTCACTTCACTGTGGTGCTTGACCAGGTAATTGCAGCTCTGATCAGTTCAGCTTCATCTGTGTTAGTAGGCTGCAAATGTCCTGGCCGGGCAAGGAGGGGGTTTTCTCCCAAGCTACCTCCTGGTGAGGTTGATGCCTCTGAGGCCTGGCTGGGTTGCAGCGTTACTGGTGGTGTGATGAAGCCATGACCAGTACTAGTGTCAGTGAGCACCAACACTCTGCCCAGATACTCACTGTTCTCATTTTGGGTGGCACACATTTTGGGTTGGGCAAGCTTGTGCTTCTGAAGTCCTACCTGTGTCAGACCCTGGAGGGACAGGAGTTTGCTGTGGGAAGGGGGCCAGCAAACTGTAATTTCTTAAGTGGAGGTGGTGGTGTTGTCATGTAGTAAATAATTTTCTAATAACTGCTGCCAAAAGGCTGGTGATTTGGAGAAAATACTAATTTCTATCAATCCATTAAAGCCTACTGAAAAAAACCACCAAGCAGGATGGGAAAGATCCTGGCAGTGTTTCTGGGAATATCTGGGGCCATGATTCAGCGCTTCATAAACAGATACTTATTTAAGTCAGCTTTTCCCTTTGCAAGCAGTCCTGGTATTAGCAGAGTGTTAACTTGTCTTTTTGCTGTTGACATCCAGTTGGGGCCAAAGCACTCTGCAGAAGTGTTACTGTTTTTGGCACCCCTAGAGACCTTATTGTAAAGAACAAAGCGCTGTACAGAAGCACGCAGCTACAGATGATTGAAGATCCATGCCCGAGATGTGTGATAGGTTTGTCAGCAATTATTTCCTTTGTAAAAGTCCCAATATGCTATTGGAAATCTCACAGGGGTTTGAATGTCTTGAACACTCTGTTCTGTGCACATAAGATGCGTGTATCTTTGTGCCAGGAACTGGGTCTGAAAAACATCCTGTTGGGTTCTTTCCCTCCATTCACACATGCCCTTGAAGGTTTGGCAGCAATACCAACAAGACAGTCACTCCAGCAGTATCTGCTGCTCTCCGCTGCATACGGGAGGTGTTCTGGTGGCTTGATGACAGTGTTAGAGCCAGATGCTCTGGCATCTCCTGGCTGGAGGAGCAAGTAATTCCTGCCACTCACATGGTCCCTCTGATTAAGTGCCTCTTGCTCCTTTTAGGAAATCATTTCCTGCCCTGCAGTGTTCTCTGTGCGCATTTCCATTTAATTTGTCTCTCCCATGCTCAGCCTGCTGTTTGCTATGATGCTAAAGACGCAGGATTGAGCAGACAGAGGCCAGTACTGCTGCTGCTGACCAGTAACTTCAGTAACAAGATACTAAGGAGACATCACCTAATTTTACAGCTTCAGGGTGATCTCAATGAGATTGGAGAAAACCAACCCGCAACCGGTTGTGACTAGAGGAGTCCTCAGCCTCCTGCAGCACAAAGAGGGTTAAAAAATGAAGTGCAGGGATGTTCTTTTAATTTTCTGTGATGGAAGTCAAACTGGTAACTGTGATGACTGTGTATCTCAGGAGGTGAAAAATGACCACCCAGTGATGAGCAAACACTGGCAGCAAACGTTAACAGCAGACACATAACTCACAGGCCAGACAGCAAGAGAGAAGATGCTGCATACGAATAAGAGGATGTGGGTGTGAGAGCAAGAGGGTGCTGAAGGAGAGGATTTAACTGCTTCACTGAAAGTGCAATGACACAAACAGCTCTTCTGAGTGCTTTACATCAGTAGGTACCACCCACTAGCATAAAACTGTTAAAAAACCCCAGCAAACCACAGGAAAATGGCAGTCTTCCTTCCAGGCAACATAAATGATGACCAGTTAAAAAGACTGATGTGTAAAATCTACCTTGGTTCTGTTTCTTCCTCAGGAGCAGAGGAGACTTAGACTGGAGATTAGGAAGAAACTCTTTACAGTGAGGGTGGTGAGACACTGGAAGTGAGACAATGGAACAGGTTGCCCAGGGGCATCGTGGATGCCCCCTCCCTGTAAATGTTCAAGGGCAGGTTGGACAGGGCCTTGAGCAGCTTGGTCTGGTGGAAGGTGTCTCTGCCCATGGTGGGGAGTTGAAACTGGGTGATCCTTAAGGTCCCTTGCAACCCAACCCATTCTATGATTCTAGGTGTATTTTTGGCTCAGACTTAGAGGTTTTGTTTTGCTTGCAGCAGACCATTTGAACAGGACCATGCATTCTGGATAATTATCAGCTTGCAGCAGACCATTTGAACAGGACCATGCATTCTGGATAATTATCAGTGAGATGCTGTCTGGCTGGATGTACCTTAAATTAGGTTAAAACAGTGCTTCTTCCATTTAGTTAGTATTTTTCTTCCATTAATAACCTTAAAAGGAATCACTGAAAAACAGAGTGTTTCTTGATTTCCATGAATATCCTATGCTGTAGTAGAATATGAGCCTCTGCTTAGCCATTTGTTAAATGGGTTGGACTTGATCTACTTGATAATCTTAGAGGTCTTTTCCAACCTTAATGATTCTATCTTTATGGGCTAACACTGCAAGTATTACATGGCTCTCTGATGACTACAGAGGGAAGAAAAAACAAACAGCAGTATGTTCCTCAGCACTGGTTAGGCCACACCTTGAATACTGTGTCCAGTTCTGGGCCCTTCAGTTTAAGAAAGAAGCTGAATTGCTTGAACATGTCCAGAGAAGGGCAACATAGCTGGGGAGGGGTTTGGAACACAAACCCTATGAGGAGAGGCTGGAGGAGCTGGGGTTGCTTAGCCTGGAGAAGAGGAGGCTCAGGGCAGACCTTATTGCTCTTTACAACTACTTGAAGGGAGGTTGTAGCCAGGTGGGGGTTGGTCTCTTCTCCCAGGCAGCCAGTACCAGAACAAGAGGGCACAGTCTCAAGCTGCACCAGGGGAGGTTTAGGCTGGATGTTAGGAAGAAATTCTTCACAGAGAGATTGGCCATTGGAATGTGCTGCCCAGGGAGGTGGTGGAGTCACCATCACACTGGAAGTGCTTAAAAAGAGACAGGATAGGGCACTTGGTGCCATGGTTTAGTTGATTAGATGGTGTTGGGTGATAGGTTGGACTCAATGATCTTGAAGGTCTTTTCCAACCTGGTTAATTCTGTATTCCAGAGCTGGATAAGAAAGAGAATTTGAGTGGATTCTGTTCCACCAAGAAGCTGCTTCAATATTTTATGCTGATGCAAGCATTTTGGGGAAACTTCATTTTTTGACTGAGTTCTAACTTTTGCACTTTCAGGTTGATGTCTGTGGCCCATTCCCAGGGTTAGCCTGTAAAGGTTAGCTCTCCTAGAAGTCCTTTGCCTGCAGGACCATCATTTGAAGCCTTAGAGAGCTTCTGACTGTCTGAGGACCCAGGTGTGGGCAGGACATCCATCCTCTATGGAAATTCTGGTTGTTCTGGTTGTGGCAGGTTCAAACTGTGGACTACTCTCTTGTAGGGCAGACGTGACTGGATTTTCAGAAGTGAGAGGCTTAGGTTTTGCATGGTCTCCTTACAAGAATTTTAGATCCAGGCAAGTGAGAGCTCAGTTTTCATTTCACTCAGTCAGTACTTTTTGCCATTATTGTTAGCACTGCATCTCCACACTGCCCTGTTCGGTTCAGTAATGGTCCTTACTTCCTGCTTAATGCATTGAGCTTTTCAAAGAGCAGACTTGAAAGTACATATTTATTAAGGGATGGGAATACCTCTTCTCCCAAAGTCACAAACCCGCACAAAACATTTTATTCTCACATCCTCAGTGTTCTGTGAAGGGCAATCTATGAAGGGAAAAAGAAAAAGGAAAAACTTTTAGTTTGAAATGCATAAGTGTGTAGAACTCATACTCCAGACTTCAGAGCTCTGAGCCACTTTTCCCTGCTTTGTGGAGGTAGCTGATTGCACTTTAGATTTGTACAGCCAGCCTGGATTTCCTGCTTATCTGTTTAATTTAACTGCCTCTCATGATCCAGCACATATGGCCTGAAGCACTAATACTGGATTACAAGCCATCTAGTTTTTATGCTGGAGAACAATTCAATTACTGTGACTGTTTCACCCAGCCATTATATAACTTGGCTGGAGTTCTCCCTGCTGTCTTTCAAAAGAGGTGGAACTTCAGTAGAGCCTTCTCCATGCTCTTCCAAATTTTGGGATGACTCTGGTGAGAGACCTCGAGCACAAGCCCTAGGAGGAGAGGCCGAGGGAGCTGGGGTTGTTCAGCCTGGAAAAGAGGAGGCTCAGGGGAGACCTTATTGCTGTCTACAACTACCTCAAAGGTGGTTGTGGCCAGAAGGGGGTTGGTCTCTTCTCCCAGGCAGCCAGCACCAGAACAAGAGCACACAGTCTCAAGCAGTGCCGGGGGAAGTTTAGGCTGGAGGTGAGGAGAAAGTTCTTCACCAAGAGAGTTGTTAGCCACTGGAATGTCCTGCCCAGGGAGGTGGTGGAGTCACCATCCCTGGAGGTGTTCAGGAGGGGACTGGATGTGGCACTTGGTGCCATGGGTTAGTCGTGAGGTCTGTGGTGTCAGGTTGGACTTGATGATCTTTGAGGTCTCTTCCAACCTTGGTGATTCTGTGATTCTGTGATATGGATATTTTGTTGCAGAGGTTTCATTTGAGTATTTAAGTGGGGATACAGTCCAGTGAATACTCAGATATACTTCTCTGGATTTCCTTTTGTTAATTTGTTTTCATTGTAGTAATACTTTTCAGCTGGTGTTAGTTACATTGTCTGGGGCTGATTTAGTCAGATGACAAACAAGCAGACTTTTAAGTGCCTCGCTCTCAGTTCAGAAGTCTCATAGCTTGGTTTCCCATGTTATGTCTCCCAACTGTTCAATTTGTAACACTGTGCCTAACATGACATTTTACAATTTGTTTGTACACCAGACCACAGTGGCTGAAGAAAACATAACTAGAGTGTAAAAAGATAGGATTCTCAAGCAGGCTCTTCTATTCCAACATCAAGGTGAGGAGAAAGTTCTTCACAGGGAGTGTTGTTAGCCATCAGAATGGGCTGCCCAGGGAGGTGGTGGAGTCACCATCCCTGGAGGTGTTCAAGAGGGGATTGGATGTGGCACTTGGTGCCATGGTCATGAGGTCTGTGGTGATGGGTTGGACTTGATGATCTTCGAGGTCTCTTCCAACCTTGGTGATTCTGTGATCAAACTGCAACCCAAATAGGAACTTTAATTTGCAGAATGCTTGTATTGGGTGGGAAAAAAATATAGGTAAATGGCTGATTCAGCTCCACTTGTTGTGCTGTGTCCCTACACTTCCCAGGTAGCTAGGAAATCATGACCAGGACACTGAATTCCAAGACAGTGTGTTAATTCAGGTCAATTAAGTTATTGCAACCTGTTTTTTACAATGCATGTATGGAGCATATTTTCTATCTTCAGATCACACCACTTCTTTTCATTGTGCTGTTGAAGCACTCATGTCTTTTGGAGGTAGATAAAACAGTGTAGTCCTTCCAGAGATCTGTGGCCATGAATTTTGCTTGCAGAAGCATTTGTTGCTCCTCTTAAGAGTCAAAAGAAGCTGGGAAACCAGTCTGTTAGCAGCTAACATCTTGCCTAGAAGCATGAAAGCAAAGAACCTCTTTTGTTCCCTGGCTCCCAGGCTACCTGGAAATCCTCTTGCATGGTTTTAGCCTTTCAGATTTTGTTGCTGTTTAATGCTCCACTGAAGAGCATGTCAGACCCTGCATTTGAAACCAGCCCTAACTACAATCTAGGGACCTATACAATTGCACTTAAACTCAAATGCCATTGCATAACTGAATAATTTATCAGCATATACAGCAAAGGTTAATTGATGGTAACATTAATTCTGTGCATGTTAGAAGTATTTTAGCATTTTCTGATGTTCTGATTAGCTTTTGAAATGCCTTAAAGCTCCTCTTCTAAGTCAGCCATCAGTTCTATAGAAACATCTCCACTGGAGATGGAGTCACCATCCCTGGAGGCATTAAAATGTGCAGTTGTGGCACTTTGGGACACGGTTTAGCAGTCATGGCAGTGTTGGGTTGAGGGTTGGATTTGATGATCTTGGAGGCCTTTTCCAACCTTAATGATTTTACAGTTATAGTTTTGTATCTAACATAAGCCAGGATGACATTGGGTTTCTTGGCCACCTGGGCACACTGCTGACTCATGTACTAACCAGTACCCACAGGTCCCTCTCCAAGTTGCAGCTTTCCAACCATATATCCCCTAGTCTGTTACTTGCTGTGATCCAAGTGCAGGAGCTGGCACTTGGCCTTGTTCAATTTGTACACTTAGCCATGTCCCATGGGGCTGACCTGTCCAGATCTTGATGTAAAACTTCCCTACCCTCTAGCAGATTTACACAGCCACCAAGCTGTTACTGAGCAACATATTTGTACTTCACATTACAATACAATACGATAAACCAGGTTGGAAGAGACCTTCAAGATCATCGCATCCAACCCATCAACCAATCCAACCCACCTAAACAACTAAACCATGGCACCAAGCACCCCATCAAGTCTCCTCCTGAACACCTCCAATGCGGGTGACTCCACCACCTCCCTGGGCAGTCCATTCCAATGGGCAATCACTCTCTCTGTATAGAACTTCTTCCTAACATCCAGCCTAAACCTCCCCTGGTGCAGCCTGAGACTGTGTCCTCTTGTTCTGGTACTGGCTGCCTGGGAGAAGAGACTAACCTCTGCCTGGCTACAACCTCCCTTCAGGTAGTTGTAGAGAGCAATAAGGTCACCCCTCAGTCTCCTCTTCTCTAGGCTAAGCAACCCCAGCTCCCTCAGCCTCTCTTCATAGGGCTTGTGTTCCAAACCCCTCACCAACCTTGTTGCCCTTCTCTGGACACGTTCCAGCAAGTCAACATCCTTCGTAAACTGAGGGGCCCAGAACTGGACACAGTACTCAAGGTGTGGCCTAACCAGTGCAGTGTACAGGGGCAGAATGACCTCCCTGCTCCATTGAGGTGGAAAAGAAATTGTGGGGAAAATAGATGGGAAGTGCATATCATGTGTCCAGCCTTCTGGACTAAGGGACAGTTGTAGCTGCATTTGCTGATGCTTGGATTGGCAATATAAGAAGGAAAGTAATTTTCTGGGTAGAGTTAGACTGATGTGATCAGAGACAAGTAAATGCAGGTGTTACGTAGGGAGTGTACTTGTGTGTGGAATGGCTTATAGATTTAACCTTCTGTTTCTGCATATGGAATATCCAGGCTGTATGTCAGCAGGTGTGTTTTATGTTGCAGGATTGACCTGAGAATCCAGGTCATCATAAGTAACCAAAGTCCGTATTCATGCCAAACCATCAAGTGATGCTGTCTTCTTTGTCCTCAGTTTTCCTTCCAGAGCATTTGCTTCAATCTTCCCCAAACAGTTAAACAGTTCCTTGGAAAGGATTATCAGTGCTGTAGTCATAATTCTGTCATGAAATTATAGTCTTCAAATTAACAAACCTAAATATTCTTAAAATAAAGAGGAAACTTGATATGATGGAATAAACAAAAGCTATTAAACTGATTACACACCAGAATATATTGTTGACCGTATGAAAATTACCAGTGAGACACAATTAATGATTGGAGTAGTAACAATCAAGTTTTACTCACCATGCCAAGCTCAATTTCCCCTCTTGTAAATCACAGACAAACTTCATAAACAAGCTGACTGCTAGACTGATGTGACTGATCAGTTTTTAGAAATCTGATGGTGCAGGGTGACCAATTTTAAATTGAACATAAACAATCTGAAGAATCAGAAATGAAAAGGCTCTGTCTTGCTCTCAGAATAGACTTTGTCAGCAGTTCAAAGTGTCTAAAATAACTGAAGAACCCTTCAAAGTGTACTTAAGTCTCCTGATCTTTTTTTCCTGATTTGATTATTTGTCTGAAATCATTTCAGCATATCCTGCAGAAAAAGGGCTAAGGAGCCAATCATATAAAGTCATATTCCTTCTATTGTAAACTATCACACTGGTTATATTCAATACCATCCTCCCTAGAGTTCTGCAGCTCTGGTTCTGGCACAGCAATCACTACTTCACTATGCTGGCATGGTGGAGACTCATTTAACCGGGCAGGCTGGACTGGAGGGATGTTCAATAAGACAGGTCCTGTCAGGTCCTGTGCTTGAGTCACAAACCCCCTGCAGTGCTCCAGGCTTGGGGCAGAGTGTCTGGAAACTGCCCAGCAGAGAAAGACCTGTGGGTGTTGGACAACAGCCAAATGAAGATGAGATAGCAGTGTGCTCAGGTGGCCAAGAAGGCCAACAGCAATAGTGTGACTAGCAGGACCAGGGCAGTGGTTGTCCTCCTGCACTCAGCACTGATGAGACCACACCTTGAGCCTGGGTCCAGTTTTGGGGCCCTCACTACAAGAAAGACATTGAGATGCTGGAGCAGGTCCAGAGAAGGGCAACAAAGCTGGTGAAGGGTCTGGAGAATAGGTCTTGAGAGGAGCAGCTGAGGGAACTGGAGATGTTCAGCCTTGAGAAAGAAGCTGAGGGAGATCTTTTCACTCTCTAGAACTCCCTGAAAAGAAGTTGGAGAGAGGTGGGGGTTGGTCTCTTTTCCCTAGTAATGGGTGACAGGATGAAGTGAAATGGCTTCAACTTGCACCAGGGGAGGTTTAGGTTGGATATGACAAGAAATTTCTTCAATGAAGTGGTTCTTAACCACTGGAATCCCCATCCCTAACGGTGCTGAAAAGAAGCAGAGCTGTGGCTCTGAGCGACATGATTTAGCCCCACCCTTGGCAGAGTTAGGGACTGGTTGGACTCAATGATCTTAAAGGTCTTTTCCAACTAGATTGATTCTATGATTCTTTGGTTCTCAGATTGTTACTGTTTAGAAAAACAGTTGAAAATAAAGCCATGCATGAAACAGTTCTGTTAAGGGTTGCTTTGCCTCCAGTTAGCAACACATAAGGCCTTTTTAGTGTCATCAAATATTTCATCCTGAATGCTTGCTGAATCATTTGCACAAATAATCCCCACCTGCAGGTTGATTAGAAACTGCCTGGTGATACTTGTTCTCTGGGGTTATGTGACTAATTTTATCATGCTTTCCTTACAAGAAAAACAACTGAGCCCCAAGCCATGATCAGGGTGCTGTAGATCTGGCCAAGGAGACACACCCTTTGCCTGCAGCACTTTGCATTCTAGTATGAAACAAGTCCCAACAAGCTGTGGGAATAGTAGCAGACAATGGAGAGCACACAACACACGGTGTGTGTTTCAATGAGCATAATGGTGCTAGGAACACAGTTTTATGCTGGCCAGATGCTGTCCCTCTGCCAGCAGCTGATTTCAGTGATGCAAGTCTGAGATAAGTCTGTGTAACTTTGCAGTGCTAGGTCATTAAAGATTGTTTTAGGTGCAAATAAATCCCAATAGAGTGAGTTCATCCATAGACAGACATGCAGATTCAGCAAGGCCAAGTGCTGGGCCCTGCACTTCAGTTGCAACAACCCCTTCAACACTTCAGGCTTGGAGCAGAGCAACTGGAAAGCTGCCCAGCAGAGAAAGACCAGGGGATAGCAGATGGCTGAAGATGAGCCAGTGTGTGCCCAGGTCTGTCTTTGTGCTCTGGTTTTGAAAAGAATCAATATTATCAATATTATCTCACAAGGTGTTCAAAATCTTATGACAGTGATTTTTGTCTTGAGCAAGAGGAATGATTTACAAGAGCATCTGATTTTTATTGATCCAGCCTCTGCTTTGGCCCTGATTTATAAATGAAATTGATTATTTTCTTGTTCATTTTCATGGTAATCTTATTTGTTTTCACAAGAGAAGCCCTTTAATTTGCTATGCAACACTTTTAAAGGCAGCAAACTGTGATGTCCCATTCAACCTCTGGGATATTTTTTGGTTTTGTTTTACAACCCACCCACCCCCTCCCCCCATGATAATTTGATGCATAGCTGATGCATGAGTTTTTCTGCTGCCCTGTTGTAACAGAAGCACTTCTCTTGTATTTGGACAATCCATCAGTCTACGACGTGCTGTTGGCTGTTGTCTCCCCAGGCACACAGTGAATGAAGGTATCATTGTACTGCCACTTTACAAGGAGTGTTGTTCATGTGTCTTGGCAATGGCCACTTTGCTTTCTCTGTCTAATTTATTCAGCAAACAGTCTCATAATTTATTTTTCTCCCTCTCTTTTTAATGTCTATTTATTTATTGTTTTGGTGAGATAAGAGCATTTCTTCCCTCCCATATTTCCCTCAACATCCTCCTTTGCCGTGCTCGTTCACTGGAGAGAAGCAGCAGACAAGTCTGGCTCTTGCCCATTAGTGAATTTCTCTAACTCATGCTGCAATGCACCCTTCATCAGCATTTACAACCAGGGAAAGCATCCACAGCACTGCCCAAATTTACTGCTAAAAGGAATAGAGGCTTGAATGCCAGGAGCAGCTTACCCCACCTTCTCAGTGTCTACTGGTGCTGTTAGAACAAAACAATACTCAGGATGTAAGTGTCTAGTTCCTCAAAGAGGATTTGTTTTGGAAGGAAAGACCCTCAGGAGCAGGCAGGTAGAGGCTGTCTGTAGTGGGAGACAGAATTAGTACTTTGCCAGAGCCAGGCAATGTGTTTCCTTTCCATTTCTTGTGACCTTTTCTAGCTGTTGCTTTGTTATTCATCACAGTTCTCACTTATGGCTTAGACATCTTCTTGAAACACATTAAAGAATATTGTATCACAGCCAGGAGCCACACATCTCATTCAAGTGGAGTGGTTTTGCTATTCCACAACCTCTTGCTCTAAAGGGGTTTGGTCCTTTGTCACAGAAATCACACATTTCCCTTGTTCTCAGGAGAGAAAATAACTCAAAATGGAATTACCTGTCTCCAACTCCTGTTCTGTCTGGCTTGGATATATCACCCTTCTACTTGAGGAGATGTTTTCTGAAGAGATTCCTTCTTAGCTCAGTATATGCTGTCTTCTTAGAATCATAAAATTGTTTTGGTTGGAAAAGACCTTTAAGATCATTGAGTCCAACCATTCTCTAACTCTGCTCCTAAACCATGTCCCTCAGCACCACATTTCTGCCTCGTTTCAACACCTCCAAGGATGGGGATTCAGCCACCTCCCTGGGAAGCCTATTCCAGTGGTTGAGACCCCTTTCAGAGAAGAAGTTTATTCTAATATCCCACCTAAACCTCCCCTGGTGCAATTTTAGGCCATTCTCATCCTGTCTCTTGCTGCTTGGGAGAAGAGACCAACACCCACCTGGATCCAACCTCCTTTTGGGTAGTCATAAAGAGAGGAGGTCTCCCCTTCAGACTAAACAACTGCAGTTCCCTCAGCCACTGCTCACCAGACCTGTTCTCCAGACCCTTCACCAGCTTCATTGCCCTTCTCTAGATATACCCATCAAGGTCTTTCTTGTAGTGAGGGCCTCAAAATGGAACCAAATCCTCCAGGTTTGGACTCACTGGTGCCGGAGGACAAGCACTGCCTTGGTTCTGCTGGTCACACTATTGCTGTTGACCAATACCCCCTGGTCTTTCTCTGCTGGGTAGTTTCCAGCCAGCCTCAATGCCTCAAGCCTGGTGCATTGAAGGGGGTTGTTGTGATGGAGTCACAAAAACCTCTCCTATGAGGACAGGCTAAGAGAGTTGGGGCTGTTCACCCTGGAGGAAAGAAGGCTCTGGAGAGACCTTTGAGCAGCATTTCAATATCTGAAGAGGAACTACATAAAGGCTGGGGAGGGAATCTTTAAAAGGACTTGTAGTGATAGGATGAGGGACCATGGTTTGAAACTGGAGCAGGGTAGGTTTAGGTTGGACATAAGGAGGAAGTTCTTTACTATGAAGATGGTGGAACACAGGAACAGGTTGCCCAAAGATGTGGTTGAGGCTCCATTCCTGGAGGCATTCAAGGCTGGACTTGATGGAGCCTGGAGCAACCTGATCCAGTTGGAAATGTCCCTGCTTACTGCAGGGGGTGGACCATCCAGGGTCCCTTTCAACCTGATGCATTCTAAATGCAGGACCAGCGCTAGGCCTTGTTGAACCTCATACCATGTGCCTTGGCCCATCAAACCAGCCTGTCCATGTCCCTCTCTAAAGCCTCCTTCTTACAGCAGAGTGACTTGCTTAATTTGTTTGCCCAGCCAGAATTGCTCCTGATATATCTGTTAGCCAAACAAGGGAAGCATGGTTGGGTGTTGTGATTGTCTACAAAAAGCTTTGCAAATATTGAATAACAAGACTCACAGGATGGCCACAAGGGATTGGTAGTGCTGGAGCTAGATTAGAAAGTCTGGAGAATTTATATACAAAAATATCCTCTTGTCACTTGGTCAGAATCACCAAGCCAGGCAGTGATGAAAGCAGAGCCTAACACAGACATGTCTGGAGTTTATTTCATCTGCAAGTCTCTCTAGGTTCCTGTGACGTTTTTATTAAAGTAAGGCAAACAAAAATGAGAAACAAATAAGGAACTAATTTTTTTTCCCCCCAGGTTTTCCTAATGAACTTTTGTTATGATTCAAAATGCATCTGTGATCATTAATGATCTTTACTGTGATCTGGTGTACATCTAATCACAAGTACTGCATTTCACCTGGCACAAAAATCATTCCACTTTCACAGGTTAACAGGAATTCTCCTGTGGATAATAGGCTGAAGGAACAATAGAGGAATTATAGGTCTCTGTAGGGAAAAAATATCTGTATATTACAATGAGAAACTGGAAATAGATTGCTGGTATTATTCATCCTGGAGCACAGAAGAGTTATAGAGCACTTGACTGAGAAAGCAAGGGATGAAGGGCTCAGAATTTATTTTATTTACTTTTTTCTTTTTACTTTGCCATATTTTAGTGAAACTCAGTGATATATTGTACCCAGACAGAATGTATTTACTGCATCACAATGCCAGGCCAGCCATGGGCTGCAGACCGTCAGCAGGTCTGAGCCAGCCAGCACAGCCGACTCCAGTTGGCTACAGGTGTGTCCCAGACCATAAGCATCACACTGAGGATAAAGGGGGAAGTTAGAGGAGAGGAATCTCTTGTTAGAGCTTTCTGCTTGGGCTTCTCCTGCACCTGCTCCTCCTCCTTCTCTTCAGGGCTGCTATCCTCTTTGGTGTGACTGCTGGATCTTTGCTGGGCTGAGTATAACTTTATATGCTTTGTGTTGATGCTAGGATCAGTTTGGCCGTTTCATGAAATCCATTTTCATTTCAGCCTGTGGATCTTCTCTCCTTTTCCTGATTCCCCTTCTCAGCTGGGGAGGGGTCACTGGGTGATAGAGCGACCGGTGGAGTTCAGCCCTGGACACAATTTAAAGGCAGACACATTAAAGGGCACTAAACTGAAGATTGATAAGAGGAGTTTTATAAACCACGCCTGAGTGCAGCTGTAGTTGGGTGTTAGTGTGCATGCAGAGACATAAACCTCAGAACATTTTCTGCCAGGTTGTGAGTCGATTGTGGACAAAATATTTTAGGAATGTGTGCTATTTTCTGATGGGTTTTCTCAGACATCTGGTTTCTAACGATCTTAGTGTGTCAAGATTACATAACTTCTTGGTATGAAGTGCAGAAATTTGGGATGTCTTCAGAGTCTCTCCATAGTCATTACTTTATAATTGAAGTCAGGTCCTCTCAATGCTTCAGAGTGAATGAATGGAGGGACAACAGACTTCACTCTATGCTACTAATCTATCTCATGACGGTTATAAGTCATGTAACTGCTAATTTGGCATCTGGCTATATCGAAGGAAAAGATTTGACAGTCAGATATTTTACTTTGGTTTTCTTTTGCAAGTGGAAGATGAAAAGAAACATCTTGGACAGCCAAGAAAAGCTACTCTTGGCTGAGCTATTCATTGCCTAAGAATTTGGGCTCAGATCTTCAAAGAACTTATGTGTAATTTGGGGTTTTTCTGCAATATCTGTCCTTAAAGAATGGGTTTAGTCATTGTGTTGGTTTTGTTTTGGGTTTATTTGTGTATTTTCTTTAACACTAAGTTCCCTGCCTCTAAAAATTATTTCAATATTGATGCAAAGACTCTTTGATCTAGAGAAGGAAATGTTTAGATCACTATTAGAGAAGGAAATGTTTAGATCACTATTAGAGAAGGAAATGTTTAGATCACTATTAGAGAAGGAAATGTTTAGATCACTATTGGGTAGCAGCTGTCTTTAAATTTTCTCTTTTCTTTTTAACAAATATAGAGTATTTTAACTGCTTTAAGTGTCTTAGACAAAAGGCCTGAAATAGCATTAGGCTCCTCATATTCATGAGAGGCATGCTGTCAATAAGTTCTGTAATGAATCTCTTTCCTCAGTGTTTTTTGGATGCTCACTTTGGAGGGAAAGCTGAAGGTATCTCAAGCTGCACCAGGGGAGGTTTAGGCTGGATGTTAGGAAGAAGCTCTTCATACAAAGAGTTATTTGCCATTGGAATGTGCTGCCCAGGGAGGTGGTGGAGTCACCATCGCTGGAGGTGTTTAGGAAGAGGCTTGATGGGGTGCTTGGTGTGATGGTTTAGTTGATTAGATAGTGTTGGATGATAGATTGGACTTGATGATCTCAAAGGTGTCTTCCAACCTGGTCCATTCCATTCCATTCCATTCCATTCCATTCCATTCCATTCCATTCCATTCCATTCCATTCCATTCCATTCCATTCCATTCCATTCCACAGCATCACAAGACCATGGTCTTCCCCTATGGAGAAAAGAGAAGCTTTATTGCACACTACTCTAGGGTGAGAATTCAGAGCAGGCAGTGAACTGCATGGTAGCATAGGCACATCCCTCAGTTTGGCACTGCTGATCACGGAAAGGCAGTTCTGATAGCATCATCAGATGATGACAGTGGGTAGATTAGGACTTCTGCAGCTCTTATCTTTCCCAGGAACAAACTCTGCTTTGTATCAATTCCCTACTTCTCCAGTTAGGTTTGCTGTTTTCCAGTTTTCATCCTGTTGGTTTTGCTCTGAGCATTCAGTATTCATTACCTGTGAGTGCTGAGGACTGAAATGCTTGGATGGTCTGTGAACTGGCAGACCAGTTTAGTGATTTAGGAAACAATCTGTGGAAACTCAAGGCCTTGCTTTTTCAAACATGTTATGTAGAAGCTGCTGCTAGCAGAATAGTTACAGTCACAGATGGCTTGCAATCAGAAATAGTATTCTTATTAATTTACTTAGCTTGATGGATTAACTTCAATTTGTCCTGTGTCAGCTGGGTGGAGCAAAGAACCCTCTGCTCATTATCCTTCTGAGTGTCACAGAGTGGTGGGGGTTGGAAGGGACCTCTGGAGATCTAGTCTGAACCCCCAGCTCATACAAGGTCACCCATCACATCCAGGTGTATTTTGAAAGTCTCTAGAGGAGACTCCACAACCTCACTGGACAGCTGGTCCAGTGCTTTGGCATCATCAAAGTAAAGTTATTCCTTCAGTTCAAGTGAAACATCCCATGTTCTAGTTTGTACCCATTGCCTCTTGTCCTATCACTGGTCACCCCTGAAAAGCACCCAGTCTCATCCTCTTGACCTGCACCCTTTGGATCACAGGATGGTAGGTGTTGGAAGGAACCTCAGGAGATCATTGAGTCCAACCCCTCTGCCAGATGTTGATCAGCATTGAGAAGATCACCTCTCAGTCTTCTCTTTTCTAGACTAAACCCTCTAAGCCTCTCAGTCTTCCCTCAAAAGACAGATGGTCCAATCCTCTCAGCATCTTTGTGGCTTTTTGTTTGACTCTCTCTGATAATTCTCTGTCCCTCTTGAACTGAGAAGCCTAGAATTGGACACAATACTCCAAGTATGGCCTCACCAGGTCAGAGTAGAGAGAACCTCCCTTGGTCTGCTGACCAAACTCTTTTTAATGCACCCCAGAATACTATTGGCTTTGTTGGTCATGAGGGTCCCTTGCTGGCTCATGGTGAACTTGTCCACCAGCACTCCCAGGCTTTTATTTGTGGGGGAACTGCTCTTGTTAGCAATGATTAAGCAGTGTCATTTGGAGCCCATCTACATGTCCATTTAAGTTACCAGAAGGTTATAACAGCTGACAGCATACAGAAAAGTATTAACTACAATTACTGGATGCAATTTTACATACACTCAGAACTTTTTGCACATAATACAGCCATAAATCATGATGACTTTTCAGTTCCTCGATTCAGTATGGATTATAGGAGACTACTGATGAGTTAATAAGGAGCTAATTTGCATATTTTTCATTAGAAGCCAGAGGCATAAATTGTGAATAACAAATAACAAGGTTTTGGGAGCCAGGGCAAATTAAAATAGAAGGGGTTTTGTTGTTGTTGTTGCTTTTTTGTTGTTGCAGTAATGCATTTTTAACCAGAAATTGGTTGTAAGTTGATTCACTGTTATTGGAAAGCAATTTTCTTTTGGGGCATATAACAAATATACAACAACTAAGAGTACAACAAGGTTGTAATTAGATGCTAGGCTGAAAAATGCAGCTGCTGCATTAGGCCTGAGTTAACTCAACAGTGCAGTAATTTGCAATCCAAGCAACCTTTCTTTGACAGTTGGTTTTCTTAAGATGTAATTGAAGTTCTTCATAGAAAGGATGATTGGCCATTGAAATGTGCTGCCCAGGGAGGTGGTGGAGTCACCATCACTGGAGGTGTTTAGGAAGAGACTGGATGGGGTACTTGGTGCCATGGTTTAGTTGATTAGATGGTGTTGGATGGTAGGTTGGACTCGATGATCTCAAAGGTCTCGTCCAACCTGGTCTGGTCAATTCTATTCTATTTGTAAGTGCAAAACTAGCACTGTTTTAAAATTCAAAGAAATCACAAGTACACCTCAGTCTAAGTTATCTTGCTATAGAAAGCTTGGATATGGAGCTGATCCATACAGTGAGGTTCATGTGGAGTTGAGCTTAGATCCAAGGCAGCGTAGTAACGTTTCTATTGCAGTAGCTGTGAACTAACTTATCCTGTCATTCACAATGTGTATCTGTGGACACTTCCATGTGGGGAGTTTGGGTGCCTCTGTACTCCTTCCAGTTCTGGAGCTCTCAAGAGAAATCTGTTTGATTTTGGTTGTAGCCTGTTCTTAAAATGTCTGTTGCTACCACCTCCTTTCTCTCTTGTGCATCTTGAGAGTCCCCTCTTTCACTGCTGGGGAGAGACTAGCATAACACTTCTGACTTGATTGACTAAAATATAGGTCTTATTGATCTTTTTCATAGAGTCATAGGACGGTTTGGCTTGGAAGGGACATTTGGGATCTCCTAATTCCAACCTTTCTGCTCTGGGCAGGGACATCTTCCACTAGATCAGGCTGCTCAAAGCCCTTTTCAACCTGGCCTTGAACACCTCCAGGGAGGAGGCTTCCATTTTCAACAGAGCATGAAGAGAAGACCAAGTAATTTGAATACACCCTGTCTTTGAAGGTCATGCTTGATGGGGCTCTGAGCAACCTGATCTAGTTGGGGATGTCCCTGCTTACTGCAGGTGGTTTGGGCTAGTGACCTTTAAAGTTCCCTTCCAACCCAGTGCATTCTATGAGTCTGAGAGTTTCTGGAGACCCCAAAACTAGAAGCAGTGTTTTGTCAGTGCTATTTATATGACACAACGTATAATTCCCTTCCCCTTTCCACTTAAACGCTCTTTATCTCAAGGTGGCATCTCAATGGGAATGGGCTGCTTCTTGAGACAGTGAATACAGTACCTGCATCTCCTGATTTTATTTATTGTATTTAGCCACTGCTAGAACACAGATTCTGTGTCCAGTTCTGGACTCCCCAGATCAAGAGGGACGGGGATATACAAGAGAGTGACAAATGGAGGCTATGAAGGTGATTTTAAAGGACTTTCAAAGCTACTCTGGATGCCTTCCTGGGTGACCTGCCCTAGGTGATCCTGCTTTGGCAGGAGGAGGGGATTTGATGATCTCCAGAGGTCCCTTCCAACCCCTACCATTCTGTGGTTCTGTGAATAGCTGTCTTTTTCTATTCCTGTGTGGATGCTAATACCTTTCAACCCCAGGGGATGGATGAATCTTTCTTCAGAAATTTGGCAGAGGTTTTCAAACACCAAGTGCAGAAACACAACATTCCTCTTTTCCCCCCTCTTCACAAGAGTGAATCATCCACGTGTTATTTTCTCCAAGACACAGAATATTTTGATCACTAAGTATCTTTTTACATATCCAGTTTTTCAGTAACATTTTCTTTGCTTATTCATATTCTGCGAAGGGTTTGGTTCTCATTACTGAAGGATTAGTCTCCCTTCCAGCTCAACATTTAAATAGCTGGGTGGAGAGAACAGCTGTTGATACTTCCATCATAATTTGGAAAGCCAGTGGGTTGCAGCTACGAAACAAATGAGCCAGATTGTACACCTTAACCACATTGAGCTTGAATTTACATGGAACCAGTTTTGTTCCATTACACAAAGCACGCTGGTGCCTGAATAGTCCCACTGATCAATGGAAGTAATTACAGAGCACAGCCATGTCGGTAGGAAGCTGGCAGAACCTGATTCTTCTCTCCAAAATTTCCACCTGCCTCTACTGAACTAGTTTTCCTCCCTTTGGGAAAGCTCCTCTGAACTGCTAGATCTGTGCTGTAGTTCAGCTGATAGCAGTAGGCATCCTTTTTGCACCTGGTGTGTTCTGTGGCAGAGATTACCGTTCCTGCCCTGTTGTGGTGTAGCCCTGTGGGGCTTTAATGAACTCTTGGCCAGAGCATCCCACACTGCAAGATTTCTTGGTGTTCCTGACAAGTGGTCTTCATTGCCTTGTAAAATTTTCTACCGCTGCTTAACCTGCCAGCAGCCTAATTTTCCCTTCTTGCCTCTCTACACATGCCCACATTTAAGTGTGAGAGGAAGAAAAGACAGCTTATGAGGATCAGAATATAGTCTCATATATTACAAGGTATGTGGGTTTTGAACCTCATAAGTGGTTTATCCACTTGTTGTCATGCTCTGTGAACTAAAATACACATATAATAACTCAAGTGCACATTCCAGAAGCAACCTGGACTTAAATAAAGAGAATGAATAAAGGTTTGACAGCAACATGAGACTGTTGTGCTAGTGTTGCTATGCTCAGTTGATGAATTTCTTTGAAATTATGTTTTGGTAAGATTCTTGGGTTTGCAGAATAAGGATTAATGGTGTTTAAAGACCCTTTCTAAACTGGCAGCTACTGGAGTAGCAGAAATTCCCACAGTTCTGTATTTGCAGGCTCCACTGCCTTAGAACAACAGCTTCCTCCTGCCAAAATGTCGTGACCTTTCTGCAGACCTACTCCACATCAGTTTGTGGAGATTAACTTTCTCATAATGTAGAACCAGCCCTTAAGAGCAAAAGGCTACAGTGCCTTTTTTGTATGCAGTTTTAAAACTTTCAGGAATCTCTCTTGTGTAATTACAGGCCATTGTCTGTGGTTGAAGAGATCAAGAATAAAACCTTCAGCGATTTTCCTTCACTCAACTCATGGTCACTGTTTTGTTTGGGGTTACCTCTGTCAAAAACTCCCCTTCTGTCAGATCTTGCTTTCTACCCTGAGATGATTTATGGTCCTAGTTGAACTTGACACCTGAATTCCAGTGGCAGTGGAAATGAGAATGTATTAACCTTATTATGTTACTTTCCTTGCTATCAGTTCAGTTTTTCTGCTGGGTGGGCATAAAGATGGCTTATTTCAATATGTGCCAGCCATGGACAAACAGGAATTTGCTTTGTGTGTTTTGATGAAAGCTTTGTAACCACTCCCCTGGGCATCCTATTCCAATGCTTCACCACTCTTTCCTGAAAGAAATTTTTCCTAGTAGCCAGTCTAAGCCTCTCCTGGCACAACTTGAAGCTATTTCTTCTCGTTCTCTTGCTAGTTACTTGGGAGAAGAGATCAAAACCCACCTCACTACAACCTCCTTTCAGGTCCTCTTAATCCTTGGAATTTAGGACTTGGCACCAGTGCTGTTGCATCATTTTTAATTATGTCAGATGGCAACTGTAGGTAAAAATAGTACTTTGGCTCTTTTTAAGAATACAATAATAGTAAGCATTATATATGAAGTAATGGGATTCTGCATTATGGAGCGAGCTGTAAGGAAGCTGTGTCCTTTAGTTTTTGTTTTACAGCAGTATCATCTGTCAAAAATATTGAGCCAAAAATATGGAAGGCCAAGAATTTTGTAGTTGGACAGCTACCCAGTTGAATATATTACTCATGAGCCATTCCTTGTCCCAGTGGAAACTTGCAGTAAATAGATGGGCTTTAAGAGGAGCAGCTGAGGATAGTCCAGAAGAGGACACCCTGCTAGCCCAGAGCTTAATGCTCTGTTCCAACAAATAAGAGATTTTTATCTTAGTTTGCTACTATCTTAGGAAAATATAGGAGAAAAATTGCATTTCTCTCCTTGTGAATGAACATCTGGGTTGCTGAACTGTTGCTATACAGACTGGCATATTTTGAGCTTTGGGCAAAAAGAAGGAAGTGATTGTCTCCATGAGGAGGTCCTTGTCTTCAAATCCTCAGCAGGAGATGTCTTCTTTCTGTACAGAGCTTTGCATTCAAAACCTGGAGAAAAGCAAGGTTCTCCAAGTCTCCCATGTCCTACAAGGAGCAGCCCTGTGCAGTGTGCTAACCTTTATGGATCCAATGTTCAGGCTCCATGTTAATGTCTACTGAGCTGTAATACCAGTTAAAATAATAATTGCCACCTTCACTTGCACTCAGTCATTCCTCTTCATTTGTTTATTTTGCAGTCCTCTTCAGTTATGTTTGTGTCACTCTTTACGGAGGAATAAATGGTTAAAAGGACATGGAATGCTTAGATGGGATTTGCCTCTAATGAAATTGCCATGAAGAGCAAGACCCATATGCACACCGTTCCCTCTCCATCACAGAGAAAGCCATGGATGCTGTGAGAAGGCAGGGTTGGCATCATGAAGCTGAGTCTGTCTGTGCTGGGATTCTTGCATGAAGAACCAGAATTCTTGGCCAAGAACAAGACCTGTGCTGCGAGAGGGAATTTCTGCAGCTCTCTCCTGCAGCATGGTCTAGCTTAGCATATTTTTGTAGTGGGTATGTAAAGATGTCTGGGGATACCTTTTATTGTTCAGAAAACAACTATGAAGAACTTCCTTCTGCAAATGAAAATCTCTACTGCATCCCATTAGTATCACAGTATCACCAAGGTTAGAAGAGACCTCAAAGATAGAGTCCAACCTGTCACCACAGACCTCATGACTAGACCATGGCACCAAGTGCCACGTCCAATCCCCTCTTGAACACCTCCAGGGATGGTGACTCCACCACCTCCCTGGGCAGCACATTCCAATGGTGAACAACTCTCTCAAGTGAAGAACTTTCTCCTCACCTCCAGCCTAAACTTCCCCTGGTGCAGCTTGAGACTGCACCTCTTGTTCTGGTGCTGGTTGCTAGAGAGAAGAGACCAACCCCTTCCTGGCTACAACCACCTTTCAGGCTTTAGCTTCAGGTGATGTGTATCACATTAGTAGA
Source organism: Picus viridis (assembly GCA_033816785.1). NCBI lineage: Eukaryota > Metazoa > Chordata > Aves > Piciformes > Picidae > Picus > Picus viridis. The sequence goes on from CM066572.1 coordinate 23,505,260, forward strand.
ATCCTCATGACTTCTGGTCTGGGTCTTGTACTTTACACACAAAAAAGAGAATGATGTAACTCAAGCCAAATAAACATTTTCTTTTAAATCCATATGGAGCTGTAAGCTTATAGCTGAAGTGAAGTCACATCCCTTATGTGGCATCTTGTTGATGTAAGGATCCATGTAGTTAACCTAACTAGAGGAGAAGGAGGCATGCTGCTGCACATCTCATGGTCATGTTTTGAAGAGTCACAGTTTTTAACTTATTTGGCATCTTGACATCCTAATATTGGGATTTAGCAATCCAAGATCTGTCTTCTACTCTCTTCAGTTGGAGCAAGCAAAGAAAATGGTCTTACCTTGTTTTTAATTTTCTGTTCTTTACAGCTTATGTATTCTATAGACTAAGATGCTGAAAGTTTCAGTTATTTCATCATGGTACATTTCAAACTCTGAATGCTGATGTGTGAGAGAGAGTTACACTAGAACCTGACTTTAGTGAAAAATATGCAGGGTGATACTCCCATGTGATAAATTGCTGCCTTGGTTTAATCTTTCACTTCTCACTAATGAAAAGGTGCTGCATTAAATGCCTGACTGCCAGTCTGCATTATTTCATCTGCATGTCATCTTATGCTGCATTGGTAAACTGAGGATTAGAGACACAAAAAGGGCTTTTTTTATGGATTCCATTTTACAATCCAAAGAAGCTGACCTCCTCTCCTATTGTTTGTGTTCTTTAAAGCTATCAGAATATGTATTTGCATTGCCTTTTCATGGGAAAATTGCCTGCAATATGTAAACAAAGCTTGTTGTCCTTTTGGGGAGGATAATGCTTCTACATGTATGATATAGGCAGTAGTCAGTTTAATAATAGTCTCTGCTAGTAAGGCTTGAATGAAGCCTTCCAAAACTGCTCAGAGTTCTATCCAAGCTCTGTTTACAGTTTCTGTCAGAGTAATTCGTAAGTCATTGTTTTCTTTTGTAATGACAACTTTATCCTTTATTTATGCAATGTTTTATTTGTTGGGTTTTTTTTTCCCTCCAGTCATATTACTAGAAAAAAAAAAAAGGAGGAGGAAGGAGCGTGGCAGACAACAGTTGTTTACCCTTGTTATTAAAAAATGGGAGCATGGTTACAGGAGAGTAAGATACCATTGTGGGAACTGTTAAATGTTAAACTGCTTAAACAGAGCTGAAAAACAAAATATCCAGCTGAAAAACCTTCAGGCTTTTTTCCTTGATTTCTACCATAAAGAAAGAAAACATTACATTAATTACTTTCTGTATGCTGTTGGCACGTCTGGTGCTGGTGGCTTAATGGCAAAGATACCAAAGGCCAGCATAGCTTTGCCAGAAGGCTGTGCCAAGTGAAATTCGTGGTAGGCTTCTGGCACAGGATCCAGGTTGGATCCTGTGCATAACAGGATGACGTGATTCTGCAGCCTAAGCTGCAATCAGGCTCCACAGTGTCTGAGCAGAAAACCTCTTGTGGAGAGTACTGACCATCCATGGGTGGAAAAAAGAGAACACTTTGCCTAGAGACCTGGCCTTCTGTAACATCTAGGATGGGCTATGTCCTGACCATATCTGCCTCTACTCTCAAAGGGATAAGGGAGCCTTTCTAATAAGCATTCAGCACCAGTCCAACAGCAGCCAGTCCAGCAGAAGAAACTACTTATGCTTAGAGCAGATGTTTGTGTAACCAGGTGGCCATATGTTCAATGACCATTGTTCTTATATGTGGGGGTTTTTTTGAGGCATTAAGAAATCTCCAGAGAGAAATAGTTTTGTCATTCACAAAGTATGGAGATAAAGAGAAAGTTAGACCAGCATATAAAAGTCTAGTTTGACTCTAAGCAGCAGGCTTAAATGAGTATATAAAGGGAATGCATTCTTGAAGAGTTAGTTACTTGTTAACATTTTACTTAGGCAAATCATGACCTGAAAACAGAGTCAAAGCAAGAGCAGACTATCAAGGTTAATCAATCAAATCAGTATTAGAAACTGAATTCTTGCTAGCCTTGCTATTTGATATTATTTTCTTCTCTGGGGTTTTCTCTTCTGAAAAAAAAGCCTCCAAAAATCTGAAGAAATAGATGCAGTAGCAGCAGCCAACAGGGTCCCCTGTGAGAAAACTTCCTTCATTCTCAGTTTGATACTGAGGAAGTTATCCTTCATTTATGCTTTCCTCTTATATGATTTATATTTTTATATTTTCACCATGAGAGTGGTGATTCACCGTGAAAGTGGTGATTCACCGTGAGAGTTATCCAGGGAGGTGGTTGAGGCCCCGTCCCGTCCCTGGAGGTGTTTAAGACCAGGCTGGACGAGGCTCTGGCCAGCCTGATCTAGTGTAGGGTGTCCCTGCCCATGGCAGCGGGGTTGGAACTAGATGATCCTTGTGGTCCCTTCCAACCCTGACTGATTCTATGATTCTATATTTGCCTTCTGTTGTTTGCAGTCACTCATCACTCCCTGTAATGATGACAGAGAGGTAGCTAATGTATTACTCCGTTACTAATGGTCATCACAACATTTTTGAATCTTTATGTGGCTCTTTTAATATGATAAAATGCAAATGCTGAACATTACCTCTACATCTGATTTGTCTATGCTGAACACTATTTCTACATCTAGTTTGGAGGAAGTTTAAGCTACTCACTCTATACTATACTAACTGTGTCCAGTTCTGGGCCCCTCAGTTTAAGAAGGACATTGAGACACTTGAATGTGTCCAGAGAAGGGCAATGAGGCTGGGGAGAGGCCTCAGGCACAAGCCCTATGAGGAGAGGCTGAGGGAGCTGGGGTTGCTTAGTCTGGAGAAGAGGAGGCTCAGGGCAGACCTTATTGCTGTCTACAACTACCTGAAGGGTGGTTGTAGCCAGGAGGGGGCTGGTCTTTTCTCCCAGGCAACCAGCACCAGAACAAGAGGATACAGTCTCAGGCTGTGCCAGGGGAAGTTTAGGCTGGAGGTGAGGAGAAAGTTCTTCACTGGGAGAGTCTTTCACCATTGGAATGTGCTGCCCAGGGAGGTGGTGGAGTCACCGTCCCTGGAGGTGTTCAAGAGGAGATTGGATGTGGCACTTGGTGTCATGGTTTAGTTATGAGATCTGTGGTGATGGGTTGGTCTTGATGATCTTTGAGGTCTCTTCCAACCTTGGTGATTCTGTGATATAGTGATCTACTGGAGTTATGCTGTATGAATCTGGATAGAAAAATGGCTGGTTTGGGTCCAGGCTCAAATGAAAATTGTGTGGAATTGCAAAATGCCTTTCCTAATTTACATTTCTGATACTGCTTCTTGTAGAAGCTTATGAATATATTGATTCCCTGAAAGAACTTAACCTCTTCCCCCTCACCCCAAAACTTCTGTTGACAGTGGACTAAGTGCAACAGAAACAAGTATCAGGATGTTCATCCAGAAGGAGTCTGGACACAACGGGGGAATCAGGATGCTTGTGAGAGGAAGAATGATGTTAATGCTGGTTATGTGTAAGAAGGAACAGAATTCCAGCCTGAAAAGGAGAAATCAGCTGCTGTTTTATAAAGCATGTAAGTTGGGAATAGTTATTTGGAGAAAAACCCATCCACCTTTGGCAAAGACACATTTCCAAGGCAAACACTCCGAGTCTGAAGGCAACTGGAAGATAAGGCATGCAGTCCCAGCTAAGCTCTATTTCTAACAACCACCAGAACAACTGACCAGTGCAAGTGCTTGGAGATGTAGCCGGAAGAGAATGAGCATCCACAGCATTATTAAGGGTGGCATTACAACAAAGGACAAGTGTATAAATCAATAGCTTGTTTTACACAAGTCAGCCCAGGACTGGACATCCTAGTAGCATAGCAGATGTTGATGTCATATTTGTTTACAGAGAAAACACTGTGCTTGTCAATAAACATTCCCAGTTTAGAATGGGCAATAAAAGTAGTAGCATTAAAAGTTACATTTGTTTAGCAGAAACCAAAATGTACCTCCTGAAACACTCAGGAGCTGCTTTCACAAAGGCTTGGGTTTCTCAGGGGCTGCAGCATTCAGGTCCTTTGAAAGTTAGCCTCCGAGTTATCCACTTAACGTGAAAGGGGAGAAAAGGAGATGAGGAGCAATGGCTTCAATCTAGAGAAGAGCAGATTTAGATTGGATGTTAGGAACAGGTTATTTCCTATGAGAGTGGCAGAACACTGAAAGAGGTTGCTCAGGGAGGTGATTGAGACTGCATCCCTGGAGATATTCAAGCTGAGGCTCAACAGGGCTCTGGACAACCTGATCTGAAGAGGGGGTTGGATTAGATGACCTTTGGAGGTCCCTTCTAACCTGGACCACTTTATGATTCGATGGTAAGTACTGCCAGATGGTGTTAGGTTTGTGATAATGCCCTGATCTCACTCTTTTGAGACGTGGCACCTTCTATGCTAAAAAGAATTACTCTCTGGACTTTAAACCACGGCTAGAAATAAAATCAACTGGCTGTAGTCATAAAAAGCATGAAGAGGGAATCCAGCAGAGATCTTAAGGAAGGATGTATCAGTATGATTCACTTTGCTGTTGCTATTCTATCCTATCTTTTAGAGTGAATTTGAAAGATGAGTAGCTGACTGCATTCTGGATATATTGGAGCATGATCTGTAGGAGTGAAAACACCAAAATCCTTGTGCTGTTAGTACCAACAAAATTTAGAGTGGTTGTCTAGCTGGTAGAGTTAAAATCCTGAAAAAGCACTCTCTTTGTAAGCCACCTTCAAAGTCAATATGAATAAAACCAGAGCACAATTAGCACAAATACTCCTCCTTGAGATACACAGGGGAAAGGGGGCAGGTAAACCATGATTGGTGTTAGCTACTTTGCGCTATTATAGTGAATACATTGTTTAGTTTGTCTAGCCTGCCCCTCTCCAGGAAACATTTCCTGGAAAAACCCTGACTGTTTTCTGCTGCTGATTTCTGAGAGCTTAGAGAAAATGAAGTAAAGCTTCTAGCTGTAACAATTGAACATAAGAGCAACTGTAACCCCAGATGACAGAATGTGCTTAGGCATTCCAGAAACACATGCAGAGTGAAGTCTCAGCTGAAAAAGCATGTGAAAAGAGTTGCACGAATAAGAGACTCTATCTCAACTAAGATATGTTCCATCAATGAGGCTGTCATAGGGAAAAGGGGTGGGAGGGATGGGGTGTGAAAAAGGGAGCCAGTGTTGGCTTCAGTAGCTGCAAGTACTGACCTGCAAAGGTGTTTGCACGTTTTTCTGGTACAAGCTGAATCGCCTGAAGTTCCTGGAAATGCTTGTTTATAGATGGTGCAATAAAATCATGACTTCCCCTGAGCACCTGCATTACCTTATGGGCAGGCTGCTTTGGAAGGATTTTAAGGAACTGAAGGACACTAATAAATATTCTTCAGGAGAACATGCATCATCTCTGGCCAAAGTCCAACAAAACTCTGTGAGAACTCTGTCTGCTTCTAGCTCTTATTGCATTTGATGAACATGAAGCCAGAAGCTGTCCTCGTCAAAGATAGTCACTGGTACCATCCAGCGCCTTCACACCAGGTAGGTCATCACCTCAAGGAGCTTTTGCTGTCAAGCAACTGCTTTGAAAGCAGCAGCAGAAGTGACTGTTCCCTTTAGATAGTTGTTTTCCAGTTGTGCAGGTGTAATTTAGAAGTGTTTAAAAAAATATCCCTGTGAGCAAGAGCAAGTGTGTAACAAGAAGGCAAAGAGGCATAAATACAGGGCAATCCTTGTTACAAAACACGAGTAATGCATGACCTAGCTGCCTGGTGAAACCTAGTATCCGGTGTTGGCCCACTCTAGTTGCATTTAACTTCTCTTAAGTGGTTATCAGTTCTGAAATTCACAAATCAAATAAAGATAATGTTGTAACATTGTCCTTAGAGGTCTTAATAATGTTATTCAGCACCCTGATCTAGTGTGAGGTGTCCCTGCACGTGGCGGGGGGGGGTGGGGTGGAACTAGATGATCATTGAGGTCCCTTCCAACCTGAACAGTTCTATGATTCTTACTATAAAAGTTTTAAGACTTCTCCTATGATGAAAGGCTGAGAGACTTTGAGCTTTCAAGCCTGGAGAAGAGAAGACTGAAGGGGAATCTTATCACTGCTTTAAAATGCTTAAAGTGTGGGTAACAGGAGGCTGGGACCAGTCTTTTTTCAGTGGTGCCCAGCGACAGGAGAAGGGGCAGCAGGCACGCACATGAACACAGGAAGTTCCATGTAAATATGAAAAGGAACTTTGAGGATTGTGGAACACTGGAACAGGCTGTCCGGAGGGGTAGTGGAGTCTCCTCTGGAGGCATTCAAAACCTGCATGGATGCCATCCTGTGCAACCTGCCCTAGGTGACTTTGGGATTTGAACTTGAGGAACTCCAGAAGTTCCTTCCAACCCCTATCGTTCTGTGACTGGCTCCATGCTTCCCACTTCCCATATACAGAGGGTGACAAAACCAGGAGGATTACTAGGGAATGATGAATCCCCTTCGATGGACTTTTCGATGGGTTGTTTTGGTTTTGTGAGCCGTGCACTATGTCGCTCTAATGTTTGTCATTCAGGAAAGCATTCTGTCTTATATTGCATCACACTTAAGAATCTAAAACACTGACTGAACTTCCACATAATTAAAGAATGCAGTACCATAAAGAGCAGGTAGGATGTAAGTTGCACTGTGGATTTGAGAGAGGCATTAAAAATTCAGCATACTGCATCAGCATTTAAGACTCGGGCAATACTGCTTTAGCATTCATTTATACTGCAGTTCTTCTCTCATTGGCTCAGAAAATGGAAGGTCAATGCTAACAGACCATTAAAATGCTGTCACAGAGATACTGGCAACTTAAACAATGCAGAAGGACAGAGAGTTGAAAGGAATGTTTCTTATTTACCATGGTAAAACACAGGGGTCCAAACTCTTCAGATAAAAATATACAACTATCTGACAGCTCCCCCAAAGTGCATTAATTAAAAGAACACTCTTCCTAGGACAGGCTGAGGTACAATTAACGTTGTTGGCTTCAGAAGCTTGGCCTGCTCTCTTCGCGACCTTTCTGTTGCTGTGCCACTAGAGCATCTCATAAAAAAGAAAGACAGCTTTATACAGTGTGGCTCTTGCTCATCTGAGACAATAAGAAAGGAGGTCATAGGTGATAGTTCCATCAGGGTTTCCTTGTTTAGGTCACAAATCTATGTGTTGTTTTTGTTCTATTGATTTCATGTAAACCCACTGATTAAAACCAGCAAAGCCAACCAGTTTAGCTTTTACTAAAGCAATTGTAACAAACCCCACAGTCTTCTGCTTTGTCTAGGGCCAGTCAGCTCTAACCCACACTGAGCATAGCATTTAATTACCTGTTTCTTGTGAGACCTACTTAGTACAGGGAAATTCTAAAGCAACCATTTGCTCAGTTCCTTTGCTCTTTATGGCACAGATGGAAATAAACTTAGGTGTGTATGAAGGTACATGGGCAAGGTATTCTACTGGAGAGGGTTGTGTATGTCTTTGAGAACCCTTTGTCCTATTGTTGAGGGAAACAGCTGTAACTGGGCTCAAATGGCCAGATAGGCTTTTAATTCAGCAGAAGGGCAAGAGAAAATAGTGACTCCTAAAGCAATGAGACCTTACTTGTCAAGGATAAGGGGACAATGTGGATATGCTTCTGAACAGTTCCAGTATGCTTTCTCTGTGGTGGAAGTTTTAACACTCTGGTCTAGAAAACCAAATGCACTGGAGAGCAAAGCACCAGTTTCACTGTGAATTTTACTATGAAACTGCTCATTTCAAACAAGCTGTTATCTGCTTGTAGTGTAGTTGGCTTACAAATGTAAATTTTATAAACTACAGTAGGAGATTTGTTGAGAATCACCATGAGATGGAGGCATGCTCCAATACAATGTTATATCCTGCCCAGCCCAGATGACCCAGATAGTCTCAAGCAATACCTGGACGACTGCCAGATCCAAAGGAGATAAATTGTTATCTGTGAGCCTGAGACAGCATCCCATGAGTTATTACTTATTTTATTTGAACCTCTTCCCTCATCCTCAGATATAACATAAATAAAAGCTTCAATAAGGCCAACCAAACCATCTGAGGCTGCTCTTGCTGAAGGTGACAGTGTCCTCCTGTTAACATCTGCATGACCTCCCTTCCTTGCTGTATGCTCTCCTGGTACCAGCCATATTGAACTCAAATGCCACACTCAGCTTCTGGAGAACCCTTTTCTTTCCCTGGCAGCCAAGTGGAAATGCCAAGTGACACAAAATCAGAGAGCAAGTTGGTTTCTTTTTGAGAATATAGATATTTCTGACACTTTTTATGCTGGATGCCTGCTCTGCTCTTTTCAACAGCATGTATGGTTGCAAAGAAACCCCAACTTACATTTCAGAGGCGATGGAGGGGAAAAATGAGGTAACCTAAAACCCCACAGAAGTGATCCACTTGCTTGGCCTAAACTGGTAACATGAGTCCTCTCCTTTGTTCACTGTGCATGATGAGACCTCTGTAACATGATAGAAAATGCTGCACAGGATCACATGAACAATTCTGTCATGATGGGATTTAAACAGAGGAGCTGTGGGGAAACTTGACTCCTCAGAACAGACCTGCTGTAGAGAAGTATTTCTCACCACTGCAGTACGGCTCACTACTGGCTGCTTTCTGGCTTTGTGTGCCTTACTTTCTCATCTTGTTTCCCAAGCCCTTTTCCCATTCAGTGTCACACACTTGTGTGATCATTGGTGAGTGTTTCAATTCACATTTTGTGTCAATTAAGTTAATTAACACTGTTATTAGATCTGGAAATTGCCTTCAAGGCAGCATAAGTGTCACCTCTTCCTTGTATCACTAGGTGGTTGTTTGAACCCTTTTATTCTAGTTTTACCTTTTTCTGAATGTTGGCTCTTTGATTCCTCTTACAGTAGCTCTAAATTCTCCTCTCCACTATTAGTCCTGAAACTTGTCTTGTAGATCACTTTGCTAGCTCATAGCAAAACTGTATTTGATTCAAATCAACACGAAGCTTAATTCAAATAAATATGAAGCAGGACTGAAGTTAGGTCAGTGTTTTCTTGCAGCAAAAAAAGACTGGTTCATACCATTATTTTCACATCCCAATGTCACTTGGTTTAAAAATGAGTGATGTGTTTCTATGGTGTGTCAATAAGCTAAGATTGAATTCCTCCCTTTACTGAGTGAAGCATAGAATCAATAAGGTTGGAACAGACCTCAAAAATCATCAAGTCCAACCTGTCACCCAACACCTCATGACTACTAAACCATGGCACCAAGGGCCGTGCCCAGTTTCCTCTTGAACACCTCCAGGGACGGTGACTCCACCACCTCCCTGGGCAGCACATTCCAATGGCTAACAACTCTCTCTGTGAAGAACTTTCTCCTCACCTTCATCCTAAACTTCCCCTGGCACAGCCTGAGACTGTGTCCTTTTGTTCTGGCACTGGTTGCCTGGGAGAAGAGACCTTCAGGTAGTTGTAGAGAGCAATAAGGTCTCCCCTGAGCCTCCTCTTCTCCAGGCTAAACAACCCCAGCTCCCTCAGCCTCTCCTCGTAGGGCTTATGCTCAAGGCCTCTCCCCAGCCTTGTTGCCCTTCTCTGGACACGTTCAAGTGTCTCAGTGTCCTTCTTAAACTGAGGGGCCCAGAACTGGACACAGGACTCAAGGTGTGACCTAGCCAGTGCTGAGTACAGGGGCACAATGACCTCCCTGCTCCTGCTGGCCACACTATTCTTGATGCAGGCCAGGATGCCATTGGCCTTCTTGCTCACCTGGGCACACTGCTGGCTCATGTTCAGCTGGCTGTCAATCAATACCCCCAATTTATTTCATTTTGCTTGTTGGCAATTTATTTATTGAGAATGCTACAGTCTTCATGCCAGTTAATGAGATAGGCATCTTCTAACCTGTTAATATCTCTCCAGCCTAATAATATATTTTCATTGCTTGAGCTAATTAGTCATGATAGCCAACTCTTTGCCCATCAGTACCTGCAGATATTTAGTTGACTGCAGTGAAAGGCACTCACTAGGCTGTTCTTAAAGAGGCAAAACCGCAACACCCTAAGAGACTGTCACAGCTATTTCTACCTTTGATGTTTATGTAGAAACTTTCTAACAATAACCAAAAGAGGACAAATCTGTTCATCTGTTTTCCCTGGAGTTTTAACATCATTTTTATGGTCATTTTTTCTAACTTTTTCATAGTCCCTAGGATCACCTCAGGCACGAGCCAGAACTCGCTAGCAAATCACTAACTAACCCTGCAGAGCAAATAGGCTAATAATTATCTGGTTTTCTATGAAATGTGACTTTTAGCTTTGGGCCAAAGAAGGATGAAGTTAGACAAAAGAGCTCAGGCAACACTGAATTATATTGATGCTGATTTGGCTCAGAAAGAGAACGGGGAATTGATGGGTCAGAAGGCTTGCAGTCAAACACTTATTTAGTCAAAAGGGAAAGCAGAGGGTGCCACAGCACCCTCAAAGGGAAGAAGTTTTTCCTTAAGTTCAAGCTAAACCTTCTCTCTTCTAATGAATGATTGTGAAAGGGCCTCAAAATGGATGCAAAAAGTAACTAATTTTTGCCTAATTCTGCAGAAGAAGAGGCTGAGGAGAGACCTCGTTCTCTATAACTTCCTGAAAGGAGGTTGCAGTGAGGTGGGTGTTAGTCTCTTCTCCCAAGTTACGAGTGAGAAAACAAGAGGAAATGGCCTCAGCTTGCACCAGGGGAGATTTAGATTGGATACTAGTTAAAAATCCTTTTCTGAAAAAGTGGCCATGCCTTGGAACAGGCTGCCCAGGGAGGTGGTGGTGAAGGTGTTCAGGAAACATCCAAACATGTCCGTTCAGTACATGGTTTAGTGGGCAGAGTGCTGTTCAGCTGATGGTTGGTCAGAACGATCTTAGAGGTTTTTGCCAACCCTAATGGTTCTGTGAATGTCTGGGAAGCTGCTGGGATCATGGGCTGCCTCACAAAGCCTGGCCAAGGCTGAGGAAAATAGAAGGTAAGAGTGAATCAATGAAACCGGATGGCTATTTTTTGTGTGGTCAGGGAAGAGCTGGAGGGTGCTTGTTCTGCCTGTGGGGCTGCTCCAAGAAGTGCCTACAGGTCTTCTGACTCAGAAATGAGGAATCCAAACAGTTGTGACACTTCTAAAGAGGTATTTATTTGTAAAATAAACCAAAGTAGTTAAACCATCCAAACCAGTGACAATCCACAGCAAAGCTTCGTGCTCTGGACTCATACTGAGTGTTTGCTGCCTTTCAGCTGGGCAGGGCTGGACCTCAGTCAGTGAGCTGGGACCATAACCCTGCTCTTCTCACATCTGGCTTGCTGAAAGAGCAGCCAGCCCATCAGTACTGTGTGATGACACTGAGCCTTTCAGAGTCCTGGACTTGGCACTGAGCAGCTGACAAGTCAACCCAGCTGTATGTGCTTAGAGAAATTTCCAAAGGCTGCTCATGAGGCTCTCAGCTGCTCCTTTTTCCCCCTTATGCTTAATGCCTCTCCCCACCAGTCTGGTCAGGACCTGCCCGTGGTGATGCCACTCAGCTCCATGCTGTGAAGTGCTTCAGCAATGCATTGATGGCACCTGGCCAGGCAATGCCACACCATTTTCTCCTTTGTATATGGAGAGCCTTGCTTACCCCCATGCCCTGAACAGTGATGCCTTGCTCCAGCACTTTGAAGAAGAGACCAAGCAGAAGTAATGCTGGCTGTAGAGGAGAAGGTATGAAGACTACCTCCAACCTTTCTGGGTCCTCACTGCTCAGACAGGGCCAAGAGAAGTAGTGCAGGCTGTGAGTCTGAAGCTGGTATTTTTGGTACTGGTGGGTGCTGGTGCACCTGGCTAAGTACACTGTTGATACTATTGGTACAAACAAGATACTTTTGGAGTAGAAATATGGTGTCCATCACTACTTGAGCAAGTGACCGCTGCCAGGAGTGAAGGAAAGAACAAGTGGCTGTGGACAGTGCTGTTAAATGTTTATACAGACTGGGGCTCAGTTTCCTTTAGTGAAGCTGCACTAGCTCACATGATTCTTTCAGCACTGGTTAGGTCACACCTTGAGTACTGTGTCCAGTTCTGGGCCTCTCAGTTTAAGAAGGACATTGAGATTCTTGAACGTGTCCAGAGAAGGGCAACAAAGCTGGAGAGAGGCCTCGAGCACAAGCCCTACAAGGAGAGCTGAGGGAGACATCCGAAGTATTGAAGTGCAGAATCACAGAACAGTTGAGATTGGAAGGCACTTCTGGAGGTCTTCCCAGTCCAAACCTTCTGCTCAGACCAGGATCAGTTGTAGCAGGTTACTTAGACATTTTTTCTATCTGTGGTAAATAACTTTGCTTAAAGTAGAGATAGCATTCTCCACAATTTTATATTGGGTGTGAGAGGAAATTTCTTCACTGAAAGGCTTCTCAAGCCCTGGAACAGGCTTCCTAGGGAGGTGGTTGAATCCCCATACATGGAGGTCTTTCAAAGAGGCAGAGAGTTGGTGCTGAGGGTCATGGTTTAACACTAGCCTTGGCAGAGTTAGAGAATGGATGGCCTCCATGATCTTTAAGGTCTTCTCCAACCAAGATTAGTCAAATACTCTATGATTCTGTGTATTTTTTATATATAAGGTCATGGGGGTGTGTGGGGGAATTAAAATTAATCAAGCTAGGATAGATTTAGGTAATAGTGAAGCAGAAGAGCAGCTTTCATGCACACAACTTCTCCTTCACGAACAAAGTAAACCGAGTCTGGCATTTTGTCTTAGAGAGTGGTGCTGCAGTTACAGAAAAACCTTCTGTTCCTCAGAGTGAAGACTTTAATGCCCAGGAACAGCAGCTCCCTTAGACATATGGGCTGCAATATCAGTAATCTGTTGTGCTACTCCTGTTGCATACAGTATTATACTAGGCTGTGCATTGCATACACATGGCATGTTGAAGGACTGTCCCCATTCAGATGTGTAGGGAGCCAGGGAGAAGGTTTCCACAATCAGTCTGGCCAATGCAGCATCCTGCCAGCCACATTAAACTCTGGGTTCACAAAATCCCTGGGATCCAAGGCACACCCTGCAGAACATGTGAAAATGAGGTTAAAGAAAGCTAGTGAAGCTTACAGAATCACAGAATTAACCAGGTTGGAAAAGACCTTTGAGATCAAGTCCAACCTATCATCCAACACAATCTAATCAACTAAACCATGGCACTAAGTGCCCCATCCAGTCTTATTTTAAACAGTTCCAGGGATGGTAACACCCCCATCTCCCTGGGCAGCCCATTCCAATGGCCATTCTCTCTTTCTGTGAAGAATTTCTTCCTAACATCCAGCCTAAACCTCCTCTGGTACAGCTTGAGACGGTGTCCTCTTGTTTTGTCACTGGTTGCCTGGGAAAAGAGACCAACCTCTACCTGGCTACAACCTCCCTTAAGGTAGTTGTAGAGAGCAATAAGGTCTCGCCTGAGCCTCCTCTTCTCCAGGCTAAGCAACCCCAGCTCCCTCAGCAGCTCCTCATAGGGCTTGTGCTCCAAACCCCTCCCCAGCTTTCTTGTCCTTCTCTGGACACATTTGAGCAACTCAACATCTTTCCTAAACTGAGGGGCCCAGAACTGGACACAGTACTTAGTTTTACAGCTTAGTTTTGAGATTGCTCCCAGTCCTGTGGTGAAACCTAGAACCAGAATTTTCATGATATCAAAGTGCTGGATTTAAATAGATCTGCTGAAAGCTGCTATGCTTATACTCCATGTCAATATGTCCTGAAAACACTTGGCATTCTGCCACCAGAATTCAGTAGGAACAGAAACTGTCACTTTAGAGGCTATGTTAGAGCCTCTTCTTTTCTCTAATGCCCTCAGGAATATTGGTGGGGAGATCATTTCTATAAAATCCATTGAAAATTTTATTAAAGGGGAGAGAAAAGGTTGTTTGGACAGCTATGAAGACTGTAATTTGTCCAAACTGTAATGCAGGGGGTATCCAGAATGTCAGCTTCCTTGAAATCCCACCTCCTGAGACCATACTTTCAATTCTGTTCCTTAAATCAACCCTGTGTTATGAAATAGTAGTAATTCATTGTTATGGTCTTGGAAGTGTCTAGAGAAGGAGACTCCACAACCTTTCTGGGCTGCCTGCTCCAGTGCTCCAGCACTCTGAGAAAAAAGAAATTATTGCTCATGTTGAGGTGGAAATCCCTGTGTTCCAGTTTGTGTCTATTGCCCCCTTGTCTAACCACAGGACACCACTGAAAAGAGAGTGACCTCTTCTTCTTGATCACCATGTTTCAGGTATTTTTAAGCATTAATAAGTTCACCTCTCAGTCTCAGCCTTTCCTCAGAAGACAGACATTCCAATTTCTTAATCATCCTTATAGCCTTCATTGGTCTCTCACTGTCCCTGTCACTCTTGAACTGGGGAGCCCAGAACTGGGCACAACACTCCAGATGTGGCCTCACCAGAGCAAGGTAGAGGGGTAGGAGAACCTCCCTTGACCTGCTTGCCTCACTTTTCTTAATGTACCTTAGGATACCACTGGCTTTCTGGGTCACAAAGGCACATTGCTATCCCATGGATAACTTACTGTCCACCAGGACTCCAGGGTCCTTCTCCATGGAGCTGCTTTCCAGCAGGTCAACATGTAACATATAAGTATGAATGTGACATGAAAAAACCTCTGAGGTCCAGGCCACTGATAAAAAGACAGGAGGAACAAGCCATACATAGATTAGAAAGGGGAAAGTTCTTGGTAGTGAGCTCAGTGAACAAGTTGTGTACCATCTGCAGTGCAGAGATACAAATAACTCACAGAAAACAGTCTGGTCCAAGGAGTAAGCTTCTGAACAGATTCTGGAGGTACAGCTTTATCAATTGGAAATGGGATTTTGCAGGACTGAGATAGCAATCTTCCATAAGTCAGGAAGGATTGCAGTGCTGGTCCCCTCTGTGGTCTGGATGGCTGCAGAAACGCTGCTGGACAGTGCTGGGCAGACAGCCACATCAGAAGTAAAGCTGTGACTAAGTGGATCTTTGTAGCATTCTGTTAGTGGATCTGTATAGCATTTAGTTATGCAGGTGCCTGGAATGCTACAGGGAAGTCACTACTTCTTACAGTTCAGGATGAGATAACAAGTCACCCTGGCAAGGGAAGAAAATGTTCTGTTGAAGCAAATGTTAAAGCACAGAGCTGTATTTCACCTGGCAGCTTGTTGAATGTCACCGAGAGTCTGAGCAGGCAAGTGAGTTCCCAGCACAAGCTGAAAGGATACCTTCTTTAGAGGACACAGTCTCAAGCTGTGCCAGGGGAGGTTTAGGCTGGATGTTAGGGAGAAGTTCTTCATAGAAAGAGTGATTGGCCATTGGAATGTGCTGCCCAGGAAGGTGGTGGAGTCACCATCACTGGAGGTGTTTAAAATAAGACTGGATGAGGCACTTGGTGCCATGGTTTAGTTGATTAGATAGTGTTGGATGATAGGTTGGACTCGATGATCTCAAAGGTCTTTTCCAACCTGGTCTATTCTATTCTATTCTATTCTATTCTATTCTATTCTATTCTATTCTATTCTATTCTATTCTATTCTATTCTATTCTATTCTATTCTATTCCATCCTGTTCTGTTCCATCCTGTTCTATCCTATCCTATCCTATCCTATCCTATCCTATCCTATCCTATCCTATCCTATCCTATCCTATCCTATCCTATCCTATCCTATCCTATCCTATCCCTATTCTATTCCTATTCTATTCTCTGATAGCCAACTCAATGGCAACAACTGAGGCTGGATGGGGTGCAGTTCCTCACAGGAGACTATGGGCACACTTATTCCAGATTCTTTCATCCTGGAATGAAAAAGGGGAATAAAGCATCAAGAAACTGGCAGACAAAGCCTTTAGTTAGCAAATAAACCTCCAAGCAAGTACTGAGCAGTTGCACACAGACGTTATACAGAGCCAAATTTAGAGTGAAGAAGGGAAGGGAGCTCGCTCATGTTTTTCGTGGAAGTTTGTTGAACTGCAAAGAACGTTTGAGGATAATGCAGAACAGATGGCATCTTAATGGAAAGGAGTCAGAAAGCAATTTACAGTATGTAAACTCTTCTCTGAAATATCAGGGCAAAGGAAAGCACTAAGGGATTAATGCTAACTAGCAAAGGATCCAGAAAGCAAAGAAGCTGTGGTCTGTTTGAGGTATCTAAGGACCTGCAGCGACTGGGTATGTTCTGGGCAAGGGATGGATGAAGAAGACATGCACTGACAGTAATGTACATGAGAAAAGAGACAAACTGTATGTCAGGATAGAGGACATTAACACAGGCACAAGGTCAATGCACAGCCAACCAGTAAAGCCACAACAAAAGAAGTGTCCAGAGGGGCACTTTAGAGTCCTGTATCTGAATCTCAGCAAAAGGAAGGTTAGGAATCAGAACTATATAGGGGTGTACCTATAGGTTAGAGAACAGGAGGCAAAAATCTTATTTCTTATTTCTTATTTCTTCTCCTTCAATAGCCAATTTGAAAGGGAGCAAAGAAGAAAATGATAATATTATAATCACTGACAAAGTAAATACACAAAAGTCAGGCAGCTGCATGCTGCAATTAGATCCCTCTGAAACACCTCTAGTCCCCCTTCATCTGCTCCTTGATACTATGATGTTTTGGCTTGTTGAGCCCATGCACAGCAGCATGAGGCCATGACACTACTGAGGTACTTGCAGTGTTTCATTGTACTTGTCTCATAGTAAGATCACCAGACCAGAATGTCCACTCATCTTACCTGTAAATCCAGCCTCCTGAGCCTCCTCCAACCACAGTCTCTCAATTCCCAGCAAGGTGTTCTTAGCTCACAGTTATAAGGTGTGGTTAGGTAGGGAGTTTGGCTATTCAGGACTCTCCATTTGTAGGAATATGAATATAATAATATATAAATAGGAATATGAATATAATAATATATAAATAATAATCCATCTTTACCGTTTCAGGGAGAGCAGATCTAACCCATTTGTCAAGGCACTAAATTAGGGGTGAGTGTTAACAAATGAATATTTGAATCTCAAACCCAGAAATCTTCCTGGGGTGGCCTAACTTAAGGAGTAGGCTCTAATAAGAGAAAGTGTATGTAGGAGTTTTGAGATGATGTGAGCACCACTGCAATGCCCAATGGCTGAAGACAGCAAAGGAAACCTAAGTACCACTAAAACAGATTGACAGTGTCCAACCAGGAGCACCTCCTTCCCCAGAATCCATAACTGAGCAGCAGCTATGTTTTATATGTAATACATGGGGAGAACCATGCATAGCATCCACAGAAGCCAGCCAATGGAGCCATAGACAATGTAGAGGATAGAATATACCAAGGGAAACATATCTTAATGTATATCTTGTCCAGGCTGAACCAGCAATCTCAATCCAGGGATCACAGCTCTGATTCTTCCCCTGAAGCCCTACTGCTAGCATAGAATACAGAGGGGAAGGAACTCACTTTTAAATTCAAGAGTCCAGAGATGAGGGTAGTTGATTAAGATGTGCTAGCCTGTCTCATCTTCCTTCTGTAAACCAGCATTTCAGTAGCCAGGAGAGCAATGGCTGCTATGAAAAAGGACATAGATAAACCATAAAAGTCCTTTGGAAAAGAGGCCAGTTTTATTTACCTAATAAATAAATAAAAGTCTGGGAGGCTGTTTACTGGCAAAGTGAAACATTATGAAATGAATTAGAATCAATTTAAAAGCAGTGAGAACCATCAAGCTGGAGTCAAGCTGAAAACATGGAAATGAGGAAAGAAGCATTTCATGAAATTAATTCCTTATGTCTGGAGCTAAGAATATTTTCCTGCATCTGTTGTATTCTTTTCAGCAGTTATTTAAGCTGAATGCCGAAGGGGAGGAGTGAGCCCCAGTGTGTGTTACTCATATGCAATTCACATGTTTTAATAGGTCTGTATTCACTTCACTGCTTCTACTTGCTAATAGGAAGTAATTTTGTGTTAATTGGGGTAGTGCAAGCACATTAAAGGTCCTAGAGACCTCCAAGCAGTAATGCCTTGAGCAGGACACAATTGACATTACTGGTGTCCAACTTGGCCTGTGTTTTCTTCTAAAATCTAGAACTAACTTGACCCTCTTAAAATGATAAATATGGTTATTGCATCAGTTTGACTAACAGTGACAGTCTGAAAAGAACCCAAAAGTGATCTTCATGAGCAGATCTGCTTCTCAGCATTGACTGACAGAGTCATAGAATTGTTTTAGATGGAAAAGACCTCTAAGATCGAGTCCAGCTGTCAACCTAAGACCACCATGGCTATTAAGCCACGTCCCAAAGTGCCATGTTCACAAGTTTCTTGAACATCTGCAGGGACAGTGACTCCACCATTTCCCTGTGCAGCCTGTTCCAGTGCCTGACCACTCTTTCTGTAAAGAAATGTTTCCTTATATCCAACATAAACCTCCCGGGTACAATTTTAGGCCATTTCCTGTCATTCTGATGATACTAGGGAGAAGAGACTGACACCCACCTCCCCTCTCTCCAACCTCCTTTCAGGGAGCTGTAGAGAGCAATCAGGTCTCCCTCTTGAGCCTCCTTATCTCCAGAATAAGCACCCCAGTTCCCTCAGATGCTCCTCACAAGACCTGTTCTCCAAGTTCCTCACCAGCTTTGTTGCCCTTCTCTGGTCGTGCTCCAGCAACAGTGTCTTTCTTGTAGTGAGGGGCCCTGAAAACTATGAAGATTTTTTTTTTTTCCTCTTTCATCTCTGCAATTAATTAGCAGCCAAGCAGATTAGGTGGGTCCTACTTTGCATGAGTATCTTCAGTAGAACTGCTGTGAGCAATGAATGCACAGTTGCCACTGACGTCCTAATTTAAGCTGCTGAAACTTTGTGAATGCTGGAGGTGAAGTGGAGCAGTGTATGAAAATTAAGTGCAGTCAGTGACTGAGGAGGACTATAAATAGCTAGGAAAAAGTCTTTAAGCAGCTTTCTTCTATGTGCCAAGAGTAAACCCCACTGAATTGTTAGAATATATTGCTTTCATGGAAAGGTTAGACATTCTGGTGAGAAACATATCACATGCATTGATCTTCTTGTGCCAGGGGCTATTGGAAGAAACTTCCTCTCAACCACTGGAATAGGCTTCCCAAGGAGGTGCTTGAATCCCCATCCCTGGAGGTGTTTGAAAGAGAGAGAAGTGGTGCTGAGGGATGTGGTTGGAGGTAGGACTGGAAGACCTTTCGAGGTACCTTCCAACCCAAACCATTCTATGATTGTATGGTTTAGAACCAGACTTGGTAGAGTTAGAGAATTGTTGGACTTGATGAGCTTAAAGGTCTTTTCCAACCAAAATGATTCTATGATTTTAATGATTTTAAGACACCAGGCAGTAGAAAAGCTCTATGAACATCCAGCTGAAGCGTGGCTGACCCAGCAGAAATGCTTCAAAGCAATTTTCCTCTGAGCGATGCCTCCTTCACTGTTGAAGGAGCTCAATGAGAGCTGCTCTGTGCTGTGGAATGTTATCCCCAAAGTGGCAAAGAGCCTTGAACAAGGGGCAGATGATTACACTGGGGTAAATTCATGGCTGCACCCAGATCCAGCTTGCAATTTCAATGCTTAGGGCAGGAAAGAATTTATCATCATGTGTGTTATCTCAGAAAGTATTATCACAGGGGCTAGTGTATACCACTTGGCTTTAAAATGCTCATTTTGTGTGGCTCCCAGGCTGGGAAGCAGAGATGTGTTTTGGTTTAAATACCTTCAAAAGTCTGTTTTGGGGGAGATATGGTGGGATTTGATGATCTTTAGGGTCTTGTCCAACCAAAAGGATTATATGGTTCACCTGTTAACCTAAAGTGACAATTTAGGTAGAGGATGATTCTGGACTTATTGTGGGAAAAGCCTTGTGGCTTTCTAATAGAGGATAAGGTGTTGTGAAGTTATTGTTACAGTGTATGTAGAGTCCAAGGCAACTTATGTAACAAAACTGTAGAACTTTCCCAGAATGGATAGAAGGATAAGCAAGATAATGCTTGCAGACTGTTTTAATGACTTCTAATAGCAGATGAAAACCTATGCCTCATTTGCAAAGAAGTATAGGCCTATTGTTTGTCTCCACGCAGGATGTATGGGAACAGAAGTGTTGGTAGAGGCATTCATATCAATCTTCCGTTATATTTTGCAGGGCTAATAAATCAAGACTCTATAGTCCTGCATAACAATCAGCAAATAAACCTGACAGCTAGAGAATGCAGCAAAACTGACTTTCCACTCATGCCAAAAGTGGTTTACCACAGTAATATATTATTGGCACTTTGTCTACCTGTAAAGCTGAGATGCTTTTGAAAAGGGGAGAGCCCTTGTGTCCCATAAGTAGGTTTCTTGCTGTGCATGATGTAACACAATGGCCTTGTCAGGCTTTCTGAAATATTGGCTGACTAGAAAAAATGGTAGAGTAAAAGTACCTGTAGAGTGGGAATCTGTTTGGTCACATTCCTTCCCACTCACATGAAAGGTCTAAAATCTTCAGGGCTTTTTTTCAGCTGTGTCACAAAATCATTCCTTTTTAATCACCTTTTCCAGTCTGGATACATCTTCTGAATTCCTCCTCTTGCTTTGATGGCCCAATAGGCTGGTTTTGCTGCACAGAACCTTCACACATCTTATATTATCTCTACTGCTTTCCTTCCCTTCAACTGGACCTAGTCACCGATGGTTTTAATTTAGTTGCTTCCTTGGGCTGTTGACAATGACAACTTAAAAAAGCTATGGCCTGATGGATGTATCTAAATGGAGAGCAGACTGCTGAAGCACTGGTGTGGGCCCACTGTTCTGGATTCCCTACCATCCAGGCTTACTCCCTGCCATGCTGAGTAAAGCTTTCCCACAGGTAAAGCTTTCTTTAAAAGGCTTTCACCACCATCAAATGGGTCTGACCAGCACCCTTCCCTTCCCAGCCCTGCTGGGTGTACCTGTCCAAAGCAGATGTCTAAATAAGAAGAGCCCACCCTGCTCTGTCACACCAACTATAGGTGTACTGGGATCTGGGATGCTTCTCTTTTCACTCACTCATATTAAGCACCAATCCATTGACATAATCTCAGTCATTATTTTAACTTTAGTATTGCCACTTCTTTAGTATGTATAGAGAAGTATTCTCTGAACAGAGAAAGCTCTCATTATTTCTGTTTCAAGGTGAGATAATAGCAGGATGGAGAATTGCAGTGACTTGCCATAATCAATAATCAGGTTTATGAAGTTTGGTCTAGTTTATGGTTTATGAAGTTATGGTCAGGAATGAAGCAGGTTTATTGTATAATTGTATTTTGAACATGTGGAGAAGGTAGATCAAACACCTCACTCGTGACTACATGCTGGCTTCTGTAACTCAGGACCAGATGGCAAACTGAAAACTGGTGAGGTTCTTCATACAGTCCTCTGGAAAACTTTGGGGCATCAGAATGGATCAGAGAATTGGGACTGTTCATTCTAGAAAAAAAGGAGGCGAAGGGGAGACCTCACTCTCTACAACTCCCTAAAAGGAGGTTGTTTTGAGGTGTGTGTGTGGGTCTCTTCTCCTCAGTAATGAGAGGAAATAGTCTCAAGCTGCACCAGGGGAGGTTTAGATTGGATATTAGAGAAAATGTCTTTGTTGAAAGATTGGTCAGACACTGCTGTCCAGGCTGCCCAGGGAGGTGGTGGAGTCATCATCCCTGAAGGTGGTCAAAAAACATGTAGACATAGTATTTCAGGACATGGTTTAATGGCCATGGTAGTGTTGGGTTGGTGCTTGGACTTTATGATCTTTGAAGTCTTTTCCAACAGAAATGCTTCTATGATTCTAACAGGGTGGATTGATTGGTGTAACACTTACCTGACTAAACCACACATTAGACAAAACTATGGCAGGGGAAGTCTGTTCTGGATCCTGAACTTCAGATTGCTGCAGGCTATAGCAAAACACCAGAAATGCACCGTTGCCATTTCTTTGTTCTTAGCCACCTACTATTGGCCAGACTGGGAATAGGACACCAAACCTTTCCTCTGAGCCAGTAGAATAGAATAGAACAGAACAGAATAGAATAGAATAGAATAGAATAGAATAGAATAGAATAGAATAGAATAGAATAGAATAGAATAGAATAGAGTAGAGTAGAGTAGAGTAGAGTAGAGTAGAGTAGAGTAGAGTAGAGTAGAGTAGAGTAGAGTAGAGTAGAGTAGAGTAGAGTAGAATAGAATAGAAGTAGAATAGAATAGACCAGACCAGGTTGGAAGAGACCTTCGAGATCATCGCGTCCAACCTATCAACCAATCCAACCCACCTAAACAACTAAACCATGGCACCAAGCACCCCATCAAGTCTCCTCCTGAACACCTCCAATGCTGGTGACTCCACCACCTCCCCAGGCAGCCCATTACATATCCTTTAAACTCCCTACATATCCAGAAAATCTGTGTTAGAGCTGTGGATAAAACCTTAGCTGTCCAGTCATGAGTCCAGTTCTCATGCAACAGTGGTGATGACCCTGCCCAGGTCTGTAGGCTGTCTTCTTCCATTTTGTGCATGTTACTAAAGGAAAGAAGGTGAATAAATATTTCTGACCTCAGTGACAGAAGGTGAAAGAAAATTTTGTTAAAGAAAGCCAATCCAATAAATAATGCTAGGATGGAAAAGTGAATGAAGGCTGGTCTGCAGTGTTGCATGATTTGCTTCCTGCTCTGCTTGGGGCTTCTACATCCTAGGCACATGGCTCATCAGGTTTTGTGCTTCATTGTTAACTGTGAAAGCTGCTTTCCCTCATCATAAAGCAGAATAGCATGCCACATGTTTGGAAAGTAAGTTTCCCAGAGTTCTAAAGGAAGAATCACAGAATCACCAAGGTTGGAAGAGACCTCAAAGGTCATCAGAGAAGGGCAACAAGGCTGGTGAGAGGCCTTGAGCACATGCCCTATGAGGAGAGGCTGAGGGAGCTGGGGTTGTTTAGCCTGGAGAAGAGGAGGCTCAGGGGTGACCTCATTGCTCTCTACAACTACCTGAAGGGTGGTTGTAGCCAGGAAGGGGTTGGCCTCTTCTCCCTAGCAACCAGCACCAGAACAAGGGGACACAGTCTCAAGCTGCAACAGGGGAAGTTTAGGCTGGAGGTGAGGAGAAAGTTCTTCACCGAGAGAGTGATTCGCCATTGGAATGGGCTGCCCGGGGAGGTGGTTGAGTCGCCGTCCCTGGAGGTGTTCAAGAGGGGACTGGATGTGGCACTTGGTGCCATGGTCTAGTCGTGAGGTTTGTGGTTACAGGTTGGACTCGATGATCTTCGAGGTCTCTTCCAACCTTGGTAATACTGTGATACTGTGATCAAGTCCAGCCTGTCCCCACAGACCTCATGACTGAACCATGGCACTAAGTGCCAGGCCTTCAAACCCCAAGGACAAAGCTATTAAAGTGAAAAATATTCACATTATAAATAAGTAAGTATGGATAACAAAAGGAGACAGGAACTGGGTTTCTAGATGTGCTAGCTTCAATTAAAGAAAAAAATAGGGAAAAAAAAAAAGGCCAAAAAAAAAGGGGGAAAATAGGCAATTTCAGAAGCAGTCTCCGTCTAGGTACTATTTCTCTGTGGCATGAACCCAAGATAATTGTTGAAATGCATCTTTCAATCTCCCAGTACATTAAGATAAAGTGCTGCAACTTAGACTTCTTATTGTTTTTCTTTTTTCTTTTTTTCCCCCCAAGAGCATCCAAGCACCAAGAAAGTATTTTAAAATGATGTGCTTTGACTTGTATATTGGTGCTGAGATTTTTGCTGTGCTGCCTGCAAGCATTAAAAAAAAAAAAAATCATCACAGAACTATGGTGTTTCCATAGCAACTGCATTTTAATAAGGTGAAATTTCCAGTTTGATAGAGCTGAACAACTAATAATGTCAGCCTCCAATGCTGCGGAATCTCAGATGTCAGGAAGGGTCAGCATAAGACACGGGGCTAAAATTGATTCTCTGCAACGATCATCTTTATTGCTGGTATAATTTTGGGAAAAGCCAATAAAAGGCCTGATTAAAATAGTAATCTGATTTTCACACAGTCCTCGTATCAGAAAGCATCAGCATTCGAAATATATCAATTGAAAGCTGATTCATACACAGTGCTCTGACTGCAAGCTCACTTGCCACCTGTGGGATTTTACTGCGCAGTACTCTATGGGAGAGTCCTGGGAATAATCATAGTATCATAGAATCAGTCAGGGTTGGAAGGGACCACAAGGATCATCTAGTTCCAACCCCTGCCATGGGCAGGGACACCCTACACTAGATCAGGCTGGCCAGAGCCTCGTCCAGCCTGGTCTTAAACACCTCCAGGGACGGGGCCTCAACCACCTCCCTGGATAACCCATTCCAGGGCTTCACCACTCTCATGGTGAAGAACTTCCTCCTCACATCCAGCCTGAATCTCCCCATTTCCAGCTTCATTCCGTTCCCCCTAGTCCTATCACTACCTGAGAGCCTGAGAAGTCCCTCCCCAGCCTTCCTGTAGGCCCCCTTCAGATACTGGAAGGCCACAATGAGGTCACCTCGGAGCCTTCTCTTCTCCAGACTGAACAGCCCCAACTCCTTCAGTCTGTCCTCATAGGAGAGGTGCTTCAGCCCTCTGATCATCCTCGTGACCCTTCTCTGGACACCTTCCAGCACCTCCACATCCCTCCTGTAATAGGGGCTCCAGAACTGGATGCAGTACTCCAGGTGGGGTCCCACCAGAGCTGAGTAGAGGGGGAGAATCACCTCCCTTGACCTGCTGGTCACACTTCTCCTGATGCAGCCCAGGATCTGATTTGCTTTCTGGGCTGCAAGTGCACATTGAGAGCTCATGTTGAGCTTCTCCTCCACCAGCACCCCCATCATAATAATAATAATAATAATAATAATAATAATAATAATAATAATAATAATAATGTTCAGATAGTGGGTGCCAGTAGGCACACATTGGCCAACAGTGGAAGCTAGTGTTTGTCAGTCAGGACATAAAAACTCATTAGCCATTTTTGCTGTGAAATCACAGTTCCCTTAAGGCCAGGAACTGAATTCAAGTGAGATTTCCTTTTTAAGATCCCCAAAGAAATCACAGATTAGGATCTGGCTTTAAAGCTGCTGGAAAGTCTTTGGGTTTATTTTCAGCCTTGTTCTTTGTGTTTGGGGGCCAACAAAAGCTTTTCTGGTGGGTTCCAGTGGCTTTGGGTTGGAAAGACCTGGGAATAATGAAGCTAAAGAACAAATTTATTCCTGTGAAAGGAAACCTCTTCCCTAGGTTAGCAGTGCAGTGGATGGCCAGCATTAGGTGACCTTATTCAGCTCCACTGTGGCACTAGCTGCCTTCGAAAAGCAATGCTAGAATCACGTCAGGTCACACTAGGAAGCTGCTCTCTGCAACCTCCCTCCCCACCATAATAGAAATGAAGATAAAATGAAAATAAAAAGAACTATCAAGATGCTTTTCAAAAAGAATCATAGAATTGCTGGGGTTGGAAGGGACCTGAAGGTCCAACCCCTTGTCATGGGCAGGGACACCTCACACTAAATCACTTATCATAGAGTCATAGAATCAATAAGGTTGGGAAAGACCTCGAAGATCATCAAGTCCAACCTGTCACTTCCAGGAATGGAAGTTTTACATAAAATATCAAACTTCACAGTGCCCACAATAAAAATCAGAGTTGATGGCATAGGAACTTGTTCTGAAATTTCTGCCTAAGGGATCATTTTTTCCATGTTTTGTCATAAGCCATCTGGCTCTGTCCGTGTTAATACGTGATCATGCCATTGCCTGGCTTGGAGGCCAACTGTCAAGGAAAGGCCATTACTGCATAATCATCTACAAAAGGCTGGGCACAGTCAAGAACTCTACTGGGGGTAACTGTTTTCTTCCAAGCTCTGCTTGGGACTGCTGGGAAGCCCTGGCCAACTTGGGCCAAATCTGTGCCAGAGACCATCCCTATGCCTGCACTGAGTAGACAACAGCCATCCTTCCCCAGAAATGCTCCCCAGTGCTTTTTGGGTTCATACCCATCTGTTTTATTGCATCAGTGAAAGCAATGAGTAAACAGTGGCTAAACCTTTGTGTCTGTTTTGTTAGTGATGTGTACTACAGCCTGAAGATCATCTAAATCTACTCATAAACTGTGAAAGAACAAAATATATCTTAGCATCATTGCAGAGCATATGTAGGAACTACTGGATGTGTAGTATTCTCATGATTTTAACTCAGCTTTTATTTCAATTGTAATCTGACTTGACCAGAATTGAGAGGTTTTGACAATTTCACCACCTGAAAATTAGCACAGAGCAAAATCTCTGTTAATTATTATTTCTGTCTTTTCATGACAGATAAATGTAGTCCTCTGTATTGAAAGCCCCAGTTTCAAACCCTAATGTAAATGAAGGGATGTTTCTATTTTACACAGATAATATGTTAGTGTATGGAAATTGAACCATCTCAAAATACAGCCCTTTCAACAGATACTATCTCTACATTTCCATGGGTTTCATTTCCTCATCCACACAGTGCCTATTAGCCCTACTGCACAGAATTCATTAAAAAAATTGAACTTAAGCCATGAATATGAGAAATGACGACAGCACAAACTTATAAAAACTTGTAAACTACAATATTAACACCATAATAGCAGAACCTCTTGAATAATTAATTGGATTTCTTTAAAATTAGGTTGTTTTGCATGCAGACTCAGTTGCCATGAATTCAGCAGGACTGTCCTTGGTTCAAGTTACAGATTTGGCCCCAGAGATCCTGTTTGTGTTTGCTTTGAATTCACATGAATGCTTGTTTCAAAGTGCTTACCTTAGTGGCATGTCTGTGTGCTGTGATGGGGTTGGAGGTAAGAGGAGATATGGGAGATCAAGTTGTGGTTGGGATGGAGCATCCAGCAGAAGCCATGGAACATATTTAACTAAGAATGGAATGGAATGGAATGGAATGGAATGGAATGGAATGGAAGAATAGAATAGAATAGAATAGAATAGAATAGAATAGAATAGAATAGAATAGAATAGAATAGAATAGAATAGAATAGAATAGAATAGAATAGAATTAACCAGGTTGGAAAAGACCTTTGAGATCATTAAGAGTTCTGGACGTCAGCATTAAATGCGCCTCGTTCTGCAATCCTCTTTCTGGCTGAGCTCTTTGAACCAGAGATGGTGACCAAGAAGCCTGTCTTTCTGTGATGGTGGTTGTGGGAAGTAGCAGAATGATGGAGCTGGAAACACTCATCCTGTGTCCAAGCATGGGCAGCTGAGGATTGCGCTGTGCCATCAAAGGAGCACAATCAGGCTTAAATGGACAGTTGTCCTTCTGAGATGGCTGAAAGCCCCTGGCCCTCTCCTAATGTGTTGATAGGCTGTGGTCAACTTCTGTAGCATTTTCATCATGCAGTCATTAACCACTGGGAATTGTGGGGAGGGTGCCAACGTTTTGGGAAGCCTGGCAAACAGATTTCATGTGGTAATAGCACTCTGACTCTAGAAATTACCATTATCCTTGCTTTGGAGTGAAAAGTAACTTTTGTTGTTTAAATCTACTAGTGACATATGAGATTTAAAGGCATCCCCTGCTCCTGCCTCCCTCTCCAAAACAGGTCTGTGAGGGGTAAAAAAAAATCAGCCAGGCATCCCCTTAGAGCACATTTTAAAAGGCTGTGAAGCAGAAGCTTTGCTAGTGCCATCCAGAGAGAGAATGCAGCTCCTCACACATGTGTCTGGGCTTTGCACCCCATTCAGCTATCACTCTACATCACCCTCCCAGCAGGAACAAAGGGACAGAGCAGTCTGCCTTTGTCTCCTGCTGCCCCACTGTGCTTATGCATGCTGGTGATCCTTAACACCCCTCAATGCTAAGAAGCCCTTCTGCTTGAAAAACTGAAATGGTTTTGCCCCTTCTTGCACATAAACATCATGAGAGGATTTCTATTCACACCATAAATTGTACCATTAGTATGTAACAACCCTCTGTTTAACCATGATTTAATCTAGACGGCTCTGCTCTAATTGACGGCATCACTTAGCCAAGATGGAAATTTATGCCATATGAACAGTTAGAAGCACCATATAAATGGTGTTGAAGTAGTGAATGTGACTTCTGAATGTACAATGTACCAGCCTCCCTAGATGCAGAGAATGCAAAATGCAAGAGCTGGTCTCTGCCCTGTAAGTCTCTGCCTGATGCGACAGATGAAAACAAAAGGGTAAAGGTGATGTGATAGTCTTGGAGCTGCAGGACATTGACCTTGCTAGAGAACATGATTGAAAAAATAAGGCTGAAGAAGAGAGTGGGGAATAGATCTCCTAACTAGAGCCTTACCTGACATTTGTAACTAGGTTGCAAATATCCAGCGTGTGACACTTCCATCATTTCTGTTTCCTTTGTAAACTATATTGAAACTGCTAAAAGAGCTAAATGGGCTGTGCTGTAACTTGAAAAATGCTTTAATACTGAAGAGAAGATTCAGTTTTAAATCACATGACAATATGGAAGTAATTAGAAGTGTTCATGTTCACTGAGCCTACTCCTAATTGTGGTATTTGCATAAAGATATTAGGCAAGCTGCTGGAGAGAAAATTATGTGCAGTTGTGCTTTGCAGGATGTATTAACTTGCTAAACTTCAAAATAACCAGCAGTAGAGACACAGAAACTTTATGCTTCTGGAGACTAAGTAATATTAGTAATTGAGTTCTCTCGACATTAACTTTTGTGTTATCTGTACTGATTATCCTAAGGATTCTGCAGTGAATGTCCTAAGAATTACTGAACCACAGAAGCCCAGCATGACGGGGCTTGGAAGGCACCTCTAGAAATCATCTAGTTCAACCCTCTTGCCAAAACAGGGTCACTTAGAGCAGGTTGCACAGAACAGCATGCAGGTGGGCTTTGAATGACTCCAGAGGTGGAGACTCCACCCACCTAAGGAGCCTATTCCAGTGCTCTGCCACCCTCAAAGTAAAGAAGTTCCTCCTCATCTTTAGATAGAACTTTCTATAGTCAACCTTCTGCCCGTTGCCTGTTTCTGCTCCTGTCCTATCTCTGGGCACCACTGAAAAAAAGACTGGCCCCATTCTCCTGGCACCCACCCTTTAAGTATTTGTAAGCATTGATAAGATTCACCCTCGGTCTTCTCTTCTCTAGGTTAAAAAGCACCAAGTCATTCAACCTTTCTTTGTAAGACAGATGTTCTGGTCCTCTGTTTTCCTTTGTAGCCCTTTTCTGTACCCTTTCAAGCAGTTCCCTGTCCTTGAAGCAGGGAGATGAGAAATGGACCAATCATTCTGAATGAGGCCTTGTCAGGGCAGAGTAGAGGGGGAGGAGAACTTCTCTCAGCCCACTTGCCACACTATTCTTGATGTACCCCAGGATGCCATTGGCTTTCTTGTCCACAAGGGCACAGTGCTGGCTCATGGTTATCCTGTTGTCCCAGGTCTTTTTCCACAGATCTGCTTCCCAGAAGGTCCACTCTTCATGAGTACTGGTGCAGGGAGCTATTCCTCCCTAGGTGCCAGACCCTACGCTTGCCCTTGTTTAACTTCATGAGGTTCACCTCTGCCCAATTCTCCAGCCTGTCCAGGTCATGCTGGATGACAGCACGGCCTGACAGGGTGTCAGCCACTCCACATTTCACATAGCAACAGGTAATTTAGGAAGCACTGAGGAAAAGGTCATTACAAGGAGGGCCATGGGCTTACTGTCACCCAACAGGGTACACTGGCAGAAAAACAACGGGTCTCAATGGATTTATTTGACATGTCTGTTTTCAGGTGAGTGAGTGTAGGTTCCTATCCATCATGGCCTGAGATGCTTGCACCCACAGTGCCTGTGGGCAGAGTGCTGAGGTCAGAGCAGGCACCCATCCTGCATTCTCCTTTCCCAACACAACTGAGAGGCTGCAGGGTTAAAATCTGACTGAGGATTATTTAGAGAGTTCAGTTTCAAGGGTCAGCTCAAACCCAAGCTAAAATGACAGCACAAATATATCAACCAGAATGTTTCATTTCAGCCCAAGGTTTTAGAAAGCCTATTACCTTCCTATTATTTTCAGAGAAAACCTCTAATGGAGACATTCTTTGGAGACAGCACTCCAAAAAAAAATGCAAGACTGGCAGGAAGGACTGGTGGAAATTCCAGATTTTCATATTATGGATCCAAGAGAATTTGTGTAAGATGTTGGGGAGAAAGAAGACATTCTGGTTTTGTTTGAAATAAATAGAGAAAGCTTATTATAGACTCCCTCAAAAATGCACTTAAAACTTATTCTCAGAGTTGTGTGTGAGTCAAACCCTGAATACATTGTGAATGCACAGGTTCAGCAAAAATTTCAAGTGATGCATTTTAGCAATTAGAGGCAGGACTGTGAACAGATTCATAACCAATGGGACATAAAGTATCTAACAGGCAGCTCAATTTATGGGCCTGTTGTAAGCCAGGCTTATATTTAATTTTTATTGTGATAAATCGTGCTCAAGAGTATGAGACATCTGCTCACAGGTGGGGCTTAATTTAGGGGATTAAGAGTGCTGAAGAATTATAATGAAAGGAATTTCTGTCCGTTGGAAAGTTTTATACACAGGCTATTGATCAGGCAAGGGGAATGATTTAGCAAACTCTGCTGCTTCTTCCCTTTTGCTTGAAATCTAAAATGGATAAAATCTCAGCTGGGAAGCCTGCAAGTCATAGTATCATAGTACCAGTCAGGGTTGGAAGGGACCACAAGGATCATCTAGTTCCACCCCCTGCCATGGGCAGGGACACCCCACACTAGATCAGGCTGGCCACAGCCTCATCCAGCCTGGTCTTAAACACCTCCAGGGATGGGGCCTCAACCACCTCCCTGGACAGCCCATTCCAGGGCTTCACCACTCTCATGGGGAAGAACCTCCTCCTCACGTCCAGCCTGAATCTCCCCACCTCCAGCTTCATTCCATTCCCCCTAGTCCTATCACCACCTGAGATCCTAAGAAGTCCCTCCCCAGCCTTCCTGTAGGCCCCCTTCAGATACTGGAAGGCCACAATGAGGTCACCTCGGAGCCTTCTCTTCTCCAGACTGAACAGCCCCAACTCTTTCAGTCTGTCCTCATAAGAGAGGTACTCCAGCCCTCTGATCATCCTTGTGGCCCTTCTCTGGACACCTTCCAGCACCTCCATATCCCTCTTGTAATAGGGGCTCCAGAACTGGATGCAGTACTCCAGGTGGGGTCTCACCAGAGCTGAGTAGAGGGGGAGAATCACCTCCCTTGACCTGCTGGCCACACTCCTCTTAATGCAGTCCAGGATCTGATTGGCTTTCTGGGCTGCAAGTGCACACTGAGAGCTCCTGTTGAGCTTCTCGTCCACCAGCACCCCCAAGTCTCTCTCCTCAGGGCTGCTTTCCAGCCAGTCCCTGCCCAGCCTGGATTTGTGCCTGGGATTGCCTCGACCCAGATGCAGGACCCTGCACTTAGTCTTGTTGAAGCTCATGAGGTTGGCTTGTGCCCACCTCTCCAGCCTGTCAAGGTCCCTCTGGGTGGCATCCCTTCCCTCCAGCATGTCTGCTGCACCACACAGCTTGGTGTCATCAGCAAACTTGCTGAGGGTGCACTCAATGCCACTGTCCATGTCACCAACAAAGTCATTTTGCTCTCCTCAGCTTAGTATTTAATGACTATTATGGGTAATTTTTCTGACAACAAAATTTAGGTTTAAGTGAAAGGAGAACTGTCTGTAAACATGAAAGGCATCTTGCTCTCAGGCATTAGGAGTAAATCACTGTGTTAGGTTTTGGTGCCACAAAGAGAGGAAAGCTCTTAAAGGTTCTAGTTAAGAAGTGGTGTCTAAATGTTGTGGGGAAAAAATGTTTCCATGTAAGGCTGTAAACTTTCTCCCAGTTTTCCCTGTGCAGTGAGCATTGTAAGGCCTTTCTCCAGGTGAACAAATTCAGTGATGCTGTCAACACTTTTTCTCTTCCTTGCCACTGTTGAAATCTGAGCAGTCACAACATGGTGAAGCCATACCTGGAGTAAGGTGTCAGTTTTGGGGCTCTCACTACAAGAGTTGCCAAGAAAAGGGGCAACAAAGCTGGTGAAGGGACTGGAGAACTGCTCTTCTGTTCTGCGGTGGCTCAGGGAATTCAGATTGCTTAGTTTGGCAGAAAGGAGGCTGAAGTGAGTCTTCTCATTCTCTGTAACTCCCTGAAAGGTGGTTGGAGCAAGATGGGGGTTGACCTCTCTAGTTACAAGTGACAGGATAAGAAGAAATGGTCTCAAGTTGTACCAGGGGAAGTTTAGGTTGGATAGTAGAAAAAAATTGTTCACTGAAAGGGTTCTCAAGCCCTTGAACAATCTGCCAAGGGAAGTGGTTGAATCCCCATCCCTGGAGGTGTTGAGATACAGTGCTGAGGGGCATGGTTTAGCACCAGCCTTGGTAGAGTTAGATAATGGTTGGACTCAATCTTAGAAGTCTTTTCAAACCAAAATGATTCTATGAGGTTAGCTCCTGGTGCAGGTGTCAATTACTGAGGTCACTCCAGCCAGCAGCTACTATTCAACTTCAGCCTCTGCTACTCAACTCCTCTCTGCTTCTCCCTGCCTGCCTTCCTGACAGGTTTTACATGCTTGATCTTCTTTTCAGCAAGAACTTTTCCCAATGTTAAAATTTCTTTACTGCAAGAGTGATCAGCCATTAGAACAGGCGACACAGGGAGGTGGTGGAGGCACTGTCCCAGAAGGTGGTCAAAAAACCATGTGGACGTGGCACTCTGGGACATGGCTTAATGGCCATGGTGGTGTTAGGTCAATGAATGGACTTGATGATCTTTGAGGTCTTTTCCAAGTGAAACAATTCTGTGATTTTTCTCCCAAAAGGAACACAGCTTCTGCTCTTGAAGGCTGATGTGTTCTATGAGCCAATCTGCTTAAAAATGCGCTGGTTGGACCTGAGACACTCATGTAAATCCATCCACAGAATGCCTTAAATTCTCTCAGCTACACAGTGCACCAAACTGAGTGTCTGCATATCATTTTATGTTTCAGGCTAAAGGCAATGAAGTTTTTATAGTTTTATTGTTTTTACATAATTGTATGGAACACAAGCCCTATGAAGAGAGACTGAGGGAGCTGGGGTTGCTTAGCCTGGAGAGGAGGAGACTCACGGGTGACCTTACTGCTCTCTAGAACTACCTGAAGGGAGGTTGTAGCCAGGCGGAGGTTGGCCTCTTCTCCCAGGCAGCCAGCACCAGAACAAGAGGACACAGTCTTAGGCTGCGCCAGGGCAGGTTTAGGCTGGATGTTAGGAAGAAGTTCTACACGGAGAGAGTGATTGCCCATTGGAATCGGCTACCCGTGGAGGTGGTGGAGTCACCTTCATTGGAGGTGTTCAGGAGGAGACTTGATGGGGTGCTTGGCTGCATGGTTTAGATGTTGGGTGGGTTGGATTGGTTGATGGGTTGGACGTGATGATCTTGAAGGTCTCTTCCAACCTGGTGTATTGTATTGTATTGTATTGTATTGTATTGTATTGTATTGTATTGTATTGTATTGTATCATATCATATCTTTTGAATGGTCTTTCATGTTAACTATGGCAAAAGTCCACATACAATACTTTCAATCTCCTTCAAAATACTGCCAAAGGACAGGAAGTACTGAAAGCCATACACGAGGTGCTGTATTTCAACTAAAACCAGATGGTGAATTGATAGTGATTCTGTGAATGATTCAGCCTTAAACCCAGTCTAATTCTTCACATAACTGCAGACAGAAAGACAAAAAACTTAGGAGGAGTTTTTCCCCAAAGAAATAGTGAAATACATAAGCAGTGAAAAACCCTTTAAGGAAAGCACTCCCACTACCAGACTGGAAAGGGCGCAAAAGAATTAATTAAGTGATTTGTGTTTTCTGAATTCAGTCATGACAGATTTATTCCAGGATGTTTTGTTTTGATTTTTAAAGAAGAATTCTAAAAACTCAGAAGAGTGTAAAAAATAAAGATGAGCACAGCAAAATGGAAAAAGCAGCTCCTTGTAAACAGTTTCTTACTGAATTCTTTTGGGAAGGTGCAGGTGTGTGCTTCAAGATCTCATTGAATACTAGAAGTTTTCAAGGTCATACTCCATCATTTCTTATTGCACTTTTGCATTGAATCAGAATGGATTTAACCACTTCCCTTGGCAGCTTGTTCCAAGGCTTGGCAACTCTTTCAGTGAAGATGTTTTCCCTAACATCCAATCTGCACCTCCCTAGGTGCAACTTGAGGCCATTTCCTTCATTCTATTGCTTGTTACTAGGTAGAACAGACCAACCCTCACCTCACTCCAACTTCCTTTCAGGAAGCTGTAGAGAGCAAAAGAGCTTCCCTTCAGCCTCTTCTTCTCCAGACTAAACAACCCCAGTTCCCTCAGCCACTCCTGTTCTCCAGACCCTTCACCAGCTTCTTTACCTCTCTCAGGACACACATCGGCATCTCAAGGTCTTTCTTGTAGTGAGGGCCCTAAAACTGATACCAATACTCAAGGTATGGCCTCACCAAAGCCCAGTACAGGGCTTCCTTGGTCCTGCTGATCACACTAATTGCTGATCCAGACCAGAATTAGTATTGGTTTCTGACATGCACAGATGGAGTGTTCAGTAGCAACTGGGTGATGATCTGAGAGTGCAAGGACCATTGAGTTGCACTTCCATGCCAATAAAGCTACATTTGCAAATTCCTCTTCCAATTTCCTCACCTTCTTGTGGTGTAAATGAGAACTAG
Organism: Picus viridis; assembly: GCA_033816785.1. Classification (NCBI taxonomy): domain Eukaryota; kingdom Metazoa; phylum Chordata; class Aves; order Piciformes; family Picidae; genus Picus; species Picus viridis. The sequence continues at coordinate 23,540,015 of CM066572.1, forward strand.
ATACCAAAAAAACCCAGCTCTGCCACTAGATCTGGCAGAGTTACCCTCCTGGTAGTGAAGGCACACACAAAAAAGAGGTCACTGTTTAAACAGCAGGCAAGTACATAAAGTGGTAGGGATGACAACAGTTTTGAGGAGACATTATCTTTGTGCTGGTGCATGACAAAGTTTTAATTGCTTAAGTAAGTGACACTAATTATAAATGCTGGTCTGTATTATCATAGCTCCACATGAATTCTTTGAGACTTGAGAAATGGAAATGCTTTGGGGATAAAAACATCATGCAAAACAAATGGAGAGGGGCTGAAAAAAAGCTCAGTTTACAATACAAGCTCAGCTGGCCAAATACCCAATACTCACAATAAAAAAAGTAAGTTGGAATATTTTAATATAAGAAAGATTTTGCCCTTAGGTTGTAATGGTAATTTTACTGTAATGTGGTAATGAATCAAATCTAGAAGGACTCATCTTCTTGCTACATTATTTCAGTCTGCTGAGAGTCTCCCAGACTCTGCTGTGGTTGTATTAATGGATTTTTAACAAGGTATATTATGCCAGTGATGAGCAGGACAATATTTGGAAATAGTCTTGCATGAAGTTAATTTATTATGCACCATGGACTTTGTGTCATGAGGAACTGCATTCTGGTTAGGCAGGCAACTGTAGCAGCAATCTAACCATCTTTACCTTAAAAAGATACTTTTTAGAGTCCTCTCAGCTGTATGAAATCCTTCCACTTTGCAGCAGCCCTTTAGATAGTCTTCTTATCTTAGAGAGGCTGCCTTTGAGAAACAGAATGAAAAAGATGATGATTTGTTTTTCTGAGGCACCTCAGGGTATTTGGCCACATATACATCAACTCATGTGGATATGGCTGAGATGTTGAACATTGAATGTAGTGAAGTTTGTTAATGATTTCTGGTGGATTCTTAAACCTACAATACATGGGAATATTTTCTTGAAGTCAGTCAACAATTGATTTCTGGTGGATTCTTAAACCTACAATACATGGGAATCTTTCCTTGAAGTCTGGGAACCTTTCCTTGAAGTCAGTCAACTATTGATTTCTGGTGGATTCTTAAACCTACAATACATGGGAATCTTCCCTTGAAGTCAGTTAACTATTGATTTCTGGTGGATTCTTAAACCTACAATACATGGGAATCTTTCCTTGAAGTCAGTTAACTATTGATTTCTGGTGGATTCTTAAACCTACAATACATGGGAATCTTTCCTTGAAGTCAGTTAACTATTGATTTCTGGTGGATTCTTAAACCTACAATACATGGGAATCTTTTCTTGAAGTCTGTTAACAATTGATTTCTGGTGGATTCTTAAACCTACAATACATGGGAATCTTTCCTTGAAGTCAGTTAACTATTGATTTCTGGTGGATTCTTAAACCTACAATATATGGGAATCTTTTCTTGAAGTCAGTTAACTATTGATTTCTGGTGGATTCTTAAACCTACAATACATGGGAACCTTTCCTTGAAGTCTGTTAACAATTGATTTCTGGTGGATTCTTAAATCTACAATATTTGGGCATCTTTCCATGCTGCAAAGAAGTTCCCCATAACCACAATATTTAACAAGCATCTCTGAATTTTTAGAAGCACTGAAAAAGCCTAATTTTCAAAGTATAACCAGCAGTGGTAACATCTGAGCGTTGGCCAAACCCCATAAGCCTAACACAAATGGTAGCTAACATCCTGTAACATTCTGAAACCAACTAGCTGTTCCAGGATGTGCTTTAATATTCCAGTTCAGCATCTACATTCCAGCCTGTCCAAAGTGGTAATTTCAGCTCCTTTTGCTACCATGGTACATATGATTTCTAACCTGTTTATTTAAGCTCTGAATGTGGAAACTGCAGCAAGATGACAAACAAGGGGCTTGTTCTCTGACCACACAGGCAGTGTTTTGGGTAATCAAAGAACAAAACAGGAAGGCAATCAGTTGTGAAATATCAACATTTATACGTTGCTTTGACCTTATCAGTGCTGGGCTGGCCACTAAAATAAGTGACAGATGCTCTCTATGAACCCCCTCCCTTCCCAAAATGAAGAGAAAGGGAATAAGGGTCAGGGACTTATGGATTGGAAAACAATACTAAACCAGATTTAATGAAAGTAATAGCAATGAAAGGAAATAGATACAAATCAATATCAAATCCAACCCACAATGGCAATTGATTGCTATCACCACTGATAGTGTAGCAGAAGTCCCAGACTGGATTTGTCAGCAAGCAGGGACTGGGTTCAGGAGCTGGATTCTGGAACTGGGTTCACAAACTCATGGATCAGGACCAAAGGCAGAATGAGCAGAGTCCTCCTTGGACACCAGCCACTAAAAAAGAGGTTTGAGGTGAGCCCTTAGCTTTATACCAAATATGAGGTCCATGGGATGAAATCTCTTGTTGGTCAGCTTAGGGCTGCTTGTCTTGTCCATTCCTCCTCACAGGTGCAGCCTTTTATTCTGCACCCCAAGATGGCATACAAGATGTAGCAGTGGCCTTGGTCTGCAGCCCAACCCTTGGTGCTAACTTTCCCCATCACATTCTCACTGCTGGCAGCAGCCACTGTGTGTGCAAAGCTGCCCTGAGCTGCACAAAGTGCTGGCACTGAGCAGAAACTAGGCTGGGAAAATATACAGTTAATGTGAAAAAAACAATGTAATTGGTTTTAGGGCTAAATTATTTGCTTGTCAGTTGTAGCTTACCTACTGCTGAGGGCAAGTGAATGGTTAGCTAAGCAATAAAGACATCAGCCACATCTTCAGATCATTCTCTCTCTCCAACTGGAAGGTTGCCTTGAGATGACCATCCTGTAGCACCCTCTGCAATCTGGTGTTGCCTTATGCCACAATAAAAGCTGCAGGAAATCAGCTGCATTTCAAGAAAACGTTGGAGCCACACACAAAAAAAGGGAGCTGAAAAGGAACAGCAAAGCTTAATGTTTGAAGACACAGACAGATTGATTGTCCTGAAGTTGCAATTTCAGCAGGAGGAAATTAATCCACTTGCTAAACACAATAAACAGACTGAAACATGTCTGCCCCTAAGCCTTTTTGTTTAACAGACAAAGTAAAACTCCAGAAATTACCAAAAGCCTCCACCAGGACCGTTGTCATCTTACTTTTGTGATGTTATCTGGGCATTTCAGAGAATTTCAGAAGCTTTTGCTGTTTGCTGACATGTCTGTGGGTCATCAGAGGCAAGTTAAGAATATACCTGATTAAATTAAGCCTTCTGCCCAAATAAATTATGGAGACCTGAAGGCTTTTTAGTGGTGTAGTACTGGCACCATTATGAAGAAATATAGCTTCCTATTGAGCTACAGAAGGAATGACACTTTCCCCTAGAACTGATTTCTTAACGCTATTTATGTTACTGATAAGACCAGTCTCATTAGGTAGGAAAGAAATTGTTTGGTCCTAGGCTAGAAACACTATAAACTGCCACGTGACTGCCACTGCAAAGGCTTGCTGGAGTGTTTATGAAGTTGACTACAAAAAGGGAGATAAAGAACATCTAGTCCCAACTTCCCTGGTGTGGGCAGGGACACCTTCCCTTGGGCCAGGTTGTTCAAGGGCCTGTTCAACCTGCCCTTGAACACCTCCAGGGAGGGAGCGTCCACAGCTTCCCCCGGGCAACCTGTTTCAGTGTCTCGCCATCCTCACTGTAAAGATTTTCTTCCTAATATCCAGTATAAACCTGCCCTCTTTCAGGGACTTGATCAGGAGGATAACCCAGCAGGACATGTGACACATTGGGTTTTCCCCCAGAGTTGTACAGTAAGGTGGAAAATGTGGTGAACTGCAACATTCACTGACTTCAACAGCCTTCAAGATTAAACACTGTGCAGTCAACATGGTGGTGAGCAGAGTTGCAGAAAGAACATCAAGGGCTGGTTCTCCAGTAGGGATTCAATGCTTGGGTCTTCTTCTTATTTGTACTCACTGTAAAGCTAACTTGTAAGGTCATAGGACCCATAACTGAGGACTTTAGACACAAAAGTGTAACGAAAGAAGAGCTCTCTGAGTCATGTAAACTGTCACCTGCTGTCTTCAAAGTCTAACCACAGCCGCCTTTGAAGGGTGCTGCCTGAAATGCCACTTACTAAATGCCTCCTTTCCTCAAGGTGTACCGAGACAGAACAAATCCTCCTCATACAGTAAAATGTGACTTAGTGTCAAACCAAGATTGCAATGCTCAGAAAGCCCCAAATTCCTGAAACACTCACTGAATCTGGATATAGCTGTCTATAAAAGGTACTGCTGAAAAATGCTGCTTGTGCAAAATGCCTCAGCTTCCTTCACTGTGAGACTGCCAAGCACGAGCCCTACGAGGAGAGGCTGAGTGAGCTGGGATTGTTTAGCCTGGAAAAGAGGAGGCTCAGGGGAGACCTTATCACTGTCTGCAACTACCTGAAGGGTGGTTGTAGCCAGGAGGGGGTTGGTCTCTTCTACCAGGCAACCAGCACCAGAACAAGAGCACACAGTCTCAAGCTGCACCAGGGCAAGTTTAGGCTGGAGGTGAGGAGAAAGTTCTTCACGGAGAGAGTTGTTAGCCATTGGAATGTGCTGCCCAGGGAGATGGTGGAGTCGCCATCCCTGGAGGTGTTCAAGAGGAGATTGGACGTGGCATTTGGTGCCATGGACTAGTTGTCATGAGGTCTTGGGTGACAGGTTGGACTTGATGATCCTTGAGGTCTTTTCCAACCTTGTTGTTTCTAGGATTCTATGATAACAGCAGGAAAGCTGAAGCACATGGCAGTTTGTAAGAAGATAAACGAAAAAGAGAAGCATGGAGATAGCTGCTAAACAAATGTATCTCAAAATGAGCATAAATAAACTATCACGGAGAACAGAACTGCCTAGGGACAGAACTTTCCAGCTGTAGAGCAGATTAGGGATAACTAAAAGGCTATTTCCACTTCAAATAAAGCATAGTATCATAGTATCAGTCAGGGTTGGAAGGGACCACAAGGATCATCTAGTTCCAACCCCCCTGCCATGGGCAGGGACACCCCACACTAGATCAGGCTGGCCAGAGCCTCATCCAGCCTGGTCTTAAACACCTCCAGGGATGGGGCCTCAACCACCTCCCTGGACACCCCATTCCAGGGCTTCACCACTCTCATGGTGAAGAACTTCCTCTTGCAAACCAAATGATTTAGGTTCTTTTGTTTGTGGGGTTTCTTTTTTTTTTTGGGGGTGTGTGTATTGTTGGTTTTGTGTTATTCCTTTTTGCTTTATGTATACATATATACATCTTAAATGCAGTTCTAGTGAGGGGAAGCTTCAGGAAATAAAAGAAACCAAATTATTTAGGGGTTTTGTTTGTTGCTTTGGGGGGGGGGTTTGTTGTTTGTTTTGGTTTGTTTTTTTAAATGCCGTTTTAGTGATGGAAAGCTTTGTGAAATAAAAGAAACCAAATTATTTAGGTGGTTTTGTTTGTTGGTTTTGTGGGGTTTTTGTTTTTGTTGTTTGGTTTGGTTTGTTTTTAAATGCAGGTCTAGTGATGGGAGGGTAGAGAGGCTTTGCAGAGGGACCTCGACAGGCTGGACAGATGGGCAGAATCTAATGGCATGAGATTGAACACATCCAAGTGCCGGGTTCTGCACATTGGTCACAGCAACCCCATGCAGTGCTACAGGCTGGGGTCAGAGTGGCTGGAGAGTGGCCAGGCAGAGAGGGACCTGGGGGTGCTGGTCGATGGTAGGCTGAACATGAACCTGCAGTGTGCCCAGGTAGCCAAGAGGGCCAATGGCATCCTGGCCTGCATCAGGAACAGTGTGGCCAGCAGGAGCAGGGAAGTCATTCTGCCCCTGTACACTGCACTGGTTAGGCCACCCCTTGAGTACTGTGTCCAGTTCTGGGCCCCTCAGTTTGGGAAAGATGTTGACTTGCTGGAACATGTCCAGAGAAGGGCAACAAAGTTGGTGAGGGGTTTGGAACACAAGCCCTATGAAGAGAGGCTGAGGGAGCTGAGGTTGCTTAGCCTGGAGAAGAGGAGACTGAGGGGTGACCTTATTATTCTCTACAACTACCTGAAGGGAGGTTGTGGACAGGTGGAGGTTGGTCTCTTCTCCCAGGCAGCCAGTACCAGAACAAGAGGACACAGTCTCAAGCTGCGCCAGGGGAGGTTTAGGCTGGATGTTAGGAAGAAGTTCTATACAGAGAGAGTGATTGCCCACTGGAATGGGCTGCCCGTGGAGGTGGTGGGGTCACCATCATTGGAGGTGTTCAGGAGGAGACTTGATGGGGTGCTTGGTGCCATGGGTTAGTTGTTGGGTGGGTTGGATTGGTTGATAGGTTGGACGCGATGATCTTGAAGGTCTCTTTCAACCTGGTTTATTGTATTATATTGTATAAAATAAACCAAATCTTTTATTTTTTTTTTGTTTGCTGTTTTTTTGGGGGGTTCTTTGTTTGTTTGATTGTTTTTTAAATGCAGTGATAGTGAGGGGAAGCTTTCTGGAATGAAATAAAAAATGTCTATCGAGAGGAATCAACATTAAATTAAACAATGGCAAATGAAATTAAAGCTTTAGACAAATTTAAAGAATCCAAGAAACCATACACTGGGATTTGGAAGGCTGAGGAATGTTTTGCCTTGCTTTGCCAGGAACTGGGATTAAGCAGCAGATATGGAAAACCAATTACTTCATTTAAAAAAAAATAAAGAGGGGGAAAAATGGATGGAAGAGAGTTTTGTTGTTCTCAGGGCTTGTTGGCATAGACCTGCCAGGTGAAGTCACATATCCCACTGCATGGCTGAAGAACAGCTTGGAGGAAATAAGCCTTGGGAAAAACAGAGTATGTAGCTTCTGCTGCTTTAATCCCCTTCTTAGGCTACCAGCTACAGATGCCAAAAAAGACTTAGTAGCAGGGCATCAAGTGAAGGCTTGCTACCGATCGTGCTGCGGATGCCTTTGATTTCAAAAGCTTGTGATATTCCTTCTTACTCATTTATTTTTGAGATGCCAGTTACTATCCTCCCCATAAGGAAATAAAGATGCCATTTTAAAGTGTATTTCATTCCATCCTGTGGCCCTGTAACAATAACATAAGCAGGTTTGCTTATGTCCCTGTGAATCTGCAGACTTTATATATCCTGGGGATTCATTGTCAGGCTGCGGCAGCAGGAAAACAGGAAAAAGAAAAGGTTAAAACAGACTTTCTCTTCCCTTCTCTCACCAACCCACTCGATCAATTTAGAGATGCTAGAAAGAGTTCATTTCAACTTGATTTCACCATGCACATTTTCACTAAAGCCTAGGACCAGAGAATATTATGAAAGTGCTATTTATAACATCACACCTCCAGATTCTTTCCTGCCCTCTGAAGTGACAACTCCACTGGCACAATGCAATGGAGGTGATTAAAATTTGGCCCCGAGTTTCCAACTGAAAATACTTTGCAAGCTATTTTCTGACAGGCAAATAGCTCTCAAGTAGAGCTTCATTGCCTCAGCAGTGGTGGGAAGCTGAGAGCACAGATGTGAAAGATTGGCTTCTTAGGGCTGAAAAGTATTTTCCCAGTTATAATTTTTATCACCTGTTACAACTTTTAGGAGAGATGTTGAGTTGCTGGAACGTGCCCAGAGAAGGGCAACAAAGCTGGGGAGGGCTTTGGAGCACAAGCCCTATGAGGTGAGGCTGAGGGAGCTGGGGTTGCTTAGCCTGGAGAAGAGGAAGCTGAGGGCAGACCTCATTGCTGTCTACAACTACCTGAAGTGAGGTTGTAGCCAGGTGGGGGCTGGTCTCTTCTCCTAGGTGGCTAGCACCAGAACAAGAGGACACAGTCTCAAACTGCACCAGGGGAGGTTTAGGCTGGATGTTAGGAAGAAGTTCTTCACAGAAAGAGAGATTGGCCATTGGAATGTGCTGCCCAGGGTGGTGGTGGAGTCACCATCACTAGAGGTGTTTGGGAAGAGACTGGATGGGGTGCTTGGTGCCATGGTTTAGTTGATTAGATAGTGTTGGATGATAGGTTGGACTCAATGATCTTTTCCAACCTGTTCTATTCTATTCTATTCTATTCTATTCTATTCTATTCTATTCTATTCTATTCTATTCTATTCTAACTAATGTGGAAGCAAAGATTCAGACTCATTAGATTCAATGAATTTTATCTGTTCAGTTTGGAGAAGTGTGCAATTTTAATCTTAAAAACACGAAGTAATGCTAAATCAGGTTTTCTTCATTTTTGTCTTGACAAAACTAAGTAGCAACCTACAGCTGAGCCAATGTTCTTGGACAAACAACACATGGCCAGGAAAGCTGTGGCTGCCCCCTCCCTCGATGTGTTCGTGGCCAAGTTGGACAGGGCCTTGAGCAACCAACTCTAGTGGAAGGTATCTCTGCACATGGCAAGGAGAGTTGAAACTAGATGATCTTTAAGTCCCTTCCAACTCAAACCATTCCATGATTCTATGATCCAAGTGAGGGGAAAAAAAAGGTAACTATTTTGGTACTTAATTGTTCTTAAATAGCTGCTTGGTCTATCAATTTTCCTGTTAAAGAAACAGGAAGCATTTAATAACTCATAAATGAGAACAAACTAAAATACTGCACACAGTACCAATATTTCATTAGCATTTTGTTAGCACTTGGAAAAAAACCCAAACATTCAGCTTTGGTTTAAAGAAAATGTCTTTTTCCTAGTGACAGGAGACAAATACATAAATAGAGACTACATTCTATTTCCTGATAACATGCTTGCATTTAAGAATAGCATTAAAATATGCAGTTTCTTGGCTTATATTTTAACTTCTTGGGCTTTTTTTTCCTACCGTTCTGCATGAAAAGATCACATTTTGAGGTTCAGTTGCTCGCACTAGATTTTGAACCACCATACTGGGACATACCTGGGAGCTCAATCTCTGATACTTGAATGTGTCTCTGAATGTGACCTTGTGTGTCTCTGACTAGCAGCAGAGGTTGGAGGAGCACTTTCTATTTGTGTGTAAACAGTTAATAAAATGCCAGCAGATGGCACTCAAGAATGCTTAGCATCGATCCTGCCTAGGAGGTAGCAAACCTTGTCATGCTCTGCAAATGGCTTCCTCTCCCTTCTCTGCACAAGATCTTAACACCAGAGGCTTGAAAGGAAACAGAAAGAAAGATCACACTTTGGATTTCACTTTTTCCCTGTTCATCTCCAGGAATATAAAGGTCTGGATTTTCTGTGATGTCCAATAAAATAATCAGACTTACCTGCTGAGTGCAGAATTGCTTTGGTTGCAAAAGACCTTCAGGTATACTGAGTCCAACCATTCTCTAACTCTACCAAAGCTGGTGCTCAACCATGTCCCTCAGCACCGCATCTCTGTGACTTTAAAACACCTCCAGGGATGAGGATTCAACCACCTCCCTGGTGTGCTTATTCCAGTGGTTGAGAAGCCTTTCAGTCAAGACATTTCTTCTGATATTCAATATAAAGATGCAGATGACAACAAAGAGTCCATGGATCTTACTGCTTTAGGCCTACTTAATGCACAGCACTCAGCACCATAATGGAACAAACACTATGCATAAAATTTGCAAAAGTGCCTAAACCACTTGGAAACTCAAATGTAATTAGAAACCAAATATTTTCCCCCAAATGTATGGATTTCTTAGCCTGAGGAGTAATCACATTATAGGGGGAAGTTTTCCAAAAGCAGAAAATGTAAAATGAATTAGATTAAGACTAATATAAAGGTATGTCTAGAAACAGGGAGCACAAAGAAAATGTCCTAGAAACATAAAATCATCAAAGCTGAAAAGACCTATAAGATCATCAAGTCCAATCTTCAACATAGCACCACCATGCCCACTAAACCATGCCCTGAAGTGGCACATCCACCCACTTTTTGAACACCTCCAGGGATGGTGACTCCACTATCTCCCTGGGCAGCCTGTTCCAAGGCCTGGCCACTGTGTCAGTAAAGACAATTTTCCTAATCATAGAGTCATAGAATAGAATCATAGAATCAATAAGGTTGGAAAAGACCTCATCAAGTCCAACCTGTCACCCAACACACGATGACTACTCAACCATGGCACCAAGTGCCACATCCAGTCCCCTCTTGAACTCCTCCAGGGATGGTGACTCCACTACCTCCCATGGCAGCACCTTCCAATGGCTAACAACTCTCTCTGTGAAGAACTTTCTCCACACCTCCAGCCTGAACTTCACCTGGCGCAGCTTGAGACTGTGTGCTCTTGTTCTGGTGCTGATTGCCTGGGAGAAGAGATCAACCCCTTCCTGGTTACAACCTCCCTTCAGGTAGTTGTAGACAGCAATGAGGTCTCCCCTGAGCCTCCTCTTCTCCAGGCTAAACAATCCCAGCTCCCTCAGCCTCTCCTCACAGGGCTTTTGCTTGAGGCCTCTCCCCAGCCTCATTGCCCTTCCCTGGACACGTTTAAGAGTCTCAATGTCCTTCTTAAATACCCAACCTAAACCTCCCCTGGAGCAACTTGAGGCCATTTCCTCTTGTTCTATCACCAGTTACATGGGAGGAGAGGCAAACACCCACCTCATTAAAGCCTCCTTTCATAGGATCACAGGATGTTAGGGGTTGGAAGGGACCTCTGAAGATCACTAAGTCCAACCCCCCTGCCAGAGCAGGACCATAGAATCTAGCACAGGTCACATAAGAACACTTCTAGATGGGTCCTGAAAGTCTCCAGAGAAGGAGGCTCCACAATCTCTTTGGGGCAGCCTGTTGCAGTGCTCTGTGACCCTCACAGTGAAGAAGCTTCCTCATGTTGAGGTGGAACCTCCTGTGCTGTGGTTTATATCCATTACCCCTTGTCCTATCACAGGTTGCAACTGAGCAGAGCCTGTACCCTCCCTCTTGACACCCAGCCCTCAGGTATTTATAAATATTTATTAAATGCCCTCAGGTAGTTGCAGGGAGTAACAAGGTCTGCCCTAGTCTCCTTTTATCCAGACTAAACAACCCCTTCAGCCACTCCTCAGAAGACCTGTTCTCCAGACCATTTGGTGGACGTGCTCCAGCACCTCAATGCCCTTCTTGTAGTGAGGGGCCAAAAACCGAACACAGGACTGCTGCTCACCATTGCCAAGTACAGGGATAAAGAACTGACTTACAGAGGTTCCACCACCTCCTTTCACTTGAAGATCCATCCTCGTTGTGCTGTGGCACGTATGCGCTCTCACCAAGGTTCAACTGGGTGAACTTTTCTCTCCAGCAGAGAGGCAGTGATTCCAGCTGTCTGTCCAAGTTTTCTCTATTTTACAAGCCTTTCATAACAAAATGAAACTAAAATTGAAGAGAGTAAAGAGACCAAACAATTTAAACTGCTTGATATTGAGGTCAAATCCAGTTCCATCTCAAGATTCCCCAAGGAACAGAACACAAAGATGCTATATATATACATCAACCTCCCCAAAGAGCAAGAACTACATATTAAAGATTTTTATTAGATGATGTTTTAAAATGTCCCTAGGCATAGGACAAGCTTTGCTATTTTTTTTCATGTGTTCAAACAGCACAACTGCAAGAGAAAGCAGCTGTAATATGCCACATGCCAGTAACTCACGAAAAGAAAGCTCGTAAAAATTAACAATCAGGAAATAATAAGCAGCTATATGTCAAGGGAGGCATTATTAAAACAAGAAGGAGCTCTACTGTCTGCATATGGAGAATGTCACAAAATAACAAGGCAAGAGTCATTGTGCCCTTTGAGGAACGTACACTTCAGCCTCCAGGCTTCAGTGGAGGCAATGATTAGCCTCTGAGTGTTGATGGAGGTTACAGCGTTAGCCTCACAAGCTCTTGGTCGTTGGTGTTTGTTTTTAGCATATCTCACAGTGTCATTCTTAACTGTTGCAAGGCAGGACTAGAAGAGTTGACACCAGCTCAGCATCTTACCAACACAAGATATCATATACCCATGATGCAGGTCATTTGCAATTGTTAACCCCTTCTCCAAAAGCCATGATTTAAGATATTACACAAAACCACAGCAGACTCACAGCGAGACTGTTTCGGTGGAAGTTTTCCTGCAGCTCACTCACTACAAGCAGAATCTGATTCCAGAGTGCTTAAAAGTCCAATCTGCCTCCACACTTATGACCTCAAAGAAATACTCCAAACATGGAACTACAGTTTAGTGCATTAGTTTTTGTTTGGCTTTGTTTTTATTTTTATACTGGTAGGTTGTTCAGGACTTTGTGCTCAGGTTTTGATCAGGGATATGAAGGTTCATGCAGCAATTGTAGCCTGTTTCTTAGAGGAACTATTCCAAGGTCAAATGTGATCAGTGAAGGCTGCTGTGAAAACTATACATTGGTTCATTAAATATCAGTTTGTTCTGCAGCCTGTCCAAAGAAGGACATTGTCCTACCACTATCATGTTCTCCACTCCTGGTTTTTAGTGCTCTATGCCATGGCTATCTGATTCTGAATGCAAAGGGAACTAAAGTACAGTGATATCTCAGTTACCCAAGGATAAAAAGAAGAAAGGGAAGGAAACCCATGAAAAAGGACAAAAATAACTTACTGTGGCTGAAGGTACACAATGCACACATCACAGGGAAGAAATGAAAAAAAGGGGATTAAAAAAAAAGCTGTTCTGATGTTGGCTGTGGTGCACTGAGTCAAAAAACTCACTTCAGAATGGCTTGAGCATAAATGTGCTCCTTCCTGATCTGGGTTGAAACTAATGCTGTTATGACACGGTGAATCTATAATCCCAATAGCTGCCTATGGAAAACATGAGACAAAACTACATTCTTTCAAGTTGCTGACAGCAGCAATGCTTTTGTAGAAAACTACAGCCTAGAGGGATAAGTCTGTAGAGTCCATGAACAAAATATAGTACCATCATTCTCAGCTCTCTGTTTGTGCAGCATTTGTAGAACTGTAGGCAGGCATCATAGAATCATAAAGGCTGGAAAACACCATTAAGATCACCAAGTCATCACAGAACCAGCCTGTTAGTATGCACACATCCACAGGCATTTCCAAATCTGTTCATCTTAGCTAAATATGTGGGGAGGGAAAAATCAACATGGGGTAAGATTCTACACCATAAAAGCAGATCCTGGGTTCTGACTTCACGTGGCTGAGACATAGGCTTCAGTACCAAAGATACACATTTAGGTTGGGTTTTGTGCTTACAGTAGTACACCTTTGACTGGAACCAAATCTACATCCACCCATGTTACAACAGTCTCTATCAGTTTTCTTCATAGTAGCTTAGTATTGCTTCATTTGGAAAAGACCTTTAAGGTCAAGTCCAACCATTATCTAACTCTGCCAATTGTGGTGCTAAACCGTGTCCCTTAGCACCACAAAGTGCTTCAGCTATAAGATTGTTTCTCTGGTACTTGGTAACAGTGAGGTAATTGGAAGAAGGAAATAAGATAGAGAATAAAATATAGCACTGAGGCTGTGATCTCTGTAATCTTCTTCTATTTCTTTAAGCGGAGTGGAGGGGTCCTTTTCCTTTGCCCTGATCAGCAGCCATATTTCCATTTCAAGTTCACATTCAGCTTGCTAGTGAAAAGAATTCTTTCCATGAGTTCTTGTGGTGTTCAACCAAAATAAACCAGTGTCAGAGAATTGTCAGGGTTGGACACCTCACACATGGATGTCACAGGCTTTTGATGTTATAGACATCAAAATCCTGTGAGATATATAAAAGGAGGAGCACTATGTGGTTTTGGGGGTGGGGTGTGTTGTTGTTGGTTGGTTGGCTGTTTTTTTCCCCTGCTTGTTTTCTACTGAGGTCTGAATTCTGCCTTTCATTCTGGAAGTTACTAAATGTCCATTTCAGAACAGATAACCAAGCAAAGGCTGACATCACCTCTGAACTTTGGTGAACTGCAAAAGCATCATCTTTTTGCATGGCATAAGCAAACGACCTTCAGGAGGCTGCACTCAAACTTCGCATTCTCCCTCCTGCAGATACATCACTGAAATAAAACCTGATCCTTCAATCAGTCGGGAAAATCAGTCTGCAGATTCTGCCTGTCAGCCAAGCAGGAGAATTCAGTTTCAATAAACATTATGACAAATTTACCCTTGCAATGACAGGAACAGATATATAGATATAGCTGGTGATAGATAGATAGATAGATAGATAGATAGATAGATAGATAGATAGATAGATAGATAGATAGATATGGTATTTATGATGTTGATTATATAGATGATACAGATATAGATATAAATATAGATAGATACAGCTAGATATAGATATATAGAGAGAGATAGGGAAAGATAGAGATAGAGATAGAGACAGACAGAGACAGAGATAGAGATGATAGAGATAGAGATAGAGAGAGATAGAGAAAGAGATAGAGATAGAGATAGAGATAGAGATAGAGATAGAGATAGAGATAGAGATAGAGATAGAGATAGAGATAGAGGTAGAGGTAGAGGTAGAGGTAGAGGTAGAGGTAGAGGTAGAGGTAGAGGTAGAGGTAGAGGTAGAGGTAGAGGTAGAGGTAGAGACGGAGGTGGAGGTAGAGACAGAGAGACAGAGACAGAGATAGAGATAGAGATAGAGATAGAGATAGAGATAGAGATAGAGATATAGAGATAGAGATAGAGATAGAGATAGAGAAAGAGATAGAGACGGAGAGGTAGAGACAGAGAGACAGAGACAGAGAGAGAGAGATGAGAGAGACAGAGATAGAGAGATAGAGATAGAGATAGAGACAGAGATAGAGACAGAGAGAGAAAGAGAGATAATCTCCCCAGTCTTACATCAGTGCAGAGCTTATAAAATTGACATTAAAATGAGCATTGCAAGTAGCTGACAAACACTGAGCACTAATTTTCTGAACCTCACATAAAAATCAATAGGTTGCAAAAAAAAAAACCCCAGTTAAAATATTGATTATTAAAATTCTGTTATTTAATCACCATTGCTTCGAAGATGATCCTGGTTTTCTGCTAGTCACAGTCAACATCTGAGTGGTTTCTCTCTTCTTCATAGGTACACAACAGCAGAAATAAGCAAAACTTTCATAAACGTTATGTTTTACCCTCACAAGTCTGTGCTGGTCTCCATGATCAGTGAAGCACAGTGTCACATCAGAGAAAAGAAAGTTATGACCAATTGCTGCTTCAAGAATAGTGTGGCCAGCAGAAGCAGGGAAGTCATTGTGCCCCTGTACTCAGCACTGGTTAGGCCACATCTTGAGTACTGTGTCCAGTTCTGGGCCCCTCAGTTTAAGAAGGACATCGAGACACTTGAACGTGTCCAGAGAAGGACAATGAGGTGGGGGAGAGGCCTCAAGCACAAGCCCTACAAGGAGAGGCTGAGGGAGCTGGGGTTGTTTAGCCTGGAGAAGGCTCAGGGGAGACTTTATTGCTCTCTACAACTACCTGAAAAGTGGTTAGTCTCTTCTCCCAGGCAACCAGCACCAGAACAAGAGCACACAGTCTCAAGCTGTGCCAGGGGAAGTTGAGGCTGGAGGTGAGGAGAAAGTTCTTCACAGAGTTGTTAGCCATTGGAAATGTGCTGCCGTGGGAGGTGGTGGAATCACCGTCCCTGGAGGTGTTCAAGAGGGGACTGGACGTGGCACTTGGTGCCATGGTTTAGTCATGAAGTGTTGGGTGACAGGTTGGACTTGATGATCTTTGAGATCTCTTCCAACCTTATTGACTCTATGATTCTATATGTTTTAATGTTATCTGCTTCCTCACAAGCCCTTTCATTAAATGCATAGGTTTTCCCCCCTCTCCTCTGCACTTAAGAGATCTGCCAGGTAATCTTTTCCTTTTTGTTTGTTTTGTTTGGTTTTCTTTTTTCTCTGAAGACTGGTCTTTACCATTATTAAAGAGCAACCGAATCGCCAGCATTTCTCTGTCAGATTTCCCTATGAATTATCTATACTTACATGTGGCATTATATGAATAAAGAGTGAAAAGAATAACCTGTGTTGCCAACAAACCCTCTTCTGAATGTTTTTATTGGAGGAGTCACGTGGGCTCTCTGGGATTTTCTGCCTATTGCTGCTCTCAGACAAATAAAACAAGACTCCACATCCGAACACATTGCTTTACATTGTTTTATCAGCACTCAGAAGCTCAGCGGGGGATCTGGAAGTAAGTGCAAAATCATTGGAACAGTGGGAAAAGAGTTCTGCCAGAGATGGGATTCCCTGATAAGGATGCTAGAGCTGACAATTTTTTTTTTCCTTCAAGATCACAGAATCACAGGGTGGTGGGGGTTGGAAGAGATTTCTGGAGATTGTCTAGTCAAACCCCTGCCCTGCTAAAGCAGGTTCACCTAGAGCAGGTTACCCAGGTGGGTTTTGAGAATCTCCAGAGAAGGAGACCCCACAACCTCTCTGGGCAGCTGGGTCCAGTGCTCCAGCACACTCACAATAAAGTTTTTCCATAAGTTTAAGTGAAACCAATTCTGTCCTGTATGTTCTATCTTGTGTTACAGTCCAAGAGTATGTCCTTGAGGAGGTATGGTGGACCATCCTGCTTCTGCATAATGGAGGAGGAGCACCTGGTCCATGCTGGACTGGCTGAGGGAGGTCTGTGCCTGGCTTCTGTATAACTCCTGCTTATCTGAGCTGGTGAAGGATGGGTCAATATAAACATTACTTGACAGAAGGAGAGGAAGCACCACGAGGACTTGTGTTTGCTTTACTTGCCCTCTGTCCTCTTCACATCAGAGTGATTTGACCTTTTCAAGCAGAAAGAGGAACGTGAAGTCAGAGCTTCCCTGATTTATCGATGTTGCCACTCAGATGCTTTCCTTTTGGATTTCCTGCCATTGCAGATCTTCACAGCTGAAAATCTTTCAGGGGCTGGGCAGAGTACCCATGGTGGACCTTGCCCAAAAGCCATCCACTGAAGTCCTTTGGTTAAGGTATATATGACTGAGGGTCCAAGAGGCACTGGATATGATGATAGTTTGTGAATGGTATCAGGGTGGCAAAGCTCAGATCATGTCTCTTACATTCCTCCCCCAGCCACCAGGAAAACCAGAACATATCTTCCTACCCCAGAAGTGTTCTGCCTGCTGGCTCTTGTAGGGGTTATGGTGCTCCAGGGGTGTCTGTGGAGCAATGGTGATTGACATAACCATCAACAATGCCATATTGATAGAGCACAAGCACTTCTCCACAGCACTCAGTGAGACTGGTCCTATGGGACCAGATAGCAAGGGAGGGAGTCGTTTTAGGATCACAGCCTGATCTGTGTGTCCCTCTCAGGCAGCTAATCACCATGACAATAGTCCTTTGTAAACTAAGCTGTTGACTTTGCTTGGATGGCTTAGCTTTTGGAGTAAATTTCCTTTCCATTTGAAATAAGACCTTCAAAATTTCTATAGCTAATCTTACAAGAAACAGCAGAGAACTGCAGAACTGGAAGTGAATTTAGAAAGGTGATTCTGCCACTCTGCTCTGGTGAGAACTCATCTGGAATACTGCATCCACCTCTGGGGCCTCCAACACATAAAGGACATGGACCTGATGGAATGGGTCCAGAGGAGGGCCACAAAGATGATCTGAGGTCTGAAGAACCTCTCCTATAAGTACAGCCCAAGATAGTTGGGGTTGTTAAGCATGGAGAAAAGAAGGCTCTGGGGAGACTTTATAGCAGCATTTCAGTATCTGAAGGAGACCTCTAGGAAGGCTGGGAAAGGGCTGTTTACAGGGGCTTGTAGAGATAGCACCACGGGCAATGGTTTGAAACTGGAGCAGGGCAGATTTAGGTTGGACATTCAGAGGAAGTCCTTTACAATAAGATTGGTAAAATACTGGAACAGGTTGCCTAGAGATGTGGCTGAAGCCACACCCCTGAAGACGTTGAAAGTCAAACTTGATGAGACCCTGAGCAACCTGATGTAGTTGGAGGCAGCCCTGCTCACTGCAGAGGGCTTGGACAAGAATACTTTCAGGGGACCCTTCCAACCCCATGCATTCTCTGATTCTGTAATGCCAAGTCCCCTCAGAAAGCCCTAGCACAAACCCTTCTTGGTGGTGAAAAGGACAAAAGGGAAAGGTCAGTGATGCACATGTGAATACTACCCTACATTAGTGTGCATAAACAGCTCATAGTTATTGTAAAACTTGTGAGAAAATGCTGATGAGGGAAAACAATACATGAACTTATTCATTTCTGTGTTGGATAGGAAAAACTTCTTAACTGAAAAAGTGCTCAAGCATTGGAACAGGCTGCCCAGGGAAGAGATGGAGTCTCTATCCCCAGAGGTGTTAAAAAAACCAAGTAGAAATGGCCCTTATAGACATGGTTTAATGGCATGAAAGTGTTGAGTCAACAGGTGGACTCAATGATCTTAGATGTCATTTCCAACCAAAACAAATCTATGATTCTGTGTTTGTATTCATTCTTTCATGTGTTGGTAAAGAGCTGGGCATGACACTGCCATTCCCTTTTTGTGTGTTCTCTCTGGAAGAGTCTTTCACTAACATAGGAAAATTCAGGAATTTGCAGTCAGAAGTTAAGGAATCATCTTCGAAAATCTGATCACAGAATCACAGAATTATTGAGGCAGATTTATTGAGGTCATCAAGTCCAGCCTATGACCTAACACCATGACATCAGGTAAACCATGCTGCTAAGTGCCACATCCAATCTTAAAGATCTCCAGTGATGGGAACTCCACCACCTCCCTGGGCAGTTCATTCCAGTGCCCAATCACCTTTCTGTGAGGCAGTGCTTCCTAATATCTAACCTGAACCTCCCTTGGCACAGCTTCATACCATGCTCTCTTGTTCTGTCACAAGTTGCCTGGGAGAAGAGATTGACCCCCACCTTCCCCTAAGTCTCCTCTTTTCCAGGCTGAACACCCCCAGGTCCCTCAGCTTTTCCTCACACAACTTTCCCACCAGCACACTCACCAGTCTTGTTGCTCTCCTCAGGACATGTTCCATCACCTCAATATCCTTCCTGAAGTGAGGGGCCCAGAGATGCACACAGTACTCGAGGTGAAGCCTCACCAGTGCCAAATACAGGACAGAATTACATCTCTAGTGCTGCTGCAAGATGCCATTGTTCTGTACATTTCAGCACAACCACTGCTATGGTCAAGAGCTGGAACTTGGTGATCAATTTATGCAGGAAATGGGTGCCATGGCAAGAAATAGAAGGTACTGCTCCTTCTGAAAAACATGCTCTGAAACATCAGAATAGAATACACAATTAGCCAGGGTGGAAAAGACCTTAAAGATCATCAAGTCCAACCTATCACCCAATACCACTATCTAATCAACTAAACCATGGCACCAAGTGCCCCACCCAGTCTATTTTTTAAACACCTCCAGTGATGGTGACTCCACCACCTCCCTGGGCAGCACATTCCAAAGGCCAATCACTCTTTCTGTGAAGAATTTCTTCCTAACATCCAGCCTAAACCTCCCCTGGCACAGTTTGAGACTGGGTCCTCTTGTTCTGTTGGTGGTTGCCTGGGAGAAGAGACACCAGGGGAAGAAACAGAACTACAAGTAAGTCTTGCTTAACAAGTTGTAATTCTCACACATCTGTATCTGTTTTACCAATCGGATGTGGGTTATTGATCTCAGCTCAATTTAGGTCAGCTCTCCTGACAGTCACTCTTGTACCTTAAATATGTTGGGATACAAACCAGCCTGTAATGTTATTGTTACTCACAAACTCTGTCAATGAAAGGATCAAATGCCATGTACCTGTGAGAGGTGTGGAAATGAGACTTGGAGGGTTCCTCATCTCCGAGTGCCAGCATTCAGGGTTATGAATGAGAACCACTTCAGTACAACTTTAAATGTGGGCTTATTTTTTTTAACTCCAGACTACTGACCCAGCAATTGGCATAGATTAGGAAGGGGTCAAAGGACCTTCAGAGAACCTTTTGTCTCAATAGCCCTAATTCCAGGATGCAACACTAACAACCCCTGTTCCATTCTGGGGGCTAACACAGCTACGCAATGGTTAGGAACAATAGATCACAAGTGATGAATGATGGCTGCAAGTATCAAGAGGTCATTTTAATCACTCTATTTCTTCATATGTTGGGGGTTTTTTTTGGTAAAATATATTTCTGGACTTATCTTCAAATGAATGATGAAAAAGCAGACCAGGGATCAATGTAATCAGCAAACAAAATGTAAGGCTGTCCCCATAAGATCTGAAAATAGACCTTTCTGCTTTGGGTACCAGATGCCTTCCTCGGTACTGCGATTACCCTTTATTACCTCATAATGAACCAGCACCACTCCATTCAAACCAAACATTTCAAACATAAAAATGCTATTTCTATACTGATACAGCAGGCCTCAGAAAGAAGTGTATTCCACTGTGATCATTTTGACAGCAGCAGGGTGAAATGATGAGGGAGAATCTGTCTCTGCTACTGACCATTTGAACAAAAAGAGAAACTATAAATTCACTCTTGCAGGATCAAAGAGCTGTGCCTGCTTTACATTTCTGCCACCACCACCAGGAATAATATGTGCTTTGGAAATACTCTGTCACATCACAGCAGTTTTATAAGCATAAAAATATATTTATAAATGAAGTTAGTTATGGAATTTTATGAAAAGAAAAGAAATAACCAACACCCAAACACCCTCCTATCCTACTGCAAAATAATAAATGATCCAGGCTTAAGAAACCAAACCAAATCAACCCAAACCAAACCAACCAAAGAAAAAACCCCAAAACCCAAACCACCCAAAACAAACCCAAACAATTTCCACAGTAATCTTTTCCAACACAATGTTCTGGACTTTTACTGAATCATGAACATACACAGAGCCTCACAAACTATTTCTTTAGAGGAACAGAGAAAATGACTTAAGGCTGCTCCTGTGTTTAATGCAATTTGCTGCCATTTTAACCTTTAAGCCGATAAAGCCTAGCCAGAAATGTTTTGATCCTTCAAATGTGAAGGGTCAGAAAGATAATTAAGCTTTTTAGTTAGCTCCTACTTCGAGTAAAAAGGTTGCTCCCGGTATATATGATAGGCACAGAGTGCATAACACTCAGCAAAAATACTGTTTTCTAATTGCAACTTTGAGACGCAAACAGCAAGTGAGGTAATGCAAAGAGCAGAACAAAGAGGGCTGAGATGACACCATATTAAATTAAATAAGGGGTCACTGAAGGGAAGAGAGAAGGAAAGGATCTTCAGTCTGAAGCTTTGCATTTGATTAATTAAACTTCATCCTAAATTTGCTAATTGGATGCTTTCCTGATACGTCGTTGCGGGACACTGACAGATGGCATTGCACTCATGGCAATTAATCCTAGTAGCACTTTTAAAACAAGGCATGGAAGTATCTGGTTATCCCTAATTCTGCAGCCAGTTCCCTGAAAAACTGGGATGCAAACAGCCATGAGCCTCAGGATGAGGAAGACAAAAATGATTCAGACAGTTCTAAATAACATTTAATTGCTTGTTGCTGGGTAATAGCTTTTGAGTACAGCCACTTTGAAGCATTTGCTGATTGTGTCTACCTTCTAGCTAACACCTTCAGTAAGGATAAACACTGAACTTTACATCTTTTTATTGTCTTCTGTCCTAGGGAAAGATGTAAAATTTAAGTAATTGCACATCCAAGTGCCGGGTTCTGCACACTGGCCACAACAACCCCAGGTAGTGCTACAGGCTGGGGTCAGAGGGGCTGGAGAGCAGCCAGGCAGAAAGGGACCTGGGGGGTACTGGGCAATGGTA
This sequence comes from Picus viridis, assembly GCA_033816785.1. NCBI lineage: Eukaryota > Metazoa > Chordata > Aves > Piciformes > Picidae > Picus > Picus viridis. The sequence goes on from CM066572.1 coordinate 23,561,683, forward strand.
GGCTGAACATGAGCCTGCAGTGTGCCCAGGCAGCCAAGAAGGCCAATGGCATCCTGGCCTGCATCAAGAATAGTTTGACTAGCAGGAACAGGGAGGTCATTGTGCCCCTGTACTCAGCACTGGTTAGGCCACACCTTGAGTCCTGTGTCCAGTTCTGGGCCCCTCAGTTTAGGAAAGATGTTGACTTGCTGGAACGTGTCCAGAGAAGGCCAACAAAGCTGGGGAGGGGTTTGGAGCACAAGCCCTATGAGGAGAGGCTGAGGGAGCTGGGGTTCCTTAGCCTGAAGAAGAGGAAGCTGAGGGCAGACCTCATTGCTGTCTACAACTACCTGAAGTGAGGTTGTAGCTAGGTGGGGGCTGGTCTCTTCTCCTAGGTGGCTAGCACCAGAACAAGAGGACACAGTCTCAAACTGCACCAGGGGAGGTTTAGGCTGGATGTTAGGAAGAAGTTCTTCACAGAAAGAGAGATTGGCCATTGGAATGTGCTGCCCAGGGTGGTGGTGGAGTCACCATCACTGGAGGTGTTTAGGAAGAGACTGGATGGGGCACTTGGTGGCATGGTTTAGTTGATTAGATGGTGTTAGGTGATAGGCTGGACTTGATGATCTCAAAGGTCTTTTCCCACCTGGTTTATTCTATTATTCTATTCTATTCTAGTCTAGTCTAGTCTAGTCTAGTCTAGTCTAAATTAGTGCAAACTCACCAAAGAAGAAATAAGAAAAAGCTTCCATCACAGGAGAACTGCATTTCTATTGGTTATTACTGGTATTTTCCTTTCCAATGTTAATACCACAGGAGTGCATGTACAGGATCTGGTGTCATTTTGGACTGCCAGTGGTGTAAATGATAATCCACAACTGCTACTGTGAGTTTGCAGGGAATTTGCATTCTGTGACACACCAAAGCGTGAAATGTGTGTCAATCCAGCTTACTGAAAGAATCTAGGTGACAACTTTGCTAAAACCTTACTGAACTATTCCAAGTGAAAGAATTTGCTACTCACTGTGATTTAGGTCACTTAAACACACGGAAAGTCAAGGTTCATTGTTGTGCCTGCTGACTTGCCTTTTTCGTCTCACTTGGATAGCTTCCACTTGGTGGAACAGGCTGGGTGCTTGGCTTCCATCATGTGTAAGTCACATGTAACGTGAAATTCACACATTGTCATAGTCAGGGATAAAAAATAAATTGCTAAGTCTGCTTTTCACATTTGTCCCACTTTCTATCTTCTTCTTTATTTTTTTGCTTTTGCTTTTTTGTTTTTACAGGCAATCAGTGGTTAGTTCAGTCAAATGCCCTAAAGAATGTTATGGAAATTACTCTGCTTGATCAAAATGTTTAGTTCAGACACAGGTTTCCTCAAGGATTAGGCAAACCCAGCAAGTGCTCTGCAAAACAGAGACAATAATATTAAAAAGAATAACCATTTCCTTTGTGTTTTTTTTTCCTAGCCTATGGGCAGCAGGAGCAGGGAAGTCATTGTGCCCCTGTACTCAGCACTGGTTAGGCCACACCTTGAGTACTGCGTCCAGTTCTGAGCTCCTCAATTTAAGGAGGACATTGAGACATTTGAACGTGTCCAGAGAAGGGCAACGAGGCTGGGGAGAGGCAAATCATTCATCCTCTATCTAAACACCTTCCAGCTCAAAGTCACACATGAACGTACCATGGGGTTGTGCTGCTTAACAAACAAAACCAAATACTATCTGAATCACAGCAAGTACTTTAGATTTCCATTACTCCAACCATCTTTGATAGAATCAATGAGCTAAAGCAATGCACTAAGCAATGAGCTAAGATTTCCAGGAGCATGGATTTTTATTAAAACCAATACAGTTACCTAAACCATTTAGACTGTTAATATAATTCCTATTGATGTTACTAATCACTTGCCAATGGGAAGAATCAGCTGTATTTCTCTCACCCAGCCACCAAGGGAACAAAAGAAAACATCAGCAAAGCAAAAGGCTATCCAGTTAAAGACTAAGCAAGCTGATCTAATATTTCATGGATAATCAAATCTGCAGAAGAGGAAAAGCAGCTCTCTACATGCAGACTCTAAAGGAAAGAAGTAAATATTTGGGACATTATACAATGTCAGTGAAAGAGCATTAGAAGAACTAAAAAGAGTTTGATATCACTGCACTAAATTAGAAAACATCAAGTCAAATCAATCATGACTAGTTTGGAGATGCAAGTTTACCTGTGGTCACACTGCATTGAAAACTTCTTGTGGGGTCTTTGCCCAGGCTGTTAGAGAGGATTTTTTTGAAGTGGTGAGGTGTCACATGAGATAAGGAATGATGATGCATTCATTCCAGGAGGCCTCTGAACACCAAACTTTGTTCATGCTGTATAAGGGGGAGAAACATTTCAGCTGAAGTAACTCTAGGGAAGAGATTCATTGCACAATGCTGGGACAACTATTGCAGTGCACTAAACCTTCTTGCCCCAGCTCTATCAAAGAAAACAGGGACAGCTATTTTGGACAGAGAAATAAATTATGAAGACTATAAGGTATTAGCATTACTTTAATGTTACTACAAGGAATGTTTATATTAAGAGTAGTATTTGGAAATTACATGGTCTGATGTAACATTTAATATTCATATTATATTTTTTAGTATTACAGTTACCTGTCAGTATCATAGAATTACAGAATGGTTTGGGTTGGAAGGGATCTTAAAGATCATTTAGTTCCAACCCTCCTGCCATGGGCAGGGACACCTTCCACTAGCCCAGGTTGCTCAAGGCCTCATTCAACCTGGCCTAGGACACCTCCAGGGAGGGGGCATTCAAAACCTCCCTGGGCAACCTGTTCCAGTGTCTCACCACCCTCACTGTAAGGAACCTCTTCCCAATATCCAGTCTAAATCTTCCCCCTCAAGTTTCAATCCATTCCCTCTCTTCTTATCACTACCAGCCCTAGTAGAAAGCTCTTCCCCAGCTTTCTTGTAGGACCCTTTCAGGTACTGGAAGGCTGCTCTAAGGTCTCCTCAAAACATTCTCTTCTCCATGCTAAACAGCCCCAACTCTCACAGCCTGTCCCCACAGATCTGTGAGCAACGGTATTAAACATTTCCACATTAAAATTGAATATATTCAATACAAAAGATGATAAAATGTGTCCTAGAAGAAGACTTGGAATTGCATAGATGTGATGTTCTATGAGGTTTCTCTCATTAAGGATGGTCTTAGAGTACATGAGACTGTGAAATACCTGAGAACACAGTAGCTGTTACCAGACAACACGAAGAAAGCCCTGCTTTGGTTGCTTACTATTCAGCAAGCTAGGAAGGTCTGTGCAATAACAAATTACATAAGTGGAACGTGCTGAATAGCTATGTGCAATACTAAGGCAAAATACTTTGCCCTCCAATCAAGATAATCTTGACAGAACTTTCCTACAATTTTAAATCTTCTTTTTTCCTGTACATTCCCTGAAAATTTTCCTAAGTGCGCCTATTATCATCTACCCTCCCCCAGTAGTTCTTTGTCATTGCACATTAATTTGCAGTAGTACCATCTTATCCTATAATGACAGATCTTTATGGAGGTGAAAAGTAGCAGATATCTGACATACGACTGACTCTCAGTCCCCATGGAATTCACTGAAGCTGCACAAATCCAAACTTCTTAATGGACTGGAAAAGACATTGTGCTTCCCAAGAATCCCAACCTGAGGCAAGCAAGGCCTTCAAATCAGGGAACTTACTTTTCATTTTCCAGTCAAAGGAAGAAGCAGAAATGTGAGAGGAGACGTTTTTTCATGGAAATTGAGTGGGAAAATGTAGGTTCTGTTGAGACAACAACAGACTGCAGAAAAGGTAAATCTAACAGACCTTGCTCACTACTCACTACTGATAGTTGGTGTTAGTTCTGTATCACTATAGGATGTTTGCATTTCTAACCCAAGAGATCATGAGAATTCAGTAATATTTAATAATAATTAAAAAAAGAGAAGGGGTTATTCAAGGCTCATTTCAGTGGTGCCCAGTAATAGGACGAGGAACAATGGGTACAAACCAGAACACAGAAGGTTTCACATGAACTTAAGGAAAATCTTCTTTCCTTTGAGGGTGATGAAGCACTGGACCAGGCTGCCCAGAGAGGTTGTGGAATCTCCTTGTCTAGAGACTTTCCAAACCTGCCTGGACATTGCAGTTCTGGGCAACCTGATCCAGGCAACCTGATCCTGCATTAGCAGGAGGGTTGGACTAGATGATCTCCAGATTTCTCTTCCAGTCCCCACCACTCTGAAAATCTGTGATTTGTAAATGTGCCTCAACTTTGTACAGATCCAGCATTATTTCAGAAGCAGTACAACATAGGCCTTCAGTGAAAAATACTTGTCACAAAGTTTAGTGATTTGCTGGCACAAAAGTTTGTCATGCTGTCACCTGAAAATAATAGTGGTGCTTAATTTTTAAGACAGGACTCCAGGATTTTCAGTATAATCAAGCTATATCTCTCATTACATTTCATTTCCTAAGCACATAAATTGTTGACAGGAAAACATACATGATAGCTTGATCAGCTAATCCAGATTTATGGTGCCTAGCAATCACGCAGATGGAGCTGCTGTCTCTGCTCTTGGATATGTCCAAGGCTTTGGAAGCACTTGTTTTACTGTTGCGTGACAGCCCACTGCATAAAGATGCCCCCCGAGGGTTTGGAGGATTTGTACCTTCAGGAAGAACTGCTTATGCATGCTGTATGAGAAGTCATTGAAGAAAATACAACCACCACAGGGACTGCCATCAGTGAGTTACTGAGGCCTGCTCCCTTTTCTTTCCTTCCCCCACCCCCCTTTTTTTTTTTCCCTCCAAATAGTCTCATAAATCTTCTGTTCTTTCCAGTGGAGCAGCCTAAAGAAGAGTAAAGAGAATGGACAGTTCTGGGCCTTGCCTGCTCCATTAAAGGAGGGAGCTGGGACTGCTCCAGGGATGCAGGTCTGGGGCTACCCACTCCAGAGGGACACCCAGAAGATGAGTTTGACAGAGGACCCTACTGCACAGCTCCAACCAGCAGCCATGGGATGCTGATGGGCTGTAAGCATCTCAAACTGAGCTTGAGAAGGCACTGAGCTGCTTTGGGAAGGTGCCTCATCTCCCTCTTCCCATGGACTCTTTGGAATTGAATTGCTTTTATAGGCCATCTTTTAGATATCATTTTGTCTATATAGGCAGTCCATAATGTTTTATTGGCTATTCACTGTTCACAGTCCTAAAACAAATGTTTGGTTCAACTGCATATAGCACCCAGGAAGTCCCTCACACCCCATAAAACACAACCCGGTGCCAGAGGGTGGTCTGGTGTGTGCACTGGGGTTGCATCTTGCAAGATTGTCTAGTTTTCTGCTGGGAAAAAAAAAAAAAAAACACAACATTGATTAAGTTCCTGGGGCTGTCTCACATGTTGCAGAGAATCATGATTAATAAGCAGCTTACTAAAAAATAGACTCTTCCTGAGGAGCTGTCAGGCCCTGAAGAATTGTGCCAACACTCCCTAGCTCTGCCCTCCACACCTCAGTGAGCCCAAATTGCTCAATTACTCTTGTAGCTTTTTGGAGGCATGGGAGGCTTTTTCATCTTTCACAGTGGATCTGTCAAGATGTTTTGGCTGTCAACAGAAAAAAAAAAAAGTAAAGAAGATGGCTTTCCCTATCCCAGAGTATTTATTTTTTTCAGATAGTTATGTAAGAAATGGCCTTCTTATGACCCTGGCTTGGGTCATAGCTGCTGGCTGCGTGTTGGGCATGGACTTTGATAAGGAGCTCACATTCAGAGTCTGGTACGGGCATCCAGCTAAGCCTGACTGGTTAGGCCACACCTTGAGTACTGTGTCCAGTTCTGGGCCCCTCAGTTTAGGAAGGATGTTGTCTTGCTGGAACGTGTCCAGAGAAGGGCAATGAAGTTGGTGAGGGGTTTGGAACACAAGCCCTATGTGACCGGTTTAGGCTGTGCCTTTAAGAGAAGGACACTTTCTGAACACTCTGGCTGAATATTTTGGTATATAAATGAAAACAAGAGATATGCTAATCCAATTTCATTGGTGGAACCCAGCTGTAGGTTCTGGTTTGGTCTTTCAGTCGGGGGGGGCAGTCAGTCTTCTTCTTCTTCCCCCTGTACTGTGAGCTGGCCTGCTTTTCTCTCTGAAGCAACAGCTTCCTTTGCAGGAACGATTCTTGCTAACCAGATAAGAGAAAACTAACTTTTGCATTCGCTTTGAGCTTTAACAAAGTTTTCCCCTTTTAATTACCTTCCTTTCTCTTTCTCTATAACCCTTTTGGGAAAAAGGGGAGGTAGGGAGGGAGAAGGGAGGGGCAGGCCGAACCCCCTGGCTGCAGGGGGGTTGGGGAAAGGTTTTCCTGTATTACATACATTGCTGTATATTTCTGTATATATTGTAAATATTGTATATTTTTGTACATATTCATTGCATTCCATATCTGCTTGTAAAATACAGCTTTCATCTGCTTCTCCGGCTGAGTTAGCTGGGGAATTCTTTTGTGTGTGTGTGGGAACCTCCCTACTCCACCACACCCTATGAGGAAAGGCTGAGGGAGCTGGGGTTGCTTAGCCTGGAGAAGACGAGACTGAGGGGTGACCTTATTGCACTCTACAACTACCTGAAGGGAGGTTGTAGCCAGGCAGAGGTTGGTCTCTTCTCCCAGGCAGCCAGCACCAGAACAAGAGGACACAGTCTCAGGCTGTGCTGGGTGGGGTTTAGGCTGGATGTTAGGAAGAAGTTCTATACAGAGAGAGTGATTGCTCATTGGAATGGGCTACCTGTAGAGGTGGTGGAGTCACCTTCATTGGAGGTGTTCAGGAGGGGATTTGATGGGGTGCTTGGTGCCATGGTTTAGTTGTTTAGGTGGGTTGGATTGGTTGATGGGTTGGACACGATGATCTTGAAGGTCTCTTCCAACCTGGTGTATTGTATTGTATTGTATTGTATTGTATTGTATTGTATTGTATTGTAAGACTGCAAGGGAGGAAAAAGTAACTTCTTTTTCTTATTGTTTCTTCAGTCTGGCAGAAGGTGGAGTTATAGCCATTTCCCCCTCAGTGTGGGTTATAACAATGCCAAGCCTGCTTCCATCTATACTAATGGGAAGAGTATCTTTAGGATGGCTGTACTGGGGAGGAGTAGGTGAGCTCTGATAAAATCCATCGCTTCAAGCATGTCATTTGGCTAAGTCAGAGAGTTTTCCTAAGGCCAAAGAAAATCCTAGTGTCTCTCAGGATATTTTTAGAACTTGTTGTTGAAACCATTGCACAGGCTAGAGGCAAGTCAGCTTTATGGGTCTTCTTTATATCAGCAGCTATCAGCTTTTAGGACCATACAAGTCCTGTGTCAAAAATCTCCCCATAGCCAAGATATAAAAAGTAAAAACGAGGAACAGCCTGTAGGATAAAGCTTCTCCAGGGATTTACAGTAAGGCTACATTGCCCTGTCCTGCAGTGCAGCATGGAAAGAGGAAACTTAATGAGAGATACTGCTTTGGCCTCCATCTCTCTCAGGATTTCTTTCTAAAACAGTGAAATTAAGGGTATCTACTGTGAAGTGCACATACTCTAAAGTACTCAGGTTGTATAGTAGTAATGAGTTTGGATATTGACTAGTTAAGAAAAGGGTAAAAAAAGAGATGGGATAGTGCAGCTAGCCCAGGGGATTACATTATTAATTTAAGAAAAGAAAAATTATAATTCAGAGTTCATTGGATTTTGGTCTTCATTTCAACTGCTGTTGCTCTTGTTTAGCCTGCCTCTTGACAGTGGTTGAGACTAGCTGGCCCAAGACTTCTTTCTGAAATTAATGGCCTATGGCCACAGGCTTCAGAAGATGAAATATTTGTCTTCCTCTGTGACTGAGCACTCAGTTCAAATCTTGGTTACACAAGTACAGTCCCATTAGCATGGAGATAATCAAGAAAAAAGCATCAACAATGCCTCTATAGTCTTCAGTCTTTTTGCTTTTAATACACTGTACTGAAAATATTTCAATGTAGAAGAAACAAAAGACCCATGTAAACATTAACCACTGATTTTAAAGTAGCAGTACCCTGACTACTTGGTGTATCCATAGTAAGTAGTACATTTCCTCCCAGATTTTGAAGGACTTGAGACACTTAAGAAGGACATTGAGACACTTGAACATGTCCAGAGAAGGGCAACAAGGCTGGTGAGAGGCCTTGAGCACAAGCCCTACGAGGAGAGGCTGAGGGAGCTGGGGTTGTTTAGCCTGGAGGAGAGGAGGCTCAGGGGAGACCTCTAAAACTACCTGAAGGGAGGTTGTAGCCAGGAGGGGGTTGGTCTCTTGTCTCAAGCAACCAGCACCAGAACAAGGGGACACAGTCTCAAGCTGCACCAGGGGAAGTTTACGCTGGAGGTGAGGAGAAAGTTCTTCACCGAGAGAGTCGTTCACCATTGGAATGTGCTGCCCGGGGAGGTGGTGGAGTCACCATCCTTAGAGGTGGTCAAGAGGGGATTGGACGTGGCACTTGGTGCCATGGTTTACTCATGGGGTCAGTGGTGACAGGTTGGACTTGATGATCTTTGAGGTCTCTTCCAACCTTGGTGATTCTGTGATTCTGTGACTTCTAGGCTATATGAATATTTTTATGTGCAACTATCTTGTGAAGGAAGCTCAAACCACTTTCTGTAAGATGATCTTCCTAACCACTCAAAGGAATCACTTATCTATTCCAGTGTCTTCTTGCATTTTCAGTGTACTTTATAATAAAGGAAACTACAAGGTCAGGACAAGAGTGAATCTCCCTTAGCACCCCATGGTATTTTGAAAAATAAGGCTTAGTGGCAAAGAGCCTTGCTGCTGAAATTGGCTCCTTTTGCTGTCCAGTGTAACTGTGACTGGTGAGCCTGGCCACTTCATGCAGAGTTCAGACAGACCTTCCAAATAACTAAGTCAACCCTGGAAGAGTGAAAACAGACAGGCACTATACTTCTGATACTACATTTGAAGAAAAATAATGGCAGTCACATTAAACGTGTCCAAGACATCAGGAATTACAGATACTTCTGTGACAACAATAGTAAACCATGCTCCTTGTCCTGATACAAAACACAGTTTCGATAGAATCATAGAATCATTTCAATCTCAGGAAGCCTCTGGGTTTAATCTTCGTTGACTTTTAGCTGTCTGCTTCTCCTCTTCTATTGTTCTTTGGTGGTGTGTGGGGGTTTTGTGGGTTTTTTTTGTTTGGTTAGTTGGTTTGTTTTGCTTTAGTTAGGCCATGAAATTTCTAACCAAAACAGATGGCCTGTTTGGACCCCATGGTGCCTCTGAACACATAGGGGGATAAAAAACCCCCATGTGTACCAAGTCTGTGCTTTCTCATGTAGCATGGAAGAATCCTAAAAACGCTGTTTCATGGGAGGAAGCAATTCTCCTTGCCACCCACAATTGAAGCATAAAGTTCAACAAGATTAAAAGAAAGGCAAAATAAAGAAGCTGTGTATGCTTTTCACTGTCTGCATTTTCCATCAGACCATAATGATTCTGCAGCCCTGTGAGCACAGTTAAAGTAACCTCTGCTCAGAAGCTCCACTTAATGGCTATGGACCGTGACTGCTCTGTAATAAAACATGAGGTACCTCACTGGATATTAGAAAGCAGTGGTTGCATCAGTGCATTTGGGGATTCTTTCCCTTCCTAAAGCTACCTTTTGTTCAAAGGCTTGTCCTGAAAGACAACATGCTCATCATTTTTAAAGCAGCAATATAATTACCGTCCTCCCAACCCACTGCTACTTGTTTCTCTTATCTCTGGGTTAATTGGAGAAATAAGAGCAGTGGAAATGTTTGCTCCAAGTCAGCACAATGGCAGGAGAGGCAAGCCTCCTGCCTTGATTTAGTGGGTCAGGAAGGTCCCTAAGGATGCAGGAACCCCAGGCATGTAGCCCTGTTGCTAGGGAACTGTATTGATCCTTTCCAGCATCTTCACTGACACCCTCCCTGCTCCACTATGATTGAACACCACCCTTTATGGGAGTAGGATAGTTAGAAGCTTTGGCTTGACTTTAATATTTATGAAGTAAACGTTTTAACCATTTAAGCTTTAAATGTCTAATGTTGTTTTCTTTATCCAGAGCAGTAGCCTACCTTTGGGAATATCTCAGTCACTCTAGCAGAGCAAATTACTTCACATTGGAGGCAGACAGCTTATTTTCTCTCTGCTAAATGCAGCAGTAGGAGGCTTTAACATGCACACAAAAATAATTAACACCTCTTTTTCCTCGTTTTCTTTAATTCTCTTACTATTTCAAACATAATTTGCACTTTAAATGCATCATGCTACAGGTCTAACTGAAAGTCATCAAAATCAAAGCTCAAAGGGTAGATCAGGGCATTTTTAATATGTTTTTATGTTGGCTGAAAAGATAAAGTGTAAAAATGTAGTGCATATGGAGAATAATATCAGGCAGAAAATGGTTGCAGGGCACTGTAAGAAATGTCCATTATTCATGCCCACAAGGATCAGATTGCAGGTTATGTATCTTTAGCTAGCTAAAGAGGGTCATCTCTGTGCTTACACAGCAGGAGGTCTTTAACATCAAACTCTTTTAGAAGGTTGCACAATGGGTCTCCTCCTCCCCCATCACTCTGGTCAGCACCTGTGTTAGCTGACTTGTCACTTTGTTCCTACATGTCTGGTCCATATGCAGCCTCAGGACATCAATCCTCTCTAGGGGAAGGGAAAGCCATGCAGATACCTCAGCTGTTGCAGGCAGTGAGCAAACATACTATGTCAAATGATATAATTGAAGGAGATAGAGCACCTGAGTCCTGTCCCAGTAGATTCCCAGGGAATATGTGTTTCTAGAAAGGTGATGCCACAGTCTCGCAGATTGGAAGGGTTATCAGATTATATGAAATGAGCTAATATTAAGCCTTTCCATACCACCTCTCCTATAGTAGTGAGCAGAGGCTGAAGCTGGTGGTTTTCCATTTTAGATATGGAATATTCTCCATCTGAATTTTAAATACTAAAAACCATATACTTAAATGGACTCCTGTTGACTTTACTTCTATATAAAAATCAATAATTTAAAATGCATGTGAGATGATTAAACTCTTGGGATCCTTCTTGTAGGTACTCAGTGCTGGCAGAAAATGTGTAGCAGTAGCCTCAGAAATGGAAATAATCAGTTTAATCAGACACCAGATGCCAGATATGGACCTGTGTAACAGCTCCCACAGTGACCCAAGGGAAGGAGCTGTAACATAAGGAGAAGATACCTCTCTGAGCAGGACCAAATTTATCAGAAGAGCAATAGGGACAGTAGCTCCATGTTAGCATTACCCTGTGTGGCACATACTCTGCTCAGATCACAGGAAAGGCTGCTTTGTGCTGGTTTGCTGTCCTCCTAATTGGGAGGTGTGTTTGGTAACACCACATCTGGCATTGAATCGGTCCTGTCTATTAGGAAGCCCACACTGACAACATCTCCTGCTGAGGTCCCTGGGCAGTAATGCAGAACATCAGACTAACCAGCAGCTCACACCCCTTTAGCACATGCAAAAATACTGCCATCATGGGCAGGCCAATGCATTTGAGTCTGGCTTATACACAAAGCTCTGTATCTTTAAGCTATAGCACACTGCGCATCCCGTAGTTAACTAAATTTCTAACTAAATTTCTCGGATCTCTAGCTAAGTAAATTTCTCTGATCAGAAGGCAGGATTAATAAACATGAGTCAATTTGTTTTTAAATGAAATTAAAAGTAGAAGCTGTCAGAAAGTTCTAGAGGATATGCCTTTAGTCTCTCTACAACCTTCCTTCATCTAAAATAAATTCACATTCTTCCCCATTTCACAGCTAATCTTCTCCCACTCATTCTAATAGTCAGTGTTACTATGTTTAAAGAGCATGAATTAGGACAAGGGTTAACAGTGTTAAAGTTTTTTTTTTCTTGTGCCCTTATAAAAAACCATATGATATCATTTTTATAGCCTACAACATAACAGTCTTCAAAGAAACTACTTTAACTAAAATGCTACTAGCACTCAAACTAGCATTCTGTCCTAATACAGCAGTGACGTGATAATAGCATAACAACTCAGGCCATTAAATCTATTGAAGTAAATTATTACCATCAGACACGATAAAACCTAGTCAGATGCATTAACAACCTTACATTCTGTCCTGATAACAACACTAAAACAGTGATTGCCTCTGCTTAGCCTTGCATAGTATTTGTTACCTGTTTCTTCTTGAAATGTGTTGGACAAGCATCCTTCCTGAGCCTCTACTCACAAAACATTTAGGATCAAGTGAATCATAGAATGGTAGGGGTGGCAGGGGCCTCTGGTGATCATCTAGTCCAACCATCCTGCTAACACAGGTATGCCCAGGACAGGTTGCACAGGAATGTGTCCAGGCAGGTCTGGAAATTATCCACAGAAGAATAGAAATAGAAATAGAAATAGAAATAGACATAGAAATAGAAATTGAAATAGAATACAATATACAATACAATACAATACACCAGGTTGGAAGAGACCTTCAAGATCATCGCGTCCAACCCATCAAACAATCCAACCCACCCAACAACTAGACCATACAGCCAAGCACCCCATCAAGTCTTCTCCTGAACACCTCCAGTGAAGGTGACTCCACCACCTCCATGGGCAGCCAATTCCAATGGCCAATCACTCTCTCCGTGTAGAACTTCTTCCTAACATCCAGCCTAAACCTGCCCTGGCGCAGCCTGAGACTGTGTCCTCTTGTTCTGGTGCTGGCTGCCTGGGAGAAGAGGCCAACCTCTGCCTGGCTACAACCTCCCTTCAGGTAGTTGTAGAGAGCAATAAGGTCACCCCTCAGTCTCCTCTTCTCCAGGCTAAGCAACCCCAGCTCCCTCAGCCTTTCCTCATAGGGCTTGTGTTCCAAACCCCTCACCAGCTTTGTTGCCCTTCTCTGGACACGTTCCAGCAAGTCAACATCCTTTGTAAACTGAGGGGCCCAGAACTGGACACAGGACTCAAGGTGTGGCCTAACCAGTGCAGTGTACAGGGGGAGAATGACCTCCCTGCTCCTGCTGGCCACACTGTTCCTGATGCAAGCCAGGATGCCACTGGCCTTCTTGGCTGCCTGGGCACACTGCAGGCTCATGTTCAGCCTACAATCAACCAGTACCCCCAGGTCCCTCTCTGCCTGGCCACTCTCCAGCCACTCTGACCCCAGCCTGTAGCACTGCCTGGGGTTGTTGTGGCCAATGTGCAGAATCCGGCACTTGGATGTGTTCAATCTCATGCCATTGGACTCTGCCCATCTGTCCAGCCTGTCGAGGTCCCTCTGCAAAGCCTCTCTGCCCTCCAGCAAATCAACTGCTGCCCCCAGCTTGGTGTCATCTGCAAATTTACTGATGATGGACTCAATGCCCTCATCCAGATCATCAATAAAGATGTTGAAGAGCATGGGGCCCAGCACTGATCCCTGGGGCACACCACTAGTGACAGGCCGCCAGCTGGATGTGGTGCCATTCACCATTACTCTCTGGGCTCGGCCCTCCAGCCAGTTCCTAACCCAACGCAGTGTGCTCCTGTCCAAGCCACGGGCTGCCAGCTTGGCCAGGAGCTTGCTGTGGGGGACGGTGTCAAAGGCCTTGCTGAGGTCCAGGTAGACCACATCCACAGGCCTCCCCACATCCACCAGGCGGGTCACCTGATCATAGAAGGAGATCAGGTTGGTCAGGCAGGACCTGCCCCTCCTAAATCCATGCTGGCTAGGCCTGAGCCCCTGGTCATCCTGTAAGTGCTGTGTGATCGCACTCGAGATGAGCCGTTCCATAATCTTGCCTGGCACTGAGGTCAGGCTGACAGGCCTATAATTCCCTGGCTCATCCAACCGGCCCTTCTTGTGGATGGGCACCACGTTAGCCAGCTTCCAGTCTTCTGGGACCTCTCCAGTGAGCCAGGACTGCTGAAAAATGATGGAAAGTGGCTTGGACAGCTCATCTGTCAGCAATCTCAGCACCCTAGGATGGATCCCATCCGGTCCCATGGCCTTGTGGGGGTCCAAGCGGCTCAGTAGATCTCTAACTTCCTCTTGGAGCAGTGGTAAACTATGCAGCTCTCTGGCTCCTTCTGCCAGCTCTGCAGGCCAGCTGTCTGGAAGACGTTCTGCCCTGCTAGTGAAGACTGAGGCAAAGAAGGTGTTAAGTACCTCTGCCTTTTCCTCATTCTTTGTTACAACGTTCCCCTCCGTGTCAACCAAGGAGTGGAGGTTGTCCTTGCCCTTCTTCTTGCTATTGATGTATTTATAGAAGGACTTTTTGTTGTCCTTCACAGCAGAGGCCAGTCTAAGTTCTAAATGGGCTTTTGCCTCCCTAATTTTCTTCCTGCACAACCTAGCAACATCCCTAAACATTCTGTAGGTTGCCTCCCCTTTCTTCCAAAGATGATACACCCTCTTTTTTTCCCTAAGTTCTATTAAAAGTTCATTGCCCATCCAGGCTGGCCGGCTGCCCCGGCGGCTCATCAATAGACATAGACATAGAAATAGACAAGGAATAGAATAGAATAGAATAGAATAGAATAGAATAGAATAGAATAGAATAGAATAGACCAGACCAGGTTGGAAGAGACCTTCAAGATCATCAGAGACCACTTCCTCACTGCCTCTCTGGGCAAACTGTTCCAGTGCTCTGGACCCTCACAGGAAAGAAGTTTCTCCTTAAGTTCAGGTGAAACCTCCTGTGTTCTAGTTTGTATCCATTACAGAATGCAGAATACAGAATTAACCAGGTTGGAAAAGACCTTCGAGATCATCAAGTCCAACCTATCACCCAACACCAGCTAATCAACTAAACCATGGCACCAAGCACCTCATCCAGCCTCATTTTAAATACTTCCAGTGATGGTGACTCCACCATCTCCCTGGGCAGCACATTCCAATGGCCAACCTCTCTTTCTGTGAAGAATTTCTTCACAGCATCCAGCTTAAAGCTTCCCTGGTGCAGCTTGAGACTGTGTCTTCTTTTTCTGTCACAGGTTGCCTGGGAGAAGAGACCAACCCCCACCTGGCTACAACCTCCTTTCAGGTAGCTGTAGATGGCAATAAGGTCACCCCTGAGCCTCCTCCTCTCCAGGCTAAACAATCCCAGCTCCCTCAGCCACTCCTCATTATCACTTGTCCTATCATCGGCCACCACTGAAAAGACTCTGGTTCCATCTTCATGACCCCCAACCTTTAGTTATTGATAAGCATTAAGAAGATGCCTTCTCAGACTTCCCTTCTCCAGGCTAAACAGGCCCATTTTCTCCTCCCCATCCCCATCAGAGGGACGTAGGAATAAGGGAGCAGCTGGGCAGTGCTTTGCTGCTCCCTGGGTGGGCTGAAACCATGACAGGTGAGTCCGAATGTGGATATGGTGTAGGGTGCATGGTGGTGTTGGGTTAACAGTTCCAATGAATGATCTTGGAGGTCTTCTCCAATTTTAATGGGTCCATGATTCTATGACAATTCCTACATTTTCTACAAGTGGCTGCAAGTTTCATAACATTTTTTAACACCTATTTTCCGAGTAGAACAAGCAAGTTACTTGGCAGATGTAGGAGTATCATCTACTTGCAGAAATTTGAAAAGCCATAACCAAAAAAGTAATTTTAGAATTTACTAGATTTTCATCTAAAACTCTGGACCAAGGTATAGCAGACTTGTCTCTGATGTGTTGGTCTGGGCACCACTGCAGGTAGGATTGAGAAGTAACACCAAGTGAGATCACTTTCGGTAGCTGTGAGCTCTGTTCCCAGATACAATCAATTAAGCAAATGGTAACAGTATAGACTGTGGACCAGCAGATTTGATAAGCCCCACAACTGCTTGTGAGGTTGATAAATCCATCTTAGCAAACAAGTCTAGGTCACACTTATGTCTGGCTGCTACAAAAACTTCAGTCACAGATAGATGCCACACTGCCAGGGTCACAACTGTCGGTGTACACGTAATGAAAACAAGGCAGCTTCCCCCTGTGCGACCATGTTGGACTTTGCAGCTGTCCTTTTAAGTATACAGGTTCTTTCTTGCTCAAAACAATTAGCTGAGCTATTCTTCACATCCCTGTCCACATCCCTGTTCTTCTCATGCAAAGCTGCGTGGCTTCGCTGGGGATGCTGGTGTCAAGTGCACTGTGGAGTGACAACGCTCACTGCTTAGCATTCAGCTCTTAAGCCTCTCAGAGTGGAAGTGTGAAGATATCTGGCTGCCTGTCAAAAAACACTGGGCTGGGTGAATTGCAACCGCCTGGAACTGTATGGTAAATAAGACCAAAAGGTTCCACTGAAGCTTTGCAAGCTCTGGGCAAACATCTTCACTCATAGTCATTACATCTGACATCTTGTAGCCCTCAAGTGATCCCTGTGATTTTTAAACAACACTTCAGCCTGTTTCCTCTCAATGAGTTTAGCTATGTAAAATCTTTCTCAGGAAGATGGGATTTCTTTTTCTTTTTCTTTTTTTCTGTGTGCATGTAATGGGAAAAGGTGGTGACAGGAATCCAATCTCTCATGCATGGTTTCCCTTGGCCAGGTAACTAACTGTTTTGGGTTTTTTTTTCCCCTTTCCACTTCAAATCCTATAATGTAGTAGCCAGTAGATCAGAAGTAATGCAACTTCTGCAGCTGTGATGCTGAGTAGAAGTTTCAGTTCAGTGGTGTGTGGCTAGAGGGAACACGTCACACATGCACTAGCCTGTGCTTGATGCCCTCAAAAGCCTGCGCTGGCAGGAAGCATATCTGTCAGTGACAACACGAGACTGGTCAAGCTTTAAGTCTCTACACATCTTTTATCCCATTTTACTCATTTGTGAAGACCTCTGGTTTCAAGTGACATTAACATAATCACTGGTTTTATCATTTGCTCACTGGATAGGTTCAACATATTCTTATTAGTTCCTTTGTGTATGGAAGGAGTTGGGTGTTACATGTCGCAAAATCACTTCAGGAGCGAGGAATTTAGTGTGCAGGAGAAAACAAGGAACTATTTAAAGGTATTTCCTCATTCAACTCATAACTAAGTGCATGCACAGGGAACTTAATATCATTGGGATGTGAAAGGCTGAAGATGAGCATCTTCTAAGAATGCCCTGCATGTCCAAACAATCACTGCTAAAAGCTTTTGCCAGCTGTTTAAGGTGACATTGCCTCCCCACCCCCACAGCCCTTGCCTTTTCTGATAAATTAGAAGCATTACATATAACTTAAGAAGAGGAAAAAAAGAGGGCACTTAACTGACACAGAAAGGTCAAAGCAATGCAAATGTGATGTTTCCATGATGGGAAATATCTTGGCGGCTGAGAAAGAAATGAAGCAGGTTATTGCAGATATTAATATTAAAATAAAAAAGCATGCTGTTAACATTAACATCTGATTTGCCTAATATAGAGTTCATTACTGTGCAACATTTCATCTACATCATTTTCTTATTAATGCTGACCCAATACTAAACAGCTCCCCGGCACTTGCCTCAGACATCTCTATAAATACCGAGGGAATTTATCATACTGGGTCCTGTTGTAATGAAGCTCCAGTGAATCCATAATGACCAGACACTTAAAATAAGCAATAAACATTGAGAAGAGTCTTCTTTCTGCTTGTGTGAGCACTGTTTAATACCAGAGGTACACTAGAGAACCTCCTCAAAAGTGGGCAGACAGCAAGGCTGGGGGAAAAGATCTACTTTTCCTATTTGTAAAGAGGCACAGTTGTGACGTGGGGCTGTCAGTTGAGGATCAACTCAACATGAGCCATAAATGGTTGCTTGCAGCCCAGAAGGCCAGCTGTGTCCTGGGCTGCATCAAAAGAAGTGTGACGCAGGACAAAGGAGGTGATTCTCCCCCCTGCTCTTGTGAGACCCTACATGGAGTACTGCATCCAGTTCTAGTGCCCCCAGCATAAGAGGGACATGGAGCTGTTGGACTGGGTCCACAGGAGGGCCAACAAGATGATCAGAGGGCTGAAGAACCTCCCCTATGGGGACAGGCTTGCAGGATTTGGGGCTGTTAGGACTGGAGAAAATAAAGTTCTGGGGACACCTTACAGCAACCTTCCAGCACCTGAAGGGGACCTACAAGGAAGCTGGAAAGGCTTAAAAAGTTCCTCCTCATGTTTAGAGGGAACTTCTTATGTTCGAATTTGTGCCCATTACCCCTTGTCCTATTACTGGGCACCGCTGAAAAAAGGCTTGATCCATCCTCCTGGCCCCCACCCTTTATGTATTGATAATCATTGATAAGATCTCTCAGTCTTCTCTAGGCTAAACCCCCAACATTCTCTTAGTCTTTCCTCAAACAAGAGATGTTCTAGTCCCCTAATCTTTGCAGCCCTTTTCTGTATCCTCTCCAGCAAGTCCCTGTCCTTCTTGGATCGGGGGAATTCCTTTCCAATCTTAATGATTCTGTGACAAAATATGTGACATCTAGATACTCACAGCAGTCTTTATGAAGTTCTCTCAAGATATCTTCTAAAGAAAGATAACTAGTGGTTGGGTCAACCATTGTGGTCAGTGTCAGCACTGTAACTCACACAGGAGAAACCATACCTACCTAACTCTGAGCACACATCACAATTGTTGGAAGGTCTATCAGAAAACTGTACATGACCTACCCTGGAAAGAAAGACAGATGGGAATATGGAATTTTTTACTGTGGCATTGTCAGACTTTGGTGTTCACCTGACTGCTCCACATTCCCAGTATATATATATATATATTTGTTAAAAATTAATTTCTTCAATATTTAAACCAGCAAATCTCAATGTCACATTCAGTGGCTGAAACTGCATCTCTAATGTGACACATAATATGTCACAGGTGAGAATCTATGTGCTGAGGACTCACCCTGGGCCATTTAAAATGCTGGTCACAGCAAATACCAATGTACAGTAGATGGTAGCCATGGAAACCAGTCAGAGCTTACCTTCATCATATTTTTTTTAACAGAACTAGATTCTGATGGGTGATTTTTCTCTTACTTTGGAAGTGCTGTGTGTTACAGCATTTAGCAAATTATCCATCAGATGTTTTTAAAGCAACTCAATCTTGAAATGCCTTGTAGATTTTGCACAGCACTCGTTTCTGAGCAGTCAAGACAAGGAATGTTATTAAAGCATGCTAAAGGCTCCAAACTTCCATGAGGAAGGCAGAAAACGTGGAGGAATCAAGGCAGAGCAGAATCAAGGAGGAGCAAAATCAAATGTGAGGAGCTGCACCAAGATGGGGCAGGTCTGGTGCTGTCACCTTCTCATTTCCAACCACTCCTGGAAAGACCAAACCGTTGGGTAGGATGTACAAAGCAACAAGAAAGAAAGACAGACAGCTGGGGAATGTGTGCAGGGCAGGAGGTATGGGCTCTTACAAAGGCAAGGCTCAAGGTGGGATTTAATGCTTGGAGTCTGGAAATAGAGCAGACAGAAGCTCAATGGATTGTGAAATACACTTATGTGTGATAGGACCTGATGAATTCTCCCCTGTTGGCAGTTCCTGTAACTCCTACTGAGTTACTGCAAGTTAAGATGGCAGATGAGGAGTTTAGAAAGGTTGGCTTATCTTCCAGTCACTGGGCACGACACAAATCTGGGCTTATGGTATGGGAAACCTGCAGACATCCCCACAATACAGCCATAAACTCACAGGGCATACTGATTTGTTTGTAGATGAGTTAAAGCTGGAGAACTACAAAGGCTTCAGAAAATCCAGTCTCTGCCTTAGCTACTTAGTGAACTGAAATCGAGAGCACCCTGCAAAACACAGTGGTTACATAGGATAGACAGCCTGATTAATAGTTAAATGAATGCAAGATAGAAGTATTTATAAGAGCAAAACCAGTCTGCATGATGCATGCAAAAATACCATTGCCTATTTTGGATCCCAAGGCCCAGCCAGAGAAATGTATGGAAAAGCAGCAGTGTCTTTTCCTACCTATACATGGAGTAGATGGAGATATGGAGCTGCAGCCTCCTCTTCTCCAGGCTAAACAACCCCAGCTCCCTCAGCCTCTCCTTGTAGGACTTGTGCTCAAGGCCTCTCACCAGCTTCGTTGCCCTTCTCTGGACATGTTCAAGAGTCTCAATGTCCTTCTTAAATTGAGGGGCCCAGAACTAGGCACAGTACTCAAAGTGTGACCTAGCCAGTGCTGAGTACAGGGACACAATGACTTCCCTGCTCCTGCAGGGAAAGAAAGGGACACCATTAGATAAAAATATTGCTGCCCTGTAGTGTAGTGTAGTGAGCATCCACAATATGCATTTTAATTCACCCTCAAACTTAGCAGTGTGCCAAGCAACATCCTGCAAAGTTTGAGTGAATCTGTAGTTTGAAGCAGAGCAAGGTCCGAATTTCATACTACAGTAAATGGCAGTGAACAGCAAAGAGATGATAGATTACTTTGCAGGTTTCCTCATAAGCCAAATATAAAGCTGTCTTACTACAAGATTATTTCTCTGCAAATTAAGAACCAGTTTTTCCCTGTCTGGTTGGCAGTTGTACAACACTTTCACGACAAGCTAGCTGTCTGATCTCAAATTAAACCAGCAGATTTGTGACATTAATAACTGTTCTCTCAAAAATTCTAGTGCATGATGAGGACAGGAAAAGCAACAGCAACACATTTCATGAGATCTTCCATCTAGACCATAAAAATGAAAACCTAACAGATGCCATCAGGGTACCTGAGACATCCCAGCAGAGACAGTGGAAAAGCAAAAGCTTGAATAGCATTCATGTCCCTCAAAGAAATAAGTTGTCATTGAATTGCGATGAAAATATGACACATGGTAACCAAAAGCACGCATGACTAACTTACAGCTCCAAGAACATGTCCTCTGCTGTTAAATATCAATCACACAATGCAGTGTAGCCATTAATATTTAAGACCATCACCACCAGGAAGCAGAGAGCCACTTGAATACCCTTGCTTAAAATTTATTGTCGCATTACAAAGTGATAGATGAGATATTTTCTGAAGTTCCATTTCATCAAGTTGTTTTGATTGTCTTATGAAGTGCATAAAATAATGCACTCAGAGGCAGAAGCTTTCTAATGCTAAGACAAAAATTGGGTCTACACTCATCAAAGAGCTTGCACCCTTCTGTGCCAACATGCTGGAGTAAAATTCACAAGGCCTTTGAATCCAGTGCAGGAAGAAACACTTCAGTGTGTCACTGTGACCCCCTTCCCCAAGTGCCTGACTTTCACCTGTCCCCACGAGAAAGATTTTTTCCCATTGCTCACTGAAAGTGTCGTAAAGGATGGTCCCAACTGTAGGCATTTTCTTGTCCAACATGAGTTGCTTCCTGTTGCAGCAGAAATAAAGCTGTAAGTTAAGTTAATGAGTTGTCCAGGGAGGTGGTTGAGGCCCCGTCCCTGGAGGTGTTTAAGACCAGGCTGGATGAGGCTCTGGCCAGCCTGATCTAGTGTGGAGTGTCCCTGCCCATGGCAGGGGTTGGAACTAGATGATCCTTGTGGCCCCTTCCGACCCCTGACTGATACTATGATACTATACTATGATAAGTTAATTACAAAATTGGACAGTTTGGATCTTTTGCTACTTTTGCTATTAATTGGGTATTACTTTCATCAAACCACCTTCTGCATCTCTCCTTTGATAAATGTATTTAATGCAGAGAGTTTCTCATGACTTCCATTTACTCAGTTATCACCCAATGGCATCCTGCCCACTTCCCTGAGAAGGAGGATTGAGTAGAAACAGATTTAATGAAATAATAACAAATACTCTAATATTAAGATTAATACACAGGACCGAAATTTATGCTGAGTCCATGTACTGGTTGTGAGCAGTGCACTCCCAGCAGTAAGTGCTGGATGTCCAGGCACTTTGAACACCACAGCTCCAGTGAAAGCCTGACAGTCACAGCAGCCAGGAGAGTAGGTCTCACGAGCAGAAACATGGGCAAGACCCTTCAGGCATGGCAGTTGCTGAGGAGAGAGACTGTGCCCAGTAAACTTTTCAATTTATAGCAAGTATATTTATGGTATGGAATACTTCTGAGGCAGCTGCCCTGGCTTTAGGCAAAACTGATCACCAAGACCTTGATCACTATGGAGACCCTCATACCACAACCCATCCAAAGCATCTTGCCAACTTTGTTCTCACTGAATCAGATGCTGCAGTCACCTCAAATACGCAGCTGTCCTGAACAGGAAATTGATTCTATGATTCTGTCCCAGCAAACCAGGACACCATGGTAAATGTCTTATTTAGGGCAGCAAAGCAGAAATAATAATAGCTAGATGCAGTTTTGGAAAAAGTACAACATCCTGATAGTAGGTAAAGCATGAAGAATGTTGGCAACTAATTGCTGTCACTGAGGGAACATTACAGTCACAGTCTGTTAGCTCTCATCAATCTGTCACTACTTGCTGAAGAGTAGCTAAGAGATTTTAAGGTGGGTAAAATGAGGAGGACACAAAAAGCAGCAGCACACAGAAGACAAAAAAAAAAGCTATGTCCATACTACTCTTTGAACCTATATATTTGCTACAGAAGAAGAGGTAGGAGGACATCTTCTGGGTCCACATGGGAACATGACCCACCAGAGTGGGTTCTAGCTAGAGTGGGTTATAGCCTGATTAGAATAGAATTAGAATAGAATTAACCAGGATAGAAAAGACCTTTGAGATCATCGAGTCCAGCCTATCATCCAACACTATCTAATCAACTAAACCATGGCACCAAGCACCCCATCCAGTCTCTTCTTAAACACCTCCGGTGATGGCGACTCCACTACTAGTTACTGTCATTACCCCAGCCCATCACTGGGTTTATTACTTCCTGCAAAACTTCACTTGTTCCATTTGCTCCAGAGCTATCTCCAAAACTTCTTGTGACTGCTAGCAGAAGCATAGGAAGGTAAACAAAACCCCAGCTGCTGTAAGAGAAGAGGCAGCTCAATACCTGAGGAAGAATCAAGAGCATCCTATCCCCCAAAACATACTATTGCTCTCACATTGGAGTACTACCCCCAAAAAAAGTAATTGGTGAGACTGGAAAATGTCTTCCCTCAGTTTCAAGAGGAATTGATAAATTGCTGCTTGATGAGAGAGTTCTCTCTGCAATTGTGAACTGTGAAATAGATGCAGTTATTATTATTATTACTACTACTATTGCTGTTACTATTATTAGACAAATGCAGGGCAAATGCAGTCATGAGAGGAGCTTGTTTGTTGAGACAATGCAACTATCCACTTTAAACTTACCATGCACTGAAGAAAACACCCCAAAGGGAATGGGAGTCCAAAGTGTTGAACACACAGTAAAAGACAGACTCTTTGAGAACTGAAACCTTAAAAGATGAGACAGAATAAAGGCAGAATAAAAAGGGCATCAATTATTCATGCCTGCCTTTAACAATCGGGAACTGAGGTGTAGCACCGTTAAATGGCGAGAGAGGATCAGGCTAAATAAAAATTATTGGGTGGATGAACGTTGACAGTAAAGCTGGGTTTGGAGGAAGTTTTTCACATGAATCCAATACAAATCCTTCAAATTCTCACATTTTGGTAGAATAGAATAGAATAGAATAGAATAGAATAGAATAGAATAGAATAGAATAGAATAGAATAGAATAGAATAGAATTAGCCAGGTTGGAAGAGACCTTTGAGATTATTGAGTCCAACCTAACATCCAGCACTATCTAATCAACTAAACCATGGCACCAAGTGCCCCATCCAGTCTCTTCTTAAACACCTCCAGTGATGGTGACTCCACCACCTCTCTAGGCAGCACATTCCAATGGCCAATCTCTCTTTCTGTGAAGAACTTCTTCCTAACATCCAGCCTAAACCTCCCCTGGTGCAGCTTGAGACTGTGTCCTCTTGCTCTGGTGCTGACCACCATTTCATGGAATTCCTTGACCCTCCCCATTCTTTTTTGGACTTCTGCTCTTTAGATGTATGCTGCAAAGTGCTTAGGTCCATTAAGATCCCTTCCAACCCCAACCATTTTATGAGTCTCTGATACTTTATTCTGTTTATTAAATGGCATTTTTCTGGGGAAAACAGAAAAGCAAACCTTCTTCTGGGAATGGCTATGAATCTTTTCAGTTCCTGGTTTCATTTTGGAGATTGAAAATTAATTTCTAAATCTTTCTAGGAGGTTCCTCATGACAACTCTGCACTTCTACAAATAACTGACCCACTTTGCCCTGACAAGCAGTGTATTTCTGAGGACTGTTTATCCAGAAGGTTGAGGTTTTTACCTTGATGCGACATATGCTTTGCCAGATGTTCCACGGGGAAGGCAAACATACTGATGAAAACAAATTACCCTGCGAATAAATCTTTACTGAATTGGTTTGGATTTTAGTTTAACCTTGGGTTGGATTCATTCTACCACTCTCCAGAACTGGGGATCTAAATTTGGGTTTCGTGATTGCGGTTGTAATGAGCTGCGCAAGAAATTGTCCACCCTCTGCCCCTCCAGTTGTCAGGAACAGTAAATGCTTTAGAGTGAAGTGCTTATAAAGGCAAAATTGCACATAATGATGTCTTTATGGAGGGGAAAATATATCACAATTGCAGTTGTTTTTTTAAGCCACCCTATTAGTTTTACTTTGTGCTAATTAGATCCACAATGAAATTTCCCCGTGGTAATGAACTGTAGCAAAGAAAGCTCATAAAACCTGCAGAGTTATTTCCATTTGCTCAGTACCACTGGACTGTGCTGGAAAAGTTCATACTGAATCTGTAAGTTACATGTATTCACTGTAAGCATTCCTGTACACAAGTCAAGATTTAGGAGAAAATAATTAGGTTAATTTAATTTCTACTTTCAATTCCTCTCTTTTCCTATCTATAATAGGGATTAGCTGTCATCTTTATAAAGGGTCTTGCTTTTCATAGTTTTTTATTGCTCAGTAATTTGTCAGTATAAGATCTTTTTTCCAGACATACTTTATTGGTGATGTATTTTTTGTCCAGCAATTTAGCAGTGCTTTTAATTTCATTAATTAACATATCTCTCATGAGAAAAGGCTGAGAGGATTGGGTCTTTTTAGACTGGAAAAGAGAAGACTGAGCAGGATCTCAAAAATGCTTACAAATATCTAAAGAGTGGGTGTCAGGATGATGGGACCAGTCACGGGACAAGAGGTAGTATGTCCAGGGTAACAGGCACAACATTGAACATAAGAAGCTCCAACTAAACATGAGGAAGTATTTCTTCAATTTAAGGGTGATGGAGCACTGGAACAGGCTGCCCAGAGAAGTAGTGGACTCTTGATCTCTGGAGACATTCCAAACTTGAACCACTACCATTCTGTGTGGATGTGTTCCATCAAATCAACCAACCAAAAACCAAACCAAACCAAAAACCCCAACAAAACAGACTTCCTATATAATTTGTGGAAGAAATGGAGACAATGATGTCTGTTTTTTCTCCCATCTTTTTCACAGTTCATATCCACAGTCTCCCAGTAACACAGCTGAAGAAGCCAATGCGACTCCGTCAATGGAAGAGAATTTATATGCAGACACACTGGAATTTTCAAAGCCTCAGGATAACCTGTGCAAAAGGGGAGCCATGTGTTTTAAGTGCTATTGATTGCTCTTTTTTAAATTTGCTATTGATTGCTCCTGTCCATCGATTACTGACTCCGCTCTTCGCTTTCAGGAGAGTCATTTTCATTGCTTTGCTGCCCTTTATTCCGAAGCAAAATCCCTATAGCTGCCACACTTCAGGAATTTGTAGGCATATGTGACCTTTTAATTATTTATGACTTGAATGTTTATCAGTTGAAAACTTATGGCAGGAACTGAGATTAAATTGCTCTGAAAGAAGAATCAGCTTCTCCAAGTTGCATCCCTCACCGAAGCATGGCATCCCAAGGCTACGCATTAATCTGCACAGACACTGCCTCGTCGTATTAAGAATAATTTGAAGACTAGATATCTAAAATTCTGCAGTCTTTTTCTTCATCTCTCAGCAGATAGGAAATGTCATCAACATATTTAAGAAGAAAAAGTAGGGGTTATTCGTCTGTCAGGGTCTGATCTTCTAACTTGTCTGCCTGCTATGCTGGCACCTTACCTTGGTCTTCCCCAAAGGAATACAGCTGCTTCTCCACTCTGCAGAAGGAACAGCCCCAGACCTGGCCCTGCAGAGACACAGCCTTACAATACCCTAGCACAGAGATGGGCATCAAGAACATGAGAAACCTGGTCTATTAGGAAGTATGCCTGCCCATGGCAGGGGGTTGGAATTAGATGATCTTTAAGGTTCCTTCCAACCCAAACCATTCTTTGGTGCTATGATTCTATAACGTGATCGAGCTCTGACAGGATTTTGTTCTCCTATGTAGAC
Organism: Picus viridis; assembly: GCA_033816785.1. Taxonomy (NCBI): domain Eukaryota; kingdom Metazoa; phylum Chordata; class Aves; order Piciformes; family Picidae; genus Picus; species Picus viridis. The sequence continues at coordinate 23,588,026 of CM066572.1, forward strand.
ATAATTATTTGAATTCATCACAGAAGCCAAAAAAAACCCCAAATACTAACTGCTGTTTGAGAATTTGAAAGTATGGCTGTCTGGGGGGGGTTAGATGATCTTATCCTGGTCATCTTTACATTGCTACAGCAAAAATAAGTGGCCAGTTAAACCTGCAATGTGCTCTTTTCCAGAGAGGCAGAAAGGCCTTCAGAAGCGGAGACTGAAAGGTGACCTCATTGACATTTATGTGAAGAAAGAGTGTCAGGAGGACAGAGCCAGTCTCCTCTCAGCGATGTCCAATGATAGGACAAGGGGCAATGGGTGCAAACAAGAGCACAGGAGGTTCCACATTAACATAAGAAAAAACTTTTTCACTGTGAGGGTGACAAAACACTGGAACAGGCTACCCTGAGAAGCTGTGGAGTCTCTTTCTCTGGAGACATTCAAAACCCACCTGGATGTGCTCCTGAGTGTCCTGCTCTAGGTGCTCCTGCTCTGGCAGGGGGATTGACCTGGATGATCATTCAAGGTCCCTTTCAAACCCTAATGTTCTGTGATTCTGTAACCAGAGGAGGGCCACAAAGACGATCAGAGGGCTGGAGCACCTCTCTCACAACAACAATCTGAGGAAATGGTGCCTTCAAGTACATGAAGGGACCCTACAGGAAAGCCGGAGAGATGGAGAGATTTTTATAAGGGTCTCTGGTGATAGGACAGGGGGAAACGGTTTTAACCAGGAGCAGGGTAGATATAGATCAGGCATTAGGAAGAAGTTCCTTACTGTGCAGATGGTGAGACACTGGAACAGGTTGCCCAGAGAAGCTGTCCTTGCCCATGGCAAGGGGTTGGGACTAGATGATCTTTTTAAGGTCTCTTCCAACTCAAGCCATGTTGGTTTTCTTGGTTGTTTGCTTTTGGTTTTGTTTTTGATTTGTTGTTATTGCTATATAGTTGTTTGGGGGTTTTTTTGAGTTCCCCTGCCAGAGTTTTATTGATTTACCTTCAGTCATGCAAATTTGATGTTTATTTTCCAGAAGAAGCAAATGCCAATTTAATATTGCTAATGTCTTCACCACTTCCAAAATGTATATGAAACATGATAAAAAAAAACCCACCTCTGCTTTTAAGTATGTTTTCTTCAAAGTCAGTAATAGGTCTTAATGGCTAAGAAAGGATATCATAATACAGCATCATCAAACCTAATCTACCATGAAAACAGTAATATCAAATGGCCTCTCCCACAGAAATTAATTGTAATTAATTACCCAATTTGTTGTAGCATTTTTAGTATTCATTTAAAGACCCTGCTGCCTGGCATAGCCTTCCAGCTTTCTGAAGAAACATGATCTAAGCATAACCTCAAGCTGATACTATCAAATAACTCACTGTGCTGCCTACAAAATCCATACGGAACAAGCAGCTACTGTTTCAGCTGCTAGAGCCTCAGGATGACCTGTTCCCACCCTGAAATTTATCTCTGGCACCCCCATCTCCTGGTGCCTTGGTATCTGGGATGTGCAGTAAATAACTATCCAGCACTGGCCTCGTTGCAGGTAGCAGCACACAAACAATAGCCTGCTGCTGTATATCACAGTCCAATTACTGAAGATGCTGCCATATGTCTAACAGTGTGATAGAAACACTCCATTAGGCTTTCTAATGGCGGTGTTAAATAAAGGCTGAACGAATAGTACTGGAACAACTGGAGGCCCCTGGGCAGTTTTGCATCTTCCCATGCCACTCTGTTTAATGAGATTATGCTAATGTCTTGGTCAATAAAAACTGTCATTTTAAGGTCTCCAGTTCTCCTGCCCTTTTGTGTTGAACTGACAAGGCAGGTTTAGCTAAGCCTCTGCTTTTGCTCTATTTTCTTCAGTAGTGTATGTTTCTTGCCTTCTATTCCCCACCTTATATTGCTGCCTCCTACCTTCTATTCCCCACCTTATATTGCTGCCTCCTACCTTCTATTCCCCACCTTATATTGCTGCCTCCTTTTGCCAGATGAAACAATGCATCTCTCCTAATCAAGTGAAGGGCTCTTTGGTGCAGACCCTTTCTGGAATCTAATGCAGCCCCTGAATCTTCTCAGCCTCTTTGAGAGACGGCATTCATCATCCAAATGACCCTTGCACCAGTGTTCTGGCAGGGCATTGTAAGAGTTTATTCAATAATGGTATAATATTTTTTTTTCCAATTAGAGGAATGCCCATTGTTTATTTTTTGTTTAATTGCATAAAAACAGCAGAGCCTTTCAAACTCAGAATAACTACAAGCAAGAGGTTGTTAAGACTTGGAAATGAAAGTTCAGTATATCAGAGAAGTAGAATAATTGAAGATGATGCATTAGGCTAGCATAAAAATGTTTACAGAACTAGAAAATTAAGTTTCATCCAGCAATGTTGTAGCACCCATGGCATGTGTTACACAGAGGATTAGCAGTGAAACACCAGAGAACAACATTGAGTAATGTCCTGCGTCACGGGCTGACACCGTATTAACTGCTGAGCTATAATATAAACATAGAAATGTAAATTTGAACCAGGCAGTTGAGCAGCCTGATGCAATGCATGAATGCTGAAGACAATGACAAAAGTGATTTTAAACCTCTGGATCTCAGTGTGCTTTTGTTTATGGTATAATGAGGAGCAAAACTACGGATAGGCTCTGTTTGCTTGTAGAGATGTTAGTATGCCAGAGGAAGACAGCAACTAAGCAACCATTTGGACTATGAGGGTGGTGGAAGGCCAAACAGGTTGCCCAGGAAGGTGGTGGAAGTCACATAGAATCATAGAATTGTTAGGGTTGGAAGGGACCTCATCATCTAGTTCCAATCCCCCTGCCATAGGCATGGACACCTCACACTGCATCAGGCTGCTCAGAGCCACATCCAGCCTGACCTTAAAAACCTTCAGGGATGGGGCTTCTACCACTTCCTGGGCAACCTGTTCCAGTCTCTCACCACCCTCATGGTGAAAAACTTTTTCCTAACATCCAATCCAAATCTACCCATTTAAACTTTTTTTCCATTTCCCCTAGTCCTATCATTACCCTAAAAAGTCCCACACCAGCTTTCTTGTGGAGGTGGGGCAGTGCCCCTCCTGTGGCGCTGCCCTGCTCCGGCCCAGGATAAAGAGCACATGGTACACAGCAGGGCATCTCTGGAGACATTCAAAGTCGGGCTTGCTGGGTCTCTGAGCAACCTGATCTAGTTGGGGATGCTTACTGCAGGGTGCGGTGGACTAGATGACATCTAGAGGTCCCTTCCTACCCAGTGCAATTTATGATCCTATGATTCCAGTTCTGTGGGTTTGATATAGCTAAGAGAACCTGCTAAAAGTGACTGTAAAAACTAAACTTCCTTATCATCCACTAACGAACTCCAGAACGATGGAGTAAAACACAAGAAAATGCTACATGTACCATTCCACCACTTGTCATTTATTTCAGCAGTGTTTCTTTCTCTCTTAAATCCTGCTGATTTGGTAATCACAACAATTTGTTACATAACCAGCCTTCTGCCCCCATGTCCTCCCTGCAGCTAGTACATACATACAAACCTTGCATAGCACAATGTGTGTCTGCTAGGGATGGCAGCCCTGATGGTTTACAAATGTGGACATCTACTATACAGATGAAGATGTCTTCCAAATAATTTTTCACTTACCAATGGACCAGCTGGAAAAATGGGCAGAGTCCAACATGATCTCATTTAGCAAGTCCCAGTGCTGGGTGTGGCACTTTGGCCACAACAACCCCATGCAGAGCTACAGGCTGGGGTGATTGTGGCTGAAGAGCTGCCAAACACAAAGGGACCTGGGGGTACTGGTTGATACTAGGCTGAACACGAGCCAGCAGTGTGCCCAGGTGGCCAAGAAGGCCAATGGCATTCTGACATGCATCAAGAATAGTGTGGCCAGCAGGAGCAGGGAAGTCATTGTGCCCCTGTACTCAGCACTGGTTGGGCCACACCTTGAGTACTATGTCCAGTTCTGGGCCCCTCAGTTTAAGAAGGACATTGAGACTCTTGAATGTGTCCAGAGAAGGGCAATGAGGCTGGGAAGAGGCCTTAAGCACAAGCCCTATGAGGAGAGGCTGAGGGAGCTGGGATTGTTTAGCCTGGAGAAGAGGAGGCTCAGGGAGACCTTCTTGATGTCTACAACTACCTGAAGGGAGGTTGTAGCCAGGAGGGGGTTGGTCTCTTCTCCCAGGCAACCAGCACCAGAACAAGAGGACACAGTCTCAAGCTGCACCAGGGGAAGTTTAGGCTGGAGGTGAGGAGAAAGTTCTTCACGGAGAGAGTTGTTAGCCATTGGAATGTGCTGCCCAGGGAGGTGGTGGAGTCACTGTCCCTGGAGGTGTTTAAGAGGGGATTGGACGTGGCCCTTGGTGCCATGGTTTATTAGTCATGAGGTCTTGGGTGACAGGTTGGACTTGATGATCTTTGAGGTCTTTTCCAGCCTTGTTGATTCTATGATTCTATGATCAGTTCTGCAATAATGGCAATCACAGACTACATGATACCTTCTGCTATACAGCTAAATGACCAGTGCAAGTAGGATTTCACCAAGAGGACTTATGTCCTTAGTGAAATGTTTTTCTTACCTTCCTCATCTTTGCTTGCAAGACTGTAGTGGGTTGAAGTTTTCCCCCAACATTAACTTTGCCAGACCAACTCAGAAGCAAACGAAAGCTGTGTTTACAAGCAAAAACTACACTCTACAATGGAATGCAATGAATATGTACCAAATATACAGCATTTATGATATTATACAGTTATTTACAATTGGCAAACAACACAAAAATCCCCCTGGTCAGAGACCAGGGAAGCTGTTCCACTGCCCCCACCCCATCCTGTTGTCCCAGGAGAGAAAGGAGCAGAGAGAGAGCAATGGGTTAGACTTAGCTAAACAACGCAGCCAAGGGCAGCTGAAAAGCAAATTAAGCTCTCCCAAGCAAAGCAAGCAGAGAGATCAGAAAGGAGAAAGAATTGTTTTGGTACAGCTCATTTTATGGCAGATATTCTTCCAATGAATTTGTTTAGAATAGTCTTTAGTTTTCCTTTTTTGCATCCAGTGGTGATTTATTGATATTCTTCTACTTTTCTGCTCAAAACCGGTAGCTAAATTTTAAGAGCATAGCCTAAAACCACCACAAAGACTCTAAACAGAAAAGATTTGCTCTTCAGTTGTGGTAAGAGTACTACTTGTGTCCCCAACCCCCTTTAATAGCTGTGAGCAAGTATATGGAAAGTGGTTTCTAAAGTACTACTGCTGTTCAAAACTTCTGAGAAATCAGGCTTATCTAGATGTCACTATGGGAACATATGGCACATGATGGGAGTCTGTTATAGATCACTCAACCAGGACCAACAAGCAGAAGACATATTCTGTGAGGAGCTGGGAGAAGTCTCACAGTCACTACCGCTTCTTCTCATGGGGGACTCCAACTTACCAGATGTCTGCTGGAAACACAGCACAGCAGAGAGGAAACGTGCTAGGAGGTTCCTGGAATGCCTGGAAGAGACAGCTGGTGAGTGAGTCAGCTGAGGAAGAGTGCCCTGCTAGACCTCTTGTTCATGAACACAGAGCATAGAAATAATTTTTGCTGTCAGAATAATACAGTTATGATATCTAACTTATTCAGAAATGACAGCTGTTTGTTCATTGATGTTTTATAATCTTCCATGACTCCTTTTTGTTTCCTTTTGAATACCTGGAGTCAAACCAAGCAAAATCTCCCTAGCTGCCAGAATTCTGTCAAGAGTGAGCTTTCATCTCCTATCAATACTCAGTCCCATTTTAATAGTAGCTGTGTTTTCATTACATTTCCAGTAGTGTTTATTGGTCGTGATTTGTCATAGTTCCATTGGAAATTCTGTGGTTTAACCACTAGGGCAAATCACTGACACCAGATGAGTTAGATGTGCAATCACATTTTACAGGGAGGGTAACAACAAGCACACGGTTGAGATGAGTAATCAGGGCTTCAAGTGGAAAAGTTGTGAGTTTGAGGGGGAGGGTGTAAAGGTTTAATGCTGCACAGGAGATGGAAAAACCATATTAGAAAAGATTGGTCTGCAGTAGCTTTGCCAAGAGATGTGTGAGCATAACGGCGTGAAGGAAAATTGCAAAGGCTCCAGTGAGTCATAAACTCTGGTGTTTGAACACAAACAAAAGGCAAATGCCCAATCAATCTGCATTCACAAAGACATTTTGGCAGAAGCAATTGGTGCTCTTAGTGTTACTTTCAGTGTAAAAGGGCTTCTTTGGTAAGTAAGTGTTTTGTTGTGGTCCCGATCAAACTAGGTAAATACTGGAAATGCATGTGTCTGCAGTGAGGGCAGCTCCTAAACCCAGAGAAAAAGCCTTCTGCAAGTCACAGCCGGTGGTATAACCCAATCTCCACAATGAAATTCAGCCTGCAAGCCCCACTTGCAGGCAAAACTTGACCAAGTGGACGAGGCATTTGAAAAATAGACATTGAAGAGTATGAACTCAGTTCTGACATTCCATCCCACTCTAGCCAGGATTTCGACTTCAGTTGTCATTTCAATGACCTTTAGCAAGGTCCACATGCCCTGTGTAAGCTCAAGAGACAGAACTTTGACTGAGACATCCCCATTGGTCAATGTGAGAACGCCCTGCAGGTCATCTTCACATAAAACATACATGTCTCAAAAGATTCTGTGGCTGCTGCTACTGGGCATTGCATCTGTTGCCTACGTTTGTTATTTCCTGCTGCCTCATTTACCTTCATACAGAAATTGTTAAACCCCTATATTAGGTGAAAGCCCACTTGGAATTTGTGGATGTAAAAAACCTCCAGAGAAAAAAATATGCAAGCAGAAAATACAGAAGCAATTATTTTAGGGGTAGCAAAAGCAGATTCTGAGAGACAAATTTGCTTACTACTTTTTTTTTTTTTTTTAAATCTAAATAATTCAGCAGCTGGGAGATTTCCTCTCAGCAATTTCATTATAGTGATGAAATTACTTCAGAAAACCCTTTGCTTTCACATTTGACACAGGTTTGGCTACTCAGAAAGCCTCCCACAAGCTTAAATGGCTATGCTCGCTAATTATTACCAGATGTCTGCTGCAAATACAACACAGCAGAGAGGAAACAGGCTAGGAGGTTCCTATAGTGTGTGGAAGACAACTTTCTGACACAGCTGGTCAGTGAGACAAATAGGAAAACAATAGAATAGAATAGAATAGAATAGAATAGAATAGAATAGAATAGAATAGAATAGAATAGAATAGAATAGAATAGAATAGGACCAGGTTGGAAGAGACCTTCGAGATCATCGCGTCCAACCTATTATCCAACCCAACTAATCAACTAAACCATGCAACCAAGCACCCTATCAAGTCTCCTCCTAAACACCTCCAGTGATGGTGACTCCACCACCTCCCCAGGCAGCCCATTCCAATGGGCAGTCACTCTCTCTGTGTAGAATTTCTTCCTAACCTCCAGCCTAAACCTCCCCTGGCACTCCCTGCTAGACTGGCAGGGAGCTCTGCACATGAAGGCTCTGTTCAGAGAAGGACTTGAGGGTGTTGTGAAGGTTGAAGTCTGTCTTTGGCACAGTGCCTGTGAAATAGTAGTTTTCAATTCTTGGGGAAGTAAGAAGGGGAATTGGTAGAACTGCCACCTTGGACTTCTGGAGGGCAGACTTTGATCTGTTTAGGAGCCTAGTTGGCAGATTCTCATGGGATGCAGTCCTGAAGGGCCAAGGAGCCCAGGAAGGCTGGCCATTCTTCAATAAGGAACTCTTAAATGCACAGGAGTAGGCTGTCTTGGTGTGCCATAAGACAATGTGATGGAAGAGCTTAGACTGGAGCTCAGGAAGAAAAGGAAAGCTGATGGCCTATGGAGGAATGGGCAGGTCTTCTGTAATTCTCATTCTAGTACCCATCAGCCTTCTCTTGCTTACGTTTCTTCAGCGCACAGATAAATTAATCCTTTACTGTCTGGTTTTCTGTTTTCCTGGAGAGAATGGAAGGAGAGCTATGGGGTAACTAGCTGGACATAATGAGCTTGCAGTGGGATTTAGTAGTAGCTAATAACCACAACCTGTCTCCATAAGATAAAAGCAATGCCTGGCTTCTTCTAGTTTTGCCTCATTTGGTATCTGTCTGTCTTGCCCATGATTTCTGGTAGCTGTAATTGCATTCATTGTACTAGAGCTTAAGGTTTCCCAAATGGAAGATATATTTCTAAGAAAACCTGCCAGGACTGTACAGGCAAGATAAACACTGTCCTTTAATAAATACAAGAAAGGAAAGCACTTTGACTGAATGCTTTAATCTTTGCACAAAATATTGAAAACTATCTTCCTGAAGCAAAGAGGAAATATTAAACCAGCAGGGCAGTTAATGTATTTCCTGGAACTAATATAAAAACATAAATGAGAGAAAAAGCAGATAAATAATATTAAAGGCAGGATATGAAAATGCAGGCATAGGAGAACACCTGCAAAGGCTAACAACAGGGAAATAAAAGTAAATGCTGGCCTGTAGCACAGCCCATTGGCATTAGCATGCAGACAGCACATCTTTACCCAGTTGATCTTTTCCAAACCAGCTTTTAAAAGTATCTCTCTTTTCCCTGAAAAGTCTATTTCTAGATTCTGACACAGGTACTTTTTCTAAGTGCTGCAGGAGCTTACTTGTTCTGTCCATATTTCTGTATCACAGTGACACATGCTCCTTTCCCCAGGGCTGGACTCCAGAAATATAGATGTTTCCTCTGCTCTTTGCTTGAACTGCAGGAGGACAGGTTGTGAAAGGCTATGTGCAAGCACAAAATGGGGTAAGGTGATGGAGGTCTGGCAACTATTTGCTTTTCCAATCACACTGCATAAGGTACCTCACCCTCCCTTTAGTGATGCTGAGGATTACAAGATGCTCATGCCTAAGGAGATCTGTACTACACAGGTTGTGAAGACAAGGATCATAGAATCATTTTGGTTGGAAAAGACCAAATCATAAAGAAACACAGCCCACTCCCTGTTCCTATTCCCAGCTGCTTTCCATCTGAAAGCTACTTTCACTCTTGCAGGTACTGCTGGATTTAAAAATACTGTGGTGTGTTCTGCCCAGGCCCCCACTTCTCCCTGAGGGACCAAGGAGATCTGAGTCCCCAGTCGGGGTCTCCCCTCACAGCTCCAACAGAGTTTTGTTTCAAAACTCTTGGGTTTCTAGTCTTTGAGAGATGTAATTATTGACATGTTTAAGATGCTGAATCTTTCTTTACAAGAAAGCTGTGGGGAAAATCCAGTTCAGATTGTAATGAATGAAAATAAACCCCTGAAACATACTTCCTCCCCCTCTGCCCCCAACAAATTTCACTGTGAAACGTGGAGTTTACTACAGAGAGACTCTCTATCATTATAATATGTGAACTCCTAATGGAAAAAAAATAGCTTTTGTAAATCATATCACTGCCTCTTGAGGAGTCTTGGAAATTCAATATTTTCTGGAACAAGTAACCTGCCAGTGTTAATGATGCTTGACTGTGAGTCAGTGTTTTAATCATAATCACTCATTATTCTCTTCCTATTGTCTCATCCTCTCACTGGTAATTAATGCCTTAAACGAGGCATTCACCAGAATGCAGATGAAAATCCTCTGGTTGACCACTTCAGCTTTTTTATCTTTTTCAGACTCTTCCCCACTTCTTCAGATTCTTCCTCACTTCTGCCAGGTGTCTTTCTTTCAGCTAATTGTAATTTGTTCTAAATTTTTTCCTCCCCTTCTCTTCTTCTCACACACAAACACAGCTATACACATGCAAGCACAAACCCATTTGCCAGGGAAATGGAAAAGGCAACACATGAAGTTCAGCTTTCACAAAGAAGACAACCTTCTTTAAACCCACTTCTACTCCTCTATCAAGCAATACTAGATTGTTCCAGGTATCCTGACTAATAGAGGTCTTACACTCCTCTTTCCTGGAACTGCACTTACCATGGAATGCTTTAGAAGACTGAGTATATCACCAGCAAAAGCACACATTTGCCACATTGCCCTGCATGAATTCATGCTTTCAGAACGTGAAAAACTTCTGCCAACAAATTACACTCAAGAGAAACACTACTGTATGTCAAAATACTGGTAAATAGAGCAGGAAATCATGTCAGTGGTGCCTAGTGTTGGTTTCTTGGAGGCACTTTGTCCTTCATGAACTGCAAAAGGCAGAGGTTTCACAGAAGAGGAGAAATTAGGAGGGTTTCTTTTTGTCTCTTAATATACAAAATTTATTGCTTTCCCCATAATCATAGTATGGTATCAGTCAGGGTTGGAAGGGACCACAAGGATCATCTAGTTCCAACACCCCTGCCATGGGCAGGGACACCCCACACTAGAGCAGGCTGGCCAGAGCCTCATCCAGCCTGCTCTTAAACACCTCCATGGATGGGGCCTCAACCACCTCCCTGGACAACCCATTCCAGGGCTTCACCACTCTCACAGGGAAGAACTTCGTCCTCACGTCCAGCCTGAATCTCCCCACCTCCAGCTTCGTTCCATTCCCCCTAGTCCTATCACTACCTGAGATCCTGAGAAGTCCCTCCCCAGCCTTCTTGTAGGCCCCCTTCAGATACTGGAAGAGGAAAACTATGCAGCTGTTATTACATAGAGAGGTGAAATCACTACTTGAATACCGCCTAGCGATTTCTGCAATCTCTTGAACTCTTCTGATATCTTACTGTATGAGAGCTATATGGGTCACTTGAGAAAGAGCAAAGCCAGGCTCTGAGAGCCACACTTACTAATTAGATTTTCAATAAATAATGTAGCAAGCCTGTTTCAGAGGGGAGGTTTCATTAAATACTTCAAAATATTTCATGGTTTTGCTTCTTTTCACATCTGACACAGGTTCATCTCCCCAAAGATGTCTGTAGGTTTTAAAACACAATAGCACTGTTCCTATAATAAACCATTTGCAGCTATCCTGCATACATTTGCTTTGGCATATTGATTTTTTAATTCTCTCTCCTTTATTTATTTTTTTTTTAGAGCTCATTGGTATTCATCCTTTAAAGCAGGAAACCTTAACCTGGGGCTAATAAAGGTCTGTCTTGCCTCTGGAAATTTTTCTGCCATGGAATTAATAAGAAGTTACATGGAAAATGATTCAAGGGGAATAAAATATTTCACTGTGTTGCCCTGTTTTCACAGATTGGATCGACTGCCTTAATTTGAAATCACTTCTGCTTCGCAATTAAGCAGTTGTTGTGTTCAACATTTTGCTTTCTTATCACAAACAAGGCCTCAGTCTGTTAAATCAGCATGGGAATATAACTGAGTGTTCCTGGTTTGTGGGTACCGTTTGACGTCACTACTGCGTCTTATTAATGGCTCCCTCGTACTAATCTGAATAATTAAATTGTGCTAATGGCTGCAGGATTTTAATGAGCAACATTATCCTTTCTTTTGTTTTAATTCTACTGCCAGTGAAGGATAGTAAAATGCCAACCAGTGAAGCACAGCTTTTGTGGAACCCAAGGAAATATTTTCAGCATAAATCAATCCAATCGGAACGAGCTATAGAGCAAGGCAAAGAGTTTTTGTGGAAGGCACTGGAAGAACACCATCAATAAAGTGATGCTACAATTGATTACTTCTCAGTGGGCATTCTAAGATAAATGACCTACATTTCCATCAAAAACTTAATGCTGAAAAATCTGCACATGCAACACATAAACACTACAAAAAGAGCTGAGCAGGCATTTGGGTGAAGAAAACCAGGCATGTAGATGTACCCTAAAAACACACACAGAGGCCACTTTCAATACCCCCAAGTGTTAATCTCAGAGGCATTCACAAGGGATAGAATAGAATAGAATAGAATAGAATAGAATAGAATAGAATAGACCAGACCAGGTTGGAAGAGACCTTCAAGATCATCGCCTCCAACCTATCAACTAATCCATCCCACCTAACCAACTAAACCATGGCACCCAGCACCCCATCAAGTCTCCTCCTGAACACCTCCAAAAAGGAAAAAGACAATTACTAGAAAACCAGATAGAACAATGAAACTTTGAAGGTACAAATCAGGTAAAAGTTCAAGTTAAAACTCTTACAGCAGTGTAAAGTTTGTTGCTGAGTGTAGTTATCAGTTATATTAGTATGCACAATATATACTCATATATATATTTCACCTTTTATATATTTCAATTTATAGACTCAGTTATATTGTATCAGTTACTGCTTAAGCTCTTAAATGCCTCTTTTAATAAACACTTGAGGGCTAAATCATGCAACTAAAGCAACAGTATTCCGTAAGGTTGTTTGCTCATAGCTGGTTTGTCTCAGAGGCAGTTTATGGCAGGGACTCATCCACAATAAAAATGATAAATACATACAGATGTGTCCTCCACCAACCTTGAGAGTTCTGCAGATGTGCACAGATGTCAGAGAAACAAATATTATGAGACAGACAAACAAACAAAGGCTGTCGCCCCTTTTCAGTGCAGAAAGATACTTCATTCATGATGCCATGACACAGCTGCCAGCCCAACCAGGCACACCAAACATGGCCAGGATCACAGTATCACAGTATCACAGTATCACTAAGGTTGGAAGAGACCTTGAAGATCATCGAGTCCAACCTGTCACCACAGACCCCATGACTAGGCCATGGCACCAAGTGCCACATCCAATCCCCTCTTGAACACCTCCAGGGACAGTGACTCCACCACCTCCCTGGGCAGTCCATTCCAACAGCTAACAACTCTTTCAGTGAAGGACTTTCTCCTCACCTCGAGCCTAAACTTCCCCTGGTGCAGCTTGAGACTGTGTCCTCTTGTTCTGGTGCTGATTGCTAGAGAGAAGAGACCAACCCCTTCCTGGCTACAACCACCTTTCAGGTAGTTGTAGAGAGCAATGAGGTCACCCCTGAGCCTCCTCTTCTCCAGGCTAAACAGCCCCAGCTCCCTCAGCCTCTCCTCATAGGGCTGTGCTCAAGGCCTCTCACCAGCCTTGTTGCCCTTCTCTGAACACATTCAAGTGTCTCAATGTCCTTCTTAAACTGAGGGGCCCAGAACTGGACACAGTACTCAAGGGATCATTCAGTACTCAAGGATCATTCAGGATCCAAAATAAGTTGTCCTGATGGGGGAATTTTGGGGAATATCTATGCATTGCATTTAAAACGACAGCTAGAGAAAAACTTAAGTGCATCACTGAAAAACCTTTTCAGGTAGACAGAGTGGGTGGGAACAAACAGTGATTTTAAGACCAAGATGTATGAACAACTTATGGGAAGTGACCTTGTGGAAAGGCAGATAATAAGGGCACCTCACAAGACCAGCAAGTGGACATCATAACCCAGTCTGTTTCTTCCAATCTTTCTCCCAGTTTGTATTAGACTATATACATTTAGAACAGAACTCATAGAAGATACATATATAGGAGCCAGCTGCAACTGCCTTCTGTCTACATGTGCCAAGAGAGCTTGGATGTAAGGAAGATGTTTATATCCAGAACAGCTTCATTGCATTTTTAATTCATTTTTCACAAAGGATTACAAATTAATCTGAAGAACTATGAAAAGCTGCTTTGCTGGGGTTTGGTTTGGTTTGGTTTGTGGGTTTTTTTATGTCTCACTGACAGATCATCTCATAAAAAATGCTGGCCCATGCCAGTGTGCTGGGTTTGGATCACTAAATAACAGGCACTCACAAATATGTCTTGTGACTTGTGGAAGAGCAGAATTGTTTCCACTTATGCAGAATTTCCCCACATCACTGCAGAAAACTCAGGGAGCAGGCACATGAACTCCTCTGCTGTCAAAGATTGCCAAGAGCTGAATTCACTTCTTAGGCACGTGATGCAGTCACAATCACCTAGATAACTGTCAGCCAGCCTTGGTGGCTAATTGTTTTTCTGAAGTGCATTATCTGTGTCCTGCTAATCGAAAAAAAATAAGAGCTTTAATGTTCATACAGCTTCTAAAGCTGAATGGTGATAAGTAGGCATTTTTTAAAAGCAGATTAGTCTACTGTGCATAATGCTGCCTCTGGCAAGAAAATGAGCACATCACTCATTACAATACAGATAAAAAGGGGGAAAAAATGCTGGCTTTTCTTTCTATGACCAGAATAAAAGTGCATTGCATATTTTCTCTTTAAAAATCTCTCTTCCCCCCCCCCCCGGCCCCAAGAGGTAGATGATAGCTGATGTGAAACTACAGCACTGAACTAAGACTGATGACAACACACGAGTTCATCTTGAACAGTGGAAAGTAATAAGCTCTTTCAGCTGAAAGAGTTCATAGAATCATAAAATTGGGGTTTGGGCTTTTTGGGTTTTTTTTTTTGGAAAAGACCTTTAAGATCTTTGAGTTCACTTATTCGCTAACTCTACTGAATCTGCTGCCAAACCACGTCCCTCAGCACCACATCTCTGCCTCTTTTAAACATCCACAGGGATGGGGATTCCACCACATCCCTAGGGAGCCTGTTCCAGTCTTTGAGAGCCCTTTCAGTGAGCTGCTCCTAATATCCAACCTAAACTTCCCCTGGTGCAACTTGAAGCTATTTCCTCTCATCCTGTGACTTGTTATTAAGGAGAAGAGACAAACACCCACCTCACTCCAACCTCCTTTCAGGGAGTTGTAGAGAGTCAGGTCTCCCCTCAGCCTCCTTTTCTCCAGACTAAACAACTCCAGTTCCCTCAGCCACTCCTCACAAGTTCTCCAGACCCTTCAGTGGTTTCACTGCCCTTCTCTCAAACCACTCTAGCACCTCAATGTCTTTCTTATGGGTAGTTCAGAAGAACTGACTGCTCTAGCTTAGTTAGCATGTTCTGAATCAAAATCCAGCAGCTTTAGAACATGCACAGTTTGAAAACACAGAGATAAATCCCTTGCTACCACCTAAGATTTGATGGTGGCATACCATTTTAGATCATTAGGAAATCCAACTCCTTCATTACAAAACAAATGTTTGACATAGCATCAACAAAGATTTCCAACTCATCAATACTTCAGTCCTCCCCTATCATTTCCTGTTCTGAAAAGTAACATGAGCAAAGAGAGCTTTGAACCTCATCCAGATCCACAGAATCATAGAATCGGTTTAGCTGGAAAAGACCTTGAAGATCATCAGTGTTGTACCTTGGGATAATTACATGTGTCCAGGATCAAATATAGAATGGAATGGAATGGAATGGAATGGAATGGAATGGAATGGAATGGAATGGAATGGAATGGAATAGAATAGAATAGAATAGAATAGAATAGAATAGAATAGAATAGAATAGAATAGAACAGAACAGAACAGAACAGAATAGACCAGGTTGGGAAAGACCTTCAAGATCATTGAGTCCAACCTATCACCCAACACCAACTAAAGCATGGCACCAAGTGCCTCATGCAGTCTCTTTTTAAACACCTCCAGTGATGGTGACTCCACCATCTTTCTGCACAGCCCATTCCAATGGCAAATCACTCTTTCTGTGAAGAATTTCTCCCTAACATCCAGCCTAAACCTCCCCCAATGCAGCTTGAGACTGTGTCCTCCTTCAGTGGTATTAGTCATTGTCTCCATGCTTGCCCTGCTGGCCATAAATATTCAGATGCTCTTTTACTTTCTATATAGCAAAGAAATTTATTGAAAAAGTCACCTAGCAACAGCCAAGTGTGTATTGATACAGAAATCACGGGATGTTTAGATTATTAGATCTTCCATCCTCATCCAATACAATGCCTTAGACATTTACTTTAGGCTCCCATGAGCCTTGCAAATCCTCCCCCTCCTTGCAAAACTATCTTGGAAAGAAAATCAAACTCTGGTGTTTTGTTAGGATCTGTAGGAGCCATTTTATGCACAACTCCACTATGCTAAATGTCCTGAGTGAGCTGTTGCATACATTTCTCTAATGTCCATTGCTGCTTAGATTTATGGTGTCTGCTCATTGTCCTTTATTAATGCTCCCATTAACTTTTCTGTTACATTTTTCGGCAGTTTACAGCTCTATAAAATCGAGTTTTATGCAAATCCACACCATTTGCATGTGTAGAAGTTCTGCTTCAAATGAATACAATACAATACAATACACCAGGTTGGAAGAGACCTTCAAGATCATCGCATCCAACCCATCAACCAATCCAACCCACCCAACATCTAAACCATGCAGCCAAGCACCCCATCAAGTCTCCTCCTGAACACCTCCAATGAAGGTGACTCCACCACCTCCACGGGCAGCCGATTCCAATGGGCAACCACTCTCTGTATAGAACTTCTTGTGTCATCTTTCTACATATTTGGTACATTTAGATGCAAACTTCTACCTATTTTTTTTTTATTCTTTCATACTTCTGTAGGTCTGGATAAAGTAAGGCTCTGCACACTTGTAGTCATGTAGGAACAGGGTACAGGGCCAGAGGCAGATCTAACCAGTAGCTGGGGGTGACAATGATGAGGTTTAGGCTGGAGGTTAGGAAGAAATTCTACACAGAGAGAGTGATTTCCCATTGGAATGGACTGCCCAGGGAGGTGGTGGAGTCACCATCATTGGAGGTGTTTAGGAGGAGACTTGATAGGGTGCTTGGTTGCATGGCTTAGTTGATTAGGTGGTGTTGGATGATAGGTTGGATGTGATGATCTTGAAGGTCTCTTCCAACCTGGTCTGGTGTGGTCCTATTCTATTCTATTCTATTCTATTCTATTCTATTCTATTCTATTCTATTCTATTCTATTCTATTCTATTCTATTCTATTCTATTCTATTCCATTCCATTCCATTCCATTGCATTCCATTGCATTCCATTTTATTGCATTCCATTCCATTCCATTCTATTCCATGCCATGCCATGCACCTTGCTGAGTCAAGAACTTCCAAAGTTGCTTATATCTTCTGTCTGTGGACTAGATTCACAAAAATATTGAATTACAATCATCTGAGGATCTATTTTATGCAGTGCTGTGTCACTACATGCAAGGATTTAAGGCCTTCCCTAGAGTTTCCTGTTGAATGGTTTAGGCAATATCCAGCCTAGCCTATTGTTCTTAGTAGATCTGGGATCATTATGCTGCCATGAAAAAAATATTTAGTAAATACAGAACAGAAGGTTAGTAGTAAGAAAAAAGAAACCTTAGCATTTTGAGATTAGGAATGCGCAGTTATGCAGACAAAGATTAACCAAAAGCTGCAAACAGCTTTTTCTTTTTCTTTTGTATCTTTTCCTTTTTTGAGAGACGATTTCAAGTCCTTAAACTGTCAGCAAATCTTTGCCAAGGGAAAGAGAGAGATCCTTTCCCTCTTAAATTATGTTCTGTGAGTGATACCCACTTAAAACATGCTTTGATGAAACAGAGAAACACAACGGAGAAGCAACCCTCAGCATGGCAATTAGAGATGTGAAAATGGACTCTTGTGATCAATGGCCTCAGGATTCAGGTGTTTATTCATGTCAGTTAAAGAGTAACCTAGTCAGACCCATGCCATATTTTATTCTTCATCTAAATCTGACTCCCACACCAGCAGTTTTGACATATTGATTTCTCATTTGATCACACCGAAGCTCAACACATTCTCTGGACTCACAGCCCTGTAGCTCTGGGCTATTTCACCTTTATCTTTTTGTGCCTTTCCAAACACTGGCTCTCTTTGCAAGCAAACAGGATATTTTCTATGCTTTGTTTACTTTCCTGTGCTCACATTCAAGATGTATCAATACCTGGTGCAACCTGATGATGAAAATACGCTTGCCATGTGTCAGAGAGCAATAGTTGTGATTCCCTTTTGTTTGTCAAAGAGCAGAAGCACCCTGGGATCCTCAGATTAGAGGTGCAATGGAAATAAAAATGCAATTACTGTTGCAAACATTTCAAACTGGAAACTCTGGCTTTATTAGAAAGATAGAATAGAATAGAATAGAATAGAATAGAATAGAATAGAATAGAATAGAATAGAATAGAATAGAATAGAATAGAATAGACCAGGTTGGAAGAGACCTTCATGATCATCGTGTCCAACCTATCATCCAACACCACCTACACAACTAAACCATGCAACGAATAGAATAGAATAGAATAGAATAGAATAGAATAGAATAGAATAGAATAGAATAGAATAGAATAGAATAGACCAGGTTGGAAGAGACCTTCAAGATCATCGTGTCCAACCTATCATCCAACACCATCTAAACAACTAAACCATGCAACTAATAGAATAGAATAGAATAGAATAGAATAGAATAGGAATAGAATAGAATAGGAATAGAATGGAATAAAATAGAATAGAATAGAATAGAATAGAATAGAATAGGAATAGAATAGGAATAGAATGGAATGGAATGGAATGGAATGGAATGGAATAGAATAGAATAGAATAGAATAGAATAGAATAGAATAGAATAGAATAGAATAGAATAGAATAGAATAGAATAGAATAGAATAGAATGGAATAGAATGGAATGGAATGGAATGGAATGGAATAGACCAGGTCGGAAGAGACTTTCAAGATCATCGTGTCCAACCTATCATCCAAAACCACCTAAACAACTAAACCATGCAACTAATAGAATAGAATAGAAATTAAATAGAATAGAAATGAAATAGAATAGAATAGAATAGAATAGAATAGAATAGAATAGAATAGAATAGAACCAGACCAGACCAGACCAGGTTGGAAGAGACCTTCAAGATCATCATGTCCAACCTATCATCCAACACCACCTAATCAACTAAACCATGCAACTAATAGAATAGAATAGAATAGGAATAGAATAGAATAGAATAGAATAGAATAGAATAGAATAGAATAGAATAGAATAGAATAGAATAGAATAGAATACTTTTACAGTCACTTCAGGTTTCTGTTCATAGTTTCTAAGTTCTAAAACCTTTACCCCCCCCAACTACAGAAAGAATATTTTTGAATGGAGGGAACAGTGTTGCACTGTGTGCATAAAGACAAAACATAAGGGAGATAAAAAGAAAGAGAGAAGTCAAATGAAGGCCTGAAGACAAGATTAGCTCTCCGGATAAAACCATCATTGATTTTAACGTTTGACGTCACTTAAAGGGAAATCACAATGGGCAAAAGATACAGAGAGCACTGAGGCGCTGCTTATGCATCGCTCGGGTATGGGAATGTCCTTAACCTAGTGCATTTCTGTCTGGTACACCTCTTATCTACCCAGGATATGATCTTCTCGCTCAGTCTGTGAAGACAATTCCTGCAAGTTCTTGTTTATCACAGTTTGAGGTGCCTCATCCTCCAGAATCTTAAAGATCTAATTTTGCCACTTGAGTCAGCTCTGTTAACAGGTGGCTGGTTGCGCTGAGATCTTGTCTTGGACCTCTCTTGTTATAAAGTTGTTTTGTGTGGTTTTGTTTTGTTTTCCTTCTAAGTCCTTTGCTGATGGAGGATGGGAGTTACAGGCACACTTTTTCTCAAGATCCTCTTTTGAACAAAAGCTCAAATGCTGATCTGTGGAATCAGTGTGGCTCTGAATACGAAAGACTTTTTTCTTGCTTCTGACAAAATGATTTAAGGTAAAAGCAAATTCATGGAAGCGAGCATTTTGTGTCATGTTCAGACCCCCACTGGAAGTTTAGATCTCATAAATGGGGTTGTGAAGGCTCTGTTGGGGTGAATTTTAGGGTCAGAAATGTGCAGCTCTTTGCACTTGTGTAGGGGATTGAAGACTTGGCTCTGCTTTCATCCCTGACAGTGCTTTTACCTTGCTTACTTGAACTGCTGCAGACAGTGGGGAGGCTGGGAAGATGAGTGGGTTACATTGTGCCCAGGTTAGGAAAAGAGTGTGTCTGGAATGTTTGAAAACCTGTAAAAGAGACATACTCATGCATTTGCAATTAGTTTTAAAAGTGGTTGTGAGATATTAACTCTCCTTTATTTTAAACCAGAACTAAAGGGTTAACAATACAGACGACAAATACTTGCAGGGCTGTATTTCCATTGTCTCTCTTCATTATTTTGCTATTGTACTTCTTCTAAAGAAAGAAATATCTTCTAAAGAAATCTCTTTAGAAGTCTGATTGAAAAGCATTAAACAAATCTGGCATATAATATTCTTTACTCTTTGTTATTAAGAGATCTATCAGAATACCTGGAATTTGCAAAACCATTGGTAGATATATAAGGGGTCCTGGCTGTCTCATACCATTTCCCTTTTTCAGGACAAGTGATAAGTTATGTGGTCAGATGTGTCTTCCTTTTGTATTTAGATCTTTCATGTCCATGGCATCATCTGTCTTTCTGTTTCTTTACCTGGAGTTGGACACATTTAATACTGTGGACCTCTTATCAAGCTTGTCTGGGAAATAGATGCCTTAATGGATCAGTGCCCAGCTGTAAATTGCATGACAAAAGCAGGATCTCATATCAGATGGATACCAGCTTTAAATGGCTCAGCACACATCAGTCACCAAACAGAGTTTAAAGCAGTAACATTCAGTCTTCCCTAGGCAGAGTACAAACAGAATTGAAACCAGACCTCTGGAGCCTTCTCCAAAATGAAGTCAAAAAAGGAGGAAAAGAAAAATTTATGTCCTCCTGGACCCTAAGCACTCACATGCTTTGACTATAAATCTCTGAATTATCACTTGTGACTTGCACATTTCTGAAACAATCATAGATGCCAGTCAGTCCATCTGAGCTCCTTCCTCTTGAAGTGGACTTCATCAAATAGTTTTCTGCTACTCCCTGTTGAGCAGACACATCTTGTCTCTGACTTGCACTTGTTCTTAAGCACTCACAGCTACGCAATCTCTCTCTTTCCAAACTTGTTTCTTTCCCTGGGATTCAGCTCAGTTCTGAAGTTCAGACTTCTGGCGGTGCAGGAGTAATTAAAATTCCCCTTGATCAGTGTCTAAATTTTTTACAGGCCTCTTTTATCTGTACAAATATGGCTTCAAATGCATTTTCTCTCCTGAGAGGCCAGTAACAGATCCCAATAAACACTTTGTTAGGTTGGTCATACCCTTTGCCCCAATTACCCAGCTGCTATAGACTTTTTTATTATTTTTTTCCTTTTTTCTTCTTTTTCTTTTTTTTTCTCCCCTGAAAATGCTTTATTTTGATATAACCCAAGCCTAATGACCACATTTTTCATACTAGTCCTGGTTATACAATACAATACAATACACCAGGTTGGAAGAGACCTTCAAGATCATCGCGTCCAACCCATCAACCAATCCAACCCACCCAACAACTAAACCATGCAGCCAAGCACCCCATCAAGTCTTCTCCTGAACACCTCCAATGAAGGTGACTCCACCACCTCCACGGGTAGCCGATTCCAATGGGCAATCACTCTCTCTGTATAGAACTTCTTCCTAACATCCAGCCTAAACCTGCCCTGGCGCAGCCTGAGACTGTGTCCTCTTGTTCTGGTGCTGGCTGCCTGGGAGAAGAGGCCAAACTCTGCCTGGCTACAACCACCCTTCAGGTAGTTCTAGGGAGCAATAAGGTCTCCCCTGAGTCTCCTCTTCTCCAGGTTAAGCAACCCCAGCTCCCTCAGCCTTTCCTCATAGGGCTTGTGTTCCAAACCCCTCACCAACTTTGTTGCCCTTCTCTGGACACGTTCCAGCAAGTCAACATCCTTCCTAAACTGAGGGGCCCAGAACTGGACACATTACTCAAGGTGTGGCCTAACCAGTGCAGTGTACAGGGGGAGAATGACCTCCCTGCTCCTGCTGGCCACACTGTTCCTGATACAGGCCAGGATGCCATTGGCCTTCTTGGCTGCCTGGGCACACTGCAGGCTGATTTTCAGCCTACAATCAACCAGCACCCCCAGGTCCCTCTCTGCCTGGCCACTCTCCAGCCACTCTGACCCCAGTTTGTAGCACTGCCTGGGGTTGCTGTGGCCAATGTGCAGAACCTGGCACTTGGATGTGTTCAATCTCATGCCATTGGACTCTGCCCATCTGTCCAGCCTGTTGAGGTCTCTCTGCAAAGCCTCTCTGTCCTCCAGCAGATCAACTCTTGCCCCCAGCTTGGTGTCACCTGCAAATTTACTGATGATGGACTCGATGCCCTCATCCAGATCATCAATAAAGATGTTGAAGAGCATGGGGCCCAGTACTGATCCTTGGGGCACACCACTAGTGACTGGCCGCCAGCTGGATGTGGCTTTTCAGATTAAGCATGGCCCCCTTTCTGCTGTTACCTTGTCTATGGGAGAGACCTTCCCAAGCATTTTAGTGGTGCAGTTATGCTTACATAAGGGCTTCCTCCTGTTCTGCATCCAAATCCCTCAAACATCACTTACCCAAAGTCTGTTGCCACTGTCTCTATTTGAGACTAGGTTTTATGCCCTGTGAGAAATCTCAGTCTAGGGTGAAGGAAGTATTGAGACAATGTGGAGAAAAGTGAGAGGAAGAATGAGAAAAAGAAGAGGGGGTGGGGGATTGGGGGAAGGGAAGGGAAGGGAAGGGAAGGGAAGGGAAGGGAAGGGAAGGGAAGGGAAGGGAAGGGAAGGAAGGGAAGGGAAGGGAAGGGAAGGGAAGGGAAGGGAAGGGAAGGGAAGGAAGGGAAGGAAGGGAAGGCAAGGCAAGGCAAGGCAAGGCAAGGCAAGGCAAGGCAAGGCAAGGCAAGGCAAGGCAAGGCAAGGCAAGGCAAGGCAAGGCAAGGCAAGGCAAGGCAAGGCAAGGCAAGGCAAGGCAAGGCAAGGCAAGGCAAGGCAAGGCAAGGCAAGGCAAGGCAAGGCAAGGCAAGGCAAGGCAAGGCAAGGCAAGGCAAGGCAAGGCAGTGCACATCTTTTTGTCATCCAGTTTTCTCTGAAACATGTTTGATTGTTAGAATCATAGAATTGCTTTTCTTAGAAAAGGTCTTTAAGATCATTGAGTCCAACCAAGGCTGGTGACAAATCATGTCCCTCAACACCACATCTCTGCCTCTGAAACATCTCCAAGGATGGGGATTCAACCACCTTTGAGAACCCTTTCAGTGAAGAAGTTTCTTCTCATGTCCAACTTAAACCTCCCCTGGTGTAAGCTGAAGCTATTTCCTCTCATCATATGACTTGTTACTAGGAAGACGAGAACAACCTCTACCTGGTACATCTTCCTTTCATGGAGTTGTAGAGAGTGAGAAGGTCTCCCCTCAGCCTCCTTTTCTCCAGACTAAACAACTCATGTTCCCTCAGCCACTTCTCACAAGGTCTGTTCTCCAGACCTTTCACCAGCTTCATTACATTTTTCATAATAGCTTATACTGAGCTTCTTTTATAACAGAGCTTACAGAAGAATCAACCAAGAACAAACTGAAGCATTATTCCCAAAGCAGAAGTTAACAGCCCTGACTCAGGGCTGGTCCTCCACATTGCAAAGGGGAAAAGTGAGTCACTATATTTCTTTTAGCATTCACACCTCAGCAGAGGATTCTTTTGATTGTGCATCCCCTGGCAACTTCATTGCAGGTGGAAGCATATTAGAAAGAAATTAAAATCTAGAAGAATCCTGAAGAGATCAGAGAAATATTTAAATGGGAATTAAAGAAAAGAGATTGACCCATAACCGGAGCATGGTACATCATGATTACTTTGTGTTGCTGAATTTTTCTTTGGGGGATTTCTTGCAGCCAAAATTCAAATCCAGGACTATTTTTAGCTGTGTCTCAAAGGGCAAAGTTGGCATGAATTTTGCCTTTGGCCCTTCCTTTCCCAAAGTGTTTCAAGGAAATGGAGGATAAGCCAAATAAACCTTCTCAAATGCTCACTGATGCTTAGCAGCTCGCTGCAGTCTTTGCATTTCTCCTGCATGCCTTCCAAGAAGGCATAACTTTCATTCTCTCAATGGAGAGCTGTGAGGTAGTGTGTTGGACAGGCTGACTAACACTGCTAAATTAAGTGTAGAGCCCATGGAAGGACAAACAGCAGTAAGAAAAAAAAAGAAAACAATATTTTCAACAGAGCTGAACACACACACACACACACACACACACACACACACACACACACTACATTATCTTCTCTGCTGCATGGACCTGGGTCTGGATATTGCACTGAAGGTTATCCCATTGTCCAAGTATGTCCTATAGGACACCACCATGGGCAGTAATCTCAGTCTTCTCATGGTTATCCCCTATTTACTCTTGCTCTGTAAGATCCAAGCCTTAGAGTAAATCTGAACTCTTAACAGAAAAGTACAAAATCCAGACATGATAAATGCACTGGAACTGATGCAAAGCATTTTAACTAAGTACCAGCATACTCATTGTAAGCATGTCTGAGGTGATGGTTGTGTGGCATTGGACATGCTGCCACTCAAAACCAAAATCTGTCTCTAGCTGACCTTAATGTGGATCACTCCCTGTTGAAATCACTTCTGGCTGTGCTGCTTATTAAAGATGGCTTCAACTGGGAATCAACCTGCCATAAGTGTTGTAGGGTAGCTGACAAACAGATGTCTACACCTTATATATACATAGAGTGCTTATTGATCCTAGTCCTGAGACATCAGTAATCAACACAAGCTAAATAATCATGATAAGCTTTAATGCCAAATCTGGAGTTCTATCAAGCTATCAGGATAGACTGTTTATTAAAACAGAGCAGCCCAAGCAAACTGCTGACATATGATGAGGATGCATTTCAGTTCTCTGACCTTATATTGCTTTACTCAATATTCTGGTGGTGCTGTTAGACTTAGTTGTCCTTGCAATGCACGAGTCAGCTCCCACATGCTCTCTGCCTTTCTTCATACTCAATTTCCATCACTCTCTTCCCTCACAGAGGTAAAAAACAAGATCTGCAAAGAGGTTACACAGAGGATAAAAGTATTTGTTAACAAATAATAGCAATTGCTAAGAACAGAATGGCAAAATGAGAAGAATCTTTAGGGCCTGAAGAAGTAATCACAAAGAAAATGAAGCTAAACCTGATGAGAGTGTTCTAACACTTCCATGGAAATACACAAGTTCAACATGAATCTCTTTGAAATCCCATTTCTGTTCCAGTTTGCACTGAGAATTCATTCCTTCAACCCTAATGCATTTATAAAATGAAAGGCTAGCCGATACTGTGGTAATGGGGAATCCTTCATGCCAGTCCTCCAGGATGGATGGATACCATAGTCCCTGAAATGAAGGGTCATTAGAGCTCTCCTCAGAAATCTTCATTTATCATGGGAGTTATTCAAGCAATATGAATAATTATAGAATAACAGCTATAGATCTGCTGGAGAAAAGAGGATTCATGTTCCAGGAAAGAAAACATGTATGGGGAAAAAGATAGATTCTTCAAGATTTTGGTGACCAGCCCCAGATTACCCAAATGGGATAAAATAATCTTTACAAAGAGTATGTTGTTTGGGTAGAGATGATCTGTAGCAAATTTAGATGTGTATCTTTCTCATAATACCTAAGGGATGATTGCATTTAGAAGGACTTCAAATTGCTTTGTCTATCACACATCCATACACTCAAGGTACAGCTCTGTCAGCCAGGATAGTCAGCAGAGGAGAGCTCCAGGTGTGGGCATGTTTAAGACCCTAGGGAAACACAATTTATATGATAGCACAGAGTTCACACAGAGCTTCTTGAATAGAATAGAATAGAATAGAATAGAATAGAATAGAATAGAATAGAATAGAATAGAATAGAATAGAATAGAATAGAACAGAACAGGACCAGGTTGGAAGAGACCTTCAAGATCATCACATCCAACCTATTAACCAATCCAACCCACCTAATCAACTAAACCATGGCACCAAGCACCCCATCAAGTCTCCTCCTGAACACCTCCAATGACGGTGACTCCACCACCTCCCCAGGCAGCCCATTCCAATGGGCAATCACTCTCTCTGTATAGAATTTCTTCCTAACATCCAGCCTGAACCTCCCCTTACACACCCTGAGACTGTGTCCTCTTGTTCTGGTGCTGGCTGCCTGGGAGAAGAGACCAACATCTGCCTGTCTACAATCTCCCTTCAGGTAGTTGCAGAGAGCAATAAGGTCACCCCTGAGCCTCCTCTTCTCCAGGCTAAGCAACCCCAGCTCCCTCAGCCTCTCCTCATAGGGCTTGTGCTCCAAACCCCTCAGATGCAAACCCATATGTTGCTATATGTGAAGGCAAAATAAATCCTGCCTACAACATCAAAAAATAAATTCTGCAGCACTAGTATGATGCCCCAGGTATGATGGCAGAGAAGGATCAGAAAGTTTCATGAGAACCTGTTGACAGGAGCCTAGCCTAAGAGGGCTCAGAAAGCTCTTGTGGGGCTGCAGCTGCTGCTGGCAGGTCATACTGCAGTCTTACAGGGGGCACCCATGGAGACAGCCAAAACAAGAAATGTCAGGCTACCCCAGCCTTAAAATACTGGTGTCTGTTGCCTGGGGAGGGTCAAGCAGGAAAGCTCTACCAGAATTCTCACCAAGCACCAGCTGAAAGGAGAAGTACAGCCCTTACTTTAATTCCAGAAATGCAAAGTAAAAACCAGTTTAAAGAGCAAATGTCCTAACGCACACCCAACAGCTTGGAAAAGGCTGCCTTCCTCACTCTTCCACTCTCTTTAGTGGACAGCCTTGAAATAACAGATTTGGCTAACCCTTATGCATTTGTACTTCTAGCCTTCCAAAGGGATGGATAACTAAAATTGTGTGCAAGCACGTTTTGCTCTGTATGGCCTGTCTGAAGAGCCCTCCACAGGTAATCTGTAAGACACAATGTTCTGTAAAACAAAAGGATGAAAAATACTTCAGCAAGGGCAGAGCCACCTTCTTGAGGCAAAAAAAGTCGAAACAGGAGAGAAAACAACTGTCACAGAAATGTCCATGTGCATAAGTGGAGCTGTTTTGTAAGAGCTCTGGAAGAGCAGGATGCAAAGCTCACATAGAATCATTAGAACTGGAAAAGACCTCTAAGGTCATCAAGCCCAACCTTCTACCCACCACCTCCATGAAGGCTAGATCATATTCCAAAGTGCCCCATCTGCTTGCTCTCTGAACACCTTCAGAAATGATGACTTCACTGCTTCCCTGGGCAGCCTGTTCCAATGCCTCACATGATACTGAAGGGGGTATGGTAGCCCAGGATGAGCCCCAGTGAGTCTCAAATGGTTGGAATGCTGCTGTGACACACTGAATGCTGGCAGTTTTCAAGGGGAAAACTATCCTCATGACATTATCCACAGTGTCACTTGATGAAATTTTTGGTACTGGTTACCAAAGCCATGCACTGACAAACAGGACTGAGAAGGCACAGAAGCATCTGACTCAAGGATGTCAGCTGTGAGAAGAGGATCCATGTTGAGGGATACAGTTAAGTTCTGCTCAAGAGCCTGTAACTGCACACTCCTGTGATGGCTTTGCAACTGTAGCCAGGGATGGATTAGTGGTTTCAGATGGGAAATCAATGGGGAGAAACCTGAAATCCATTCTGTGTGCTGCTGTGCTAATGTGCCAGACGTCACCGTCTCCCACTTGGCTGCCTCAGGGAGGGGCCCTTCCATTTTTCCATCAGCTCACTGTAGATTGCCAATTTGGAAGGAAACCTGTGTCACATCACTACAGCAACAACAGAGAATGAAAATTGCCATGAGCAGCACTGTGATTGTATGATCACAAACTGATAATATTATTTGAGAACACAGAAATGCTAAAACAGAACTTGACTGAAATTGTAATATACACAGCAGAGGCTGATGACAGAGTGTGGAGATCAAGTAGCAGGAGAAATTGTTTTCAAACTCCCTCTTTTCTGTGTGATCTTTGCCATTGTAATTCATACTAGGGTGCTGACAAAGCTTGAGGGAAAGGGAAGGGAAGGTTTGGGGAGGGGAGAGGTTTGGTGAGGTTTGGAGAGGGGAAGGGAAGGGAAGGGAAGGGAAGGGAAGGGAAGGGAAGGGAAGGGAAGGGAAGGGAAGGGAAGGGAAGGGAAGGGAAGGAAGGGAAGGGAAGGGAAGGGAAGGGAAGGGAAGGGAAGGGAAGGGAAGGGAAGGGAAGGGAAGGGAAGGGAAGGGAAGGGAAGGGAAGGGAAGGGAAGGGAAGGGAAGGGAAGGGAAGGGAAGGGAAGGGAAGGGAAGGGAAGGGAAGGGAAGGGAAGGGAAGGGAAGGGAAGGGAAGGGAAGGGAAGGGAAGGGAAGGGAAGGGAAGGGAAGGGAAGGGAAGGGAAGGAAGGGAAGGGAAGGAAGGAAAGAAGGAAGGAAGAGAAGAGAAGAGAAGAAGAGAAGAGAAGAGAAGAGAAGAGAAGAGAAGAGAAGAGAAGAGAAGAGAAGAGAAGAGAAGAGAAGAGAAGAGAAGAGAAAGAGAAGAGAAGAGAAGAGAAGAGAAGAGAAGAGAAGAGAAGAGAAGAGAAGAGAAGAGAAGAGAAGAGAAGAGAAGAGAAGAGAAGAGAAGAGAGAATGTAAGTCTAGTGACCACCTGAGAGTCCTCATAGTCTAGACATGCAAGAAATGGAAGTAGAGCCACCTGTCCCATCTCACTGATGAATGAAGCAGTTAAATGACTTGCTCAGGGGTATTTGGGAAGGCAGAAGGCAGTATTTTTACTCTCATTCAACATGTCATCCAACATGTCATTCCCTATAGGCTGCCCAGGGAGGTGCTAGAATTACTGTCCCTGAAAGTGTTCAAGAGATGTGTGGACATGACACTTTGGGACATGGTTTAATGGCCGTGGTGATGCTGGGTTGATTCTTTTGATTGTGCATCCCCTTGCAACTTCATTGCAGGTGGAAGCATATGGAAAAAATTTAAAATCTGGAAGAATCCTGAAGACATCAGAGAATTATTTAAATGGGAATTAAAGAAAAGAGATTGACCCATAACCGGAGCATGGTACATCATGATTACTTTGTGTTGCTGAATTTTTCTTTGGGGGATTTCTTGCAGCCAAAATTCAAACCCAGGACTATTTTTAGCTGTGTCTCAAAGGGCAAAGTTGGCATGAATTTTGCCTTTGGCCCTTCCTTTCCCAAAGTGTTTCAAGGAAATGGAGGATAAGCCAAATAAACCTTCTCAAATGCTCACTGATGCTTAGCAGCTCGCTGCAGTCTTTGCATTTCTCCTGCATGCCTTCCAAGAAGGCATAACTTTCATTCTCTCAATGGAGAGCTGTGAGGTAGTGTGTTGGACAGGCTGACTAACACTGCTAAATTAAGTGTAGAGCCCATGGAAGGACAAACAACAGTAGGAAAAAAAGAAAATCTTTTCAGAGCTGAACACACACACACACTATATTATCTTCTCTGCTGGATGGACTGCTCTTGAACACTGCTGAAAGTGTTCAAAAGATGTGTGGACATGACACTTTGGGACATGGTTTAATGGTCATGGTGATGTTGGGTTGATGGTTGGACTTGGTAATCTTAGAGGTCCTTTCTAACCATAAGCAGTTCTAGGATTCTACATAGCTATTTGACAGCTATTTAGCTATTTGCTTTGGTATGATTACAACAAACTTCAGAAAAATGCCCACTCAAGAAAACAAATATTCTGAAAACATGGAGAGAAAAAAGATAAAGATGAAGAAAAAGATGAAGAAAAAGATGAAGAAAAAGATGAAGAAAAAGATGAAGAAAAAGATGAAGAAAAAGATGAAGAAAAAGATGAAGAAAGGGAAGGGAAAGAAAAAGGGAGGGAAAGGGGGAAAGGGGGAAGGGGGGAGGGGGGGAAGGGGGAAGGGGGAAGGGGAAAGGGGAAAGGGGGAAAGGGGGAAAGGGGGAAAGGGGGAAAGGGGGAAAGGGGGAAAGGGGGAAAGGGGGAAAAGGGGGGAAAGGGGGAAAGGGAAGGGGAAGGGGAAGGGGAAGGGGAAGGGGAAGGGGAAGGGGAAGGGGAAGGGGAAGGGGAAGGGGAAGGGGAAGAGGAAGAGGAAGAGGAAGAGGAAGAGGAAGAGGAAGAGGAGGAAGAGAAAAAGAAAAAGAGAAAAAGAAAAAGAGAAAAAGAAAAAGAAATGTCTGCAAAACCAAAAGTGAAGACATTTCTCAATGGCAAAGTTTTTGCCTTACAGGCCAAGGTGAGTTTACCCAGGGGAGTTTCAGAGGATAAAAAATGTGACTGCACAGAGAGAAAGAATTCATGCCTTATGAATCACTTACAGTGGATGAAACCTGAGAAGCTGATTGATGGTAGCAACGTTCAGTTAGAGTAATATCCCTGCTCTAACTTGTTCAGACCTGTGAAATCCAGGTCTGTTCTCACAAAGTGGTAAGGTCAGTGGAAAGCTTCCCTTAGTTTTGTCTATAATGTAGAGAGAAGGGAGTTAAGCATGCTGGGAGCTGTGCAGAAGTGATGTTTGCATGATTATCATGGCAAAGTATTGAGTCCTGGCATGCAAGAACATGAGCATTCAACATTTAGTGTGGCAATAAAAGTGGTAGACACAGGAGACAGAAGGGCAGGGAGGGAGAAGAAAGAGGAAGGAACAGAATGGACTGCAAACCAAACAAATTCAGGATGTGAAATGTATATTTTAGGTATGGGACAAGTAGTAACTTCCAAGCCTGGGACAGAAAGACATAACTTCACTCTGGAAGGGCTAATAGCCTAGTACTCTTTGTACTCGACCTTCTACAACCACCTGAAAGGAAGTTGGAGCAAGGTGGGAGTTAGTCTCTTCTCCCTAGCAGCAAGAGATAGGACAAGAGGAAGTGACCTCAAGTTGCACCAAGGGAGGTGTAGGTTGAATATTAGGAGACACATCTTCACTGAAAGGGTTCTCAAAGACTGGAACAGACTTCCTAGGGAAGTGGTGCAATCCCCATCCCTGTGGGTGTTTAAAAGAGGCAGAGATGTGGTGCTGAGGGACATGGATTGGCACCAGCCTTGGCAGAGTTAGAGAATGGCTTCACTCAGTGATCTTAAAGGTCTTTTCTGAACAAAACAGTTCTGTGATTCTATGCTCTCACTCTGACGATTTTTTTTTCCTTTTAAACAAAAAAAAAAAAAAGAAAAATAACAACTTTGGAGGATTTTGTCCTATAGAGTTATCTATAGAATATTTACAAGTATAAAAGTTCTGCTCTCCTCAGTGGGCCATACCTAGCATTTAGGTCACAAGCCCGTCATGTTACTCAAGTATGCATTAAGACCTGGTGGCACTTTTGGGAGGATGGAAGGAGAGCAGTTGATTTAAAGCTGTTACACTACGAAAGGCTACCTACCAGGGCAGGCTGAGTGATTCACAACGAATAATTTACTTTCTCCTATCTCTTGTAGAATAGTGACAAGCAGATTGGGAAGGGATGTGGTTTTTTTCACTGTGCTTCTATACTGTGTCTCTAAGCCTGGTCAAAAGCCAGTCCAAGTCAGTGGAGGACTTTGAACTGAGACATACTCCATGGCTCATAAGGAAAGTTCATAATGATAGCAACCCTGGGAAAATTATGCTGCTGGTATATAGAAAGGGAAAAAAAAATCAATGGTCCTCCTTTAAGAAAAAGGTTATAACATGCAGTCCATGATAAATATCTTCAGCAGCAGCTCTGAAGTCCCTCCACAAGGATTTTTACAGGGAGAAAAGATAAAAGCACAAGAGTGATTGCCCACTGGAATGGGCTGCCCAGGGAGGTGGTGGAGTCACCATCATTGGAGGTGTTCAGGAGGAGACTTGATAGGGTGCTTGGTTGCATGGTTTAGTTGATTAGGTGGTGTTGGATGATAGGTTGGGCATGATGATCTTGAAGGTCTCTTCCAACCTGGTCTATTCTATTCTATTCTATTCTATTCTATTCTATTCTATTCTATTCTATTCTATTCTAAATATTCCACTTTGTTTCCAGCAACATGGGGACACCGTAATGAGAAACTCTTTACTAACCCTTCTGAACACAGTAGACTGTAACTGCTCTGTGAGAAATGAGTTGGACTATACAAAAAGTTGTCTGCTTACCCTCTGACTGCTATTACTGAATCATAAGTGATAAGAAATGACAGGGGTTTTTTTCTCCTTCTTTGCTGGTTCATACCTGAGCACTCTACAAACATGAACTGAAACGCTTTTTCTCTATCTGTTTCGTATTTTCTATGATCACTCATCTCAAGCTGCACCAAGGGAAGTTTAGGCTCGAGGTGAGGAGGAAGTTCTTCACTGAGAGAGTCATTCGTCTTTGGAATGTGCTGCCCAGGGAGGTGGTGGAGTCACCATCCCTGGAAGTGTTCAAGAGGGGACTGGACATGGGACTAGGTGCCATGGGCTAGTCATGAGGTCTGTGGTGACAGGTTGGACTCGATGATCTTTGAGGTCTCTTCCAACCTTTGTCGATACTGTGATATTGTGATGTCATTCAAAGCCACTTGATACTCTGATCCTGAGGGAAGCTAAACACAAAAGGCCAATGAAGCAAAGCACATTATTCCCTCAGTAAATACTATAAAAATGATTTCAAATATTCAGGCAGTTTCTCTAGCTGAGTCTCTCACCTGAAGTTGGATCATTTGGGAGACTTGGAAGATTTAAGACCTTTAGCAATAAAGTAGTGGCTGATCTCTACTACCCATATGCAAAGAGAGGCCTTCCAAGGGTCAGTAGCAAAGCCAATTTGAATGAAAACATAGACTGGAGATTGCAAAAATACATACTAATTTGTTAAGATTCAGGTCTTGTTTAGTCCTTTGACCT
This sequence comes from Picus viridis, assembly GCA_033816785.1. Taxonomy (NCBI): domain Eukaryota; kingdom Metazoa; phylum Chordata; class Aves; order Piciformes; family Picidae; genus Picus; species Picus viridis. The sequence goes on from CM066572.1 coordinate 23,620,546, forward strand.
TTCTTCCAAATAGTGTGCATTAGAACATTCTTTGCTTTATTATCCTCACTGGACAGAGTTTGAAATTTGCTTTCTTTTGGAGGTCTGAGATGGCAAGTAAATGCCTGATATTAAAACAAATGTCTGGAGACCACAAAACAATTTTTCAATCATGCTGCTCAATTCCTCTTGTCTGTTTTTCTAGATGGCATGTTATTTATTCACACCTGTTCCTACTGGAGATAAACCTGAGTCGTCACCACTGCCCAGAGTTTGCACTACAGATCTGTCATAGTGTTTGGAATAGAAGAGAATAAACCAGGTTGGAAAAGACCTTCAAGATCATCGTGTCATTGTAGAATAGAATAGAATAGAGTAGAGTAGAGTAGAGTAGAGTAGAGTAGAGTAGAGTAGAGTAGAGTAGAATAGAATAGAATAGAATAGAATAGAATAGAATAGAATAGAATAGAATAGAATAGAATAGAATAGAATAGAATTAACCAGGTTGGGAAAGATCTTCAAGATCATTGAGTCCAACCTATCATCCAACAACATCTAATCAACTAAACCATGGCATGGCACCCTTACAATACAATACAATACAATACAATACAATACAATACAATACAATACAACAATACAATACACAGGTTGAAAGAGACCTTCAAGATCATCATGTCCAACCCATCAACCAATCCAACCCACCTACACAACTAGACCATGGCACCAAGCACCCCATCAAGTCTCCTCCTGAAAACCTCCAATGAAGGTGACTCCACCACCTCCACGGGTAGCTGATTCCAATGGGCAACCACTCTCTCCGTGTAGAACTTCTTCCTAACATCCAGCCTAAACCTGCCCTGGCGCAGCCTGAGACTGTGTCCTCTTGTTCTGGTGCTGGTTGCCTGGGAGAAGAGACCAATCCCCGCCTGGCTACAACCTCCTTTCAGGTAGTTGTAGAGAGCAATAAGGTCACCCCTGAGTCTCCTCTTCTCCAGGCTAAGCAACCCCAGCTCCCTCAGCCTCTCCTCATAGAGCTTGTGCTCCAAACCCCTCCCCAGCTTTGTTGCCCTTCTCTGGACACGTTCCAGCAAGTCAACATCTTTCCTAAATTGAGGGGCCCAGAACTGGACACAGTACTCAAGGTATGGCCTAACCAATGCTGAGCACAGGACAGAATGACCTTCCTGCTCCTGCTGGCCACACTGTTCCTGATACAGGTCAGGATGCCATTGGCCTTCTTGGCCGCCTGGACACACTGCTGGCTCATGTTCAGCCTACTATCGAGCAGTACCCCCTGGTCCCTTTCTGCCTGGCCGCTCTCCAGCCACTCTGACCCCAACCTGTAGCGCTGCATGGGGCTTAGGTTTGGCCCTTAAGAAAGCAGCATAGTGAATAATATGGATGCTTCTATTTGGATATTAATTTATTAAACAAAACATACACCCAAAAAAAAGCAGAATGCAGGTACATTTCTCAGGAATAAAAACCAAATTGCATGCTTCTACTATTCAGCAGCTTCTTTCTCAGAGTAAATTCCCAAAGACAGTATCAAGCACATTATTTGATTCTTTAAAATCCAAGTAAATTGTTCCAGAGCTCTTCTTGAGTAATGCCAAGTAGAAATCAAATAAAAAGACTGTCTCACATTCTAAGTGAAAAAAAAAAAAAAAGAAAGAAAGAAAGAAAGAAAAGAAAGTGCTCCCTTTTCTCCTTTACTTCTCATGTTGTTAGCATATATGTTTGCTGCATGGAGAGAGATAGCACACCTTGTGTTTGTGAGGCTATCACATCATCTCCTTGCCAAAGCTGGACATAGAAGATAGGTGAGAATACTGGAGATGATGAGGACTTCTTTCCTTAACCACACTAATAGAAGCAAACTGTGTCCTGGGGTGCATCAAAAGAATTCGACCTCATTGCTCTCTACAACTACCTGAAAGGTGGTTGTAGCCAGGAAGGGGTTGGCCTCTTCTCCCTAGCAACCAGCACCAGAACAAGGGGGACACAGTCTCAAGCTGCAACAGGGGAAGTTTAGGCTTGAGGTGAGGAGAAAGTTCTTCACCCAGAGAGTGATTCGCCATTGGAATGGGCTGCCCGGGGAGGTGGTGGAGTCGTTGTCCCTGGAGGTGTTCAAGAGGGGACTGGATGTGGCACTTGGTGCCATGGTCTAGTTGTGGGGTCTGTGCTTACAGGTTGGACTCGATGATCTTTGAGGTCTCTTCCAACCTTAGTCATACTGTGATACTGTAATTGTGGCCAGCAGTTGGAGAGAGGTGATTCTGCCACTCTGCTCTGGTGAGACCTCACCTGGAGTCCTGTGTCCAGCTCTGGGGCCCTCAGCACAAGAAGGACATGGACCTGATGGAGCAGGTCAGGAGAAGGGCTATAGAAATGGCCAGAAGGCTGGAGCACCTCTCATATGAAGACAAGATGAAAGAGTTTGGGATGTTCAGCCTGGAGAAGAGAAGGCTCTGGAGAGACCTTATAGTGGTACTCTGGTACCTGAAGGCAGCTATAGGGAAGCTGGGTAGGGACTGTTTAGAGGCTTGTAGCACTAGGACAAGAGTAATGGTTTTAAACTAGAGCAGGGTAGATTTAGATCAAACATTAGGAAGAAGTTCTTCACTGTTACGGAGGTGGAACACTGGGACACATTGCCCTGGGATGTGATGGAAACATTTAAGGTCAAGCTTGATGGGGACCTCAGCAACCTGATCTAGTTGGGGTGTTGGACTAAATGACCTTTAAAGGTCCCTTCCCACCAGTGCATTCTATGATTCTATGATTCTCTGTATATATATATACACACACAGAGAAAGGTTAAAAATATCTTTCCAGTTTCTTACTCTTTGAATTTTAATGCCCTTTACTGCTGAGGGGATATTCTATGCCATGTTTTATTAAACCTTCGTTTTCTCACCCAATAGCATTCAGGTCTTTGCTTCAGCAAGTGTTCCTGCTGAACAGCCAAAGCAGTTTCCTCTTAGTAGACATTCTGTCATTTCCCAATTCACCTCACTCTTCAGCCCACTGCAAAATACTGATTTCTATTTCCATCACAAATCTTTAGGGTCTATGAGAGGTTTAGAAAGTCTGTTTAAGTTGATTAGATAGTGTTGGATGATGGGTTGGACACGATGATCTCGAAGGGCTCCTCCAACCTGGTTTATTCTGTTTATTCTAATTTATTTATTCTAAGTGCTGTCATCAATGGGAACAAAGGGAGGGTTCATCTCTGTAGTGTTTTAGAGATATTTGGCTGACCTCCTCTAGAAGCCTATACTCAGAGTCATCATGAATCTGTGAATAGGTCTGTTTAATTGCCCAAAATATGTCAGAACTCTGCAGTGGCTGGATAGTATTTTTTTCCTCAATCTTGGGGCATGAAATTCAGCTTGTTTTCTAGAATTCATTTTAGACAGCAACACATTCATAAAATTGCCTAATTACAACATAGCAAATACTTTTTGTCACTTCCTTTCAGGGGTAAGTGACCTTACACTTTCATGTTAGGAAGAAGTTCTATACAGAGAGAGTGATTGCCCATTGGAATGAGCTGCCCGTGGAGGTGGTGGAGTCACCTTCACTGGAGGTGTTCAGGAGGAGACTTGACTTGATGGAGTGCTTGGTGCCATGGTTTAGTTGTTTAGGTGGGTTGGATTGGTTGATGGGTTCTTGATGGCAGTGATCTTGAAGGTCTCTTCCAACCTGGTTTATTGTATTGTATTCTATTGTATTGTATTTGAAAACAAACATGCAGTATTCTTCAACAATCATGTGAATATTGATGTCAGTTCTATCTGCAGACCAACTGGAGCAATTTCTTTATTTCTGGATCATGTCCCAGAATCACAGAATCACCAAGGTTGGAAGAGACCTCAAAGATCATCAAGTCCAACCTGTCACCACAGACCTCACGACTAAACCATGGCACCAAGTGCCACGTCCAATCCCCTCTTGAACACCTCCAGGGATGGTGGCTCCACCACCTCCCCAGGCAGCCCATTCCAATGGCTAACAACTCTCTCAGTGAAGAACTTTCTCCTCACCTCAAGCCTAAACTTCCCCTGGACAGAATCACCAAGGTCGGAAGAGACCTCAAAGATCATCAAGTCCTAATGTTCCATTAGGATTGTTCATGCCTATTTCTCTTGGAGCTTTTCTTTTCCTTCTGAAAGCATGATATAACATAAAGTGCAGATGATTTCCAGTACTTTGATGTACATCACTTATATGGAGTCTGGGAAGGCTGCTTTTTCACCTTTTTTTTTTTTCCCTAGCCAGTTATCCCACTGATTTCTGAAATACCTCATTTATGAATTGTACACTCAGCAGTAGATTTGCCTCAAGAGAACAAACCAGTGAATTATGCAGATGCACTCTGAATAAAACATTTCTTAGAAGAGCAGTAAATCTCACAACGTGCCTTATAAATGCCTCAAAAGGCAGCATTTCTGGATCTCATTAGCATATCAGACAGATGATGGGAAGATGAGAACTACTGTTACCAGACGTTTCATCAGTGGGAAAGGTGCTGTACTGTCTGAAAGGAGAAAATCTTACACAGGATGTGAAGCCGTCAGGGTGCTGGTTCAGTCCACGTAGGTCTAACATGCACCACCAGGGTCTGAGTATCACACTATCAGGCAGGGTTGGGAGGGACCACAAGGATCATCTAGTTCCAACCCCCTGCCATGGGCAGGGACACCCCACACTAGAGCAGGCTGGCCACAGCCTCATCCAGCCTGCTCTTAAACACCTCCAGGGACGGGGCCTCAACCACCTCCCTGGACAACCCATTCCATGGCTTCACCACTCTCATGGTGAAGAACTTCCTCCTCACCTCCAGCCTGAATCTCCCCACCTCCAGCTTCATTCCATTCCCCCTAGTCCTATCACTACCTGATAGCCTGAGAAGTCCCCCCAGCCTTCTTGTAGCCCCCTTTAGATACTGGAAGGTCACAATTAGGTCACCTCAGAGCCTTCTCTTCTCCAGACTGAACAGCCCCAACTCTTTCAGTCTGTCCTCTTACAAAGAAGCCAGATGACTATTGATGGTAACAAACAGTAGCTGCTGTGTTAGCTACTTCCAGAGAGTGATTGGTTCTGAGATTCTATCACGTGCAAAACTTGACAGGACAATTTAAAAAACCCTTATGAATCTTTAAATACGTATCTTTTGGATTCATTGATTTCATGCCCTGTACCATCACACTGTTTAAACCTGCTTTCATTTTCAGTTTCATAAAAAGGCTGCACATTTCAGTAGTTCCTGCCTTAAATAATATATATTCTCTATATTGAGGGTAGATAAAAGGAAGGCATTATGACATGGTGAGCAGTGGCCAATGCTGTCAGGCCTGGAACAGGCACCAGCATGGGGACACAGGGATGCTGGATCCACCTACCTAGGTCTCCCCTTGCTGGCAGTGAAAGGATCATTTCCAATCTCTGGACCATTAATATCAGATAATGAAGATGCCAGGCATGAATCTATGGGAAACAAGCAGATTCCTTTCTTCCTGTAGGTGGTGGAACAGATTTGACCTTCTCTCCCTCACCAAGAAACAAACAAAAAAAAGCAGTAGTAGTCTTAAAAATGAATGCACCCAGCTTGCTCAAAATACATAATACTTTGAGTGTCCCCACCACCATGAAGTTACAGTTGCAGCCATAGTACTTCTCACTTCAAAGTAAACCCCACAAATAAAGGGAAAGCAAACAACTAAGTGTCAAACCACACTAGTTTTTTCCAACGATGGGTCTGAGTGATGTCAAAGACCAAAGTACTGACACAAACTACTACCTGAGGTTTCCTGCTGCTTACACCATTAAAACTGCCTTCTCCTACCCATGTCTTCAGAACTGCAGCTAGCCTCTTCTAGTCACCCAGTCTCATGCAGTCACCCTGAGTCTACTAAGTTCAGATTCTCATTTCAAGAGCTGATTTGAAGTCCCTGTTCATCTACATAAAACTTTTTGCAACATATTGCACACAGTCTCAAGCTGCACCAAGGGAAATTTAGGCTCAAGGTGAGGAAAAAGTTCTTCACTGAGAGAGTCGTTCACCATTGGAATGTGCTGCCCAGGGAGATGGTGGAGTCACTGTCCCTGGAGGTGTTCAAGAGGGGATTCGACATGGCACTTGGTGCCATGGCCTAGTCATGAGGTCTGTGGTGACGGGTTGGACTCGATGATCTTTGAGGTCTCTTCCAACCTTGGTGATACTGTGATACTATCTTATGAAGTGGACAATCTACCTCATGACTGTAGATCCCCATGATGTGGTTGTGGCTAGAAAAGTGAGCAGCAGAGGTCATTTATTCTCCATTCTTACTCCAGAAATGGATGATCATCAACCATCAATAACATGCACTGGAATAAAGTATCTTGGAGAGGACAAACACAGCTACAGCTACTGCCAGAAGAACAAAGGAGACAACCTGGTGATCAATGTGAGAAGACCATCGAGCACTATTTGAGATAATCGTTAAAAACAGCCTACAAGGCTCAGAGTCATTAGCAAACTGTTTGGTGTAGACCAGTTTAATGGACCACATTGGCAGCTTCGATAAATTATGACATTTCACAGTGCCTGCACTGGAAGCCAGTATGAGGGCAAGAGGAAGGATAAATCAATTCCTTTTAAAAGGCAATTGCTACTAAAATTATAGTTTGGTCCACTCAGGTTATGCTGGGACCGGGGACAAAATCTGAGCTGCAAAGGCAGAAGAGATGAAAGACAGGCTTGGTATCTAGTTGCTCTACTGAAAAAGCAAGCTTATGTCTTGATGCTTCATCATGAGTTATAGCTATCTTTTAAAATTAGATCAGTACTTGTTTGTAAAGCCATCTTAGAACTCATCTCCTGCTCTGTGCTCAAGGCACTGCACATTCTGTTCTCCCTCAGTTTGCAGACAGAGACTGGATCAGATCAGCCTGTCATCATATTGGATGGGACCTGACAGAAAAGATTTTTCCACTAATTAGGACAAGGAACTTGAGCTTATTATTGTGTTTGTCCCTTTGCTTTTTAAGTAATCTAGATTTATCTCCAAGATAGCACTTACCCAGAGGAAGTATAAACCAGTTCAGAGTGAAAACATAATGGATAACTATCTAACCTCAAACTTCTTTATTTCTCAGTCATCTACTGGTGTCTGTAACATTAAGGGACTGGAGCACCTCTGCTGTGAGGAAAGGCTGAGAGAACTGGGACTGCTCAGCCTGGAAAAGAGAAGGACTGTGAGATATTTTAGTAATATCTGTAAATGTCTGAAGGGATGGAACAAAGAGCATGGGGCCAGGCTCTTCTGTGTTGCCCAGTGACAGAACTTGAAGCAAGGGGCACACACTGAAACAGAGGAGCTTCTTTCCAAGTATCAGTAAATAATTTTTCACTGAGAGGATGGCAAAGAACTGGCACAAGTTGCCCAGAGAAGTTGTGAAGCCTCTATCCTTGGAGATACTAAAAAGTCATTGGGTTGTTGGTCCTGGGCAGCCTGCTCTGTGCAGCCTTGCATGAGCAGGGTGGTTGGACCAGATCTCCAGAGGTCCCTTCCAACCTCAACCATTCTGTGATTGTGTGACTTGGCTTACTGACAACTCTGCTTTGGGGAGCTAACTCAAAATTCTTCCATTTCTGCAGCAGAACTCAAAACGTGGGGCTGCAACATTCAACCTATATCAGCCATCTAGCATCTTCTTCCCTTTCTCCTGCTCTTGACTACTCATCTTAGAGGGGAAAGTCTCCTATCATTAAGGCAGTATTTGGGACTATGCCCCTAAAATTTCCAAGCAGCTGTCCCATGGCAATGTTGTGCAGGACACCATGTATTGCAGCAGGGAACAGCCATGCAACAGCTCCTTAAAGCAGAGCTTGCCAGGTCAGAACACAAAATGCATCTTCTCCAGGAGTGCACATGTACAGAAGTCACTGTTGTCAAGAGGATGACTCACATAAGAAAAGGTTACCAAGCTCTGAGGAGACATGCTATTAAAGCATACAGGGGGCACTGTTGGTCTGCAACTGGCAGGACCATGCCCTTCCTAGCACAGGATCTGCACGGGGTTGTGGTCACAGTGGCAGGAAGAGGTTATGTTAACAGTACCGAACAAATCAAGGTGATGAATCAGGGTGAGAGACCATCCAGGGTTCCCACAAGGAGCTGCAGGTCATGGAGATAGATGCAGGGCTGGAGGCAAGCCAACCACACAGGTCCAAAATCCATCCAGGGAACAAGGACTAGGCACAGGTTAATGTGAATGACAGCCTGGGCAAAGACTCGGTGCCCAGGGCTGTGCTGAAATGGGGGCTCAAAGGCAGGTCTGGGGGAAGCTGGGCAGGGCCAGTAGGGCCTGGTAGAGCCCTTGGGGTCTGGAAGAGCCCTTGGGGTCTGGACTTCTTCTGACTATGGATAACAAATGATGGAACTTCCTTGGCCACATGGTGGCCTGGGAGGACTGGCTTTGTATTTTCACAGCTACAGTTTCATTTGTGTCTACTAACATCACCCCACCAGGTGTGAAATGACCTCTGAAAGCAATCCTCCCTGCTGAGAGTCCTGGCAGGTGACTTACAACACTGTGAACAACACAACACAAGGAGCTGGGTTCCTGAATGGGGGTTTGCACCTGCCAGCCCTTCCACTGGATAAAAGTTGGACTCCAGACAACTTAAATTCTTCTGATTCCCCGATTCAGCAGAAAAATTATCACAGTCAGTAACTGAGGTACCTAATTAACCTTTCATCTATTCTGCTGGGTTTTTTCAATCCACCACTTTAAAACTTTAGGTACTTTTACCTAGAAAGAGAAAAATGAAAAGAAACCCTGAGGAATCAGAAGTAATCTTGTCTCTCCTTTGATTCAAGGTAGTCCCTGGTTACTTCATTCTTTCAGGTAGCAAAACAGTATGTTTTTCAGCATGATCTTAAAAGATGTTTGGTGATGTGGTACAAACAACTTTACGTTCCTCATGTAAGGGGTTATGCCCATCCTGGAAGCAGGGTGGGGAGGGCTTGTGAGAGCCTTGCCCTCCCTGCAGGGGGTTTTGCCCCTGGGAAACTAAGTTAGTCTGTTCCACTCCCCCTCTCTGCCCAGCAAGGCTATAAAAACGAGGATACTACAGCCATTAGGTCTCTTGGCCCCTGCCTTTTGCCTGGAAGAGGACTGCCGCTGGTTCCCCTGCTTCTCTGCCATGTGGTCAGGCCTGATCCTTCTCCCTGCTGCCTCCACACCTCTTCAAAGAGACTGGGTTTGTATTCTTATTTTTTCTCCCATCCATCCTTGTTCCTTACCCTTGTGAACTCTACCTGTTATTGTTACATATATATATATATATAGTTTAAAGAAAATTCTTTACCTCTCTACTTCTAAATCAGCTCCATATTATTTCTTGGTGGATTTGCTTCTTCCCCTTCTTTTTCCTCTCTATTGGGAAAGAGGAGGGGGAGCAGGGGAGGGATTCTCAGCCTTGCACTCATCTAAGCTCTTATGTCCCAGTTAAGGCTCAAACCACCACACCTCACAACTTTATTAAAAAACATTTAAATAAATAGTGGTCTAAAGCATTTGGTCTAGAAATGTGTAGAAACGAATTACTTTGGTTTATGAGCTACTTTATAAAAGACAGATCATTTCCTCTTATATTCTTGAGGGCTCTTTGACCAGAAAGGCTGTGTAATGGTTGAAAAAGGGGGTTAAAAATGTCAGGAAGAGATGGGATCTTCGCAGTGCTGTCACAGCACCATGCCCCATGGCAGCAAGCACACAGAAGGTGATCAGCTGCTCCTCTGGGGCTGGATGTTGCCCAGAGAAGGGCAAAGCAGTCAGCAAGGCAGGATGCAGGAGAAGGAACCTGGACTTGATGTGGACTTGTGTGTCGCCTGTCCAAAAGAGCAAAGCTGAGAGATGTGCAGTCACTAATAGATCCAGATTAATCAAGTCACACAAGCTCAGCTGATGTCCTGACTTCCTACAGCTGTACTAGGAGGTGCACAAGGTTTCAGTCCAGCCCAGATTTCAGCATCCCTGGAGAATGCATTCATCCCATACTGGCCAGTTAGATTTCTTTAGATTTCCCTTTGCTGCTTTATTCACTATATTCATTCTTTGCAGCATCCAAAATAGGAACCTCACCTGAGCAGAGTGCTTTACTGCCACCAGTTATACACAAAAGATTCCAAAATACAATCAGTTGGGCCCTTCCATAAAGACAGAGATTTATAGAGAGCCATTACTGTCGATTTACATGCCTGCAGGACATGTTCAGCACTGCTATATTGTTCCTGAAGTATTTTATTCCACAATTTCAGAGCAAATAGTAATGCTCTCCTTTGGCCTAGCCCTGCTACAAAGAACACATTTTCACCTACTCCAGAGCCTGTCCCAGCATTTGGTACATAATTTACAGGGGTCACACTGGTCTGTAGGAAGACAAATGTGGTCTTGTTCTGTAACATGACAGACTGCCTGAGCATATTTAGAGGTGCTAGAAAATTCTCATCCTCCAGGCCTCCAGCGTCCCTTTGATCCTCATATATCCTGTTCAGGAGGGACTGGGAAGTACTGGAAAGAGTCCAACAGAGAGCCACGAAGATGCTGATGGGACTGGAGAATCTTTCTTGAGAGGAAAGGCTGATACACCTGGAACTGTTTAGCCTGGAGAAGAGCAGACAGAGGGCATCTTCTCAATGCTAATCAATATCTAAAGGGTGGAGGTCAAGAGGATGGAGTGAGACTCTTTTCAGTGGTGCCCAGCAATAGGACAAGGGGGAATGGGCACAAACTAAAACACAGGTTTCCCTTAAACTTAAGGAGAAACTTCTTTACTATAAAGGGTGCTGCAGCACAGGACCAGGGTGCTCAGAGGGGTTGTGGTCTCTGGAGACTTTCAAAACTCACCCGGACACATTCTTGTGCAGCCTGATCTAGGCAAACCTGCTCTGGCAGTGGGGGGTGGACTAAATCATTTTCAGAGGACCTTTCCAACCCCACCATTCAGTGATTCTGCATGATACCACTTTCCACATCTTTGAATTCTATTCACACATGCATGTGTGCAGCTATGCAAAACCAGAGACTATTTGTAATTAACCTCCAGTTGAAGACATGACCTTCCTGCCAAGCACCAGCCCTAGAACAGAGCCTTCTCAGTTTTTCCTGCTTGTATGGTTAATTGCTGCTGTGCCCAATGCATTCCCTGTGAAGTGTCTGCATGCAGCTGAAAGAGCAAGGCTGGCAACGAAGGACCTGTGCATGCCCATGCAGAGGCAACATGGCTGATCACACCACAATCCCAGCCTGATTCAGCCAGATACTCAACCACACACTTCATAAATACAGACTCTTTCCATTTGAAGTCAGTGGCAGAGAAATATATCTCACTGAACAAAGTGTGTCTGTACTGATTCTGTACTGAATCAAGGCTTTCTACCACAAAGTTTTAAACAGCTAAGCTCATAAGGAAATGGCCTCAAGTTGCATCAGGGGAGGTTTAGGCTGAGCATGGGAAGAAACTGCTTCACTTGAAGACTGGAACAGGCTGCTCAGGGAGGTGGTTGAATCCCCATCCCTGGAGGTGTTTCAAAGAGGCAGAGATGTGGTGCTGAGGGACATGGTTCAGCACTAGTCTTGGCAGAGTTAGAGAATGATTGGGCTTGATGACCTTAAGAGTCTTTTCCAGCTGAAACAATTCTGACACTCAAGGCACTAGTCACATTTCTATTCTCGTAAGCTACTGTTAACAACAGTGCTCAGGAGTCATGGACAAGGACTCCATTTCATTTGGTTCCACACAAGGTCAGGGGGCAAAAAAAAGACAAAAACTTGACAACATGAGAGAAGACACAACAGCCAGAGAGTAGATGGAAGTGATTAAACACAGGGTGGGCAGTACAGCTAACAGCAGGCTCAGCCTGGCAGCAGCCTTGTTGTCTGGAGGCTGTCACAGGCACCCTGGCCAGGGAGAGCTTTCAGTGGTGTTTGATGAAGGGTAATGAGGCAGCTTCACTGAGGTGTGCAGCAAGCTCCTCGGAGGCAGCAGGAGAGAAGACATGAAAGGGCTTGTTTGAAATGTTAAAAAGTGAATGTCGAGGCTGGCACCAGTGACCTATCAGGGCTGAGGGGTGACACTTCCTGTGAATTACAGAGGATCTATAGGGAAGATGCAGCTTTGAAGGGCCTTCAAGGTGAAGTCAAGTGCTTCCCACTTGATGCAATATAAAAAGCAAAGCCAGCGGTGGGGTGATGAGGGGATGGGAGGGAGCAAAGTGTCAGCCCAGTGAAATTAATTTTGCTGCAGCATGATGAAGGGCAGAAGAAGGCAATATTCTTGCCCAGATCACTCCCTCCGATGACCAGAGTCTCCTAGCTGATCCTCCCCACTACAATGCATGGAGGACTTCCACTAGCACTTGACAGGTTTGAATACTTGTTCTTAAATTCAGAGATGTGTGTGAAGGATAGTGCAAGCAGTATAAGGAGTATGAAAACAATGTCTGAAAGAATGCTAATAAAAATAAATCGCATTTCTGTTTGTGTTAGAGATTAATAAAGTAATCATCAGATAATCACAAGGAAGTACTCAACCATTGCCTTCATTTTAGATTTTGATCAATGTTCAGTTTTTCCCAGGAATTCACAGGATAAAAGGACATAATATCATCAAAGAGTCAATACTGCACACAGCAAGAGCTACTCACACATTTAACATAGCAGTCAGGTACAGACAAACGGAAAACTAAATGATATTAACAAATACAAGTACTTCCCTTAATTGTTAGGGATTGGGTTTTTTTCCCATCCCATGAAAGCATTTGCTTTCATGTTCTTTCACCTTTTTATCTTTCAGAATTACACAGGTAGTGTCATATTCTCTGGACATTGACCTTCTCAATAGACCACTAGAGACCTAATCTATCACACCCCTTGGCATCTCTAATTCCTCACAAGGGGCATATATTCATCACTGCCCTGTTGTAACACATTCTGTATCCGCACACTGAGGCACGTTTGGCTATAATTTGCTCCTTTTATTTTGTTCTCCACCTCTTGCTAACAACCTGGAGCACTGACTGTCTTAAATGAAATCAGAGTAGAATAGAATAGAATAGGATAGGATAGAATAGAATAGAATAGAATAGAATAGAATAGAATAGAATAGAATAGAATAGAATAGAATAGAATAGAATAGAATAGAATAGAATTAACCAGGTTGGAAAAGACCTTCGAGATCATCAAGTCCAACCTATCATCCAACACTGTCAACTAAGCCAGGACACCAAGCACCCCATCCAGTCTCTTCCTAAACACCTCCAGTGATGATGACTCCACCACTTCCCTGGGCAGCACATTCCAATGGCAAATCACTCTTTCTTTCTGTGAAGAATTTCTTCCTAATATCCAGCCTAAACCTCCCCTGGCACAGCTTGAGACTGTTTAATGCCCATTCAGCTCCACACCTGAGAATAAAACAAGAAGGGCTTATGATAAATGGTTGGACTTGATGTTCTCAAAGGTCTTTTCCAAACAAAAGAATTCTATGATTCTATAGAAGCAAGATAGCTTTTCCCACAAAGATGCTACAGCCCCTCCTGCAGAGAAATCCCTTTTGAAATGAGAAAGAAATCAGGCAGGTACTAAAACCAAAAGACACCCAACTCAGAGCAGCTGCAAAGAAGCCACACTCATCTGACACGGCACTACACAACAGGAGTGGTGCAGTGGGAACGCTGCTGCTGGAGCATAGACCCATGCTACAGCCTAGCTCCCAGGAGCAGAAGCAGAACCTGGAGCACTGACTGTCTTAAAGGAAATCCCAAATTTTGCTCCTTAACCTTCAGCAACAAGCAAACACAGCAGTAATCCAAGAGCTCTAGTGAGAAGCTTTCTCCTACAGCTCTCATAAATAGCCAAGTATGGATTAGAGATCTCCTCAGCATTACTGCCTCCTTTACAGAAGTTCTTTACAGAACATTACTTCCTACCATTTTCGTGCATTCAGCTGCTCTTGGCTGAAAAAATTCCAACCCAAAAAACTCCCACAACCAACAAAACCAACGAGCACAACTGGTGTAGCTACATGGAAAACAAACCAACCAACCAACCCAGCATCCTTGTACATAACCAGCAGCATTGGGCTAGGATTCACCTCCCTTACTTTCAGCCATTGAATCTCAGCCAGTTGCTTTGATTGTTTCTGTAGTCACACAATAGAATCACAGAATTGTTTTGGTTGGATAAGACCTTTAGGATCATTGAGTCCAACCATTCTCTAACTCTACCAAATCTGATGCTACACCGTGCCCCTCAGCACCACACCTCTGCCTCTTTGAAACACCTCCAGGGATGGGGATTCAACCACCTACCTGGGCAGTCTGTTCCAGCATTTGAGAACCCTTTCAGTGAAGAACTTTCTTCTGCTATCCAATCTAAACCTCCCCTGGTGCAACTTGAGACCATTTCCTCTTGTCTGATTGCTTGTAACTAGGGAAGTTAGTTACTAGGAAGGGGGTTCGTACAACAGCCTTGCCACAACCTCCTTTCAGGGAGTTGTAGAGACTGAGAGGGTCCCCTCAGTCTTGTTTTTGCCAGGCTAAACAACCCCAGGTCCTCAGCCATTCCTCACCAGATCTGTTCTCCAGACCCTTCACCATCTTCATTGCCCTTCTCTGGACCCACTCCAGCACCTCGAGGTCTTTCTTGTAGTGAGGGCCCCAAAACTGTTACCCATAGTCAAGGTATGGCTTCACCAGTGCTCAGGGGCACAATCACTGCCTTGGTCCTGCTGGCCACGCTATTCCTGACCTAGAACAGGAAGCTGTTGGCCTTCTTGGCCACCTGGGCACACACTGGCTCATCTTTGGCCAGCAGTTGTTCAATACCTCCAGGTCCTTTTCCACAAGACAGCTTTCCAGCCACTCTGCCCCAAGCCTGGAACGTTCATGGAGTTGTTACCCAAGTGACCAAGTGTTGTGACCTGACACTTGGCCTTGTTGAACTTCATACCACTAGCCTCAGACCATCAATCCAGCCTGTCTAGGACATGCTGCAGAGCCCCTCCTACACTCTGTCAGATCAACACTCCCAACTTAGTGCCATCTGCAAACTTACTGAGAGTGCCCTCAATCCTCAGTGAAGTGGCTATCTCCAGACAGTGATTCATCCCAGCCTCTTTTTGCATCTGATTAACCCAGGCATCTGGCTTTCAAATAGGAGGAGGTACACACAGGACACAGCCCTGTGAAGATGGCTTCTTCCTCCTGTGAACAAAGCTCCTTCTTTTTGTAGTGCAGGGTTACTACTGCTGGAGTCCTGTATTCAGCAGGGGTCAATGCACATGCCTTTGGTGAAACAGAAGTGAGGGAAAAAAGACTCTCAGTCTCCCTGACAGACAGAAAAAGAAGGTATTCATTTTCAGCTGCTTTCTATGAAATAAAAAGATGATAAGTTAGCCTTCTAGAGATGTCATTAAGGCCTTCCTGAAAGCTCACTTCATGTGCTCTCTTGTGTGATAACCTCTGGGACACCACATTTCTGGATACAGTCCCCATCACTCAGCAGTTACTCAACTCAACCCTGAAGCATTTCCAGCTGTAGGGAAACTTTCCTAGATAAACAAATAGGCCTTTAATTAATTCCATACATGTGTGCAAAGCATCACCATTATTCATATGTGCAAGTTCATTAAGAAGATTTTAAAAGCAGCCAATATCTCTTCAAATGAAACCCCATTTTATTTCCAAACCCACAATTTCACTTTTTTTCCCTCCCCTGAAGCTCATGTCTCTTTTGCCTAGTTTGACTCATGTTTGCTCTTGATCTATCAAAACAAAGAGAGAAGAAACACAAGCATCATGTTTGTCATTTGGCAGCATCTGAACATGAGCCAGGTGGCAAAGAAAGCCAACAGCTTCCTGGCATGGATCAGCAATACTGTGACCAGCAGGACCAAGGCAGTGATTGTGCCCCTTCTGCTGAGCACTGGTGAGGCTGCACCGTGAGGACTGACTTTGGTTTTGGGGTCTTCACTACAAGAAAGACCTTGAGGTGCTGGAACCAGAGAAGGGCAACAAAGCTGCTGAAGGGTCTGGAGAAAACAGGTCTTGTGAGGAACGGCTGAGGGAACTGGGGTTGTTTAGTGTGGAGAAAAGGAGGCTGAGGGGAGACCTTCTCACTCTCTACAACTCAGTATCACAGTATCGCTAAGGTTGGAAGAGACCTTGAAGATCATAGAGTCCAACCTGTAACCACAGACCTCATGACTAGACCATGGCACCAAGTGCCACATCCAGTCCCCTCTTGAACACCTCCAGGGACGGCGACTCCACCACCTCCCCAGGCAGCCCATTCCAATGGCGAATCACTCTCTCAGTGAAGAACTTTCTCCTCACCTCGAGCCTAAACTTCCCCTGTTGCAGCCTGAGACTGTGTCCCCTTGTTCTGGTGCTGGAGGTTGGAGCAAGGTGTGTGTTGGACTCTTCTCCCTTGTAAAAAGTGATAAAATGAGAGGAAATGGCCTCAGGTCACAATAGGGGAGGTTTAGGTTGAGAATTAGGAGAAAATTCTTCACTGGGAGAGTTGTCAAGCCCTGGCCCAGGCTCACCAGGGAGATGGTTGAAAGAAGCAGGTGCTTCAAAGAGGCAGAGACGCGCTGCTGAGGGATGTGGTTTAGCACCACACTTGGTAGAGCTAGATAATGGTTGGACTTGATGATTTGAAAGGTTCTTTCCAACTAAAATGATTCTGTGGCTCTATATTTAGAAGTAATAACTATTCATGCATAACTCTGAACGAGCAAACAGTGTCCTTGTAAGACCTCACAGTTAGAAGAAAGCACTTTCATATTAATCAAGTGTTTAAAAAAAAATATCAAAAACCCCAGACATTTGGGAAGTTCTGAGCAGACAAACATATGGCAGATTGAATACTTCTGCACTTTGACTGCTAAACCAGCTGTGGATATAGATGAAAAACAAGCACAGAATATATCTCCCTTGCCATTTCCAGGTGACTGTTTAAGGTCCTTACTATAGAATGGGATGGGATGGAATGGAATGGGATGGAATAGGATAGGATAGGATAGGATAGGATAGGATAGGATAGGATAGGATAGGATAGGATAGGATAGGATAGGATAGGATAGGATAGGATAGGGATAGACCAGGTTGGAAGAGACCTTCAAGATCATCGCGTCCAACCTATCATCCAACCCACCTAATAAACTAAACCACGCAACCAAGCACCCTATCAAGTCTCCTCCTGAACACCTCTAATGATGGTGACTCCACTACCTCCCTGAGCAGCCCATTCCAATGGGCAATCACTCTCTCTGTGTAGAACTTCTTCCTAACCTCCAGCCTAAACCTCCCCTGGCACAGCTTGAGACTGTGTCCTCTTGGTTTGGTGCTTTGATGTCTCCTGTGTTCATAAATGTTCACTTTCATCTCAGTGATAGCCCTTTTTCATAAAAGTTCTGGTTACACTCTAGCAAAATCTCCATTCCTACAAATATTCCAAGATGCCTCCACTCCCAGTATTCATCCTCAATTTGTGTTATAGACACAGTGAAACTCAGCAAAATGAAGAACAAATGTCAAGACATGCCCAAAAAAAAAAAAAAGAAAAAGCAGCATTGTTTCTTGGAAACCCACCAGTGACAGCTGAGGAAAGA
Organism: Picus viridis; assembly: GCA_033816785.1. NCBI lineage: Eukaryota > Metazoa > Chordata > Aves > Piciformes > Picidae > Picus > Picus viridis. Next base: position 23,638,202 of record CM066572.1, read on the forward strand.
CAGACCTTTGGATTAAGAATGGGTGGAAATTAAGGGCCTGAAATCAATTTTACTGGCAATTTGGCAGTCTTCATTTCTATCCCGAGTTCCAAGATAGGAGTTCTTAGGGTTCTGCATCTGAGCTCTAAGAAATATTTCAAATATGCTTCTTGAATCTCTAACTTGAACCGTGTGCACATAGTTAATGAGCCCAGGAAGAAAAGGAGTGGTGTGCTAAAAGCAGAGCAAGGTGGAATCTTTTCCAATTCTTAAGACAACAACAACAGCAAACCCCAATCTTTAGATCCAATCTGATTTATCAGCACCTACACATCTACAGCCCAATGTTCCACGTGCAGGAGTAAGGTATTTTACATTTTGGCTGAACATCCTTGTTTTGTGATTTTTAACTGAAACAAATGGAACAGAGCACTTCAATTACCTCTTAGAAGGTTTAAATTATACAAACATAAATAAAACAAATGGAATTCATGCTGCCTTTATCTAAGGAGAGCAAATGGCATGCTAGCTGTTCTGGGCTTTGGTCTATGAGCTTTCAGCATGACTGTTTATACTGGAAGATTAAAGCAAACATCAAAGAGTAACATTAATCCCCAAAAGACGACTGAGAAATAACAAATCATTAATAAATTTATATCTAGGTGTGGAAAGTCTTTAACTTAAGTCATCAGAAATAATCTTTTCTGTTCTCAGGAGAGAGGGATTCATGACTGGTCAGGTATGAATGGTGTGTGTGACCAAACAGCTTTATTCCTGCAAATAACTGAACTTGACATATCAAGAGGATGAATAGAATAGAATAGAATAGAATAGAATAGAATAGAATAGAATAGAATAGAATAGAATAGAATAGAATAGAATAGAATAGAATAGAATAGAATAGAATAGAATTAACCAGGTTGGAAAAGACCTTCAAGATCATCAAGTCCAACCTATCATCCAACACTGTCAACTAAGCCAGGACACCAAGCACCCCATCCAGTCTCTTCCTAAACACCTCCAGTGATGATGACTCCACCACTTCCCTGGGCAGCACATTCCAATGGCCAATCACTCTTTCTTTCTGTGAAGAATTTCTTCCTAATATCCAGCCTAAACCTCCCCTGGCACAGCTTGAGACTGTTTAATGCCCATTCAGCTCCGCACCTGAGAATAAAACAAGAAGGGCTTATGATAAATGGTTGGACTTGATGTTCTCAAAGGTCTTTTCCAAACAAAAGAACTCTATAATTCTATAGAAGCAAGATAGCTTTTCCCACAAAGATGCTACAGCCCCTCCTGCAGGGAAATCCCTTTTGAAATGAGAAAGAAACCAGGCAGGTACTAAAACCAATTGACACCTAACTCAGAGCAGCTGCAAAGAAGCCACTCTCATCTGACACAGCACTACACAACAGGAGTGGCGTGCTGGGAGTGCTGCTGCTGGAGCATAGAGCCTCACTACAGCCTAGCTCCCAGGAGCAGAAACAGCATAAGAGGATGCAAAGGTTACAAAAGGTTAGAGACATCCTTCTACTTTCACTGCTCAGAATAAAGTTCACTTCTATTTCTTGACAAATATATTCTGCTAAAACTATTTTGATTCTGCTAGTGGAATGCTTTAAATAATACTTCAATTACCAGAAGTACTCATTTTAGAACCACACATTCCCCAGCATTAATTAATAAGTAACCACACATTCATCTACATGAACAAATTGGAGACTTGATGGGGTTCTTGGTTGCATGGTTTAGTTGATTAGATGGTGTTGGATGATGGGTTGGACACGATGATCTTGAAGGTCTCTTCCAACCTGGTTTATTCTATTCTACTCTATTCTACTCTATTCTATTCTACTCTACTCTATTCTAAATATTCTACTCTATTCTACTCTATTCTATTCTACCCTACTCTATTCTATTCTAATTACATTTCAATCACTTCAGCTCTACAGCTGACATTTAGGACTGTGGGGGGAAACAAATTTTGTTTCACAAAAAAATCATGGGGGGAAAAAAATGTTTTTGTTCCCAGGAATGAAAAGTTTCCATTTACTGGAGATCTTTTTTTTTTTTTTTAAGTTTGAGGATGGACAACTTTACTGAATTTAAAATGTATAAAAATGTAGCACATTTTCAATGTATTGAAAATTTAACTTGGTTTAAATCTGGAAAATTTGCCTTTTTTTTTTTTCTTTTTTCTTTCCTTCTTTCTTACTTGAATTCAATGTGAATTTCTGAATGGTTGAGGCATTCCTTCAACCCAAACCATTCTATGATTCTGTATTTGCATTCGCACAGAATCACAGAATCACCAAGGTTGGAAGAGACCTCAAAGATCATCAAGTCCAGCCTGTCACCCAACACCTCATGACTAGACCATGGCACCAAGTGCCACGTCCAGTTCTCTCTTGAACACCTCCAGGGATGGTGACTCCACCACCTCCCTGGGCAGCACATTCCAATGGCGAATGACTCTCTCAGTGAAGAACTTTCTCCTCACCTCCAGCTTGTGCACGTATATGTAATGGAGAAAGACAATACTAAGTACAAAACAGGACACACTGTTTTTGCCAGATTGAAAACAGAAATTGAAATGACCCTGACACTTTGAACCCCTTTTTTCCAGTAGGGCCTTTGAACTATGCTTTGTATTTTCTTGTTGATGATTCTGATGTAAAATTCCAGTTCTGCTTTTCTTTCACCTACCGGCTCCAAGCAGAAATCACTTGCATTACAATACAATACAATACAATACAATACACCAGGTTGGAAGAGACCTTCAAGATCATCGCGTCCAACCCATCAACCAATCCAACCCACCCAACAACTAAACCATGCAGCCAAGCACCCCATCAAGTCTTCTCCTGAACACCTCCAATGAAGGTGACTCCACCACCTCCACGGGTAGCCGATTCCAATGGGCAATCACTCTCTCCGTGTAGAACTTCTTCCTAACATCCAGCCTAAACCTGCCCTGGTGCAGCCTGAGACTGTGTCCTCTTGTTCTGGTGCTGGCTGCCTGGGAGAAGAGACCAACCTCTGCCTGGCTACAACCTCTCTTCAGGTAGTTGTAGAGAGCAATAAGGTCACCCCTGAGTCTCCTCTTCTCCAGGCTAAGCAACCCCAGCTCCCTCAGCCTTTCCTCATAGGGCTTGTGTTCCAAACCCCTCACCAGCTTTGTTGCCGGAGAGATAGAACATATTCTTCCATGCACATCCAAGGATAGATGGAACATACTCTTCTATGCACATCCAAGGATAGATAGAACATACTCTTCCATGCACATCCAAGGATAGATAGAACATACTCTTCCATGCACATCCAAGGATAGATAGAACATACTCTTCCATGCATATCCAACAGAACTCAGGAATTTTGAAAACTAAATAAATAAACATTCAAAACAAACCCCTCCTTAAACAAAACACATACATTCTTAGAATCATAGAAGTGTTTTGCTTGGAAAAGACTTTTAGGACCAGCAAGTCCAACCAGTGTCTAACTCTACCAATTCTGATGCTAATCCATGTCCCTCATTACCACATCTCTTTTAAACACCTCCACTGAAAATGGGAAAGGTCATGCAGAGAAGTTACCACAGAGTCTTTTGATTCTGAAAAATTATGGAACTAAAATGTTCCTAATGTCTTCCTAAGACTGATTCTACGATTGGATAACGTGTAGCAGATGAAGTTATTTTTCCTCTCACTGAAATTCTGTAATGTGCTATTGTGACAGTTCAGGCTGTGCCTTTAGGAAAAGGATAGCTGCAGAATTCTCTAGCTGAATGTTTAGGTGTAAAAAGGAAAGCAAAGATTAATTCTAACTCAATTTCATTGGTCAGATGTGAGATGAACCATAGCAAATATCTCTAGGATTCTTTCTCTCACTCACTCCGGCTTCAGGCTGTCTGACTTTTCGCTTCTTAGCCAGAGAGCATGTAACTGACCCTGGAATGGAACTGATGAGAACAACTAACTTTCTTAACAACTGCTTTTGAGCTAAGGAATTTCCCTTAATATCCTTTTTTTCTCTCTTTCTTCTTTTTCACCTAATTAACTACTAGGGGAAAGGGAAGGAGGGGGAGAGAGGTCTGGGGGAGAACCCGAGGTGGGATCCTCCTCTGCAGGATCTGTGTTTGTGTTATTTCCTGTAAATTCTTGTATGATGTTGTAAACACTGTATATTTTGTACACATTCATTGCATTCCATTGTAGAGTGCAGTTTTGCTTGTAAAATACAGCTCTCCATTTGCTTCTCCATCTGAGTTTGGCTGTGCTTTATTGTTAGTGTGTGGGGGCTGAAGCATCACACCACTACAGTTATTGGAACCAAAAAATGACCACTGAAATGCAGTGAGGGACAAGTGAGCTTGGGAACTTGAACCACAGAGTATATTTGGGCTATCAACCAACCAATTTAACATTGCCTAGGAGAAAGAACAGCAACACTTCTATTACTGGAAATGTGAATGGCTTTTGTTGTTATTTTCAAATCCCCTGCCCTAGGTTTATTTGGGAGAACTCAGAACTTCCCCACAAAAAATACATTCTTTGTTAAAAGAATTAAAGCACTAAAGCACAACTTTGAGATAAAATTTTTTGAGCATCTCTGTCCATCAGCTAGAAAACTGAATGTCATTTGCAAGGGAAACCAATTGTGGCAAAAAAGCTCTAATCAATCTGCACTGGAATGAAATTACATTCCTACTCTTGGGCCAAGTACTAAGACTCCTTTAATTTCAAAGAATTGACGAGCACATGAGTGACAGGGCTGACCTTTTCACAGAACTGACTGCTTTCATCATTGCATTTCATACTGGAAAAAACCAAACAAGCAAACAAACAAAAAGATGGAATGGAGAAGTGTGCTTACAATAAGAGAAACTTTGTGATTACAATTCATGAGAGCATAGTATTACAGTATTACAGTATTACCAAGGTTGGAAGAGACCTCGAAGATCATCGAGTCCAACCTGTAACCACAAACCTCACAACTAGACCATGGCACCAAGTGCCACATCCAGTCCCCTCCTGAACGTCTCCAGGGACGGCGACTCAACCACCTCCCCGGGCAGCCCATTCCAATGGCGAATCACTCTTTCGGTGAAGAACTTTCTCCTCACCTCAAGCCTAAACTTCCCTGGTGCAGCTTGAGACTGTGTCCCCTTGTTCTGGTGCTGGCTGCCAGGGAGAAGAGGCCAACCCCTTCCTGGCTACAACCTCCTTTCAGGTAGTTGTAGAGAGCAATAAGGTCTTCCCTGAGCCTCCTCTTCTCCAGGCTAAACAATCCCAGCTCCCTCAGCCTCTCCTCATAGGGCTTGTGCTCAAGGCCTCTCACCAGCCTTGTTGCCCTTCTCTGGACACGTTCAAGTGTCTCGATGTCCTTCTTAAACTGAGGGGCCCAGAACTGGACACAGGACTCAAGGTGCGGCCAACCAAAGCAGAGTACAGGGGCACAATGACCTCCCTGCTCCTGCTGGCCATACTATTCCTAATGAGGGCCAGGATGCGGTTGGCCCTCTTGGCTGTCTGGGCACACTGCAGGCTCATATTCAGCCTCCCATCAACCAGCACCCCCAGGTCCCTCTCTGCCTGGCCGCTCTCCAGCCTCTCTGACCCCAGCCTGTAGCACTGCATGGGGTTGCTGTGGCCAATGTGCAGAACCCGGCACTTGGATGTGTTAAATCTCATGCCATTGGACTCTGCCCATCTGTCCAGTCATGGGTTCCTTGATGCCAGGAAAGGAGTTTTTCCCCTGCTCTTGATATAAGAAAAACACATAGAAATTCCATCTCCCTCTTCAGGGAAGAGCTTAGTTAACTACAGTTGCTACAGGAAACAGAGACATGAATTGCAAAGGGTTAGCTATTTATTAGTGGAGGAAGTCTATCTAAAAGAAGACAGAGGTGAGACTGTCAAGACAGATTTTCCTAACAATTTCCAGAAATTTCAGTCATGTGGATAGAAATTCTCCTGTGGTAACTTGCACTCAGGTGTCATACCCTAGAAAGCTCTGTTCAGTTTCCTAGGTAAGACAAAAACACCTCTTCTGTTTTTTCTATTTAGAGATATTATTTTCATATATATATAGATATATCTCAACCACATGTAAATACAAGCTCATAGAACATACTGGCTAGAGCTTTTGTTCCATTCAATAGTTAAATTGTGTGCATCTTTTCACAAGAGCACTGTGTTCCAGTATGCAAAGTGCATGATATAATCACCATCTTGGAAAGAATGGACAACCCAAAGAACAGCCTCTTCTGAATAAATGCATTTTGATCCAGGGCTCCAAGTGTTTGCATCAGCTGCTCACCTCCCATGGGACAAAGAGAGGGTCAGCATACAAACACAACCATCAGTTCTCCAAATGTGATCAAACTGGGTGTTGCAATATGTCCTGCCCAGGTTTGTCACTTTTAACAAGGACTTAGATAACGTTTTGGAGGTACTAATACTTCCAATTCTGATGTCACTAATCAATACATGTGTGCACAATATTTAAGCAGTGCACCATCACCAAAGTTGAAGCAGTTCATTCTCACATGGCTAACAGTCTGTTAACAAAAAATTAAGGATGACATACAAAGCTAAGACCACTACTTAAACATTTACTAGAGGTGGCAACACACTAAAACAATCAAGAATTGCACCTCTCAGGGTAGTGAAGATACTTGGTTTTTAACTGAGGAAGATCTCAAAGCAGATTTTTGAAAGGTATTCTCACATTTCAGCTGGTGTGGATATTTCTTTGAAGGTGAAGAGCAGTGACTAGTTCCCACTGAAGTCACACACAGACTACTGTGCACCCTTGAAATATCTGGAGAGGTCTCATGGGATCCAAAGAGAAGGATTAATTGGGGAGGTCTCAATGGGCTCCAAACAGAAGGATTAATTAGGGTTTCTAGGATAAACTTCATTATGTCCTTACTAACTTCCTATAAATCATTGAATCATAGTATTGCTGGAATGGAATGGAATGGAATGGAATGGAATGGAATGGAATGGAATGGAATGGAATGGAATGGAATGGAATGGAATGGAATGGAATGGAATGGAATGGACCGGACCGGACCAGGTTGGAAGAGACCTTTGAGATCATTGTGTCCAGCCCATCATCCAACACCATCTAATCAACTAAACCATGACATCAAGCACCCCATCAAGTCTCTTCCTAAACACTTCCAGTGATGGTGACTCCACCACCTCCCTGAGCAGCACTTTCCAAAGGGCAACCACTCTCTCCGTGTAGAACTTCTTCCTAACATCCAGCCTAAACCTGCCCTGGTGCAGCCTGAGACTGTGTCCTCTTGTTCTGCAGCTGGTTGCCTGGGACAAGAGACCAGCCCCCACTTGTCTAGAACCTCCCTTCAGGTAGTTGTAGAGAGCAATAAGGTCTCCCCTGAGCCTTCTCTTCTCCAGGCTAAGCAACCCCAATGGAAGTCCAGGTGTGCTCTTTATCAGGACATGACCAGGCCTTAGCTGTTTTCTTCATGCCAGCACATACATAATTTTACATAGCTACTTCTGTGGAAGAGGAATCATCCCACCAGTCGCTGGTAATCATCACTTTATAATATCATACGGCAATGTCATCTAATGATGCATCTGAGGCCAGGGCAAACACTGTTAGCTGAAGACCTGAGAATTTCCATGGACCAGAGCACTTATGGCCCAAATAAATAAGATAATAAAAGAGGTGAGAAAGTTAATAAGTTTGATCAATATTGTCAAGTTGATATTAACTGATGAAGATAGGAAAGACAGTTCCCTATGCTTGAATGCACACACAGCACTCCAGTGGATGTCTGCTAGCATCCCCTGGCCACGTTAATCCACAGAGGATATGAGTTGTTACAACATCCGAATGCCTGCTCTCTTTGCTATTACAAGCTCTTGCAACTCACATAATTAGTTAAGGAAGTTTCGTGCCTTAACCTGCCATGTATCAGCAACAGATGAGCAGGCAGCAAATGTACTGATAATGAGTACTGTTGTCATAGCTCATGGCATGATCCTTGGCAATTGAACCTTGAGCATACTAGTTGTTACGTAAAATGCATTAGTTTTAAACCCCCATCACATCTGCCCTGACAGTTGCACATAAACAGATCTGACTTGCTAAGCTTGCAGTAATTCTCTTTTCCAAATAGCTCTTCACAGTCTTCTCACATAAACAAAGGCAGTGTAAAAGCAATAAATCATAAACAAGGAGAAGCATTACATTTTTTGGAGAGTAACCTCAGTCTGTTTTCCTTCCTTACAGGTTGCATGCCTTCTGAGCAAAGATCTCCTGGTCCTACACATCAGAGACAATATCTACCACTAGTGTGTGCAGAACATGGACCTGTTTTCCTCATGTTTAGCATCTGAGGCTGCTATGATGAAGATCTGAGTGTTGAGCCAGCAGGCAGTCCAAGGTAGAGTGGAGCAGTAGGCTGGACCAGCAAGCAGGAGGTTCAAGGCAGATTTATGACTGAGTCCCAATCCTGAACTGTGACAGCACAGCTGCAGACTGGTGGGCCAAGAAGCCAGCAGAAGGGAACTTGTCACTGGTGGGACAGTGACACATGACAGCCACTTTGCTGATAGTGGGACAGATTTCACGTTGCCTCAAGTAAGCTAGCATCTCACAGGGCTTCACTGGCATGCAAGATGTTGCCCAGGTGGCCAAGAAAGCTAACAGTTTCCCGTTCTGGATCACGAATAGTGTGGCCAGCTGGACCAGGGAAGTGATTGTGCCCCTGTACTGAGCACTGGTGAGGACACTCCTTGAGGATTAGGTTCAGTTTGGGGGCTCTCACTACAAGAAAGACCTTAAGGTGCTAGGTTGGGTCCAGAGAAGGGCAACAGAGCTGGTGAAGGTCTGAAGAACAGGTCTGGTGAGGAGCAGCTGAGGAAACTGGGGTGGTTTAGTGTGGAGAAAATGAGGCTGAGGGGAGACCTTCTCACTCTATCCAACTCCCTGAAATGAGAGTGGAGCCAGGTGGGGGCTGGTCTCATCCCCCTAGTAAAAAGTGACAGGATGAGACAACATGGCCTCAGATTACACCAGGGGAGGTTTAGGTTGGATATAAGAAGAACTGAAACCCTTCACTGGAAGGGTTCTCAACCACTGGAACAGGCTCCCCAAGGAAATATTTGTATCCTCATCCCTGGAGGAGTTTCAAAGAGGTGGAGGTGTTTCAAAGATGCAGAGGTGTGGTGCTGAGGGACATGGTTCAGCACCAGGCTTGGAAGATTAAGACTTGGCAGGTTGGACTCAATGATCTTAAAGGTCTTTTCTACTCAAGACAAGTCTATGTTTCTATGATCTCCTCTCTGGTTTTGCCCTGTGTAAAGCAACACAGGAAAAAGCCTCAAAAATGAAGGTGATGTAAACTGCTAAAGCCCACACCTTGGCTAAGCAGAGAAAGGGGCTGACTGGAAGGTGTCCTGCATTTCTTTCTTTTAGCCACCCTGTAGCTTAACTACCTCTCATCACAATACTAAAATTCTAATTCCAAGGTCTCTCTCCCATAAAATGATCACAAAGTTTATTTGCTGGGGTGTTTTTTCAGCTTTCCACATGCTGGTTTTTTCAGCTTGGGTACATAGGCTGACAACCACACTCTGATTAAAAAAGACAAATTATGAGCACAGAATTAGACTCCCACTCTAAATTCAGAACTGCAAAATGAATGGTCTGATTTTCAGAAGTCCTTACACATAACAACTGCCACAGATGTCAGCAAACCCTTTAACGCAGAGGTTGACTTCCGTGCTTCAGAAATAGGTCACTTGTTCAGGTACCTAAATATAGGTTTAGAAGAGTAGGCACAGCCTTTATTAGTTTTTAAATACTTAGGTTCAATGTTCAAAGCAGGTTATTGCTCCAGGTCCTGCAAGAGAATTTGCAGGGCTTAGGCATTGACCCAAATTTGGTAAGAAGATAAAGTCCAGGGGTGCACAGAGCCGGCGCTGCAGTCCTCCACACCTACCACAGGTCTTCAGGAGACCTGAGGAGTCTCAGCATTTTGTTCTAGCGAGCCTGTGAATGACCCTGAGAGCTCAACAGCAGCCTCTGCCTCAGCTGCTCTTTGTTCTCCACCTGGTATTCCCTAAAACACAGCCTCAAGCTGCACCAGGGGATGTTTAGGCTGGAGGTTAGGAGGAAGTTCTACACAGAGAGAGTGATTGCCCATTGGAATGGGCTACCTGAGGAGGTGGTGGAGTCACCATCACTGGAGGTGTTCAGGAGGAGACTTGATAGGGTGCTTGGTGCCATGGTTGAGTTGATTAGGTGGTGTTGGATGATAGGTTGTGTTCAGGAGGAGACTTGATAGGGTGCTTGGTGTCATGGTTGAGTTGATTAGGTGGTGTTGGATGATAGGTTGGACACGATGCTCTTGAAGGTCTCTTCCAACCTGGTCTATTCTATTCTATTCTATTCTATTCTATTCTATTCTATTCTATTCTATTCTATTCTATTCTATTCTATTCTATTCTATTCTATTCTATGCCATTCCATCCTATCTTATCCTATCCTATCCTATCCTATCCTATCCTATCCTATCCTATCCTATCCTATCCTATCCTATCCTATCCTAAAACACTGAATTAAATCAATAGCAAATTCATGGCTGGATGCAAGAAACTCAGGCAAGGATTAAAATGCCACTGCAATGTATTTAAAAAGCATGAACATGGAGAAATTATTAGTTGCATGGGTTTGGTTGCTTACAGTGCTGTAATGCACATAACTATAGAAATTAGCAGGAAGGAGCAGATTTTTCTCTTGGCACTTTGCTTTGATTCACCTACAAAAGATGCACGTTTGGGTTTGTGTGTGTCTGTCTGGCTAATTTGCTGCCAGGAGGTAGAAAGATTAATAGAGGAACAACTTTTTCAAATGATAGACCTGGGATCCACTGAGATACCCACACTAGAGCCATAATCAGATGGGAACCTCAACATTTTCATGATGTGTAGAAGATGATCCTTCCTGAAGTCACATTTTGGGAGTCCAATTTTTTGTTGCTTTATGTGCACTCAATGCTATAGATCCAGCCACATGAGAGGTGATTTTTTTTGCCCTTCTCCCACAGCTTTCAGGTGAAAGACTTCTTATCTCCCTGCTTTCATCCTGACAAAGCTATTCAGCATTACTCCTTCAAAACCAAATCTTTGTGGTTCTGCCCCTAATTTTCCCTCTCTTTCAATCAAAGAAATGATGTTTGGAAGCTAAAGAGTTCAACAACCTAGGGGGGAAAAAGGAAAAAAAAAAAAGATGGCCTTCATCTCTAGTTGGAAGACATAAAGAACTGCCAACAGGTCAATATCAATAGTCTGTTTACTCCCTCTTTCTTCCTTAAGTCATCTTCTGCAAGATTTAGCATGCTCTTTAATGGTCAGCTGGATATCCATAAATCTGTTGGTCTACTCTCTAGCATACTCTACCAAGAAATGGCATCCTGTGCAAAGTCCATTACTAATATAGAAATGTACATTGTTCCTGCACTGGCAAAAAAATGGCAGCCAGCAAGACTTTGGGTGACAGGATGCAAGATGATGCTTGATGTCAGCTCCTATTGAGGGGGTGCCGGGGTGTGTGACAGGAGCACCAACAGAAAAGTCTTACTCCTACCACATCTGTTTCTAAGGGGTCCATAAAATTCACAGTGCAAATATCTCAGTGTAACTGCAATGATGTGCACAGGAATTGACAGATCTGAGGAATCTCATGAATCTGTTGAGAACTGAGAAAACAATGTGTGTTGTGGCCAGCTGAGGCAGGCAGGCTGCACAATAGCAAAGGGCAGCATATTCAGGCGCAACAACAGGCAGCAGGAGGGAGTGACCCTTCATACTGTTTACCGTGCTTTTGAAATATTATAACATGCAAGTTTTAACAGCACAGCCCTGGGAGGAAGAGAGATCCAAATCCAGGCTTGCACTCTGGTCTGGAGAATCCAGGAGGAGCCATTCGGAACCAGCAGATTGCCCAAGGGGTCCAGAACAATCTCTTGGGACTGCAGTCCTGGCTGCTCTCCTCCTACTGTATCCTTGCCCTGAGTGGTCTCAGGCAGAGGTCAGAGCCTCAGCATCGGGGAGCCCAGAGCCTCAGGTGATTCAGTCAGATCTCAGCTGGCAGAAGCCAGACATGTGCTTCCCAGCTTCCTCTCTTCTTCCCCTCTCCCCCCACCTTCCACTGTCTCTTTTTTTGTTTGTTTGTTTTCCTTTTTCCTCTCTCCCCATGCAACACTTCCCTAGAAACCTGACAGATTTAACAAGTCATGGAGAGAAAGAAGGTTTTATCAGCCAGGAAGACAACCAAGACAACCATTCAGATTTCCATGCATGAGCAAGCAGCAGGCTTCTCCCTACCCACCCACCTCCCAGGAGCCATGAAGGGAGGGAAGAAAATGAATACCCTTTCTGCATTCACTTTTTTATATGCTTGCTTTTTTCCCCATACTGTTTAAACTACCTGGATGGATTACCAAGTGACCAGAGCGTAGACAGAAAGGTGCAGGATGCTGAGAGCAGGGATGTTGTCATGGAAACAGAGAGGGAGCCCCTGTAATTAGAAACTTGGAGGCAAGTAATTAAAAATGCCCAGAAGCCAGGGACAAGGGTTTGATTCCACCCTGTCACCCTGAGGCAGATTTCAAATGAAGATGAAACCTTCTGCCTCATGCTCGTAATTAATGATTCCAATGCACTGCCAGGCACAGGGATTCACAGCCTCTGCATTCACCTGAGGGAGAGTCCTGGGTGAAACAGAATACTGAATCATCATTTTCCTGGGCATTTTGCTACCTGTTTATCTGTAGAGACAGTGTATAAATGGAACAAAATCCCTAACCAAATGAAGATAACCCTGTGACAACAGGTTCATTTGGTGTCTGTTACTCACGATGTAAATTGCCAATGAGTTAAAATGTCCTGCAAATGTACCTGCCCATGCACAAAGACCTGCTTGACTCCTTAGAGGGTGAGTGGTGATATGATTTACAGCAAAAATCAGGAAAGAATTTACTCACTTGCTAGAAGAAACAAAAAAACCTCCCAGCCTTGCTCCTTCAGCTTGCAAATACTCGTGGTTCAGCATGAAAACTGAAATTGTAACTTGCCTCCCTCAGCACTAGCAAGCACATAATTATGCACTGTTAATTTATTTGCATCCATTACATCCACATGGGTACTTCAGTATCCATGTGAGCTCACGGAGACAGATGTGCTGCTACAGGCAGGGTCCTATACGCTACACGATTTGGTGACGCTGCAGTTTATCCCTTGCTGCAAAATTTGTTCCAGGTACTCAGCTTTCCTCACACACAAAAGCAGCTCTAGCAAAGCCTTTGTGGTGCAAGGAAAAGCCTGAGAATGTGAGCTGAATATCAACTGCCACAGCTGTGTCTTCCTGCACTAGCAAGCAGACCAAAACAGAGATCTCAGCAGCATCAGTTATCTTAAAGGGTGGTAACTCAAGAACTGAGAAATGATAATCACAAAGTATGGGAACACCACAAAATAATATAGTAGGAGTAACAGAATCATAGAATCATTAAAGGTTGGAAACAACCTCTAAGACCATCAAGCCCCTATAAAAATCTGAATTTTCATTTAAGCATACCTGAGGTTACTGCAGAAATGCCTCAATTCACAGTATCACAGTATTGCCAAGGTTGGAAGGGACCTCAAAGATCATCGAGTCCAACCTGTCACCACAGACCTCATGACTAGACCATGGCACCAAGTGCCACGTCCAATCCCCTCTTGAACCCCTCCAGGGATGGTGACTCCACCACCTCCCTGGGCAGCACATTCCAATGAAAAATGACTCTCTCAGTGAAGAACTTTCTCCTCATCTCGAGCCTAAACTTCCCCTGGTGCAGCTTGAGACTGTGTCCTCTTGTTCTGGTGCTCGTTGCTAGAGAGAAGAGGCCAACCCCTTCCTGGCTACAACCACCTTTCAGGTAGTTGTAGAGAGCAATGAGGTCTCCCCTGAGGCTCCTCCCAGCTCTGATGCAGAATCCAGTGATTTTGGCACAAATTCTGTATGTACATGGCTTGGTACTAGGATGCTTTTCACCCATAAATCCCCGCAGTGATGTGTGCACAAACCTAAATGCAGGATTTTTTTAGTGCATGGTTTGCAGGAAATATTTTTGTAAGTAGTGCAATGCATCTCATAACCAGAACTTAGACACATGAAAACATAAAATGATCGATGTGTATGGCATCTTTCTACACTGAAAGTTTTCCAGAGTGATTTTTCTCTCCTGAATGTTGTCCACTCTATTGTATTTTGTACTATGTGCACACTAAAGGAAAGCATTCACTGTTGTGAACTCAGTAACAAAAAAAAACACAACAATATGCAGATGAGAAAGCAGACTGTGGTTTAAAGGTGTTGAGGAATCAGATAACATCAGTATTATTTTAAAGCATGGTAAAGTCTGACATTTTAAGGGAGTAAGGAGCACAAGTGACCTCAACTCTGTCCTTGGTGGCTATGACTTTGAAAGTCTGATTACAGCCATCTTCACTTGCGGCGAGGAAGAGGCCATTCATTCAGCTCAGCCCTGGCAGCCTGCCTCGCTTTGGGAGCTAGTTTTGTGTTGCAGACTTTCAGGGGAAGAAGACAGTGGCAGATTCTACAATAGCAGCTACCACATTTCATGAAAGGAAAGAGTCTTATTACTGCAGTCATTTGTTGCCATAGCTTCCCACGTTAAAGCCAAAGAAACCATTAGAGCATTGAATGTGTGCGCTATACTTCATTGCAGTTTCTGAGGGTTTGACTTCCAGCCATTTGTTCTTCTTCCTTTAGGATATTTTCAACCCAGGAGAACATTTAGATATTGATGTAATCAAGTCCCTGATAAACTGTCTGCTGTGAAGACCTGTCAAGCAGGAAGTATCCTGGGAAGAGGAAAATCTAATTCTGGTGAGGCTAGTTCTGTAGCATCACCTTTTCAGAGCATCCCACCTTGCATCTCTGTAATTTTGGACTCACAAGTTGGCTCTCATCTTGACAGAAATAAAAGAGAATACAATAGAAGAATAGAACAGAACAGGTTGGAAGAGACCTTTGAGATCATCGAGTCCAACCTATCATCCAGCACTGCCTAATCAACTAAACCATGGCACCAAGCATCCCATCCAGTCTCTTCCTAAATCATCACTTCTGTCAGATGATGCTGCCTTCTGCCCTCTCCTTACAGGTCTAGAATGCCTTTATGTGCATCAGAGTGGTTTTTATTCCTCTAAGGAGCAAAAAACTGTGTCTCTCTCTCTCCACCAAGGAATACAGCAACTTTAAGCTTATTTTAAAGATTGGCAAACAGAAGCACAGAGAGGGATTACACCTTGCTCTGTATCACATATTAGACAAGGGTAGACCCCTGTAACCTAAGTCTCCTAGATAAATCCAGCAATGTATTAGTAACACTAATGTCTCAAACTCTTACTGCTGGTTGCCTTCACTACACACAGTGTCAATTTTCATAGTTTCAGATGATAGAATAGAATAGAATAGAATAGAATAGAATAGAATAGAATAGAATAGACCAGATCAGATTGGAAAAGACCTTTGAGATCATCAAGTCCAACCTATCACCCAACACTATCTACTGGTTGATAGTAGGCTAAACATGAGCCTGCAGTGTGTCCAGGTGGCCAAGAAGGCCAATGGCATCCTGGCCTGTATCAGAAACAGTGTGGCCAGCAGGAGCACGGAGGTCATTCTGCTCCTGTACTCAGCACTGGTTAGGCCACACCTTGAGCACTGTGTCCAGTTCTGGGCCCCTCAGTTTATGAAAGATGTCAGCTTGCTGGAAGGTGTCCAGAGAAGGGCAGCAAAGCTGGGGAGGGGTTTGGAGCACAAGCCCTATAAGGAAAGGCTGAGGGAGCTGGGGTTGCTTAGCCTGGAGAAGAAGAGGCTCAGGGGAGACCTTATTACTGTCTACAACTACCTGAAGGGAGGTTGTAGCCAGGTGGGGGCTGGCCTCTTCTCCCAGGCAACCAGCACCAGAACAAGAGGACACAGTCTCAAGCTGTACCAGGGGAGGTTTAGGCTGGGTATTAGGAAGAAGTTCTTCACAGAAGGAGAGATTGGCCATTGGAATGTGCTGCCCAGGGAGGTGGTGGAGTCACCATCACTGGAGGTGTTTAGGAAGAGACTGGATGGGGTGCTTGGTGCCATGGTTTAGTTGATTAGATGGTGTTGGACGATAGGTTGGACTTGATGATCTCAAAGGTCTCTTCCAACCTGGTTAATTCTATTCTAATCAACTAAACCATGGCACCAAGTGCCCCATCCAGCCTCTTCCTAAACACCTCCAGTGATGGTGGATGTCCCTAGCATCTCTTTTTTTTTTTTTTTTTTTTTCAGTCTGATTCCCTGCAAATCACTTGCAGATTCAATGCAAATCCACTAGAATGGGATTTTGTTCTGCTTTGGTTTCTTAAAAGAGAGGAAATCTGTACAGGTGGCAAACCAGACCACTATTACTTTTATTTTAGGAGGCTCTGCTTAAGGTTCATATCAAACAAAACGAAACCAGAAATAGCTGAGAATACCAGGGGGGGGAAATAGGAAAACAAAAACAAGAGGATTTTTCAGACAGAAAACATCCACAGTGAGTATTCTGAATACACCAATCCCCCAGACTAACAGAAAAGCAATCTCCTACCAACAAGGTATTGATCTCCTCCATGTTGCATGCAGCAGCATTTCCTGGAAGTGTCAGATGGTGGATTTATCAACTTTGTAAACACCAGGAGCACAGATGTGCACTTAGTGAATCGTCTCTGCATTACAGGTGCCACGCAGCCTCGTGTCATGTGGGATTTGAAATAAGCAGCCTGTGCTTTCTAAGTTTAATGATTTCATTACTGTGAAGTCTCGATGCAGCCTTGCAGTAGGAAGCCAACTAGTTGGTGGTCAAGTCAGGCAAAACTGATTCACGTCACAGGTGCAACCCAACAGAGAGCACACATCGAGCTGCATTCTTCTTCTTCCAGGGGAGAAAAAAAAACCCAACCAAATGGTTATGTTCCACAGGCTGCCAAATTATCACTTTCTAGAGCAAAAATTAACGAGGATGCTAAAAGATGCGAGGAGTGGACAATCGTATGGAAGATTCAGTAACTGTTCAGTTGTTTAGTATCAACACTGTGCTTTCCAAAGAATAAAGTGAGTGGCTTATCAGATGTGATGTGAATCTGTCAGAAAGATACAAGCCAAGTGTTTTATAGCAGAAACAGTTTAGAGAAATTGTTCATCATTTACCATCTGCAAGGGGCATCTACTTACTACACATGTCCTCAATATGGAGCCCATTAAGTGCACCTTCACAGCAGTGACAGATTTCTCCTGACAAGTTATCAAACCTCACAGAATAATTTGTCTGCTAATGTCCATAAAGCAGTGTCTTACAGTGGCAGCAAAGATAGGGGGATTTCAGGCCCACGGTGAAATTTAGTGGCCTAATCATCAGCAGCTAGTGTCACTGAAGCATCCAGGACAAAGAGGATGGCAGACATGAGCATCCCTGAACCAAAGCATCAGCTGGTGCCTGGGACTCATATGGAATTCCCTGAGGAATACAAAATAGTATCAAAGCATCCTACTCCAGACACAACACTTGCTTATGTGCTTCTCTCCCAGGGACCACACTTAACCTCAGAAATTATGACAATGAAACTGAAAGACAAAGCTGATTTAGGAAAAGTATTGGGCCTTTAATGTTGTGTTTTCTCCACCACTTTATTTGGAGGCCAAGAGATTGTGGCCATGCACAGGGTGATCTTGGGCTCCCCCATAATCAGAATCTGTTATGGAGACAGGCTAACATTGGTAGGATTGTGAGAATAACCATTAGGATGCACTGCCCTGTGCTCCAAATGCCAATGTCGTCCTTCTCCTCTGTCATAGCACTGCTGGCAGCAACCATAGAATCATTTTGGTTGAAAAAGACCTTTAAGATCAGAGTCCAGCTATGGCTGCTCATCCCACAGTTCAAGGTATTCACTTCATTTCAAATCCCAGGCTGGACTGGGAGCAAAAGTGTGTGCCCATGTGAATAACTGCACAAGTACATGTGGGGCTGTGGGGGGCACATAATTACACGTTCATGCCTGTCCACCTGCCTGCCTATAGCTATATGAGAAAGCTTCAATAAGGTTTTACTATCTATCTACAGAATTTCTCAGGTGTCTCTTGATTTTTATGCTATTCATAATGCACATAACCTCAACAAGCAATTCCACAACTGCTTCAAACTAAAACTGATTAGCCCAATGCCCTCTGGGTACACACCTCCCTGAATACTGCTACCATATTTAACTAGGAAAAGAGAAATCCTTACATTTGCTTTGGTAACTGCTTTGCAGCAGTTTAAACCCCACTGAAGGCTAAAACCATTTCCAAGAATGTAAAGCAGGAGTTGATCCATGTTTACTACTCTGACTTTCCTCACCACCTGTCAAATTATAGATTTTCTCTCTATGTATATTGCTAGATATTAGGCACTAAATAGAAGGAAAGCTTTACAGACCTGACATTGCTGCCTCAAAAGGTCAAATAAACCTAAAGACAAGCCTGAGTAAGGGAGTCAAGACCAGATCACAGCTTTGATTAAAGACTGAAAGATTCCAAGCAGTTTCAGGGATGTCTGGCAAATGATTATTATCTGTACAAATAAGACACATCTGAGACAACTTGAGAATGAAACAGCAGAAGGATGGCAGCAGTCTGAAATAACAGAAGATCTTACACCAGAGAGAGTATACTGAGGAGGACACAGTGTGGATGGAGTGGTTCTATCTGGTAGCATTCAGGATCTGCATATCCACTCCCACCAGCAGCTAAATGTTGTCATTTGTTGTGTAGGCATTTTCCTCTATTTTAACTTCCTCCAGAGTAACAGTTGTAGCTGGACTCAAATTTAGGAGCTCAGCTTTCTTTTGAGTATCACAGTATCGCCAAGGTTGGAAGGGACCTCAAAGATCATCAAGTCCAACCTGTCACCACAGACCTCATGAATAGACCATGCCACCAAGTGCCACGTCCAGTCCCCTTTTGAACACCTCCAGGGATGGTGACTCCACCACTTCCCTGGGCAGCCTATTCCAATGGTGAACAACTCTCTCAGTGAAGAACTTCCTCCTCATCTCGAGCCTAAACTTCCCCTGGTGCAGCTTGAGACTGTGTCCCCTTGTTCTGGTGCTGGTTGCTTGAGAGAAGAGACAAACCCCTTCCTGGCTACAACCACCTTTCAGGTAGTTGTAGAGAGCAATGAGGTCTTCCCTGAGCCTCCTCTTCTCCAGGCTAAACAACCCCAGCTCCCTCAGCCTCCCCTCACAGGGCTTGTGCTCAAGGCCTCTCACCAGCCTTGTTGCCCTTCTCTGGACACGTTCAAGTGTCTCGATGTCCTTCCTAAATTGAGGGGCCAAGTAAGTTAAGTATCACACTGGGGCTAATCATTAAAAATATAATCTCCTTAAGAAGAATTCTAACATAAGCAAAATAGGAGGAGCTTATGAAGGCAGCAAAACTAACAGATTTGGAGTTGATTTACTGTCCTTAGAGTTAGAGAGCATGAAAAACATATTGGCATGAAAAATTTATTGGCTATTACAAAGCCTTTAGTCATTTTTTTTCCAAGAATCAGTCTGTGCCAGTAGATCACAGATGTTTTTATGGTGTGCCTGTTATTGCATTTCCCTCTCCTTTTTACTCTTGGAACAGAATTTTAAGTGACCTTACAATGATGTATTTTTAAATCACAAGTAGCAGGAAAGGCCACCAAAACGATCTCCTTTAGCAAATAGTGTGCTCAGGAAAACAAACCCAAAATATCTGTCTGTTCCTCTGGCTCGCTCATGCACCACAATAAAACAACAACACACTCTTGGAGGCTGTCAAATCTTAGATTAATAATTAATGGTCATCAAATGATAAACAGAACCTGTCACTGTTCTGTTGCTGAAGGCTAAAGACTAACAGGAAACTGAGCAATGTTAAGCACACAGCTTAATGGGTGCGTTGCTTACAAGGGGAAAACGTAGCCAAAATTCACACTAGATGGAAAGGTTCAGGCCTGTTTTAAAAAGAAAAGGTGTTCTGAAACATGTTATATGGAAAAATGCTTTGACAAAAATTACTTCTCAAGATTTAATTGCAGAGTTTAGAGTTACATTAAACTGGACATCTACAGCCTTTGATTTGTTGATGCCGTTGAGGTAGAGACATATAGTGACTGGGAAGAGGAATAATGTCTGGGAAAAGAAAAACAGATCAATGTGCAAGAAAGGTTGCAGCAGGAATAATGGGATAATGTACAACCTCCTTCCCGTTCCAGGAAACACGCTCATTTCTAGTTCATTCTTCTTCCTTCTAGTGGATTTCAGTAACATGGCATAGACAATAGAAAACCACATGGTGGATGGACACAAGATACATAAGAAGCTAGTACCAGTGTGTTGCAGAGCTGGAGCAAAATGCAGGAGCACCACTCTGACAGAGTCTTAGATGACTGGGTTGGAGATGTAAAATTGCAAGCAGAATTTTGGTGGACAGAATGAAACAATTCAAATCATATTATCTTCAGAAGAAAGACTTCTGGCATGACCCACTTGCCGTAGTTATACTTACAGAGTGACAGAGGCCATTAGAATTTGTATTGTGAAAAACAAAGGCAACAAAATATATCCTAACACCACATTTTAATATAACCAGCTGGAAGGTCACACATTCATGAATCTTACCTGAAGAATTCATGAAAGCAGAGACAATGAGGATCTTAGTATCCCAGTGCATCATCAGTTAGACCAGGTGTATCTGTATCCTGTTATTGGGAGAGGCCAGCATTGATTCACCAAAGGTAAATCATGCCTGACCAATCTGATAGCCTTCTGTGACAGAGTGACAAGCTGGGCAGATGAGGACAAAGCAGTGAATGTTGACTATCTCAATTTCAGCAAGGCTTTTGATACTGTCTCCCTTAACATGCTCATAGGGAAGCTTAGAAAGCGTGGGTTAGATGAGTGGACAATGAGGTGCATTGAGAACTAGCTGAAGGACAGAGTCTAGAGTGTTCCCCAGGGGTCAGGACTGGGTCTGGTCTTGTTCAGCATCTTCACCAGTGACCTGAATGAAGAGACAGAATGGACCCTCAGCAAGTTTGCTGATACCAAACTGGGAAGCGTAGCTGACACCCTGTCAGGCTGTGCTGCCATTCAGAGAGATTTACACAGGCTGGAGAACTAGGTGGAGGGGAACATCATGAAGGTCAGCAAGGGCAGGTGTAGAGTTCTGCACCTGGGGATGAATACCCCCTGCACCAGTATAGATAAGGAGTTGACCTGCTGGAAAGCAGCTCCATGGACATGGGAGCACTGGTGGACAGCAAATTAATCATGAGCCAGCAACATGCCCTTGTGGCGAAGAAGACCAAGAGTATCTTGGGGCATCTGAAGCAAAGGCTGGCCAGCAGGTTGAGAGATTCTCCTCCCCCTCTACTCTGCCCTAGTGAGGTTATACCTGCAAGACTGTGTTCAGTTCTGGGCTTTCCAGTTCAAAACAGACTGGAGAGGGCCCCAAAGAGGGCTACAAGATGCTGAAGTGGCCAGAGCATCTCTCTTATGAGGAGAGGCTAAGAGTCCTGGGGCTGTTCATCCTGCAGAACACTGAGGGGGATCTTTATCAGGAGGTTTGAACTAGATAACTTCCAAAGGTCCCTTCCAATCCCCACCATTCTGTGATAAAAGAGATTTCTGATGACACACCACACATTAATGGAGCAACACAAACTCACCATCACATCCCAAAGGTGAAAAATGGACCCTGGAGAGACAAAAACTATGAAAAACTACAGCATTTTTTGGACAGCTACTTAAACAGTTCAGCTAGTAAGGCACTGAGTGGCCTGTTTCTTAGTATGTAAATCAAAATGGCTTTTTAAAATGAGATAGGAAATACAGATCAAGGAGATCCCATGTTCACAAAATAATTATTAACACCTAATTTTCACTCCATTGTGACCAGTATCTTTCCCTGGACACGGAGTAGGCGACTCTAACTAGGAAACTGGTCTGGTCCTAGGAATTTTGAGTCCTCACCCAACACATTAGCTGCACCCCATAGTGCTCAGGGTATGAGGCTGTAAAACCTGTCACTATTTCAAGAGATGAGATTGCTGTGGAGGCAATTCATTAAACAATGCCACTCTGCTCTCTCGCTCTGTGACCATATTTACAAAGATCTTGCTGCCTGATCCTAATGCTTTGATTTCCTCAGGGACACTACCTATGTTTTTTAATGTACAGACACTCATTGCAAACACTGAGTGTTAATGCAAAACACATATTCAGGAACAGATAGTAGTAGCTTGAGAAGAATTGTAAATGTACTACTGGATTTTCTCAGCAATGGTGGGAAGAATTAAATCAGATTGCCAAAAGGATTGCATTCAGACTCCTGGATATATCTTTCTGCCACAACTTGCATCTAGGGCTATTCCTTTAGGGAGGGTCTGCTACTTATGAGTGCAAGATAAGCAAATCATCACCATGTCACTAAAGTCTAAGCCTTCTGGAAATAAGGGAGCATTAATTCATCTACTCCAAACTCAGCTATTCCTTCTTATTACCTCTCCTTAACTTGCAGATGAAGTCCCCCATCTAGGAGAGAGAAGCTGATCACGGGAAAAGCAGTCTCCTCTCTGATCTTCACAGGCAAAAGCCTAGTTCTATAGTCCACAGTTTTCTTCTGTCTCCACATGAAAAAAGGTTATTACTCTATTCCAGAGTCCTCACAACCATCATGTTGTCATTTTGCTTCTATAAAGATGATAAAAGACCCTTCTAATTGACCCCTGGAAAATATATTAGTAGTGACAACTCACTCCTCCTTCATGCCTTGCAAGGAAAGCAAGCCCAGCTTTATTCAAATGTAAGGGGATACGATAAAATTCAATTTCCTAATAACCCAGAGACCCAAGAAGGAACAGCACCAAGGAAGGGTGGTGCCTCTCTGGGACTACATGTTTGCCACACAAAAATTTTCCAGTGAGAACAAAGGATGCTCGTGAAGGGCACATGACCTGTGAGGAGAGTCTGAGGGAGCTGGGGTTCTGTCTGGAGCAAAGGAGGCTGAGGGGAGACCTCATCACTCTCTAGAACTACCCCAAGGGAAGTTGGAGTGAGGAGGAGGCAGCCTCTTCTCCTTGGTGTCAAGCAACAGGACTAGAGGGAATGGTTTCAGGCTGTGCCAGGGGAGTTTCAGGCTAGATATTGGGAAATATTTCTTAACTGAAAGGGTTCTCAAACACTGGAATGGTCTGCCCAGGGCAGGCATGGAGTCACTGTTCCTGGAGGTGTTTAAGCAGCATGTGGACCTGGCACTTAGGGATATGGCTTAGTGTTGACCCTTCAGTGCTGGGTTGAGGGTTGGACTGGGTGATCTTTGAGGTCTCCTCCAAATGGAGGTATTCTGGGATTCTGTGAAATTCAAAACTAAAGATCAAGTAGCCCTTTTCTGATTGTTTTGCAACCAAAATCTGAGGTGGTCTTATGACTGAGATTAATGATGGATGAATATTGGCTTTCTGACATCATTCCTTTCTCACGTACAAACGTTAATAGACAATCAGAAACAAACTCCTCAAGAAATTACTTTTATTCCAGTATAGAGAAAAGGCAGAAAGAATGGATGCCACTAATCCACCATTATCACTCATATTCCTTCCACAATTAGCACTATGCTTTCAGACCTTCAGCCTTCCTTCTGAGGTGTCCATCATTTTCCAGTTCTTTCCATGCCTCCTCCTGGTGTTACCACTTACTCCTGGAGTATTGTTTGATTAGCTGGCTCTAAAGAACATGCTATAAAATTCAAAATGCCTAAAACTATTTGAGAGGGAGCATCAGAAAAAAATAAACAAAACAGAAAACAAAAACAAAGAACAAGGTCCATAGTGTTCAACTCTGTCAAGAATTCCAAGCTTAACTTTCTTCAAGCCCTTTTCTTCATAGCCCATTGCCCACTGCAAGAATTAAAGTATCCAACAGAAGACTATCATATAAATAATGTCATAGTATCATAGTATCAGTCAGGGTTGGAAGGGACCACAAAGATCATCTAGTTCCAACCCCCGCCATGGGCAGGGACACCCCACACTACATCAGGCTGCCCAGAGCCTCATCCAGCCTGGTCTTAAACACCTCCAGGGACGAGGCCTCAACCACCTCCCTGGACAACCCATTGCAGGGCTTCACCACTCTCATGGGGAAGAACTGTCCATGAATTTTCAAATAATCTTGTTTAAAAGGAAAAAAGCCTAAAAAAATCTAAACTGCTTTTCTGCTTGTTTACTTTGTACCTATTCCACTGCTGCACTAGGGCTTGTGAGAGATGGTTTAACAGAGGATGAATTGCAGCATAAGAGAACTGTATTTTGTTTATCTGCATTTTCCTCCCTGCATGTTGAAGATGGTTATGGATCAATAACAGCTAGTGACATCATTAGTGAAAATCATATCAGTTATTGTAAGTTTCCATGAGTCATGTTCTGCACATTCCCTTCTGCCATCGCTATTACATGCTTATTTTGATAGTTCTAGGAAACTGACAGGCTAGGCACTGCTACACGAGATGCTTGGAAACCCTTGGGTTTACACAGTGCTGAGTGCTACTCAGCACAAAAATGAACAAATAGAGGAGAAGAAAAGGTCTCAACTCTGAATGCTGGAGCACCTCCTAGACTAGACTAGACTAGACTAGACTAGACTAGACTAAACCAGGTTGGAAGAGACCTTTGAGCTCATCGAGTCCAACCTATCATCCAACACTATCTAATCAACTAAACCATGGCACCAAGCACCCCATCCAGTCTCTTCCTAAACACCTCCAGTGATGGTGACTCCACCACCTCCCTGGGCAGCCCATTCCAATGGCCAATCACCCTTTCTATGAAGAAATTCTTCCCTTCCTAACATCCAACCTAAAAAGGACAGGGGCAGAATGTTTGGGCTGTTCAGACTGGAGAAGGCTCCAGGGAGACCTTATAGCAGCCTTGCAGTATTTGAAGTGGGCTACAGGAGAGTTGGAAAATTACTTTTAACAAAAACATGGAGCGACAGGGTGAGGGCTAATGGCTTCAAACTGGAAGAAGCTAGATTCCTAATGTCTATTAGGAATAAATTCTTCCCCATGAGGGTGGTGAGACACTGGAAAAGGTTGCCCAGACCAGCTGTGGAGGCTCCAAGCCTGGAAATGTTGAAAGGCAGGTTGGTACCAGGGGGCTTGAGCAACCTGGGCAGGAAGCCCAGGGCAGGGATTTGGAACCAGGTGATCTTGGAGGTTGCTTCTAACTCAAACCATTCTATGATTCTGTCACTGAGGGTGCTTCCTCCACATTTTTTCATCTATCATTGCCAGAGGCCTCCACTGCTTTTCCTCTGAATTTTCAAGAGCAGCACTACAGAGTTCACAAGCAAGACTAGGCAGTATTTTCAGACACTGGTATAAAAAACTTTTATGTGAAATCTCCACAGACCTTGCAATTATTTATTCAACTCCATTGCACTCAATGGCACTGTGCTGCCACCATATCATAAATGGGCAAGGTGAAATGGAGAGAAGGTAACTGACATCTCCAATGCTATATAGGGAGCCAGAGGTACATTTACCAGTATATTTCAACTATCCTTGCCTCTCTCTTGTCACAGCAGTGCATCTTCTTGTCCCACCTGCCAGTTTGGTGCCAAGTCAGGGCAGTGATGTCCATATCACCTGAGCATTACTCACACACTTAGTTTAGGCTACTTTTTCTTTAATATTAACAGTGGGTAAATAGTAATACTTAACTATTTGGCAAAGGCCTTTAGTCCCATGCTAAGATTAGAATCATAGAATCACAGAACCATTTTGGTAAAAAGACATTTAAGATCATTGAGTCCAATAATTAAATCTAAATCCAAATCTACCAAGTCTGGTGCCATACCATGTCCCTCAGCACCATGTCTCTGCTTCTTTTAAACTCCTCCAGGGATGGGGATTCAATCAGTATCACAGTATCACAGTATTACCAAGGTTGGAAGAGACCTCGAAGATCATCGAGTCCAACCTGTAACCACAAAGCTCACGACTAGACCATGGCACCAAGTACAGTATCACAGTATTACCAAGGTGGGAAGAGACCTCTAAGATCATCGAGTCCAACCTGTAACCACAAACCACCTCCCTGGGAAGCCTGTTCCAGTGGTTGTGAACCCTTTCAGTCAAGAAGTTTATTCTAATCTCCAACCAAAACCTCCCCTGGTGCAACTTGAGGTCATTTCTGCACATCCTATCACTTGTTACCAGGAAGAAGAGACCAACACCCACCTGGCTCCAAGCTCCTTTCAGGGAGTTGCAGAGAGTGAGGAGGTCTCTCCTCAGCCTCCCTTTCTCCAGACTAAAAAACTCTAGTTCCCTCAACTGCTCCTCATAAGATCTGTTCTCCAGACCCTTCACCAGCTTTGTTACCTTTCTCAGGACCCACAATTCCAAGCACCTGCTGAAGACTAAAACCCATCTCTATTTACATGTATTCTTCAAGACCAACACACTTGCAAAGGGGAGAAAAAGAAACCACAGCAAATGCCATGTGTTTGATGGCTGTCAGAAGCTTTTTTCCTAGATGCTTTCTGCACACTGGGGCACTTAGTAGATCTGGCACATCAGCAAGAATTCACTCAGGGGATTGCCTGGCTGATTTCAAGCAGGAACCAAGGAAAGCAATTTTCCAGGAAGACACATATAAGAGCCACACAGTTCTTACCCATATGTGTCTGAGGACAGAGATGGACACAGAAATAATGGGAAGCATCCTCTTATGCTGAGCAGCCAGATGAGAAAGTAGCAGCCAGCCTCTCAGCATAATCAGATCATCATGCTGCTCTGCAGCATGGCCAGCCTTTTGTTTCCTTGCTTTGCTTGTTCATTACTTATCTGTGCTGAAAATCAAAGCTGAATGCCTGACACCCATTCCTAATGAATCTGTGTGACAGACAGAAGGGACACAATCATTACTGCCGCCCCAGTGCATGCAAATATTGCTTTTGTTCAACCACCCTTTCCACATCACTTGATCAAATTGGATGTGTTTCTTGCAAATCATACTCCCAACCAATTTATAAACACCAGCTGTTTCAGAGCCAGAGGTTTACACTGCACTGTACATACCCCTTCATTAATAATAAAGGTCTGCTTGCTTTAAAAAGAATTTTAAGAGAGAGAGAGAGAGAGAGAGAAACTGAGTGAACTGAGTGTAGTAAGAGGTTTAAAGATGGCAGATCTTGTTCCCATCTTTCCTCTACTTCTGTAAATTATTATGCTGCAGCTACAAGGAGAACATAAGCCATTATGACCTGCAGGGTTTCTCCAGGGATACAGTACAAAAGTGCTCCATCAGAAATGCAATCAATTCCAGAGATGACTGCTTCCTGCACGCTTCCAAGCTGCTGCTTTATAAAACAGCTCTCCATAAAAGGACCAGGAAATGCATGACATAGTTTAGCAACCAGTCATTAGAATTTAATGGAAGAGGATTAAAATACAAAAATGCTGTGCTTATAGACCTTCCCATATATTACCCCAGCCACACTGGAGAGGAATTAGTGATATATTGGTGTAGCCTTAACTCTTTCCTCTACCTTTGGAGACAGAAACATCCCACGATCAAAGGGGGGAAAAAAAAATCTTTGTCTTATCAGAAGGGAAAGCCAAACAAAAATCAAATCTCTCAACAAAGTGGAGTCAAAGGTCAATTTTCTCCATTTTTCTATTTCCCAGTTTAAAAACTTCTGGGAGAAATAGTGATGTGTTCCCCAATCTTGATTTCTCTTAACTGTCTTTGCACAGGTGCTCTACTCCAGCATTTCTGGCATGTTAGCAGTTTCCCAGCTTTTAGCTGCCTACATCAAAGTGCTTGCATACACACAAGGTGCATTGAGAACGAACCAAATAACCTCAGAAATTATGCTCCTACTGAGCCATTGTGAGGATATCTTTCATACTGCAAACACCTGGTGCATGGTACCATGTGCATTGATAATAACTCTGGCACAGATTTTACCTAGGGCAAAGCAAGTTTTTGCAGCTACACGAGCGGAACGCTGATGAAGAAGTCATTCTTATCACAATCAAAAGGTAGCTTGAACAACAGGAATATATCAACCTCTTGAGGCTCAGCTCTTTTTTGAAGTCACCCACAGAAGGTTCTGGGAGTCTCTCTCTCCCCACTGCAAGTTTTTAAACTGTCAACTGCACGGTGCTGATAACTAATATCTGTAAAAATGCTTTCCCCACTATATGTTAAATTGGACCTAAAAATAAGTTACAGCCCATCTATCTTTCAAAAGCATATTACAGATCTCTTAATGATTACATATCTCTTAAATGACAAGTCTTTGCAGCATACTAAGCCAGAGGCCACAGCAGAGGTGTGTTCTTTTTTGACAACTTTTCCGTCTCCCATTGTTCTTTGCTCTCCAGTTAAGCACAGTTCAAACCATACAAGCAACTGGGATCCAGACTGCTGCCTGCCACCTGAATGACCTGGTCTGGGACAGAGCTACACAGTCACATCTTGCCATCATATAGTCTGAGGTCATTACCAGCAGAGTACAGTTACAGGAATTCAAGGTCCTCAACTGCTAAGAAATTATATCTTGTAATACTGTGAAGTGTTGGCTCATAAGGCTGGACTGACTCACATTAAATATTTACTGTTATTGGTTACTTTAGTCATTCAGCTGTAATAAAAAGTATTCCCTACTGCCATGCCACCCCAGGCTGTGATCTAACCACGCTCTGCACCCAAGGCCATACCAGCCAGCCAGGAGACCCTGTCTCCTGCCATTTCCAAAGAATTGTTTTGCTTGGAAAAGACCTCATTGAGTCCACTTGCAAACCTAAGACCACCGCGGCCCTTAAACCATGTCCCAGAGTGCCATGTCCACACATTTCTTGAACACCTACAAGGATGTGGACTCCATCTCCCTGGGCAATCTGTTTCAATGTCTGACCACTCTCTCAGGAAAGAAATTTTTCCTAATATCCAACCTAACCCACCCTCCCCCGGTACAATTTAAGAGGCATGGCAAGCACAGGCATCCAACAGCAGGCACACCTGCCACTCCACAACCAACACCTCCTCCAAGAAAAGCAGTTGGGGAAATAGTGTAGCTGGAAGCATTGTGCTCTGGGTGAAAGGAATAAACAAGAGGTTCTGACTATTTCTAGCTGTTAAGATCTTTTCTCTCCCAAAGCACAGAGCTTTAATTCATCACTCTAAACCAATTGCTCTTTGTTTTGGACTCAGAGTTGGACAATCCTCCCATGGCTTTGGCATAGCATTTCTCGAATATCTCAAATCTTCTACCATCACGATCAAACATTGCATTCCTTGGGTCATAAATGTCAAATATAGTGTTGCTGTTAACTGTTAAAAACTGTCATGTTCAACCCAGAGACGGATTTATTTGCCTACTACACACAGACATGCACATACATAAGAAATATTTTTTTCTTTCAGCCATGACTTGCATAAACACTGAAAATATGAAGACTTGTGGTGTCAGCCCTCAGCTATCTCCCCTCCTCCTTTCCAACTGTACATTTTACACACCCCACTTTTCTGGTGTGAAAGCTATGCAGTGTTGCAATGATAATGCTTAAATCAAAATTAACATAAAATATGAAGAGGGAATTGTGGCAGCTTCAAACAAACACCCTCTCTACATAGAATTAATAAGGTTGGAAAGACCTCAGAGATCATCAAGTCCAACCTCTCACCCAACACCTCATGGCTAACTAAACCATGGCACCAAGTGCCACATCCAATCCCTTTTTGAACACCTCCAGTGATGGTGACTCCACCACCTCCCTGGGCAGCACATTCCAATGGCCAACCTCTCTTTCTATGGAGAACTTCTTCCTAACATCCAGCCTAAACCTCCCCTGGTGCAGCTTGAGACTGCGTCCTCTTGTTCTGGTGCTGGTTGCCTGGGAGAAGACCCCACCTGTCTACAACCTCCCTTCAGGTAGATGTAGACAGTAATAAGGTCTCCCTGAGCCTCTTCTTCTCCAGGCTAAGCAACCCCAGCTCCCTCAGCCTCTCCTCATAGGGCTTGTGCTCCAAACCCCTCCCCAGCTTTGCTGCCCTTCTCTGACCACATGTTCAAGAGTCTCAATGTCCTTCTTAATTTGAGGGACCCAGAACTGGACACAGTATTCAAGCTAGGTAGTCTGTGATGCTGAAAATCATCTAAATGACTCATTTAAAACTTCTGCAGAAAAAAAAAAAAACATTTGAATTTAACATGCACAGGCTTCTGAGAAATGTTTCCAGCATGGAAATCATCAGCACCAGTCACACAGGTCAAAGTCTACTCAAAGATCATTTTTACAGCACTTCTTCAAAAAAACCCCAAAAAAAGGTCACATAGGAACACAATGCAACACAAGAAAGACCACAACACCTGCTCAGAGCAAGGGTCTATTGTGGTCAGTGTTCTGTCTCAGAACAAGAGGACACAGTCTGAGGCTGTGCCAGGGCAGGTTTAGGCTGGATGTTAGGAAGAAATTCTATACAGAGAGAGTGATTGCCCATTGGAATGGGCTGCCTGGGGAGGTGGTGGAGTCACCATCATTGGAGGTGTTCAGGAGGAGACTTGATGGGGTGCTTGGTGCCATGGTCTAGTTGTTTAGGTGGGTTGGATTGGTTGACGGGCTGGATGCGATGATCTTGAAGGTCTCTTCCAAGCTGGTGTATTCTATTCTATTCAGTGGCCACAAGTACTAAGGCATCGCTCATTGTTCTCTCTTTTACTCATCTGTTGATTGAAGATATTTTGTAGTCTTAACTTTTAAATTAAAGTAGTGATTAAATTAATTCCAGTGAAAATGTATAGGCCATTTTCAGTTGTCTGCAGGGATAACCCATTTAGCACTTCTCAAAATGAGGTACTGATGATAATGTAATTTTAGGAAGCTATCAACTGAAGGTATGTCTGTGACTGTGTCTAATACCCAGGCAACCAGCACCAGAACAAGAGGACACAGTCTCAAGCTGCACCAGGGGAGGTTTAGGCTGGATGTGAGGAAAAAGTTCTTCACAGAAAGAGTGATTGGCCATTGGAATGGGCTGCCCAGGGAGGTGGTGGAGTCACCATCACTGGAGGTGTTTAGGAAGAGACTGGATGTGGCACTTGGTGCCATGGTTTAGTTGATTAGATAGTGTTGGGTGATAGGTTGGACTCGATGATCTCGAAGGCCTTTTCCAACCTGGTTAATTCTGTTCTATTCTATCTTCAAATACTGCTACAATTAATAACACTGGATGTCCAGGCACTTAGTACCTGGATGAACTCTAGAGAATACATGAAAAAAACCCATTTATTCAGGCTAATATAAGATAGGGAATACTCTTAAAAGATCCTTTGCCATGGAACCAAATCTGTTAAAGGAAGGATTTACTATACTCCATGGGTGTGCTTTGAAGAAGCTTCCCTGTATTCAATTACTATTGATTCATTAGGTACATGAACCGTACAGCTCTAATTAAAAACCTTTTTCTTTTCTTCCTAGAAACCAGCAGGGAACCTCAAATAGATTTATTCTGAACTGGGGGGGGGGGAATGTGATAAAAAGATTAATTAGAAAAATGCTAACCCAAATTCCCTGCCCTTCTCTGTGTTGATGTCTAAGTAACCATAGCCTCCTTGGCTCTCCCTGAGCTGAGGCAGCAAACAATGTACCTTCCTAAGCTCTTTGATTGCTTGTGTTCAGCAGGAATGTGCTTTGGCATGTCCTACAAGCAGGCAGTGCTTGCTCACACACACTGCTCTTCCTATCTCCGGCAGGGAAGAATCCTAACGCTGGGAATCCCAGACAGAAAAGAGAGGCACACAAAAGATGGAATGGCTCTATTTGATTAACCAGGCTGCCAACACACTGACTCAGGGAGTCCCTCCCGGTGGCGCAGGGGAAGGGCTGATGAATTGTGGTGCTGCGAATGAGTCTGGCTCGGGGGGGTTCTGCTGTCAGGCTGCATGCCTAGATCTGGGTAATAACGGGTGGATAGCGCTGTGCTTTGTATCTCACTGTGGTTGAAATCCAGCCTGTACTGGTGACCCAGTGCCTGGAATGTGTAAAGCCCAAGAATCTTTTGAACTGCAAAACATGTTTCTTCAGATAAGCCTCCTTCTCCTCTGGACCTGCCTCGTAGCACTTAAGAATTTAGATAGTCCTCCAGAGGTTGCAGCATCAGTCAAGACTTTCCTGTCTGGACTGAAATGAAAATACTCCCAAACTATTCCAGGAAAGGAACATGTGTCTCTCTCTCTAGCCAGCTCCTACTTCCTAGAGTCATAGAAGGATTTCTTAGACTCAATTGACTTCAGGCAATAATTTCCAACACAGATCTTCAGTTCTGCTTCATTTTCCCCCAAAGTTTCTTCCTGCTGTGTGATAGAAATAAGCTATTTGTTGATGAATAAGAACAAGTATTTTCCTGTGCCTGTTACATCCAATGCTGTAACTGTGAGAAGCTGCAGCTTCATCAAATTCCTCCCACAATGGCTACTTCAGCTCTGCTTTCACCACAGATCCAGACCAGTCTGCAGGTACTTTTATACATTAATAACCTTTCACCAGTGGCTGTGGCTTTAATGAACTCTGTGCAATTCAAACAAATACTGGCCTACCACCAGTTTTTGCACAGAAATACGTTTTAGCCTGTCAAGTGAACAGAAAGAGGAAGCCATTACTTTTGTAAATGTAACAAGGAAAGCGTCAGGAGTCTCGTTATTTAAAACTTAGCCTGGCAGGGTGGAGGGGAATGTATGGTAGAGACCGTTCCAGCATGGAATGGACTAAACAATCCACTGAACTCCATTTCATCAGCAATTTACTGACTTTCATTTCATTTACCTGCATCAATAAGCTTGGTTAATAAGGCACAGTCCCCTGCCATTCCCCTGAAAGGCTTCAGCACTGCATTATACAGCAATTTCTCGTTCCAACGCTAAAGGAATGCTATTTCCTTCATGTTGAGAATACTTTCCATCTAACTCAAAACATATGTGGGCAATAATTTAAACAATGCCACAAACCCTGCTCCCCCTCTCCATCTTCAACTGCTCCCTATGTTCACATGCTATTTTCAGATGCTGGGGAAAGAGGGCATACTTTTCAAAGGGGCTCTTAAGGCCATGAATTGCCTCTTCCTATAGATCATTTTCATAGTCTGAACAGCTTTAACAGGAGCTGGCTAAATTGCTGAACAATTATTGGCACATTCAGTGCTTGCCTTCCTTCAGTGCTTTATGGGGTTATAGAAAGAGTCTTCAAATTACACATGGTCCACAGGATCCATTTATCTTAAGGAGTTTCATTCCTGCTAATTGCTAAAGCAGAAAGGAAATCTGCTAATAATCATAGAATGGGTTGGGCTGGAAGGGACACTTTCCAAAAGACCAGGGTGCTCAAGGCCCCAGCCAATCTAGCCTTGAACACTTTCGGGGGGAGCATCCACAACTTCCCTGGACAACATGTTCCAGTGTCTCACCACCCTCACTCTAAAGAATTTCTTCTCAATATCCAGTCTAAATCTAGCCTGTTCCAGCTTAAAGTCATTCCCCCTTGTCCTGTCACTACAAGCCCTTGTTAACAGTTCCTCCCCAGCTCTTTTGTAATCCCCCAGCTTCTTCTGAGATGTGAATGTATGTTATCCAAGAAGCTTAGGTATTACATTCATCCTTTAGAGGGCATTCTGTGAATAAGGAATATGCTTTGGGTATCACTGAGGGTCAGATCTGCTCTAGTGAGTTATTTCCATATTTCCATATTTGCACTTAACTCAAGAGCTACACTGCTGGCAGATATGACTCATTAAATGTTTATTCTTTAATCCTGAACTGATCTAAACCTTTTCTAATAGATCCATGTGTCTTCTCAATAGACTTTAGTTGTCCTTTTCTGCTTTACTCCTGGCTATATATCTAACTTGGTTGATAAAGAAATAAAGCCATACAAATGGAACAGTTATTGCTCATCATCCCATAACCTTCCCTGGTAGGAATTGTTTCATAGCAACCTGGTCCAGTGGAAGATGTCCCTGACCACGGCAAGGGGGTTGAAGCTAGATGATCTTTAAGGTCCCTTCCAACCCAAATCATTCTATGATTCATTCTATGACTCTATGACTTCATTCTATGACTCTATGACTTCTTTCTTCCTAGGTCCAGTGATGCAGGGATATTTAAATAAGCAGTTCAAGGGACCAAATGGTTCACCAGCTATATGCAAGCTAATTAATTCTAAGGGGTTTACCAGACTGTCACTCCATAAGAATAACAAATAGTGTCAAAATGCAGGTGGTCTCTGCTTCATTCACAACAATTAACATTTACTGACTAATATGGAAAAAAATATCAGCAGGTCCATAGCACCTTACTAAATCTTGTACTTAATCCTTCAGTAGAGGTGACTTTTGGCACGGATTTCCTGACAGCTTTCCAGGTTGGTGATTTTATTGACACAGTTTTGGAAAGAAGAAATGTGAAGACAACTGGACAGGGTGCAAGGTCTAGCAATGCCTAGGATGGGAAAGCATGAAATGTAATGTGTTAAAGGATCAACCAACTTGGATCAGAGGGATGCAGAGACACTTAAAGGAACAGGTCAAAACCAGAGCCATAGAATTATTTTGGTTGTAAAAGATCTTTAAGACCACTGAATCCAACCAGTTATGCACTGGGTAAAGCACAAGTGAAGAGCTGTCGTCATTATGAAAACAGGAATGGTATGGAAAGATGAGGTTGGTCAAAGAGAAGATGAGGTTGTGTACCAGGAAAGCTTTCTAGCACATAGACCATAGAATAGAGGAGAGAGCCAGGATCCCCAAAGGCTCTCTAACTAATCTTCAGCCTCAAAGCAGGATCCAGACATTACACACAATATTTAAAACAGGCATGAATGAATAGAATAGAATAGGAGTAGCATAGAATAGGAGTAGCATAGAATAGGAGTAGCACAGAATAGCATAGAATAGAACAGAATATAATAAACCTGGTTGGAAAAGATCTTTGAGATCATCGAGTCCAACCTACCACCCAACACTATCTAATCAACTAACCATGACAACAAGTGCCCCATCCAGACTCTTCCTAAACACCTCCAGTGATGGTGACTCCACCACCTCCCTGGGCAGCACATTCCAATGGCCAATCACTCTTTCTGTGAAGAATTTCTTCCTAACATCTCTTCCAACCTGGTCTATTCTATTCTATTCTATTCTATTCTATTCTATTCTATTCTATTCTATTCTATTCTATCTAGCCTAAACCGCCCCTGACGCATCTTGAGACAGTGTCCTCTTGTTCTGGGAACACGCTTCCAAGAGGAAAATCCAGAATAGACTTTGCCTTATTTCTCATTAATGTGTTTAATTCTGTGAAAAGACATGTGTTCTTTGAGGTTATTTGAATGACTGAAGCTGATCTTAAGCTTGTTTCAGCAGATTGACAGGTGACATTAAAGATGAGATTAGAAGGCAGTTTCTGAAGAAATCCCCATCGGAATTCCTGTCCCAAAATTGAAGGGTTGCCTAATTCTGCGCTGTTGGGCTGATGTAACCAAATACTTCAAATTACCCATAACATTAACAGTCCCCTGTGCAGCAATGACTTTTTAGTAAGACAAAAGAGAAAAAAAAAGTTGAACCTGGATGCAACTCAGAAAAGGTTGGATTATCATTTCTACCTTGAAGTGAAACTCAAAGGCAGTTATTAACAGCATCAGCAGCTCTGTTCTCCCTGATCATTGCAACTGTGCATTGTGCGCAGAAGCACACGAGAGTTCTCTCAGGTAATATATACTTGCCAGATCAAAAGGGCCAATTGCTGTGAGAGTAAGAGCCACTTTTGCCAGCAGTAAAAGTCTCTAATTTTTGCACATCTCAGAATTCCCAGGACTTGACATTTCTGGCTCTCTGACTTCTTAGCATATTCTAAACAGGTCATTCACTGATTCAGTTTTTTTGCAGCCTTTGAAAAGCAAACACTGCCGGTGAGGATCATTCTAAAATGCACAGTGCTTCTCTGCAAATCAGTCTGCTCTCCGTGGGGCAGCCCAAGAACACTCAGAGGTATCCAGCTGCCTTCAAACATTTTCTTTTTTCCCAAAGCTCAAAGTGCATCCCAGGAAGCAGTTCCCAGCAATGCAGCAAATAGTTACAATAAATACAATAATAAATACAATAATACAATAATAAACCAGGTTGGAAGAGACCTTCAAGATCATCGCGTCCAACCCATCAAACAACTAGATCATGTCACCAAGCACCCCATCAAGTCTCCTCCTGAACACCTCCAGTGACGGTGACCCCACCACCTCCCCGGGCAGTCCATTCCAATGGCCAATCACTCTCTCTGTATAGAACTTCCTCCTAACGTCCAGTCTAAACCTGCCCTGGCGCAGCTTGAGACTGTGTCCTCTTGTTCTGGTGCTGGCTGCCTGGGAGAAGAGACCAACCTCTGCCTGGCTACAACCTCCCTTCAGGTAGTTGTAGAGAGCAATAAGGTCACCCCTCAGTCTTCTCTTCTCCAGGCTAAGCAACCCCAGCTCCCTCAGCCTCTCTTCATAGGGCTTGTGTTCCAAACCCCTCACCAACCTTGTTGCCCTTCTCTGGACACGTTCCAGCAAGTCAATCCTTCCTAAACTGAGGGGCCCAGAACTGGACACAGTACTCAAGGTTACCTACCTCTTCTGCAGCTAACAAACTAGGAACTACAAAATAAATATCTATAAGGTTAAGAGAAGAGAACTATATAAGAAAGGACTAAACAAAAACACATGTATTCAGCAGTGCCAAGATAAATGCCATACCCTGCATGAAATTTGAAGCAGTTACAGAAGAGGACAAGGAAGCTGGTGATGGGCCTGGAGAATGAACTTTATGAAGAGCAACATATGAAGGAGCTGGGGCTGCTTAGTTTGAAGAAAGGAAAGCTATGGGGGAACCTCATTGCACTCTAAAACTACCTGAAAGGATGCTGTAGAGAGGTTAGAATAGAATAGAATAGAATAGAATAGAATAGAATAGAATAGAATAGAATAGAATAGAATAGAATAGACCAGACCAGGTTGGAAGAGACCTTTCAGATTACCGAGTCCAACCTATCATCCAACACCATCAATTAAACAATGTCACCAAGTGCCCCATCCAGTCTCTTCCTAAACACCTCCAGTGATGGTGACTCCACCACCTCCCTGGACAGCACATTCCAATGGCCAATCACTCTTTCTAGGAAGAGCTTCTTCCTAACATCCAGCCTAAACCTCCCCTGGCACAGCTTGAGACAGTGTCCTCTTGTTCTGGTGCTGGTTGCCTGGGAGAAGAGACCAGCCCCCACCTGGCTACAACCTCCCTTCAGGTAGTTGTAGACAGCAAGTAGGTCTGCCCTGAGCCTCCTCTTCTCCAGGCTAAGCAACCCCAGCTCCCTCAGCCTCTTCTCATAGGGCTGTGATCCAAGCCCCTCACCAGCTGAGGTCTCTTCTCACAGGTAATTAGCACTAGAACAAGAGGGAACGGCCTCAAGCTGCAATAGGGGAGGTTAAATTTGGAAATTAGGAAAACTTCTTTCACAGAAAGAGTGGAACAGGCTGCCCAGAGAGTGATTGAGTCACGAACCCTGGATATGTTTAAAGGTCATTTAGATGTGGTGCTTGGGGATACGGTTTAGGGATGAACTTTGTAGAGTAGGGTCAATGGTTGGACTTGGTGATCCTGTGAGGGTCTTTTCCAACCTGAATGATTCCATGATTCTATGAGCTAGGGAGAGTGAATTAAAAATTCAGGGTTGATCTTATGTATGTGTGTGTGTTTGTGTATGTGTGAGGCCAGCCATGCCACTCACATTTATCCCACATCTGTTTTTTCCTTCCTGAGACTCTATTTATCATGACATTCAATAATGGAGCTGTACTTCGAGATCCTTGATAAATGCCATCTATTTCTACCTAGTTATCTGCATGGTGGTTAAATGTTAAAAAGTGCAGGACACCAACCTTTTAGCTAAGCACACATGTGCATCCTCACAGTGTCTATGTGTTTTTCAGTAACACAAAAGGGGAACCTAGGGCAGAATTGTTGTGGTTGGAAAAGACCTTTAAGATCATTGAGTCCAACCATTATCTAACTAGCAATTCTGGTGCTAAACCATGTCCCTCAGCACCACATCTCGGCCTCTTTTCAACACCTCTAGAGATGAGGATTCAGCCACCTCCCTAGAGAGTCTGTTCCACTGATTGAGAACCCTTTCTGTGAAGATGTTTTTCTAATAGCCAAACTAAACCTCCCCTGGTGCAACTTGAAGCCATTTCCTCTCATCCTATCACTTGTTACCAGGGAGAAGAGACCAATGCTGACCTCCCTACAACCTCAGCATCCTTTTCTCCAGACTAATCAACCCCAGTTCCCTCAGCTGTTCCTCACCAGCCCTGTTCTCCAGACCCTTCATCATCTTTGTTGCCCTTCTCTTGACCGAATCCAGCACCTCAATATCGTTCTTGTAGTGAGGGCCCCAAAACTGAGCCCAGCACTCCAGGACTGGCCTCTCAAGTGCTGAGTACAGGGGGACAATCAGTTTCCTGGTCCTGCTTGTCACACTGGAAGATGTCTTCCCAGCAATTGATGCTTTTGATGCAGCAAGTTTTGCTTTCTGGGAAACATGAAGATATCAAGCCTCCATTTGCATTTACCAGCCTGGAGATGTTTGGCAAGACAGCTTTATTCCTCACCACTGTTTCAGATGCTGGCCAAGTTCAGCCCAGGTTCATTTTAATTAGGATTCTGGTAACATTAAGCTGCTGCCACAGGCAGTGATTA
Source organism: Picus viridis (assembly GCA_033816785.1). Lineage (NCBI taxonomy): Eukaryota > Metazoa > Chordata > Aves > Piciformes > Picidae > Picus > Picus viridis. The sequence goes on from CM066572.1 coordinate 23,677,119, forward strand.
GAGTGTGGTCCAGAATCAGCCTTTGTTTGTCTCTCTGTAATTGTGATTGGGATGACTGTGTTCCTAAAATGAATGCCCCAGAAACCAAAGTTAGATGATGCCAGCCAGTCCTCTAGTTTCATAGCAGCCACAAGTAGTTAGCTGAGTATCTAGCAGCATTCCTGATTGCAACTCTCCTAGTACAGGACAGTTTGGGTGGCTAAAGATTCTGTTTCAAATTAAAATTAGGACTATGCACAAATCCCACAAAGCCTTTCCCTAAACTCTCCTTTAACAATCTATAAACTGACACTGGGCTGTGTATTTTTAATAGAACCCACTCAGCTCCTCTCATCAGAGTAGGTAGTCTATGCATGGAGAAACAGAGTGGTTAGAATAGAATAGAATAGAATAGGCCAGGTTGAAAAAGACCTTTGAGATCATCGAGTCCAATCTATCATCCAACACTATCTAATCAACTAATCCATGGCACCAAGTGCCCCATCCAGTCTCTTCCTAAACACCTCCAGTGATGGTGACTCCACCACCTCCCTGGGCAGACCATTCCACTGGCCAATCTCTCTTTCTGTGGAGAACTTCTACCTAACATCCAGCCTAAACCTCCCCTGGCACAGCTTGAGACTGTGTCCTCTTGTTCTGATGCTGGTTGCCTGGGAGAAGAGACCAATCCCCACCTGGCTAGAACCTCCCTTCAGGTAGTTGTAGACAGCAATAAGGTCTCCCCTGAGCCTCCTCTTCTCCAGGCTAAGCAGCCCCAGCTCCCTCAGCCTCTCCTCATAGGGCAGACCATTCCACTGGCCAATCTCTCTTTCTGTGGAGAACTTCTACCTAACATCCAGCCTAAACCTCCCCTGGCACAGCTTGAGACTGTGTCCTCTTGTTCTGGTGCTGGTTGCCTGGGAGAAGAGACCAATCCCCACCTGGCTAGAACCTCCCTTCAGGTAGTTGTAGACAGCAATGTCTCCCTGAGCCTCCTCTTCTCCAGGCTAAGCAGCCCCAGCTCCCTCAGCCTCTCCTCATAGGGCAGACCATTCCACTGGCCAATCTCTCTTTCTGTGGAGAACTTCTTCCTAACATCCAGCCTAAACCTCCCCTGGCACAGCTTGAGACTGTGTCCTCTTGTTCTGATGCTGGTTGCCTGGGAGAAGAGACCAATCCCCACCTGGCTACAACCTCCCTTCAGGTACTTGTAGACAGCAATAAGGTCTCCCCTGAGCCTCTTCTCCAGGCTCCAGCTCCCCAAGTTTAACTTCTAAAAGAGAGGCCAGGGAAGCCTGGGCTGGATTTCAGTTAGAGCACAAAAGTTCTGTACATCAGAGCCATAAATAGTAAATCTCACTGCCTAGCTCCAGGTTCTGGACCTGTGCAGGAAATGCTTCTTTCTTCCTCTCTCTTCTAGCAGAACAGCTGATAGCAGCATGTGAGCTTTATCTTTCTCATGAATCCTTACCAGAGATGCTTTCCCTGCCAAACCCAGGGGAAATGCAAGCGCAATTCGATTAGCACAAGGAATGGAGTCACCCATCACCTGCAACCTGAGGGGACTGGAAACATCTGCGTACCCCAAACCATCACACTGTTAAGATTTTCCAGAGGACAGTGAAATGCTCACCCCTGAGTATTTCACAGATGGTTGAGAGGATTTTCCTTATTAATGAATTCAGACTTCACACAACAACTTGTCTTGACAAAAGGATAACGTTTAAAGAATCAAAGAGAGTAAGGAGCAAAAGAGGTTGTCTGAAATGATGTGGATGAATGATGGTCTTTAATTAATTTCAAGGTCCATTGAGCATAGACCTGTTAAACATAAAACCTGTGCATAAGAGCATTAAACATTGAAAGGGGAAAAAAAAAAAACCTACTTAAGCAATACCAAGAATCTGATATAAACTTGATTGTGAAAAGTAAATAGTAATGAAGTTAGGACCTTGATGCTGTTCCTCACTGACATCCCCATTCAGTTTTGCCACATTTTTATGACTAGGAATTCAAGAACAAAAATTCTGAGGGCTGGAAACTGAGTAAAATCTAAGGTTGTAGCTGTAGCTATGACTGTCACCATTTGCAGTGGTGTAAACCAAAACAAACCAATGCTCTGCTGTACTGATGTTTTCAGGTTTGAACAGACAGTCTTTCAAAGCTGCCCTCTCACTACAAAGGGAGGATTATGACCAACTGTCAGCCTCTACTCAGAGTATGTATCCATGAGAACGATGAGGAGCAGCAGCCCGCACGTGGTTGAGTACTGCTGAGGTTCACAAGTATTACAGGAGGGAGAGGAATCGCCTTTGAACAGCTCTTTTTAAAGATACCTTAGGAAATATGTATCTCTGAAACACCAAAACAGTCTTAATTGCACTGGGTAAATGCTGCTGATACCCACATTTTAAGGGAGGAAAGTTGCTAATAAGAGACAAAGCATTTCATAAAGCATGGATGAGCTTTGGTGGCTGGGCAGGACAAAGCCTAATGCAGAGCTGTTACAGCTGTGGTGTGGAAAGACAACAAACTAATCTTTAGTTAGTTGAGCTGTTCTTCTATCAGTAAGGATAGATGGTTGCATCCATGAAACGGGGACCAGACTACTACAGCCTCACCACCTCCAGCATCTTTAGTCATTACTCTAAGCAGAGAAAGGGTTTATTCTGCCTAATGAATTGTTGGACATCTTTCCTAATTAGTCAAACACAGAACAAAGGCATCTGTAAGTCATCTCTCTTACCCTCAGAACAATCTGGTAGCACTGAAGACAGAGGAATTACGGTCTCCACCTGTTCCCCAGGCTACCTGAGGAGAGGCTGTGCTGCCAGAGCAGCATGCTAACTAAAAATAAATGAGTGAAGAAGAGCAATTTGCTCAAGAATTTACCTAGATCGTAAAACCAGTGGGAAGTGTTGCTTCTGAGAGATACTGTGACAAGGAAAATCACTTATGCAGAGGCATCAGAATTTCCTAAGGCAAATTTTCTGCTAGGAAAAAGAAATGCAATTTTCTGTCAGGAAAATAAAAACAATAGTTTTGTGACTGCCCACCTGGAAGGATCCTATCCATTAAACTCACTGTACTTGGTGGAAGAATGCAAATAGGTGAGAGCAATCCCTCAGGAAGCTGCTACCTGCTGCAGATATTCTTGTCTCCTATATGGATATTGATTAAGGCCTTGGGTTTTTTTTTATGCTTTACCTCTTTCCTAAAAGTTGGGGTGGGGGAGGGGCTTCATTATTTCTTTCTTTTCTATTTTGTTGTTGGTTTAGATAAAAGACTTTCTGGATGCATGAGTAACATTTCATAAAACCTTAAAATCCACACTGACTCAGTACAGCAGCACCTGGCAGGAGAAGAGCCTTAGGAAGGGATCTGCTATTACACAAAGCACAGTAAATTAGTTTTTCCTGAATGTCTTCCAGGGTCTGCTCAAAAGCCTCTCATTACTGGGCAATATATAGACCACATAATTTCCACCCACATGGATTCATTCCAGTGTGTAAAGGTTAATTTTCACCTAAATTGCATGGGGAATGGAATGCCACCCCTGGAGCCAAGCAGGGGGTAAGTAAAAGAAAGAGCAGATGAATGGTATCATCTGAGATAAAAATCATAGGATGGTTTGGGTTGCAAGGGACCTCCAAAGCACATCTCTGCAGTCAGCAGGGGGCATCCTCAACTAGATCAGGTTGCCCAGAGCCCTGCTGAGCCTCAGCTCGAATCTCTCCAGGGACGGGGCCTCCACTACCTCTGTGGGCAAACCGTTCCAGTGCTCCACCACCCTCATGGTAAAAATAAAGGGTGGAAAGGAAGCAGGATGTTTTACTTCATACAAATGCCTTGGTGATCACAAGACTCCTCTCTCCTTTAGAGAATTCTTCCATCAAGGTCCAGATTCCAATCCCCATAATTTACCTTCTTCCAAGGGCAACGCTCAATTTGCCAAGAGTTTATCTTGGGTCCCTTGGACGTCTTTGTGAACTGGGTTTTACGTAACTTACAAGTGTAGGAGAATGTAACACATTTACTGTTTCTCCTGCTGCAAAATGATGGCATGGTGGTTGGAAGGAAAACTATGCTGTCCATGACCTTAAATATTTAGCCTTTGAAACGACATTCAAAGAAAAGGAAAGTAGGCTGTGATATTTATCCTTTTAAACTCTGTACATCTAGGACAGACACATATCCCAGCAGGAGATGTCCTGCATTTGTTTGAAGCGGAAAATCTATATGCCAAGACCCTAAAACCTGGTGTTCTGAACCCAGAAATAAATAACTATGAGTGTCCCAGACACAACCATATTGACAATCAAAGCTACTGCTGCAGAAAGAACTGAGACAAATGGCAAAGAGAAAGCTATGCAAGGCAAAAGAACTGGGAGTAAAGGAATTAAGTAGTAGCAAACAGCAGACATCTGCAAGAAAAATGCTGATCTGTGGCTGAACAACTTCTCTTACTAAGCCTGATGGTTCAAGAGCAAAAAGCATGGGTAGATGCCAAAGTAGCCTTAACTCTGCAGTGACCAACACCTCTATCTAGTGTTTTAAGGAGCATTACAGAGACAGGGTTCTCCAGGGTTGTGTCACATAGTTTTGATGTTAAGGTGGCACTAGTGGATCCTGGATCTCCACTGCAAATTCTAAGCCTGTAAATAGCTCTGAGAAGCATGAAGCCTGGGAGAGGAGACAGCAGATGACTTTTAAAGGAACAGTAGATCTGTTGCTTTGTAGCAGCATTTTGCTGCCATTACTGTTACTTCTCCTTTTATAACCTCTTCCCATCACCTACCACATTCTAGGACAAATGTGGTTTCTTTTTTCACTTCTCAAGACACCAGATTTTGTCTTTCCATCTGTGCCTTTACCTTTCTCTGTGACACTGCTACTGGCTGTGAGGAATGCTTTGTATTCCCATGCCCAAGGCTGGGAGTTATTTTTACCTTCATAAATTTACTACATGCCACAACCAAATTGCCAGCTGCTCTTCGCTTTCACTTTAGTCTCAGCTGTAAGTGAATGGGCACATTTGAAAATGAGGCCCACACAGCCTTGCACAAATGCTCTGTGCCAACATCTGGGCACCTGCCTTACAGACAGCATGAAGTAAGCAGAGATATTACTGTTGTTTATCACCTCAAGAACATCAGCATTGTAGATTGCCCCTTGTAGAAGGCCTCTGAGAACACATGGGCTTTGTATCACCAGGACTGTCTCTGTGGGACTCAGCTGATACATCATGCCACTATTCATGTTTTCTTAACATCACACCAGCTGAGCCCATGACAGGTTGTCTTTTCCAGGCTTTCTTACCCCATGAGGCTGCCTCTTGTACCTGCTGTTGTCACATCTGCCCTGCCATCTCTGTCCTTTTATTCTTGGCCATGTCCAGCTTTTAGGAGATCTCTACTTCCCTCTTCTCCTAGAGGCCCTTTTCCACTTCAAACCAGAGCTTGCCTTGCCCTAGCTGGAGGGGCTACTTCAGTGGGCAGTGCTCCCCAGGGGACAGACCAAAGACACACTCAGGTCTGCTGGAAGTATTGGGAGCATTAATATAGGCTTCGTCATCTCCTCTTGCAACCTTCCCCCATGTCCCAAACACATGTGGGGGTCCTCTTTGTGAGGAAAAGAAAGCTGTATTTGTAGCTTCCCAAGGCCATGCCCAAATGAAAAAGGAAAAGAGCTGGGGAATGAGGAATGATGGCAGTAATTTATAATTGCAGCCCTTGATAGGGTACATAGAATTCATCAAAGACAAGCATGTGTTTAGTAGATACTGAGTCAGGCTCCTAATTTCCCACCAGCTGGAAAGGACATCCTCTCAATGGCTAAATATGCTTCCTCTCATGCTGATAGCTTTGTTCTTAAGGCTAATATTGTATTTAAAAGTATACTCAAACATTCTATCAATATAATGCAGTTCCTTCACCTTGCTGGAGGCATCTGTCTAGAGTACAAATGGCTTGGAAAATCTGGCACCATCAGCAGTGGTGCTGATCTCTTTGTTGATTCTGGAAGCAGTGATACTGCTTCCAAGAACCTAGATACAAAGTGCCCAATAGAGCTGGACAGACAGGGGGCAAAAAAAATAGAATGCATACATCTGTCTTCTTTCTCCATTTGTGATAATCTGTCTGGCCTTGCATCTGAACATTATTCCATCCTATGTTTTGTGTGCCTCTTGCCTTGAAGTCCGAAGGACAAAACTCACAGCCTGCAAGAATTACCCAGGGATTGCTCTAATCTTTCTTCCTAATCAAATTCTAAACTCAGAGAGGGGAAAAAAATAAAGTCCTGATCACATGTGGCTGGTCTTCTCATCATTCACCAAAAATCAGGGCCATCTCAGTATGTCTTTCTACATTCCTGGTGGGTCCAGAGAAAATACATGCTGAAAGATAACTCTGTCCCCTGACTCGATGGCATGATTCTGAACTCCAGGTGTGGAAAACCCGGATTCCCTGCTGCCCCACATTAACCCTTCTGGTCAGAGGGGAACACTAAAGGTTCCTTGGTTAAAAACAGTGAGGACACAGATGTGGCAAATGAGCAAATTTAGCCCTTCATCAAATATGCATTAGGTTGGATTCACATTTACCTACCAGAAAGCCACCTGGGTTAGGACATCACTACCTGCTTTTCCCTCAGGATATGAGACTCCTTTGTCATTTCCTGTGTTCACATCTCACTTAGCTCTCATTTGTAGCTAGCAGCTTCTCTGGGTTTTGACCTTAATTCAAGGACTCTTTTTCTTTCCTCCTCTTTTTAATGGCAGTGTTTAGATGTGATAACAGATGCATTTCCTTCATCCTGCAGAAAACACATCCTCCAATTTCTGTAGCATGTAATCTACAGGTTTACAGTGTTGTACTGTCCTTTGATTTCCTATTTGCACTTCCCCTGATAACTTAGGTGATTAGGCTCAGCTTGGGTTTACAGAGATAAGGCGCTACTTAAAAGCTTTGCTATTCCCCCTGCCCATGCAAAATTATTTCTTGCACCTGGCCCAGCCAGCCTCTATTTCAAAGTATTTCACAGGGATCCATTTTGCAAACACCTTGTACTCCAAACCTGCCTGTGATACAAGAATTTTGTTGGAATTCTGTCCTCTGTTCTTTGAGTGTACTCTCAAGGTACAGACCCTGTTCAGCAAGTCCACCTGGAAATTCCTCCTCTTTCTCTTCACCCCAGTCTTCCAACCCTAATATTCTTGTTGGCTGTGGCCTTGCCTCCACCTCCTTGTCAAAGAGTCTCAGTAAATGACCCAATGGCTGTGGTCTAATTAATAAGTGCTCTGTCATTTCCTCTGACATCTGATTAATACACTCTAACGTACTCATCAATTGTGCATGGTAGGTTGATATCCTTGACACATAAAGAGGAGTCTGCTCTTTAGAAGAGCAGACACCTCTTATCCTAGGCATGATGCACAGTTAGTACATCAATCAGTAGGCATTTCTTTATGCAATCAGAGTCAGGAAATAGCTTGGCTTTGCTGTTCACATGCTGGGATAGCACGCAGCATAATTTATCAGCGCCTGCATTCATGGTCATATATGTGACAACTGATTCACACCTCTGAACCCCTCGATATGCACCTAAAGATAATCACCAGTAGCTGTCTTGTTACTGTTCCCCTGACATCTGAAGGATGTTTATTCATGGGCCTGTCTTCCTATCGCTTTGGCCCCACTCTCATGTCAGTAGATCTGAGCCTGTGTCATCAGCTGCATTTCTCTTTGTCATTGTAGAAGAATCATTTGTATTTCCATCTGCTTTCACTGAGCCTTGATCAAAACTTAAGTCACTGTCTGGAACTGTCATAGCTTTCAAGCCCCAGCTTTTTTCCATCGGGGAGGCAGACAACTAAAAGCCATCATACTGCTAGGGAAGAGCAGCTCTCTCTAACACTCTGCTTCATGACTATGACCCCCCATGGCAGCAGGTTTAAAACTAGATGATCTTCAAGGTCCCTTTCAACTTAAACCCTTCTATGCTTCTACGACATTTCAACCACATCTGTGTAACTTTGGCTCTCTACTTCTCCAGTCCTTATCTGTGCTCTTACTCTTCCAACAAACTCTCCATTAGTTTGATTCTACAATCTGTTTCACAGTTTCTCACTTCTGCTTCACTACAGCCAAAAGCTAAAGTTGCTAATTCCCTCCTGCTTCTTGTTCATACAGTCAGCATTAGGGAGCTGAGCCAGAAGAGTCATTTCTCCTTAAAATGTCAATACAACTGATGTGAGGTTTTTTTTATTCCATCACTTTTAGGAACATAGGACACCTGATGCAACACTGGAGCCAGCCACAGCAGCAGGGCTGAACACTGCCAGGCTTGGAGCCTCCACCATTGCTTTGGGCAACCTGTTCCAATGCCTCACCACCCTCATGGGGAAGAATTTCTTCCTAATGTCTAATGCCAATCCAGCTTCTTCCAGTTTGAAGCCAGTCGTAATTCTACAAAATTAACTACAAGTCTGCATTTCACAGCAAAAATAAATTGATTGAGAAACCAACCATAACAGAAGGAGCTCTAACATGGAGTGGTTAGTACCTAAATATACAGAATTAGGTATAACTTGATCAACAGTATGTTTATCAGCAGCACCCACTAGAATACAGAGTTCACATCCTGCCAGGTATATAACACACATACCAGGGGACTTGATTTGGCTGTGTACAGTGGCTGACAACCACTTTCAGCAAAGTGTCCTTCACACATACCTCTGCTGTCCCCCTCAGCTGTACAGCACAGCATTAAAAACTACTAGCAGAAGGAAAATTAACCATACATAACATCTATATTACAGTGTTTAGTGAGATTCTAACGGCAATTCTTCACTGGGATGATTATTTGTCCCCAGTACATTCCCTGTATGCAGCACAAAAGAATACAGTGAAAACTGCCATTCATGAGAAGGGAAATGGAAACTGGGCCCTGGGAGCTAGAAGCAGAACTCATTTAATGTAAAGACCCTCTTTTGTTGCCTTCCCCTTTGCCAACAAGCTGTATTTGAGTAGCTAACAAAGGCAAATTTGTCAAAACTCAAAGCCACTAGCCTAACATTTCATCAGGCATGGTCTATAACTGAGCAACTTGTACTGACACCTCAAGTATGACTTACACAATACAATACACCAGGTTGAAAGAGACCTTCAAGATCATCACGTTCAACCCATCAACCAATCCAACCCACCTGAACAACTAAACCATGCAGCCAAGCACCCCATCAAGCCTCTTCCTGAACATCTCCAATGAAGGCGACTCCACCACAGATCTTTTTGCAGCTGCATTCTTCACCTGCAAGAGCTTTTTTTTTCTTTTTACCTCTCTGCTCTGGTAGCAGGAGAGGCTGAGAGAGTTGGGGATGCTTAGCCTGGAGAGGAGGAGGCTCAGGGAAGACCTTATTGCTCTCTACAACTACCTGAAAGGAGGTTGTAGATGGGTGGGGGTTGGTCTCTTCTCCCAGGAAACCAGCACCAGAACAAGAGGACACAGTCTCAAGCTGTGCCAGGGAAGGTTTAGGCTGGGTGTGAGGAAGAAGTTCTTCACAGAAAGAGAGATTGGCTGTTGTAATGTGCTGCCCAGGGAGGTGGTGGAGTCACCATTACTGGAGGTGTTTAGGAAGAGACTGGATGGGGTGCTTGGTGCCATGGTTTAGTTGATTAGATAGTGTTGGGTGATAGGTTGGGCTCAATAATCTCAAAGGTCTTTTTCAACCTGGTCTATTCTATTCTATTCTATTCTATTCTATTCTATTCTATTCTATTCTGCAGAAGTTAGAGAGGCACAGAGGCAACATTAAACTTCGCCAAGGATCACCTTCAGGTACAAAAGAGTAAAGAAGAGTGAAAAGCCAAAGCCTGAAAGACTGGCATCCAGAGCAGATTCCATAAGGGCACACCTGTCTCTTCAAATGTGATGACAACTGTAAGCAAATCTCATCACTTTTTGGTTTCACAGATAAGCAGACTCAGCCAATCCATCTGAAAACACCACTTGGTTCTAAAAGTAGCTGGACAGCTCTCAGTGGTAGTGAGCCAGGGAAAATCAAGTTCCTAACAGGCCTTGACAGCCAACAACTGGGAGATTTGTCCTTTAGTCTGATGAAACCAAGAAGAGTGGCAACACCCTTACCAACATAACAGGCATAAGTGTCACAACCCATTTTAGAGTGCAGACTGTAGGCATATTTAGTAGCATAAAATACTACATGCTTTGACCTTTTTTATTTTAAAGGTACGTGATGAAGAAATGGAGTTTGCTCCATACCAAAACACTGGAGCAAAACAGGGAGCCAGGATGTCACTGTCCAGTTTTCTCCAAATTCTCTCTCTTTCTTCAAGGCTCTTAATGGAAATGTCAGTCATTTTACCAGGTTCAAAGGACACCTTGCTATGTTGTTCAACAAGTTTGCTTTTCCAGGGGACATCTTCCCTATTTTGTCACGGCCTGCAGCATTGTTTGCGGCTAAAATGGCAGATGGCTTCACAGCTGTATTTCCATTGTGTTCCAAAACTCAGAACATCTGCTTTGCTTTAACCAAGTTTGTCATATTCTTTGCACATAATGGCTATTTTGGGCTAGCTTTGCCTCACTGCTCAAATTTCATTCCTCCTACTGTTACACGGCCAGTGTGAGAGTCAGTGAAGGATGCCTTTGCTCCTGTACAGAGGCCAGCACAAAGCTGATGTGGTTCAGAGCATGGTTCCCATGTGGTTCAGAGCAAAACTAAAATTTGGTCTTCCTTGGTTTCCCTGCTCTCATTGCAAAGAATTTCCTAGCTTAAGGAAGGAAATCTGCTTGCTTGTCAGGTCCTAAAGTGTTTCAAAATTTCCCCTGATCTAAACGTTGCCCTTGCAACAATTTGTCAGCCGGCTGGTTACTTGGAATGATTTTATGCATCAGGAAACAACTAGAGGTAAGAGGGAAAGGATCTCTTAAATATTGATACCTAAAAACCAGAAACAAACCCAACAACAACAAAAAGAGGTCATGAAGAAAGTATTCTTTCAGAAAAGAAGCACAAATGCTTCTGTGTTTAAGACAAGGAAATGGCCCATCAGGGATCCTGCCTTCTTGCCTGAGTACTTGGCAACTCTTCCAGCTGTGGTTTTAGTCACGATGCTCGTGCACTTGCTCCCTGCAGGGGCATTGGCAGCCCTCAGCACTCCACCTGTTCTGGGTCAGGTGTGATGACAGCAGCGTGTTGGCATTTGTGAAGTCTAGCCAAGAGCTACTAAACCTAACCAGGAGGCAAAGCTGGGTGACTTCCAAATCCTGCCACTCCCCATGGATTGCAGAGCAACTGAAGTGCTGTGAGGTGGATCCATTTAGTCAGGGTTCTCAAGCCTACATCTTCTGTAGGTAGTTTTACTTAAGATCAAACCAAAATGCACCATTTATGGATTTAATGTTAAATAGCCAGTCAATAAAACACACAAGTGGGAAGAGACTTGATGGGGTGCTTGGTGCCATGGTTTAGTTGATAGACAGTGTTGGGTGATAGGTTGGACTTGATGATCTCAAAAGTCTCTTCCAACCTGGTTAATTCTATTCAAATCTATTCTAAGTCACCAATGGTGCTAGCACAGGAGCTCCAGCTTGCTTTTAACCAGGAGAATGTACTGTGTCCAAAGAATCTGATTTCTCCTGGAAACTCAGAAACAGGACTGCAATTTTATGAGGACCACTAAGAACTTTGGACGTAAGTGATGAGTATCCCCTTAGGCCTTCAACTCTGTTCATGAAGCATGTTCTGACTCTTTGAGGGAACTAAAGGGAAAAGAATAAAAGCAAGGTCCATAAAGGCACTTGAAAGTTTAGTTTCCTCATTTCTAAAATGGGTCTAGTGCTCTATACTCTGTATTACTGTGTTGCTGTGAACGTGCTAACCACACTACCTTCTTGCCCATGCCACTCACAGAGGCACCATGTTGTGCCTGCTTTGATATATTGCTCCACAGAAACCCACTCATTAGCTAATCATACCTGCAGACATCCAGAAACACTCTTGAAAGGATTTTGGCTCTCTGACTTCTTCAAAAGAAAATCACAGTTTTTCCAGTCCACTCATCCAGTGCTCTAAATGCTGAGTTAGAGATGTTTCCCTGAGGCATTAGCTGGTATTCACATGCTCCTAAAGCTGTTCCTGAGAGATGTTGATGGCAAAGCACTGCTTCCTTATCTCAGTCTCATTATATATATGTACATTTATGTACACACGGGGGAAACAGCCCTGCAGACTCCAGGTGCAGAGAAGAAGGAACAGGAAGAGGTGCTCCAGGCACTTGACCAGAGATTCTCCTGCAGCCTCTGGGGGAAACCATGGTGAAGCAGGTTGACCCCTTGCAGCCCTGGTCTGCTGGAAATGTGCTCCCAAACAAACCATCATGAGTCATCAAACTCATGGGACTGCATCAGCAGCATACCCTGTACTGCAGATTTGATGGGCTCCAAGACTTCCCTGAAACACTGAGGGGTTTTTGAGGGAGTTGAGAATCTCAGTCTTGAGAATCTTTTCAGTCTCAGTCTCCTCTGAAGAGCTGCCAGCCAGCAAGCAATACAAGAAATACGCTTCAGAAAGGTACCTCACACACAGGGACTCAGCAGTATGTAGATACAGACATCCACATAAAGTAACTGGTGATGCACCTCTGACTCCCTCCTATAGCATCACCCAGGCAGCCACACGCCCTCATTTCTAGGAAATGCTTCACATCATTACAAGAATTTTCAGTTTTGCTGATTATATGATCAATTTCCTCACATTCTATTTTTTTTCCCCAACAGCACTTCTGGGAAGATAAATAAAGGTACATTCCATTCTTAAGGGCATCCTTACAGGCTCAAATGCCTATACAATTTCCCTAGAATTAAATTAATATTGAATAATTAGGATTTGAAGTATTCAGGTGCACTCTGGACTGCTCAGATTTCTATCACTCACAGTACATCACAATTCATCACCAAACAAAACAAAACAAAGCACCAACCACCACGACCAAAAAACCCCCCACAAACAAACCAACCAACCCACAAAACTAACAAACAAACCCACCCTCCAGAATTCTCCAGTTTAAAAGAGAGAATAGAATAGAATAGAATAGAATAGAATAGAATAGAATAGAATAGAATAGAATAGAATAGAATAGATCAGATCAGATCAGATCAGGTCAGGTCAGAAGAGACCTTTAAGATCATCGAGTCCAACCTATCATCCAACACTATCTAATCAACTAAACTATGGCACCAAGCACCCCATCCAGTCTCTTCCTAAACACTTCCAGTGATGGTGACTCCACCACCTCCCTAAGCAGCATATTCCAATGGCCACTCCTTCCTCACATCCAGCATAAACCTCCCCTGGCACAGCTTGAGACTGTGTCCACTTGTTCTGGTTCTGGCCACCTGGGAGAAGAGACCAGCCCCCACCTGGCTACAATTTCCCTTCAGGTAGTTGTAGAGAGCAATAAGGTCTCCTGTGAGCCTCCTCTTCTCCAGGCTAAGCAATCCCAGCTCCCCCAGCCTCTCCTCATAGGGCTTGTGCTCCAAACCCCTCCCCAGCTTTGTTGCCCTTCTCTGGACACATTCCAGCAAGTCAACATCTTTCCTAAACTGAGGGGCCCAGAACTGGACACAGTATTTAGCACCAATGTGAGTGTTTACCACAAGTTCTCAGATAAAGTAACCTGCAGGAATCTGTGCAAACCCCAGATATTTTCTAAGGACATTACTGAAATGCTCCACTTCGACTTGATCAGCAGAGCCTTTCGATTCCATATAGGAGTGACCAAAGTGGGTGGCTAAGCAGAGCAAGGCTGCAGAATACTCAGCTTTGTGAAGTTTCAAAATGCTTCTTTTTCGCCCAGGTCATTGTAGGGCAAAATTTATGACATCTCAGCAACTCCTATAGGGTAGGATTTCAGTGCCACTTTAATGACATTTCTCAGAAACAAGCCTTTGGGTGCATTTGGGAAGTGTCATTGTTCCTGTAAGACACAGCTAGAATGTTCCTGCTCAAAATTCTAGTGAGGTCACACTTCTTAAGCACTGGGTTCAGTTTTGGGGCCAAGAAAGACTGGAGGTCTTGGAGCAGGTCCACAGAGTGGCAACAAAGCTGGTGAAGGGTCAGGAGAGGAGCTCCTGTGACGAGTGGCTGAGGGAACTGGGGTTGTTTGGTCTGGAGAAGAGGAGGCTGAGGGGACACTTTCTTGCTTTCTACAGCTCTCTGAAAGGAGGTTGCAATGAGGTGGGTGTGGATCTCTTCTTCCTGTAAGACTAGAAGAAATTATTTTAGGGAGGCTTGTCATCGAACCTGTGATTAATTTTCATGCAGTGCCCCTTCCCATTGTACTGGTTCAAGAGAGAAAAGCTCAGCACAGGGCAGTTATATAAATCCTGTTCAAAATCACGTATAAAACTTAAACCATTTAGGATCCCAACATGCCTGAATTGAGGGAAGGGGTGGGGGAAATGATGTTACCAGGACCTCAGCAGAAAAGTTATGAATCCTATTTCTGGGTAAAGTCCCTGGGGTTGACAGGTTAAAGTCCCTGATCCACAAAGCAAGGTGATGGAGGGAGGTCTGCCCTCCTAAGAGAGACACTCAGAAAAACTGTGGAGATGGAAACTGCTGGTGCTTACCTGCTGCCTCCCTACTACACCATCCCCCCTACCTCCCCCTCCCTCCCACCAACACCCCCAGTACAAGCAGCTATGTGATCAGGGAGCTGGAAGACAGGATAGCAAAGAAATGAAATTAAAAACTGATTACACACAGCATCAGTTTTGTGCCTTCTCACCATGCCACTGGGAGACTTGGACATTGTGTGGCTGAATGGTGGGTTTCCAAGGGAAAACATAGAAAAAATATTCTCAGTTGGGATTTTCTAAGAAGTTCTGCCTCTGCTAAACATCAAGAGTCTCCTCTGAAAAAAAAAAAAAAAATCCAGAGATTTTATCTCTGCTGAAGCACAAAGCCCCAACCTTCACACAACACATCTATCTTTTGAGCCCTGTCCATGATGCCAGTTTATGTATTGCTGATTGATGGGTTAGCACAAGGGACAGAGACACTGAGTGAAAGAGGTGAATCTATATTCCACTTACATATGAAACAAAAGGGAGCAAGCAGAATAGTGATAGTACAACCAGGATTAGTAATGATTATATAACAAAGGCAAAATATATCAAGGTAATTCACCTAATCATTACTACATAAGGTCAGCTGCAGGGATGAAGAAAGATACAGCACCAGTTGCCCCAATTCTTTACCATCATCCAGATCCACAGTCACAGTGAGGATCTGGAGACCCTTTCCTGGTAATTGGGAAGTCTTATGCAGTGCATCCACTCATAGGTGAGGCCTCCAAAGTCACTGTAAGAGGGTGGAGCTTTTATACTGTTGAATAAACAAGTTCATGTGGTTCTAAATGCAAAAACCTCTGACTTCATCCTCCCCTTGAATTTTCCCAGAGCCTGGCCAGGGCCCAAGGAGAAACCAAGGGAGTGTTTTTATCTATTTGGCTTTGATCACTCTCCTCCACACAAGGCTGGACATCTGACTGCATGGCCTTGATGGTCTGTCTCTAAATAGGAAGGTTGGATATATTCTTATGATTTCTCATGACTACATTCTGTCTAAGCTACATTTTTTCCACTAATAAGCATACATATTTTGTTAATGACCAGATATTAGTAATGAATTGTAAGCAACAACTATTTTCCTTGATACTCTACTAAATAAAGAAATTAAATGCATATTGTATTTCACCTGAGCCACATCTCTTACTAATGAGCTAATGGTTATATGTTAAGAATATATTTCCCACTGGCTAGTGGTCATTCATAGAATCATAGCATGTTCTGGGTTGGAAGGGACCTTCAAAGATCATCCAGTCCAACCCCCTCTTTAGTCAGCAGGGGCATCCTCAACCAGATCAGGTTGCCCAGAGCCCTGTTGAACCTTACTTTGAATATCTCCAGGGATGAGGCCCCAGACACCTCCGCGGGCAACCTGTCCCAGTGTTCCACCACCCTCATAGCAAAGAACCTGTTCCTAACATCCAATCTAAATCTGCTCTTCTCTAGATTGAAGGCATTGCCCCACATCCTATCACTACAGGTCTTTGTAAACTGTTTCTCTCCATCCTTCTTGTAGGCCCCATTCAGGTATTGGCAAGCTGTTATTAGGTCTCCCTGGAGCCTTCTCTTCTCCAGGCCAAACAAGCCCATCTCCCTCATCCTGTCCTCGTAGCAGAGATGCTCCAAACCCATGATCATTTTTGTGGCACTCCTCTGGACCCGCACCATCAGGTTCACATCCATCCTGTATTGAGGGCTTCAGAGCTGGACACAGTTCCAAAATCCCTCAATAAGAGACATTTAGGTGGGATGTGATGCTCATTTAGAGGTCAGCTTTGGTTTGGAGCCTATTGTTTAGGCTTGGCACTTCAGGCATACACAAGCAGGTTCCAGTTCCTGCATACAGGCTTTTCTGGTAACAGCTACCATGATGCTACATCACACTGGGCACACTTTTCTTCTCTCTCACTCTCTCTTTTTGTTGGTATTTTTTGGAGTTTAAGCAAGAGCACAGAAGCACTTGAAGCTGACCTTAAAGGTGGGGTTAATGAAAATCATGCAGATGGTGAATGTCAGAAGAATGGGTCAAGGATTTGCATGCATAGTAGTGGAGCCACTGCATACATTTCCATAATAGTAAGTGATGAATAATAGAAGGTACAAGTCTTGGGTTTTTATCATGTCATAATCCCTGATTTAATATTCTTTTTGGTGTGGTTTTTTTTATTCTTCCTTGTCCACAGTGCTCCTTCCATCATTTCTCAATTCAAATGATAAGCCTTTCTCCACCTTTGGGAGTTTTATTTATACTTCCCCCCTTTTCCTGATGCAAAATAGAAATATGCACTAAGAAGCCATCCCTAAGGTGATTAAAGTCATTCATATGTAAAGCAAATAGCATAGTATATGGGGAGGACTACTAAGAGCAGATCACTGTTCAAGACTCTCGGTCTTTCTTTCCACCGTTGTGCTCCTTAAAAGGAAATACATACATGCCAAAATGGATGTCAAAAAGATAAAATAAAGTAAAGTGATGGTACTATTTGGTCAAAGCCTTGGAAAGCTGTCCTCATCAGGGAAAGGCTGTAATTTGTATTTTACTCTTTAGCAGGGAGCTGGGCAGTCCCCATGACCACCTGCTCCTGCAGATGTTGAACGCTTGCGGAGGTGCTGCTAAGCCTGGTCCTTCCACACTGAACTCAAAGTGTTACCTGATGTGTCAAAGCAAACAATATAAAGATTTATGCTATCATCTGTGTTTCACAAATGAAGACCAGTGTAACAAAGCCTCAGGACAGGGCATGGTTGCCTGACTGTCTTTTGCACCAAATGTTCTCAAATTAACTTCTGCAAGCAAAGCAGAAATGGAGGGAGAGCTGAACTGCACCTGGCTGTTGCCTAACCAGAAAGGCATCCAAATCTCCTTCATATTTTCAGTTTCTGGAGCCAAAGACATCCTCCATCAACTTCACCTGTGGAGCTTTGTCCAATACACTTTCTTTGGAGTTTACTTATTGCAGCAGATCTGAGCAGATCAAGGTACACATTCAAATATTTTGAATTGTACCAAAGCTATTTAGGATCATTGAATATGAGGTTGGGAGGGAACACCTGGATCATATTTAACCCTAGCCTTACCAGAAGATTTTCAGTGTCCTTCAGATGCCACTTTAGTCTTTGATGACTTAGTCTCTTACTTTATAAAATAACATATTAAGATACTAATGTTGTGAATTGATGAAAAAGCTATAGGATAAGAGGCAAAGGCTTCAAAATAGGTGAAACTACATTTGGATTAGGCATTAGGAATAAATTCTTCCCCATAAGGCACTGAGGCACTGGAACAGATTGCCCAGAGAAATTGTGGAGGCTCCAAGCCTGGAAGTATTCCAAGCCAGGCTGGATGTGACCTTGAGCAACCTGGTCTAGTACGAGATGTCCCTGCTCACAGCAGCAGGGGCTGGGACTAGATAACTTTTGAGGTCCCTTCTGACCCAAACCATTCTATGATTCCTTCTTTGCCAAATGCAATTACTTTATTTTAAATTAATTTTAAGCCTTCAACCCAGGCTTAAAGAATTATGACACCTGCCAATTATAACAATAGTTGGGACTGGAGATCAAAGGAGAACAGGTGGAAAGAGGAGCAACTAAGATAGATTTGGCTTTTTTTAAGGGGATGTTTTCTACATGAAGGATTAGTTTGATAAATAATTTTATGTTTCTAAATGCATTTTGCTCAGAAACTCCAAAAGAGATAATTTAGGGAGTTTAGGCCAAAAATATTGTCCTTTTTCAGTATTTAAAAAAGGGGGATAATGAGAGCTAAAAAAACAAATCCCTTGCTGAGCTGTTCTGTGTGATTTATTTGACCTGCTTTGGTTTATGTTCCTAATGTTGCCATTTGGGGATGACCTTAATTACCTGTTCCTTCTCATGCACTTCCATTTTTTTGCAACTCAACTGAACTTGAGAAAAAATAAATCAACCAACTAACCACAATTCCTTGCACAGACATGTTACATCCCTCAAAAAGCCAGAGGCTGCATCTCCTGCAGCTTGGATTAGGCATTAGGAATAAATTCTTCCCCAGGAGATGTTGAGGCACTGGAACAGATTGCCCAGAGAAGTTGTGGAGGCTCCAAGCCTGGAAGTATTCAAAGTATTCTGAAGCTGCATCTCCTGCAGCGTCAGATAAAGATAAAAGGTAGGCAGCATCCTGCCTGTATCAGCCATTAGATGTGGAGGAAAAGCCCTATGCCACATATGAACGGGGATCGATCTCTCTTTCTCCAGCTCCTGCTGACTGGCTGGATGCTGAGCTTGACCTGGTACGTGTCTCTCACTTCAACAACAGTTTCCATTTTCACTGGTTAGGGTTTATGGCAGAAGAGGAGACAAAGAGAAGAGGGATTAACATCCAGTTTTCCTTAACCTAGAGCAGAATAAGGACTTGCCTGACCTTTCCTTCCAACACGGTTAGCATGTGAAAAAGTGAAATTTGGTTAAAAACAATAAAATCACCAGAAGCATCATAGAACACACTGGGTTAGAAGGGACCTCTACAGATCTTCTAGTCCAACACCCCTGCAGTAAGCAGGGACATTCCCAACTATTGCTCAGAGCCCCATCAAGCCTGACCTCAAATGTCTTCCGGCATGGAGCCTCCAACCACCTTCTTGGGCAACCTGTTCCAATGTTCCACCACCGTCACTGTAAAGAACTTCTTCCTAATGTCCAATCTAAATCTACCCTGCTGTATTTTAAAACCATTGCCCCCCATGTCCTGGTGCTGCAAGCCCTTGTAAACAGTCCCTCCCCAGCTTTCTTGTAGGCCCTCTTTGGGTACTGGAAAGGGGCGATACTGGAAGAGATCTACAGTAGCTTGCAGTCCTCTTTTTCCTTAGCTTAAATGCAAATAAAAGTAGAAAATTGAGAGTAATATTCCAGAAACTAACTTTTTTCCTCCAGTCATAGTGCAGAAGTCTCACTGGGATTGGAATTTGACCCCAGATGGCTTGGCCAACAAACATGTGCCAATAGCGTGAACCTCACCGTACAGGATTTGACATCTTGACATTGAGCAAACTTAGAAAGTGTCATTAAAGGAGACATAGAGACTCTAAAGATGAGTTCCACTAATACATCTATTTGCTGTCACTGTTTTCCTGGATTATCTGGCAGTGTGGAAGGCTGGATGCAAAACACCTACATTCACACAGTACTGAACCCTCACTAACAAGCTGGGGGCTTCTGCAACTCACTTGACCCAATCCAGGCCCTGGTAAAGAAAAAAACCAAAATGACTCTTGGGAACTGCAGCCTGTGATAGGAGGT
Source organism: Picus viridis (assembly GCA_033816785.1). Classification (NCBI taxonomy): domain Eukaryota; kingdom Metazoa; phylum Chordata; class Aves; order Piciformes; family Picidae; genus Picus; species Picus viridis. The sequence continues at coordinate 23,697,033 of CM066572.1, forward strand.
AGGATAGCTCAGAAAACTCATATAATAGAGCAAATATTTATCTGAACCTTGTGAACGCTTCTCCGTCATACAAATGAGGCTGCACCTATCAGCAGTAATGGGGAATTGATCCAAAGTAAATATGGCAATGGAGGACAACCAAGGAACAAAATCCCTTACAGCCTGACACTCACCCCTGTGCCTCACACCTCTACATGACTTGGTTTCTAGAAGTGATGGCAGCCCTGAAGTGGTACATCAACCTTAGTTCAGTTCAGGACTGTCCTTCTTATAATCAATATCTTAATATCCCCCACCTACCTCACCTTGACTGGTACCACAGAGGGGTTTTGGAACTCCAATTCCAAGTTTGAACTGAAATGAATTTGAAACTGAACAAGAAGGCATACTCCAGAAAAGCAGCCACATGAAATTAGTGATGTTTCTGAGAGCAGAACAGTAATTTCAGTGCTCACAACCAAATAGAAACTAGTCCAAAGTCAAAACTCTTGAAACACGTGCAGTGAGATCTCACAGCATTTCCCCACACAGACCTTGGTCCCTCTGGACTGCAGAGCTGGCAAATGCAGACATGTTAGCTATCATGTCAAGGGAAACAGAAAGCCTTGGAGTCCCTCAGGTGCTTCGCCTAAGTGTCTGAGGCCTCTTGCAATCAGATTACGAAGCCCTGAATATTCATTACAATGAATTCAATCAATCTTTATTGTATACAGAAGTGCAACTGCAAAGTATTCTACAGGCAATTCCTGTAAGTAATTTTTATTGTCATTTCCATTTCAACTGCAAATAGAATTGCTCCTAATGTTTTCACAGCAGTCTCCCACTTGAGCTGTTATCATGAAATAGGTTTTCTGTGGTGAGGCAGTGAGGACAGCATAGCACAGATGGGATGGGCAATATAAAATTATTTAGGAAAGGGATCCTATTAACAAATGGCTGACATGCTCAAAATTAGGAGAAAGAGTGACAAGATTATCTTACAGAAAAGATGCAGAGGGAGATGGATTACTCCTAATGAGATTTATTCCCTGATTTGTTTTTTTTTGCTTAGAGTTGAGACTTAAAACACCACTAAAAATGAGACGATACATTTTAATTATAGAGATGGTTTCCTTCTTCCTGGGGTTCTGCAGAACCTAGGGAGACACAAAGGGAGGTACCCAAAGATTGCTCTCTATCAAAATGCAGTTGAATGCAGAGAGTTATTTGCTTAACCATCAAATTGATTACTGTTTGGCTCCCAGAAACATGCATTTTTTGCAGGAATTCCTAGCAATGTCCTTTTGCATTCTAATGTGACTCAAGGAGGATCCTAGGTTAGGCTGCAGCTGCCAGCATCATTAGTTGATTGAGCATAGTGACTCTGGAGCGTGCACTGCCCTGATGTATGTGATCTAAATAATGAAACATTTTGTCCCTCCAAACAGGAGTGCTTCTCAAGCACATGCCTAAATCAAAACCCATGGGGTCCTGCTGTGGCAATGTTCCAGAGATGCACCAATGGTGACAAGATGCACCTTGTACCTCACACTGGCACAGAACTGGACTTCATACCACTGTTCAGTACGAATTGCTCTGAAACAGAAGACAGTTGGCAGAAAAAGCACCAAAATACCTTACAGGATGAAAAGATAACTGCCTATCATACTATGCTTTAACAAAGAGTCACCATCCTCAGTGGGAACTAATAAACCTTAAAAGCATTACTGCAATTGGCAGCAAAAGTAATCTCTCTTCCCTCGCTTTGCAGGCATCAGTCTCTTATGAAATCAAATGTAACCCAACCAACTAAACTGTCCAAGATAACTGTAGAAGCTCAGTGTTGTTTTGATACAACAATTGCATTTTTATTGTACATTATGTATTTCCCCTCAACAAGGAACTGGTGCTCTGGAAATGCTGAGAAATAATTTAAAATAGAAAAATAATAGAAAGATTATCAGGAGTAGTCAGCACGGATTCCCCAAAGGGGAATCATGACCAATCTGATAGCCTTTCATGATGGCATGACCAGCTGGGTGGACGAGAGCAGAGCAGTGGGTGTTGTCTACCTCAACTTCAGCAATCCTTTTGACACTGTCTCCCCTAGCATCCTCATAGGGAAGCTTAAGAAGTGTGGATTAGATGCGTGGACAGTGAGGCGGATTGAGAACTGGCTGAAAGACAGAGCTCAGAGTGTAACCAATAGTGCAGGGTCTATCTGGAGGCTTGCGGTTAGTGATGTTCCCCTGGGGCAGGACTGAGTCCAGTCTTGTTCAACATCTTCATCTATGACCTGGCTGAAAGGCTAGAATGTACTTTCAGGTTTGCTGATGATACAGAACTGGAAGGGATGGCTGACACCCTGTCAGGCTGTGCTGTCATTCGGTGAGGCTGCACAGGCTGAAGAGTTGGGTGGAGGGAACCCTCATTGAGTTCAACAAGGGCAAGGGTAGGGTGCTGTACCTGGGGAGGAATAAGCCCACGCACCAGTGCAGGTGAGGGTCTGACTTGCTGGAAAGCAGCCCTGTGGAGAAGGACCTGGGAGTGCTGGGGAGGAAGGCAGCAAGAGAAGTCACTCCTGAAAGACCTTGGAGGGAAGGCAAAAACCTGAGAATGGCACAATTACTAGGAGAGCAGCAGGGCTAATTTACTGATGGTATAGTAATTGTCAGGCTTCAGTAAAAGCCACAGAAAACCTTTTCAATCTCTACAAAAGGGGCCTGTTTTAAAGATGCTGTCATTGCTGAAAGGGAAAAAAATAATAGACTAATGGGACTAATTCTAAACCTACCAGGTCTGGAGATGAGTCCCTGCAGAACAGAAAGAGAGAAAGCAATCATGTCAGATCAAAGAGAGCTTGTAAGAGAAGCATATTCTGCAGGGTACCATCAAGTCAATTGTGGACTAACTCCCATCTCTCCTTGCCGTTGATAATTTAAATAGAACAATGACTGTCTGTTCAGCCTATGTTAGCTTTTTAGATGAAGGTCTACCACACTGACATTGCAATCTCACCATTTCTGCTGTACATAGAACATGTACATGCTGTATGGATGGAATACTGCACTTTGTAACTGGAATGATTACTAGTAACTAAGAACGGGGTCGTAGAATTGTTTCAGTTGGAAAAGACCTCTAGGATCAAGTCCAGCCACCAATCTAAGACCACCATGAACACTAAAGCCCATCCTGAAGTGCAGGATGCATTCTGAGCCAAAGAAAGCAGAAAATCACAAGTCAATGCACGTCAAGTCATTGTGTCCTTCGTAGTCAAAACCTGTGAGTTATTCAGCAATTGCCAAGCCATCCAAGAGTGCTGGGATAAAGTGGCACACTACTGGGACAAAGTGGCACAAGTTTTTCTACAGCTATAGATGTTTCCCCTATTAATTTATGTTTGGCTAAGAACATATTGCTGAGAAAACACTGACTCATAAAAGTGCCAGTGATAGTAAAACCATCAGGACCTTTGAGAAACAACTGAGATTATTAGCGACCTGGGCCTGCTAAAATGAAAGTCCCACTATCAAACTTTGTGGTTTCCTCAGGTAAAGCTACCCTGAAGTCATTTTTCATCCTCCTCAGGGAGCTCAGTGGATTTGTTGACCTTATTTTTTTAATAAGTGGGTCCTGCCCTTACAGCTGTTGATGTTTTCACCACTTGATGTTTCCTCAAGGACATTTACATAATAGCTCGCTTGAATCGTGCTTATTACTCCAGCAGCTGAAGCGGGGCACACCATGGTAACGGGCCCACAATTACTTCTGAGATCTGACAGCACTACAGCAATCGTTGCTCTGTGAATGGGATGAACACATTTACTGACAATCTCAAGGAGAAAACCTGGAAGATGACTGTACAAACACACATCATGGTCTGCCATCCTAAATTCAAAACCATCTGAGACAAAACACTGACTGAACCAAGCATTTGTGTTTTCCCCCACTCTTAAGGTTATATGTGTATATTAATATGCAATCTGGTTTTATCCCATTAAAAGAATAACACAATACAGGTCTAGGGATATAAAAGTGTAAAAGCAGAGTAAAAGCAGACATTTTCAGCCTCTGTTTCTCTCAGCCATGCACAAATCCTGCTCTGAGACACACTATGGAATGAATCAATGCACCACTGCAGTCACAGGAGTAGACTGACACCTGCATGCCTTCTAAGCTCTTCTGCAAGCTCCAAGGATCTTGGTTGGATCCCATTGCTATTACTTGAAGGCTTATCACTCCTGTTGCTTCCACACTGCAGACTTTCCAAAGTACCTGCAGGAAGCTTCAAATGAACTCCACATTTCAAAGCAATACCCAGGGGTAAGCACTGGATTTCATCTGGGTATGCTTTGAAGGAAAGACCTTCAGGCACAAACATGAGAGTTTCCTAAACATGAGTGGAGCTTTCAGAAAAGCTGACTGAAGTTGGTAATGAAAACCAATGCTAGCCAAGCTTTTCATTTCAGAAACCACTGTAAGTATTGGCAACACTGGTATCGCTGCTCTAACCTAAAACACCACTCTAATCTTTGGTATAAAGCCAGAGGAAGCCATGGAACTCCATCTGCTAACTGCAGCTGGTCACAGTCATTGTACAGGACTTTATGTCATTCAGGGAGTCAACAAATTCACTTAAAAAAAAAAAACTGCTGAGAAACCAGTGGGGCTGCTGAGCATGACAATTAATTGTTTCCAGCTCAGTAAAATGAGGGAAACAAACACAGGTGACCTGTGACAGCTGAGCCTAGCATCTGCCTTGGAATGCTCAACAACTGGCATTTTGGGATGCTGTTGCCAAAATCCTTCTGAAAGCAAATTCTTCAGAGATTAGCTCTGCAGGCCTTGGCCAAGGAGGCCAGGTCATCTAATCACCTCTTATGAGGAATCAGATCAAGCCCCGAGAGCTGGCAACTATGCTCATAGGATCATTTTGGTCAGAAAAGACCTTCAAGATCATTGAGTCTGACCATTATCTAACTCTACCAAGGCCAGCGCTAAATCATGTCCTTCAGCACCACATTTCTGCCTCTCTTCAATGCCTCCAAGGATGGGGATTCAACCACCTCCCTAGGAAGCCTCTTCCAGTGGTTGAGAGCCCTTTCAGTGAAGAAGTTTCTTCTAATCTCCAACCTAAGCCTCCCCTGGTGCAACTTGAAGCCAATTCCTCTCATCCTATCACTTGTTACTAAGCAGAAGAGTCCAAGACTCACCTGGTTACAACCTCCTTTTGGGTAGAGATTGAGAAGGTCTTCCCTCAGCCTTCTTTTCTCCAGGCTAAACAATCCCAGTTGCCTCAGCTGCTCCTCACCAGCCCTGTTCTCCAGACCCTTCACCAGCTTTATTGCTCTTCTCTGGACATGCTCCAGCACCTCAATGCTTTTCTTGTAGTGAGGGCCTCAAAACTGAAGCCATCACTCAAGGTGTGGCATCACCAGTGCTGAGTACAGGGGCACAGTCCCTGCCCTGATCCTGCTGGCCACACTGTTCCAAATCCAGCCCAGGATGCTGTTGGCCTTCTCAGCCACCTGGGCACATGCTGCCTCATACTCAGCCACCTGTCAACCGACAGCTCCAGGTCTTTCTAAGCTGGGCAGTTTCCAGCCATTCTGTCCCAAATCTGGAGCGTACCTGGGGTTGTTCTGATGCAAGTACAGCACCCAGGTACGGCACCCAGCACCTGACCTTCTTGAATCTCACACAAATGGCCTCAGCCCATTGATCCAGCCTGTCCAGACCCCTCTGCAGAACCTTCCTACTCACAAGCAAATCAGCACTCCCTCCCAGCTTAGTGTCATCTGCAAACTGACTGAGGATGCCCTCAATTCCTTTGTCCAGATCACTGATAAAGACACCTGCTCTCTCCTCAGCCCTTCACTCTGTCCCAGCACCCACAGCCCGCAGGACTGAACCTGGGTTACTCATGGTGTACAACACTTTGGCCGGAAAGCTAGAACCCGAACGTGCAGAAGATTCATGGCACGTGAGTGTGCACAACGGAATCAGACTGCTGTTCCAAGAAACTGGAGCCAACCTCATCCCAACAGAGCCAGTGGTAATTTTCCTTATTAATGCACTGGGAGCAGTGCTGTGGAGCTCTGCTGAAAAGAAGTTTTCCGTGAGCCTCCACAGGGCTGCGGTTTTACAACGTGACAATTATTCAAGTATCATTTCCTTGCAAAAATTCTCACTTTAAGCTGTGTCACAGCTTTTGACATTTGATAGATTCATGATACGTTTCGCTCCATTCTCCTGCTCAGGTGTTAACATGCAAAATCCCACAAAAGCAACGAAACACAACACAACTTCTGACTTTGGATATTAATTAGGGCGATTAAACTGTCACACAAGATTTGTTTGTCCTTTGCAAATTAGTAGCTCAATCCCCACAATTTATAAGCAGAGCAAATCATAAAACAAAAGGCTTGGTTCACTATAAAAACCGCTAAGCTTTTGCACAGGGCCAAAGCAGCCATGGAAAATTGATTTTCCACAGCTTGCTCAGTCCTGAATAGGCTCTGCTTTGTCAAAGATTCTGTTTTATTGAGTGAAGCCAAAACTCATTATAGCCAAGACCTTTAGGTACAACGTGGGTTTGCTCCATTATTTTTAATGTCATCAGCATCACATTTTAATCTCATGTTTTAAAGCAGGAAGAGCACAAAGACATATTTGCATCCCATTACTGGGGTGAAAGAACAGAACTATGCCTGGTCTCTAGTAAAATGTTGACCGTGGGAGAAGGAAAATGATCATTCATTATTTCTCGATGGGTGAACTGGGGGTAAAGAGCAGGTTTAGGTTAAAGTGAAGTGAGGCTTTTTGTACAGTGCACTATTAAACTGTAGGGCTCGTTATCACTGCATCTTAGAGTAGTCAACACAAATAGCTCTAGGGAAATTCAGGGGGCAGGACATTAAGCACAACATTCCAGGTGCTGCTTAAGAAACCTCCCGACTAGTGATCAGCAGAAGCTGGGAAGTCCTGAGAAACCTCGTCTTTCCACAAAGTTTGTTCTCACTGTGGGCAGCTGAGTGGTCCAGACATGTCCTCAGGTGCCTTCCACCCTGGACTATGCTACATCCCTCTTGACATACTCTTTTCTTATACTGTTTGCATCCTAGCTGGCATTGCAAACACTTCAGTTGGCACAGAAGTGTTTACACTACGTCAATAGCCAAAATTGGGTCACCTGATCCGTGATATATTAATGCCAACAGTCTTCAGTAGCTTTTTTGGTCAGTGAATTGGGCTAGCTCATTTTGCCAGGATTATCACAAACAAATTCTTCTAGAGGATACTCCACACAACCAAATAATAGCAGAGTAGGGGCTGGGCAACCTGTGTTTTCCAAGAGGTGCAATTTATGATACATGAAAAAACCACCATTTCCTCACCCAGCTCCTGGCAGGGACATGATCTCATGAAACTACAGTGTTCAAATCCAGAAAGGCCACCTGTGAGCCCCTAATCTGATCTGCTTACTACAGTCCATTACCTTTGTATTGGGCTCAATAACTTTGTGTTTGATTCAAGCACATCTTTCAGAATGACATCCCATCTTAATTTGAAAATGAGGGATGGGGAATCCATCTCTTCCCTTCCTCATGTATTTCAATGATTAATCACTCTTTCTGTTAAAAACAGACACAGAATTCCTAATCTGAATTTGGCTGGTGACAGCTTCCAGCCATCGCTTCTGTAGTACTCAGAATTTTCTTACTGTGACTACGCTCACATAGTTTAATGAGGTCACCTCTGAGTCTTGTTATTAATTCACTAACATACCAATTCCTTTATTTCTCATGGGGTGAGGTATTTCTTGCAGCTCATGAATCATCTTGGTAGGTTTGGGTTGTTTTTTTTCCATTGCCCTCTCAAATCTTTGAGCAGTTTTTAAAATGTGTGTATGAACTGGATACTTCTCAGCACAGAAATGGAATATTGTAACAGATTTCCACACTCCTATCAGGAATCCATTTACCAATGGACATCCTACCATTGACTGGAGCATGCAAACTGGATTATTTTGGATGAAATGAAATCACATTAGGAGATTGACAGTTATTGTATGAGAGGATTTTTTTTTATATACAAAGGTTTAGTTCAACACCTGGATTCCTGAGTAAAGCAAACCCATTTCTTAGTGAAACACGCTGACTGGCAAGCTGTGGCCTTTCAGAAGGCACATTACCAACTTACCTCAGTTTCCATAACTACAAAAAAAAAAAAAAAGGGAACAAAATCTTGTTAAGCCTGACACACCAGGAAAAAGAAGCAGAAAACCCAACACATTAAAAAAGCTTGCTGGTATTACTGTCAGAGCAATTCCATTCGTCACCACAACTGAAATTTTCAAGTAACTGTGTCACCTTAACATTAAAAAATGGATGTTATGCTACAGTCCTTTCTTCTTCAGAGCAAATCCTTAGCCCATAGAATCACTGCAGGCGTAGGAACAACTATTATCCTACTGCTCCAATGGTGAGGTAGATGACTATTGAGATAACAAAGGGGCACGGGCAGTACTATATTACTTCAAACCCACTGAATTTTGCATGCTATAGAACACAGTAGAATAGAGTAGAGTAGAATAGAATAGAGAGTAGAGTAGAGTAGCGTAGAGTAGCGTAGCGTAGAGTAGCGTAGCGTAGCGTAGCGTAGCGTAGAGTAGCGTAGCGTAGAGTAGCGTAGAGTAGCGTAGCGTAGAGTAGCGTAGCGTAGAGTAGAGTAGCGTAGCGTAGAGTAGCGTAGCGTAGAGTAGCGTAGAAAATTAACCAGGTTGGAAAAGACCTTTGATATCATCAAGTCCAACCTATCATCCAGCACTATCTAATCAACTAAACCATGGCACCAAGCACCCCATCAAGTCTCTTCCTAAACACTTCCAGTGATGGCGACTCCACCACCTCCCTGGGCAGCACATTCCAATGGACAATCACTCTTTCTGTGAAGAATCTCTTCCTAACATCCAGCCTAAACCTCCCCTGGCACAGCTTGAGACTGTGTCCTCTTGTTCTGGTGCTGGTTGCCTGGGAGAAGAGACCAGCCCCCACCTGGCTACAACCTCCCTTCAGGTAGTTGTAGACAGCAAGAAGGTCTCCCCTGAGCCTCCTCTTCTCCAGGCTAAGCAACCCCAGCTCCCTCAGCTTCTCCTCATAGGGCTTGTGCTGCAAACCCCTCCCCAGCTTTGTTGCCCTTCCCTGAACACATGCCAGCAAGTCAACATCTTTCTTAAACTGAGGGGCCCAGAACTGGACACACTTTAGGTTCACTACTGCCATAGCTGATGTGTAATAATGCCAAATTAAATGCATTACTGAATTGAAAAGCTGAGCTCTCCAACATGTGCCTTATTTACTTTGAAAATTACTGCCTTTCAGCAAGTGAGACACAGGGTTTCTCAGAAGTGATGGATGCTGCATTCCTTTTGCCACTCTGGATTCTTATCCTCCTTTCAGAAAATTTAATTTCTTCCATTTGTAAAATCTATTGCCAGAGAAAGGACTACAAGTAAAACCCAATGACTGGAATCAGAACTGGTTTGGCAACACAGGAACACTTCATTGGTCCATATAATACCTAGTATTTGCTTATGAAAAAGCTCATGAGGGGTAGAAAATTGTTATATTCATATAACAGATTTCTGCAAGATACACTTGAACTCATTTGGTCTTTTGGAAATGCCCTAAATGTGAGTACATTAAATGCCTAAAGGCTGATTAGCCAGGGAGATTAAAGAAAACAAGAGCAAGCCCAGCATCCTTATCCAAAGAGGTACTTTCTAGGCAGATTCCCCAAGCAGGATCTAGTACAAACTCAACACAAAACAGCATTTGACAGCAATCTGAATAGAATAAACCAGGTTGGAAGAGACCTTCAAGATCATCGCGTCCAACCTATCATCCAACACCACCTAATCAACTAAACCAATCACCCTATCAACTCTCCTCCTGAACACCTCCAATGACGGTGACTCCACCACCTCCCCAGGCAGCCCATTCCAATGGGCAATCACTCTCTCTGTGTAAAACTTCCTCCTAACCTCCAGCCTAAACCTCCCCTGGCGCAGCCTGAGACTGTCCTCTTGTTCTGGTGCTGGTTGCCTGGGAGAAGAGATCAACCTCTGCCTGTCTACAATAAGGTCTTCCCTGAGTCTCCTCTTCTCCAGGCTAAGCAACCCCAGCTCCCTCAGTTTTTCCTCATAGGGCTTGTGTTCCAAACCCCTCACCAACTTTGTTGCCCTTCTCTGGACACGTTCCAGCAAGTCAACATCTTTCCTAAACTGAGGGGCCCAGAACTGGACACATTACTCAAGGTGTGGCCTAACCAGCGCAGTGTGCAGGGGCAGAATGACCTCCCTGCTCCTGCTGGCCACACTGTTCCTGATGCAGTTGGATGTGTTCAGTCTCATGCCCTTGGACTCTGCCCGTCTGTCCAGCCTGTTGAGGTCCCTCTGCAAAGCCTCTCTACCCTCCAGCAAATCAACTCCTGCTCTGAACAGGAGTATTAAACTGATGCTAACAGATATGAATACACTAATAAAATTTGTGACTTCAAAAATAATTATTTGCAGAATGACTCAGAGAAAGTAATAGCCCTTTCCAGCCTTAAAAATTTATGAGCTGAGGACACACTATTGATTGGAGCATTTACTGCGCCTTCAATAGGTCCAATTAATGAAACTGCTCACGGAATTAAACGGGGTGCTTCGCAGGGTGACACTCTGCCCCAGCTCTTTGCAAACATCACAATCAAACATTTTCATGCTCATGGAGTGACCTAAGGAGGAGCCTACCTCCTGTCCTAGTGAAGGCAGGGAGTGTTTTCATTCCCTTAGGGATCTTATGCTTATTTACATACGAACGCAACGCTACTTATGGGACATGTAAATTGCAGGACCTGATACTTGACGAGATAAAACTGTTAAAAATGGAATACTTGGTTATTAATCTTAAACACTATAGCAATGATTTAAAGCTGATTGCCCATTGGAATCGGCTACCCGTGGAGGTGGTGGAGTCACCTTCATTGGAGGTGTTCAGGAGGAGACTTGATGGGGTGCTTGGTGCCATGGTTTAGTTGTTTAGGTGGGTTGGATTGGTTGATGGGTTGGATGCGATGATCTTGAAGGTCTCTTTCAACCTGGTGTATTGTATTGTAAGACAGAGTCACTGCAACACACTGCAACACACTGCAACGAGTGTCACATATGAAAAAATAAGTGTGTTATACCTTGCAAATAATAAATATCTGCATTTTAATATGTTCCAACACAAAAGTCTAAAGCCAGAAAGAGGCAGTCTAGCATAACAGAAAACAATAACCTGGAAAGAGAGTCTAGAAGGCATCTAGAAGTCCCAGTGGGGACCTGGTATGACCTTTTAAGCAGCTCCATTATGGCAAGAAAAGTTAATACCATTTTGAACACGTCAAAAGAAATGAGCAAATGCAGAGGCAGTTTTTGCCTGTTGATGAGGCTATTTTATTCTAAAATGCCCCTGCCTACATCCCTTAAATAAAATATGAATTTAAGAAAGAGTGAAAAAAGGACAGAAATGGAATAAGAACCATAAAGCTCAAGCTTAAGATAATGCCTTAAAGCAAGAAACTGCAGGGCCCAGAGCATCTTGTTTTGTCAAGAAAACGACTGAGAAGAGACTGGAACCTAAAAGAGCAAAAGGCACAAAGGAAAACAGAAGATGGACTTGGATGGCAGAGAAATTCACATTTCAAAAAAAAAAAAGGCATTTTTCACAAAGATTAGTGGAATTTTTTTGTATCTCAGTGCCTTCAGGTGAAGGCTAGGTAGCTTTCCAGAGAAGTTTTAGGAAGATGTGAGCCATTTTGCCACATAGTTGTTAGATGTAAGAGTGACTGAGTGTTTGCTCAATACATGAAGAGACTTTCTAATTTCTTATTCTGTTCTGCCCATCTGCAAAGACAGAAAGGTCAGCAGAGTAAGGATTGTAGCTAAAGGAGATCAAAGTTTCCTGGCTCTGTGAGTCCTGTTTCCGGAATTTCACTGCAAACCAGGCATCTAATAAGCAATTTCAGGTTATCCACCCCTTGAAAGGACACAGTTTGATCCTTGCCCAGCTATTCAATCTGTAAATCCAAGAGCTCAGAGGTGACATCCTCAAAGTCACACTGTTACATCCGTAGCACCCTCCCCACACTGCATGTTCTCATGTCACAGCTACGCTGCCATAGTATAGATGTAACAACCTCAAAAGGAGATGAGTTTACAGCCTCAGCTTTCTTGGCTTTGGGAGATTCAGTCAGCACCAAAATGTTGCTTAAACCTTAGAGATATGTTAGAATGTCGAGGACAGCAAGCAGCTGGATTTTCTACTGCACATAAAGAAAAGAAATATTTCTGCCTGAGATTGACTTCTAAAAGCTACCAGCCTATGGAAGCTGATATCCTGTAGAAGTCCATGGAATACAACTGTAGCTAGCAACAGCAGTAAATTCTGGTCTGGCAACAGGTTCTGCCCCAGAAGATTCTTCAGCTTAGAACATCATTTGTTCCACAGAAACTTCCATCAATCATTTTTTCCTTTTCACCTTTCAGATGAAAACAGCTTTCATGTACTGAATGAAGGTATCGTGTAGGTTACCAACACTACGATCCACCCAGACTTCTCCACCTATCAGCTGCTCCAGGGGAACACAGTAAGTCCACCCAAAACCCTCACACTTCAAAGGACTTCTGAGCAATTTGCATTTAAGTTTAAAAATAAGCATAAAAACGCATTTCTAGGCAGTCTCATTCAGAAGCTGAACTGGAAGTTTTAATCTACTGTGATTTTTCCATGTTTGCTTATTACAATGGCTCTATACCAGGGAGCCATTGACAAAAGCAGGCAGCTTTTGTTCTTTGTGGGGTTTTAACGTTCTGGCTAAAGTTAGAGCCCTTGACTTAACAGCATTTGACTGAATAGGAAATCAGAACTCAGACAGGACTTTTTGAGCCCTAGAAAAGATAAAAGTGTGTTACTGCTTTAATTGGCTGTTGAATTAACTCATATGAATAATAGCTCACAGTCTTTTCAAGTTCTGTGGCTTAATAAGACTCCCTTTTACTTCTTTGTCTGAAGATTTTCAGGAAAAGATTCATTCCTTATGGACATAATGATTACACTCAAATTCCAGACATGGGGGGGGAGGGAAGGAGAGAAACAGCTATGCAGAGCAAAAAGCAAAAATAGTATAGGCTGCTGATTACACTGATTTTGTACCACCTTCTCCATGTGGTAGACACAAAGGTCTGTTGTAATTATGCTACAGGACAAAAACTGAGGGGGCACTTCATGATATGGGACTGCACTGTACAGGCCTTGCAGAGGTACGTACAAATAACAAGAACAAGAAAAAGCCAAAAGGCTCAGAACAGATGCATGCCAGCTGGCAGAACCATCACCCATGTCACAGAGCTGGAGCCCAGGTGGGAACTCAGGAGTTTTGCAAGTTCAGAGCTAAACCAACAAGCATGGGGAGAAATGTTATGTGATCCAACTGATTCCTATCGAGCCCCATACCTACAATATCTACAAGCAGACACTACCCAACCCCACTTTGCATCAGTAACCAAAAAAGTCAAAACCAAAAAGCCCCACACCTACAATATCTACAAGCAGACACTACCCAACCCCAATCAGTAACCAAAAAAGTCAAAACCAAAAAGCCCCACACCTACAATATCTACAAGCAGACACTACCCAACCCCACTTTGCATCAGTAACCAAAAAAGTCAAAACCAAAAAGCCCCACACCTACAATATCTACAAGCAGACACTACCCAACCCCACCTTGCATCAGTAACAAAAAAAGTCAAAAGTAAACAATTCTTTATTCTCTTTAAATTGTTTTTGTTGTTAGCAAATCAGTAGGTCCCTATCTGCAGGAGCTCTTACTAGTAACACCTTTTTCCTTGCAAACAGCAGCATTGGAGATGTTTATCTAATCTCCAGGCAGAAGCTGTTAAGCATTGCCACTATCTTCCATGGCACCAATTAACTGTTTACCCTTAGTGTACCCAACCATACTACTTGGAGACAGTGACTACATGGGGCACAGTGTGAAGCAAATTCCCCAAGGAGAAAAGAACCTCCAAAAGCTCCATCACCTTCTAGTCTCACTTGTGAACCTTACACATTGACAATAGGAATATAATCATGAAAGCACTCATCACAGACCTGTAACTCCAAACTACCCAAACAACCCACCCTGCCCTAGAGACACAAAAAAGCAGGTGGGGCATCAAATCATTGTTTAATCATTCTCTTGGAATTCTCTCCTGTACAAGGGTGATAACAACATCCTGTACCTGTGTATTTTGACACAGCCTTTAATCTCTCCTTTTGCATGGGATCACTCTTTCGCTCACCAAACAGCTAATCAATACTTTGCTTTCACCTCCTAACTCCCTGTGTGGCCCACAATTTGTTTACTGCCCATTCTTCAATTGTGTTATGATGGCAGAATTATTCATTTCCTCCAGGGCTTCTCAGTGGTGCTTATCATTTCAATATCTGAGTGCTGCACAAATGCAAATTAATATAGCTTCACAAAAATCCACAATGGGAAGGAAGAGGTAGAACTAATGTCTGAAACACAGGCTGTGGAGGCACAGAAAGAAATAAAGGCAGAGATATTCAATGGTTTTAGACATCCTGAGGCATCCCAGATGGAATTTAGAAGTATTGAACAATATTTCAGGCACAGAGGTTGCAGCATCATCTGCAGCTGCGACTGCTGAGCAAGCTGGATTTAAGATTCTAAAGGTGGTCATTGAAAATTAGATAATTAGAAGCTATTAGACTATTATAGGTTCCACATAAACAGATAACAGAACCAGTTTAAGTGTCTGTATCAGCACTAGATAGGAAAAGTCCAAGGTAAAAGTGACAAGGACTTCCTTTACTCTCCTTTGCTTCATCCATGAATGACTTCCCAGCTGAAGCAGCAAGTGAAGCAGAAGTCACCTGGGCGTTAACTTGTCTCTCCTGCACAGCCCTAGCACATCCCTAGGGCAAGTTAATCCTGCACCATGCCTGAGCCAGAAACCCTGCATAAAAACAACATGTGATCACACATGTATGGTAAGGGGACAGAATTAAGGTTGCCAAGCAACCATCTCACCACGTTATGCCACAAATCCTTGTCCCTCATCTTTTCAGCAAACAAAAGGCAGGTCCTGTCTCACAACCCAACTCTCCCCTTAGTCTGCTTCTGTGACCCTAATTATCTGTGCTCCCAAAGGCTTCTTCATTACAGCTCTTTTGTCCAGCCCCCACCAGCTTTCCCTCATTACTCCAGTTGTTATTCTGTCTTTGTGTTCTTCATAATGAGTATTTAGTCCATCCCATTTCCTACTTCTCTGACCATCTGTCAATCCCAAAAGAAGAGACAGACAGTGTTAAAAAAAAAAAAGAAAAGGTTTCTCTTCTCTCTGAGAATGCTTCAGAGATTTTTAGCTCATAAGATTGGATTTTAGCAGGTGTCTCCAAAAGCAGTATAAACACAGGGTTGTTTTTTTTCCCCTAAAGCATTAAAGTGTTACCAGGTTTAAGCAGTGATAAGACAGTCCATCTCTCTGCGACCAAAACTGCCTGCCAGATTTCAGTTGCCTATTGCAAAACAGCTACTGCATTTCTAGGGGGGGGGGGGAAATCACCAGAATGAGCAAAACATTGTCATACTGCAGAAAATGTATCCTCAAAACCAGCTAAAGCATCTCAGCTGACATTTTTCAAACACAAACAATAATCAAGGGGCACGCAACAGCGAAACCGGCAGATGAAGTCTGGCAAAACTGTGAGCAAAAGTGGTCATTAAATGAAATTTCCTGTAAACTTTCAATGGGCTAAGAGCAAGACTAGAAATAGTAATAATAATAAAATTATTATTATTATTAGTGGTAGTGGTAGTAGTAGTAGTATTTCTCCTACACTTCATTCTCCAAGCGTTTTTCTGCTAATGTGAGGTAACCTTCACCCTAGGCAAGATGTCGCTGACTAGAAAATCCTCTTACCTGGTGTGGTCTTGGCATGGGAGGATATATAATTTATAAGCTACTGGACAGATAGAATCGTAGAATCAATAAGGTTGGAAGAGACCTCAAAGATCATCAAGTCCAACCTGTCACCCAACACCTCATGACTGCTAAACCATGGCACCAAGTGCCGTGTCCAATCCCCTCTTGAACACTTCCCACCTCCAGGGATGGTGACTCCACCACCTCCCTGGGCAGCACATTCCAATGGCTAACAGCTCCCTCTGTGAAGAACTTTCTCCTCAGGTCCAGCCTAAACTTCCCCTGGTGCATCTTGAAACTGTATCCTCTTGTTCTGCTGCTGATTGCCTGGGAGAAGAGACCAACCCTCTCTTGGCTAGCCCCTTGGTCTGATACCACACAAAGGTTCTCGTGGTCTCATGAAGATGCTGTCCTCATTGAGAATCACACAACTGCTTTCCACCTCAATTTGCCCCATCTTCCCCCACAGTGCCTATGGTGGTTTATGTATTTGCAGCACAGGGCAGCCTAGATGCTCCTAAGTCACTCCCATCGTGCAGCCTTGCACAGCTCAAGCTCATACGTCACGGTCAAGGGTACTGAGGGAGATCTCATTGTGTACAATCCCTGTGTTAGCATTAAGCCATTGCTGACAGATTTCCAGGGAAAAAAATACCCACAAATACCCTAATACCATTATTCAGCTTCCCCACAGCAATCCTGAATGCTGCTGAAAGGAGCACCACGTGCAGCCATGCAAGTATGAAAGCCTGCGTGAAACCAGGCGAGCACTAAAGCCGCACTATTCCAACCTGCATGTGGAATGAGCAGCAGCTGAAAGCCCTAATGGTGACATTGTTTGCAGCTGCCTTATCAAGCCACTATCAAGCTTTTAACAAGATGACTTTTAGATAGGCCATGCCCAGGAAGAAACAAACACAAACCCATCAAACAACAACAACAAAGGGCACCATTTCAGAAGCTAACAGAAATGTAATGGCATACACTGGTCTATAACTCAGGTGTTACACAGGAAAGAGAAAAGATGAATTTGAGATGAAAATGGTGGCAAAGCTTTAGATATAAGACACAGCTATGCAAATGCATCAGTGCTCTTTCTTTCTCCTGGTGCTTTCAGAACACAGTCTTTTCATCTGCTTGGTATATTTATAGCATTCTGTAGAAAATGTCAAGGTGGGGGGAATGTAAGAAAGCCAAAATACTACAAAATCACACATGAATATGTTTGTGGTCTTCTCTAAATTTTACAGTAATATACTTAGGGTTTAGCTGCTTACTGAAACAACAAACTACACTAACATTTTCCAGTCTACACTTAACCTGCTCAGAAGAATAAGGCTGGACATGATGGGGTTTTTTCACCCACATTAGGAAAACATTCTGGCACACATTCCTGCAAGAAAAAATATAGTATAGCCATGCTTTCAGGGGCACACAGGACTGTGTCGAGGACTGTGTCAAGGTCTGCTTTTATGAGAAGAGAATGGAACTAAAATATCAAGCAGTACTCACCAAGGCAGTACCATCCATCTTGTTGTGCATGTAGGGAGAATCTGGTGGGGGAAAAAAAACCAGCATATGAGTATATAATTTAAAGGTGTATCATTATATGTATGCAGAAGAAGGGTAATTAAGACTATACAGGCACCATTTTTCCTCTGACTTTTGAGGATTTCATCCTACAGTCTGAATAGTATCTTTTACCACAGGTTTTGGTGAGGAGTTGGAAGCAATAGGGATGAAGACAAGTTAATCATGAACTAATTACTAATTAATTTTCTAAAATTACATAGACACAAAGAGAAATTGCTCCAGGAGGCCCAAAGAAGAAGGAGTGACCAAAAAGGGGGGGGGGGGGGAAGAAGAAAGAAAGAAAAGAGCTGCTTTAATTAAGGCCATTATACCTGCTAATGACAAAGGTTAAGTGTAAACCAGTCTCCTAAAAGTCAATGAGAGAAACTGAATTTCTCAAGGTATTTAAGAAAGTTAAACAAGGCTGCACAGACTCCCAGCCTGTGCAGCAGAGAAACAAAACACAGGCTGAGAGCATGAGATTCACAGCCTGCTCCCACGTCTGCAGTTTGTATTATTTCAGTGCCAATGTAGTTAATTCACCTACCAACAATAGTCTTCAAAGTGAGTGTAAACATTAATCTTTCCAGCATTGCTTTCCCTAATAGAATGGTTTGTGTTGGAAGGGACCTTAAACATCATCCAGTTCTAACCACTCTGCCATGGGCAGGGACACCTTCCACTAGCCCAGGTTGCTCAAGGCCTCATCCAGCCTAGCCCTGAACACTTCTAGGGCAGGGGCATCTACAGCTTCCCTGAGCAACCTGTTCCCGTGTCTGAGCACCCTCACTGCAAAGAATTTCTTCCTGTTATCCAGTCTAAACCTCCCCACCTCAAGCTTCAATCTATTTCCTCTTATCCTATCACTACAAGCCCTTGTAAAAAGTCCCTCCCCAGCTTTCTTGTTGGTCCCCTTCAGGTACTGGAAGGCTGCTGTAAGGTCTCTCTAGAGCCTTCTCTTCTCTAGGCTGAAGATCTCTCGTACCCTGTCTCCACAGGGAAGGTGCTCCAGCTATCTGATCATCTTTATGGCCTCCTCAGGACCCATTCTAGCAGTTCAATGTCCTTTTTGCATTGAGGGCCCCAGAACTGAATGCAACAGTCCAAGTGAGGTTTCATGAAAGCAGAGCAGAGTGGGAGAATCATCTCACTTTTTCCTGCTGGTCACAATTCTTTTGGTGCAGTCAGGATATGGCTGCAAATGCACCAGGAGAAGCTTGGGGTGTGGGTGGGGCAGGTAAAAGGTTCCAACAAAGGCAGAAAAGAAGAAATAGGAAGGGAAAAAAAGTAACAGTTTTCAATGATCTGGCCAAGGCCCCAGAAGAATCCTCTAACAAGTAGGATGAAAGCCTCAATTATATTCCCCTGGTATTCAGAAGCAGTTAATGAGTGCTTTGCTCAGCAGCCTTTGCATCCTTGCAGCCCATGCATCCACACACCTGGGCTGCAAGTGCATTTTAATGTCAATTAAGAGAAGGCCCAGTTTGTGAAAGAGAACAAGTCTTTGCCTTGCCAGGATGTGCTGGAGCTTAGCGCATGTTCCTCTTAAATGTGTGTGAAACACAACACTGAGAGGCAGCAGTGGGTCGGAAGCGCTATGTGGAGTGTCTGGTAACTGCTTTGGTACATGCCGAGAGTTAGACATGACAGTGATTGCCACGCAATTTCTTGCACTGCTTCCCCCAGGAGTCTGGTCCACCATTCTTGAGGGACAACCGAGCCACTCACCGCCGCTCCCAGCCTGACAACTCGCCCAGCTCCTTCGGAAGGGGCTTACAGAAGGTCCTGATCCCGGCTCCAGCCGAGGGCACCCTGGTGGTTCGGGCAGGGATGCGGCAGGGGCGGGCGGAGCCGTGGAAGGGAGCGGGGAGAGGCTGCCGTCACTGCGGCGGTGGCTGCAGCGAAGGCGACAGGCAATTCCCTCCTGCCCGGGGCTGCGGGAACCCACCGCCTTGGGGACCACCCCACTGCTGCTGCCTCAGCTCGGGGGAGGAAAAAAAAAACATAATTAAATTAAAAAATACAGATGTCAGGGCGCGTTTGCTGCCTGCTGGGCGTGCCGGTGGCCGCGGCTCGGGGGTGGGGGAGCCGAGCCGAGCGTCTTTATAGCAGTACACTCTTGGTGTCTTCCCTCACCCCCTCCACGACCGGGGCGGCTGAGCTCCGCAGAGCCGAGCCGCAGGCCACTCCTTCCCAGCCACCGCCCCTCATCTGCTCCGCGGGGCGTAGGGTGCGGGGAAGGAACCGCCCCGCTGCCGCGCCTAGCCCGTGCTTGTCGCCACGCTGCCTGCGCTTTCCTCCTCCCTCTTCGCCGGTGTCCTGTCCCTTCCCTGCCCGCCCGGTCCAGCACCACGGAGAGCGCACAGACGGGCTCCTCCCGCGCCCCGCCGCCGCCAGCCGCGCCGTGCAGCCCCGCACTGCGTGCTCCCCGTTAAGGCCGGGTACAACGTCCCTACCGCAGGACCGGGGGCTGCGGGACTGTGTCTGGGTGATTAGGGCGAGGCTCTCTAGCCTCCGCCCTTCTGCGAGCAGTGCACTGTGGGGTCTCACCGTTGCTATCAAGGATAAGTTCCTTTCACTACAGACATCCTGACATGATTAGATCTCGATCTCACACAGGTGAAGTCCCAGAAGGGTTTCACTAGAAATAGGCTGCAGAACTCTCGGGGCTCCCCAGTAAGGGCAGGTCCTTCCAGAAATCACAGGATGGCAGGGACTGGAAGGGGCCTCTAGAGATCATGGAGTCCAACCCACATGCCAAAGCAGGACCACCCAGAGCAGGTTGCACAGGATCATGTTCATGTGGGTCAAAAGTCTCCAGAGAAGGAAACTCAGCAACCTCTTTGGGCAGCCATGATCCACGGCTCCAGCACCCCGAGTAAAGAAGTTTTTCTTTATGTTTAGATCAGACTTCCTGGGTTCCAGTTTGTGCCCGTAGTGGTTTGTACCCTGCCTCATGCTCCCCCCACTGAACAGCCAAGCTGCCTCAGCATAGAGCCATCACTGCCTCTGCTGTGCTGCAGCTCTCACAATGGAGAGCCACGTGCATCTCACTGTGCATGCTGCATGGTTTGGTAGCGTTTCTCTCCCCAGGCTCACTTCCAGCCTTTACTAAAACAACTTTACTACAGGCTTTACTAAAGCAACTCACTAGTTCCCTCAATTCAGAAATCATCAATAGTAACTCAAAAGGGAAAATTGACCTCTGACTCTTACTCTGAGCCCTGTTTTACTCAAAGATCATAGAATTATAGAATGGTTTAGGTCAGAAGGAACATCAATCATCTCATTCCCATTTCCCTACCATGAACAGGGACACTTCATACTAGACCAGGTTGCTCAAGGCCCCATCAGTCCTGGCTCTGAACGCTTCCAGGCTTGGAGCCTCCACAACTGCTTTGGGCAGCCTGTTCCAGTGCCTCATCATCCTCATGGGGAAGAATTTCTTCCTTACATCTCATCTAAATCTATCCTCTTTCAGTTTAAAGCCATTATTCCTTGTCCTGTTGCTACACTCCCTGATAAACAGTCCCTCCCCATCTTTCCTGTAGTCCCTCTTTAGGTACTGGAAGGCTGCTATAAGGTGTCCTTGGAGCCTTCTCTTGTCAAAGCTGAACAACCCTAAAAAATGCTGTTTCCTGACCTAAAAAAAAAAAAAAACCCAAAACCTTGAAAAGCAGAATCCAGCACTACCTGGTCTAAGAATGCACACAAAGAAGAAGGGCACCACAGACAGTGCTGTCACACGGTATGCCACACAGTACAGCTGCAAATGGCACCACTGAAGGAAGAACAGTTCCAATGTCCTGCCTCCTCTGGAAGAACATAGCTTGCAGACCTCTGCCCACTATCCTACTTTTCCCACCCACCCATATACACCATGAAATGAGATTCGAAGCTGAAAACTTGCCCTATGCCCCTTCTGCTTGCAGCAGCGCAAGAGTCTGTTATCACTGCAAGCTTTTGGCAATAAGGCTGCTTTTCCCCTGGGAGAGGCAAATGAGCTGCAGGGTGAGAAGTTAAAGATGGAGTGTCTTCCTCTAGCACAGTCTCAGACACTTCTCTAGGCTGGCAGCAGCTTCCAGCCCTTGGAGGTGTACAAATGGGTCCCCATTACTGCCATGTTTCTAGCAAGAGCCTTAACCACCCACATTTGTTTAGTGGCTGTTAGTCACTTCACTGGCCTTCCTCTTGCTGGGGACAGAGAACCCTTCAAATTAATGTAGATAATCCTTATAATGTGTCCATCCTCTTTTGTGTAGTAACCATTTCAGGTTCTGCTCTGCACATTTTACCAAGTGAATTAAGTTTGCAGATTCCCAGTGGCACTTGTTATGGTACATCAGGGAAGTGATTATGGACTTCACTTTTATCCTGGTTTTGGCTTTCCAGAGCCCTTGCAGCATATAAATAGGTCTAGCTGCCAGTCCCCAAGTTTTAGAACAGAGTTCAAGTTGTCCAGGGTTCAGTCTGGGGGTGATAAAACCAAAAACCAAAATGCAGCAACGCTGGGTACAGACCAATTGTATATGCTGGCTGTGTACATTTGTAGGAAATGGGATGCAGAGAAAAAAATAATCTGAGCAGCTGCTTTACTGCAGTGGTTTAGAAAACCCCTTGCACTGGCCCGTTTTGTGGTCATACCTTTGGAATAAAATTAATTTGTGCCTGTTTTACAGGTAGCAACAGCAGAGCATTCAACACCAATAGGCTTTTTTCATGTAAGACATAAAACATTTGACATGGAACGTACTATTAAAGCCAGACCGAGGGGGAGAGGCATCCTAGAACTGATTTCCATTTCAAACTGCATTCTGGCACTTTGTACTCCAAGCACCATTGGTGGATCAATATTTAATGCCTGGAGATTCTGGCTCTGCAGGAGTCATGTCAGGGGACCTCTAGAGCCAATCTGCTTGGGTAGAGGAGCAATAATTATTCATGGGCTCCTGCCTCTTGCTCCTTCTCTTGCACAGCCCCACTCTGCTGACTCAGTGCCTTATTCAGTCTTCTCTCCCTCTCTCCACTGCTGTAGCCGGACCCCTTTGCCTTCACCACCTCTGAGAGGCTGCACATCCCACCATGGCTAAAACAGCAATGGGTAAGAAACTGCATCTCTTTTTCTTCAGCCAGTACAACAGGGACTGGGTTCCCAGGACTGCTGCCTACATGGGTGCTCTTCTCTGCATCCCCAAAGCTTGGGAAAAAAATCAAGACAATGCTAAGCAGCTTTTAAATTTCTTTAGCAGGGGGAGGAAGGGGGAAGAAAAGAAAAAGGAGAGGGTGTGGGATGCCGAGGCTCTTTTAGTGATTTAGCCTGTGATCAGAGGAATGATTTACTGATGGGTGAGGTCAGCACATGGGCACAGAATCATTTTAAACGGCTTTCAGCCATTTCAGCCTTCTCTGAAATGGGGGGATTTGCACTAGATGATCTCCAAAGGTCCTTCCCAACCCCTACCGCTGTGATTCTGTGAGTCATTATTTTAAGGATGAATATCTATATTATGAAATTAACGGAAAGAAAGAAAGAAAGAAAAAAAGATAAAAATAAAATAAAAGAGGATAAAGAACATTACTTGGGAAGTTATCCTCGCTATAAATACACCTCCCACCACCTTCCTACCCCCGTCGGCCAAGAGCCACCCCTCTTCTCAGCTTCGGAACCGAACCGCCTTGGGAAGAAGAAAAGAGGGAAAGAGGGGAGGAATGCACCGCCAAATCCAGCCCCGGGGCAGCGAGGGGATGCGGGCGGATCGGGTGGCGGTACTGGGGCAGCCGTGTCAGCGACATGGTACTCGCGGCGCCGGGGTTCGAAGGGGTGGGGGGTGTAGCGCGTAATGAGGTGAGGGCCGCGCCCAGCCCGGCGCAAGGAGCTGCAGGGAGCGAGGAGGAGGATGCGCCGGTTGCCTGCTGCCTGCACCTGCAGTCTGCCGGGAGGGGGGGGGGAATGGAGGGACGGGGGTGGGGTGTGCTGAAGTAGGTCACTGCATCATGGCGAGCTAGTATCTTCTAAGCCGTTCCCACCCTGTTTTTCTCTCCCGGGGGTATCTTGCAAGGCTGTTGTTATCCTGCGTTTTTCAGCTGCAAGGAAAGAATCCTCCCACCCTCGCCTGTTCCCCCCGCCCCCCGGCCAGGAGCCGCACCCTGCGCCCTGCCACCGCCCACCCACCCCTCTCCCCCGCAAGGCCCCTGGGAGCGGCCGCCAGAGCCCTGGCCCTGGGCAGTCTCCGGGTCTCCTCGGGGAGCACTTTGCCCTGGGGGTCCCGTCTGGCGACGGGGCTCCTGTTCTCCAGCCAGCTGTGGGAGCGAGCGGTAGCAGCAGCCCGGCCCCTTTGTTCGAGGGAGGCTGCTGGGGTGGGTGGGGAGCGGAAAGTCGCAGTGGAGGGTGTGGGAGCCAGGGCAGAAGAACTGTGGGGTCATCCTGCTGAGAGCATCCAGATCCACATTGCTCCTTGATTTTTCTTTTTTTTTTTTTTTTCTTTCTTTTCGCCTTTTTTTCTTTCTTGTTCTTCTTTCTTTCTTTCTTTCTTTCTTTCTTTTTTTTTTTTTTTTTGGGGGGGGGGGCGGGGGGAAGGCAGGGGTGGAATAATAAGGCAGGACCTACGCCTGACACATTCCAATTCAAGTTTCCCCAGTCATTCATCATTAAAGTCACGCATGCACAAATCCCGCAAAATATGGGTGGAGAGCTCCAACGCAATTAAGATCCTTCTCCAGGAGGCAAATCCCATTCAATTTCCCATTCTGTTCAGGCTCTGTGATCACTCTTAATCACCTTACACAAAGTTATACTGAATCTTTTCCTGGTGCTGTCTGCAACCAAGGCAGTATACATTTATTTATTTGAATGCTGCTGTCCCACTCCCGAGGATGGGAAGCATTTTAACCTGGCTGTGGCACCGCTGGGAACAAAGCAGGAAGCAGCTGTAGGTGCAAAGCGAGGAAGGAGACAAGGGCTGTGGGAGTCTGGCCAGCCCTGCAGTGCCGAGCATGCCGTCCCCTCCCCACTGCAGCAATCTGGTAATCAGTATTGATAATTTGTAGTCAGTCAGAGACTTAGCACTGCAGAAGGCCCTGTTAGGTATTCTGCTTCCAGGGAAGAAAGGGCTCAGCAGCCTTTGGTTAATTGTCTCAGAGCACACAAATGGAAAGGTTTCTGCAGCAAGGGAGATGACTGGAATCATTAGGTTTGCCCCAGATGGGTTGACTCAGTCATGCCAGTTTGTCTATTAGTACCTGGTTAACAAGCTATATACACTACCTACCTACTCCAGGTGTCTGAAGATACTAACTACAACAGCAGTCAGCTAAAAAATGAAGGATGATATTATTTGAAGCATCTTCTCTCTTTAAACTGACAAAGGTTAAGGATTCTCTTCACCATTTCTCTCAGTCTTATTCTTCCTTGTTATTTGTAGAGGAAATCTGGAGCTGGACAGCCTATTAGAACAAGCCACTCTATTTCAAGAGGTTCTTCAAGGCAACAAATATTATCTTCATGTGGAAAAATTGATGCATTCTCTGCCATACACATTTCCAGTTAGTGCTAAATAAGCTACATTTGTTTTGTACTCGAAATTTACCCAATAGACCACTGAGAGAACTACAGAGTGCCTGATTTTTTTTTCCCCCTGTTGAGCGCTGTATTTTGCAAAGTGGCAATAAAGGCTAGATCCTGCTGCCACTGGAGCCAGCAGAACATTTCTAATCAGCTTAAACTGGCCTGCTATTATGTTTCTGGCCCTGCTCCAGCAAGGCACTTAAGTAGGTGTCTGAGTTTGAGCATGTGAATAGCCCTGCTGGCTTTGGACAGAACTCTTCACATAACTCAGGATCCACAGATGCTAAATACCTTCATAAGCCTGTGTTTATATTCTGCTATAGAAAGCAAAATTAAGCCTCATTTTCTCTTAGGCTCTGTTAAATAAAGGGTTTCCAAGGAAAGCTGCTTTGACTTATGCAGGGATTTCAACAGCTGCAAGAACTTCTGGAGCTCAGTAAACCCTCAGCGCCCATCAGGTTCTTTCTGTATAGTGTACATTGTGTACAACTGATGCACACTACACACACACACACACACACACATCTATTTACTCTTTATTTATATTTAAGTGTGCCTTAGTTAAAAAAATTCATGGCATATGACTGTAGAGAAATTCCAGGGGCTTCTAAATTGCATCCTCCCCTTGATGCCTTCTTCCAAATAAAATCTGGATTGTGAATGGACTCCATCCACATAACTTATGCTCCTTCATATACCTTGTTCTCCTTCATACCTTATGCTCCATACCATACAGGATGGGTGTTATATAAAGCAACAGCTTTTGCAGGTGGTGGCCACTACAAACCTGATAGATAAACCTGGTTAGATAAACTTTCCTGAGGTATGTACATGGCAGTGTGAGGGTGAAGCAGTCATTAATGCCACTGAAACTAAAAAAGGTGCCTGAAACCATTATTTCATTCACAGAATCACAGAAAGTTCTTCCCAGGCAGTGTTTAATTCAAAGAAAATTTATCATGAAAACATCTTCAGGCAATTATCATACAGGAAGTCACCATCCTGATTAAGGTTCTTGCTTAATTTCGAGCAAGCTGTTTAACAGAAGGACATGGGCTACAGATGTCTTTTAATTCAGACTCCTTTTGAGCTAGTCAGGAACTCTGTGAGGTGATAAATGGTGATTCAGGCAGCCTCCTTTGTGTATCTCAGTAAGACTGATGAAACTGCTATAAAACTGCTTTAGAGTTTTCTCCTTTGTCATTTGCATTCTAGTTGCATGCTCAGACCTCCAGACTTAGCTTGATGGATGCTATGTCACTGCTAAGTTTATTAACTGAGTATTACATTACTGTTTGATCTGGTATGTAAATATACATATGAAGTCATAAGTAAGTGTATGGTTGTCAAGCTTAACTGGGTATTTTAATAATGAGGCTTTTTTTTTGCTGCAAAAGGATAAGCATTCTGCCTCTGATCTTCCAGTGCACTTAAACAATTGCTTGATCTTCAGCAACTGCACACAAGAAGTCATCTGGACATCAATGGCAGCGACAGGCTTCAAGTTAAACCACTGCCGACTAAGTGCCAGGCTGAGTTTGGACTCAACATGCTCCTTTCCCCATTATGCAGTTTCAGCAAGAGGATGAAACCTCCTCCTCTTACAAACCAATACAGTTCATCCTGTTTTAGAAATAAATGAACACAAGTCAGCACTGAACTATTTTAAACTGTCAGAAAATTACCTGTCTGAATAGACAAATGGGAAATTAGGATGAGAATGAATGCAGACAAGAGTCAAAGAAGAATTTACTGTCTGATAATGCTAACAGAAGTGTGATTTGACTGACACACTATTATTGCCAAGATCTAGCAGAAGAAACATTTCAACTGCTTTATTTTTTTCTAATAACTTTGATTACTAAGCTAACATAAGAGTCATAAAAAGAATTTCTTGTCTGATAATGCTAACAGAAATGTGATTTGACTGAGACACTATTATTGCCAGGATCTAGCAGAAGAAACATTTCAATTGGTTTATTTTTTTCCTGATAATTTTGATTGCTAAGCTACACACAGCTGTTGATAAATGCAATCCACTCAAGAACTAAAGGTTCACACCTATGCATGTTCTTTCCTGGGTTTCAAAAGTCTGCTACTTTTCCTGCTGTTGAGAATTGAGGCGGTAATGACCTTTATAAATTCTATAAGGCTAAGAATTTATATTGCCCCATGGCAGTTCTTCACTTACCTTGTGAAGTGGACAGTCAGGAGGATGGGGCCTCATCTGTTCCATCAGAAAAGATTCCGTAACACTCTGTGAAAATAAACTCCATCAGCTCGAGAACTTCCAAAACATTCTGTCATCTCCACTTCTATCACCCCTTTAGAATCATAGAATCATTTTGTTAGAAGAGGCCTTTAGAAGTCTAATATTAAAGTCCAGCTGTTAACCCAGCACTGCCAAGTCCACACACAGATCCCAGAGGGTCCTCAGACCACTCTGTCGCTACCTCCAGGCTTCTGGTGCAGAAAGAAAATCCCGCTGCCCCCAAGATCCATAAATGCCTTCTGCAGTTGCTGAGAGTCCCAACTTCTTTGTCCCAAAATTAGCTCTGTTGAGACTGAAGGCTTCCCTGTTTAATAATGTATTCCTGTAATTCATTCACATTGATTTGGCAAGTTGACTTTCCATTAATTAATTAATTAAGCCCGGGGGTTGTGGGTTTGTTGTCTTTTTGTTGTTGTGGTTTTGGTGTTTTGTGTTTTGGTGTTTTATTTTCATTTCTTTGATGTTTGTACTACACTATTCCACTTCTCTAGCTCACATTTTGCACTCCTTTTGTTACTATAAATATAGGTGCAATCTAACCTCATCTAACCTCAGAGCGATTTCAGGTGACAGTTGTGTCCATTTCTTTAGAACAGAATTCTCCATTTTCAAATTAGTAGCATTAATTAAACAAACAAACAAAAAATCATTACAGAAAAGAGACTGGACTCTTCTACCCAGCACGATCTTCAGATAGCATTTTAGCCTTCAAAAACTACATGAAATTAACTAATTGATTCTCCTAAGAGCCTTCCCTGAGAAGTAGGCATTATTATATCATCTGAAACAGAGATCAGAGGGTTCCCAGCACAGGTAGGTCTAGGCAGTACTTGACCTGTGTGGCATTTTCATGTAGGTCTTATTTAACCACCTGATTAACTAATCAAAAGGAACATGAGATGTTCAGCATTCCTGAAAAACATCAAACCTGCAGCATCTCAAAGTAGGCATCCTAAAATGGTGTCACTCCAAATAACTGCAACAGCTGGAAAATCAGCTCACTGAAAGCTTAGCCATGGGAAGAAAGCCACCACAATTTAAGGGGCTGAGATGGACTCCTAGGCTTGTAACCAGTGGACAGCAACACAACTGGAAGTTCTTCTCATAGAGTGTGCTCCCTCAGGCTGTGTATATATTAAATGCATTTGCTTTTAAACTTATCTTGTCAGGCTTCCAAGCCTGTTGTCTTGGCACTCTAAGTAGTTCTGCCCAATGCTTTAAGGAGGGCGCAGGTGTCACACATGAACCAGCAGTGCCTGCTTACCTCTGCAGTAACTGCCTTCAAAATACAATCTTAGCTCTCCATACAAGTCAGCTTCATCCACAAAAGCTGTTGCAGTTATCAGGTGGCTTGTAGAGAACATGTCTTCTTCATCAGTGTCCATAAAATGGATGATAGATGGAATAACTTTGTAAATGAATCTTGACTCACTTGAAGCCATCAGAGTTCAGCCACTGGCCTCAGCACTGTCAGCTAATCCTTAGCCCATGGGGGGACAGAAATTGGCAGCTGCCAGTCACAATTCTTTCTAGATTAGACACAATCCTCAAATTATGAATTCTGTAGATGCAGTCTGAGGTAGTGTTGATTTTCATTCAATTTAAAAAGGTGTTGATCCCACTTGGAAGTGGGAACATCAGCCAGCAGTTCTACCAGGGACACTTACCTCCATCCTGCAAGGTGCTGGGTGCTCATAGCTACAGTACATGCAGAATCTATTGGTCTAGTTGCTCAGCACTTTTCCAATCCAGGAAGAAGTGCTTTGGAGAGCTCAATCTGCACATACCTGCATCCTCAGGAGAAAAAAAAAAAAAGAAAAAAAGGTGGAGAAACACTGGCCCCTGGGAACAAAATATCCAAGACATCGTGTGTCTATGCAATACCAGCATATAAAGCTGCTCTGTAACGATTTACTTTTCTCTTCCATTTGTTATGCTTTTTCCCCCCCTTTTGTTCTTTCTCCTGTTGTGGCAGCTCTTCAACCCACCACACCTGTCTGCTAATGCATAATTTAACAAATGAAGTGAATTTAAGCTCTTGCTGCCAGGATGTGCAGTTAAACTGATGCACAGCATCAACACAAAACATTAGGCTTTGGTGAGTCCATTTAGAATGTCAATTAATTCATTTTTTTTCCTAAGGTATAGATGTTTCATTCCAGAAGTTCATAAATAAATAATAATTTCTGCAGTCATTCTAACACACAAACCTCATCACTGTTGTAACAGTTATTTTGTGGAGAAATTGTGATCCTTCAGGCATACACTCACCAAACAAGATAGCTGGAGTTTGGTGGAGGTTTAGGAAGGTGCCTGAGGGTAGAGTTAGCAAAGCTCTAAGGTACCTGTGGGGGTGTGCAGAAGTGACTTTACCTCCTTGGGAATGGAATGGAATGGAATGGAATGGAATGGAATAGAATAGAATAGAATAGAATAGAATAGAATAGAATAGAATAGAATAGAATAGAATAGAATAGAATAGAATAGAATAGAATAGAATAGAATAGAATAGACCAGGTTGGAAAAGACCTTCAATATCATTAAGTCCAACCTATCACCCAACACCATCTAATCAACTAAACCTTGGCACCAAGTGCCTCATCTAGTCTCTTTCTAAACACCTGCAGTGATGGTGACTCTACCCCCTCCCTGGACATCACATTCCAATGACCAATCACTCTTTCCCTTTTGAAGCACATTCACATTTTCTGCAGTGACAGGTCGAGACACTGGAAGAGGTTGCTCAAAGAGGTCATGGATGTACCCTTCCTAGAGGTGTTCAAGGGGAGGCTGGATGAGGCTTTGAGCAACCTGGTCTAGCAGAAGATCTCCCTGCCCATGGCAGGCAGGATTGGAACTAGATGATCTTTAAGGTCCCTTCCAACCCAAATCATTCTATGGATCTACAAAACACTGAGAAGAAGAATATCCCACTTAGAGAATCATACTGCATTAGATTAACAGTGCAAAGAATTTCACCTTCTAGTGGAGGAAGGCCTGAAAAACACGGTCAAACTGGACAGAGGTGCTCTTACCTGCTCTGCAAAATTGTGATTTTCAGTTTGTGTAGCTTGCCACTGCTGTTTTAGAGGTCTCAGCTCTCCCCACATCCTTCTTTCTGCACAAAAGATGTGGACAGGTACTGTCCAAGGTAAAAAAAAAAAAAATGAAGAGATAAGGATAAATAGTGAACCCTGACAGAAATTTCAAGGCATTTCAAGAAGGAAACAGGTAATCTATTACACAAAGGTTACAAAAGGTTACTGCGTCCAGTTCTGGAGCCCCTATTACAAGAGGGATATGGAGGTACTGGAAGGTGTCCAGAGAAGGGCCATGAGGATGATCAGAGGGCTGGAGCCCCTCTCCTATGAGGACAGACTGAAAGAGTTGGGGCTGTTTGGTCTGGAGAAGAGAAGGCTCCGAGGTGACCTCATTGTGGCCTTCCAGTATCTGAAGGGGGCTACAAGAAGGCTGGGGAGGGACTTCTCAGGCTATCAGGTAGTGATAGGACTAGGGGGAATGGAATGAAGCTGGAGGTGGGGAGATTCAGGCTGGAAGTGAGGAGGAAGTTCTTCACCATGAGAGTGGTGAAGCCCTGGAATGGGTTGTCCAGGGAGGTGGTTGGGGCCCCATCCCTGGAGGTGTTTAAGACCAGGCTGGATGAGGCTCTGGCCAGCCTGATCTAGTGTGGGGTGTCCCTGCCCATGGCAGGGGGTTGGAACTAGATGATCCTTGTGGTCCCTTCCAACCCTGACTGATACTATGATACTATTCTGATACTATGATACTAAAATTCCATTTAATACATTTCCAAGTAGCTGCAGGCTTACCATTTTCTAGAATAAACCATATTTTTTTTAAAATGTATCCTGGAAACAGAATATTCTATCAGATGGAGCTCAGCCTGTCCCTGAGTTTTGTAGTATTGTAAGTATCATTTACATACTAGATGAAAGTCTGAGCTAGCAGTCAGAAACATTTCTATTTCAGATGACTTCAAGCTTTATCGTGAACTAGCTCCCATCCTAATCAGAGTTTCCTATCTGCTCCATCCCCACCACTTACCGATTTCCAGTGCCAGTCCATTTCCTTGGTAGCCTTTCCCTCATTTTTCTTAATCCAATCTCATTATCCAGTCAGGCATAGTGTGACCCTCAGTCATGATCTCGTTTCAATCAGCCCTTCCCCTGACTGACTTTGCTTTTTCTTCTTCTTCTTCTTTCTCTTTTAATTCATCTGCTGTCAGCAATTTCTTCCCCCAGGCAGATTCAATTTTTGTCCCTTCACACATTATATTCTCATAATCCTCCACACTTCTGCAGAGCCAGAAGGGAGAAAATAAGACCACAGGAGAGTTGTTTCTTCAGCTATTTCCAATTTCCAGCACTCCAGTGCTTGAAACATCACTCTCAGCCCATGTGGAATCAGTCATGTCCAGCACAAAGTGTCTTCAGAGAAACTGTCTGTGGCTTGGACATGTCCCTCCCAGCCATGGTTGAAGCCTAAAATTTCAGTGGCTAGGCCTGGGCAGACTTTTCAAATGAAGAACGATTTCCTAGCACAAAGCACTAAAGCCTTTCAAGCCAATACAATAAGCACTTGTTTCGCCTGCCACATGCATGTGCTTTTCTCCAGTCACCTTACCAGAAATAGTGAAATGATTTTTTGCTAAAAGCTTCTTGGAAAATCAGCAAGAGGCAGCCCTCCAGCCAAGAATGCCGTGGGCCAAGTTGTTGTAATTTAACAAGGTGGTGTTCAGTGGAAGGAGGACTCCCATATTTTCTACTGCAGTGGAAGAAAAAATAGTGGCACTGGATGGGAAATAGCAATGGGTCCCCGCAGTCACACATCTAAGTGGCTGAGATATGCAACAGCCAGGAACACCAGTCTTGCTGGAATTAAATCCTAAACCAGCAGAAATCTATGTTGGTTGGAAAAGACCTTCGAGACCATCAGGTCTGACCAGCAACCCAACACTACCGTGCACACTGAACCACGTCCCAAAGAGCCACATCTGCATATATATAGAATAGAATAGAATAGAATAGAATAGAATAGAATAGAATAGAATAGAATAGAATAGACCAGGTTGGAAGAGACCTTCGAGATCATCAAGTCCAACTCATCATCTAATCAACTAAACCATGGCACCAAGCACCCCATCAAGTCTCCTCCTAAACATCTCCAGTCATGGTGACTCCACAACCTCCCTGGGCAGCCCATTCCAAAGGGCAATCACTCCCTGTATGAAGAATTTCTTCCTACACATCCAGCCTAAACCTCCCCTGGTGCAGCTTGAGACTGTGTCCTCTTGTTCTGTTGGTGGTTGCCTGGGAGAAGAGACCAGCCCCCGCCTGTCTACAACTTCCCTTCAGGAAGTTGTAGAGAGCAATAAGGTCTCCCTGAGCCTCCTC
This sequence comes from Picus viridis, assembly GCA_033816785.1. Classification (NCBI taxonomy): domain Eukaryota; kingdom Metazoa; phylum Chordata; class Aves; order Piciformes; family Picidae; genus Picus; species Picus viridis. Next base: position 23,729,876 of record CM066572.1, read on the forward strand.
TTCTCCAAGCTAAGCAACCCCAGCTCCCTCAGCCTCTCCTCACAGGGCTGTGCTCCAAACGCTTCCCCAGCTTTTTTGCCCTTCTCTGGACACATGCCAGCAAATCAACATCTTTCCTAAACTGAGGGGCCCAGAACTGGACACAGTACTCAAGGTGTGGCCTAACCAGTGCAGTGTGGTGTAAAGGGGCAGAATGACCTCCCTGCTCCTGCTGGCCACACTGTTCCTGATACAGGCCAGGATGCCATTGGTCTTCTTGTCCACCTGGGCATACTGCTGGCTCATGTTCAGCCTACTATTAACCAGTACCCCCAGGTCCCTGAGTACTTGAATATTTCCACAGATGGTGACTCCACCACTTCCCTGGGCAGCCTGTTCCAGTGCTTGCACACTCTTTCAGTAAAGGATTTTTGTCCTAATATCCAGTATGTCTAATGAATAATTCCCCCCCCCCCCCCCCCATAAGTCTCCTGAAGGATCAGCTTAGGAAGGAAATATCTCCTTTATTATTTTGAAAAGTCATATAAAAGCCATCTACACTAATAAATGAGAATCTGATTATACAGGAAAAGAGACTTTTTCATAGAGGGAAACCAATTCAATTATGCCACAAAAGAGAAAAACCAAGCTGTTATAAGTTGACATTTAGATATCTCCAGAACCTTCTTATTTTAGACCGTACTGAAAAATATGACAGCCAAACCAGTCCTGGAACTTTGATAAGTGTGCTGTAAAGGGCAGGCTGAATGACACAGAAGAAATTCTGATTTTCATTTAATGACACACTGTTGATGCTGGGATTTGCTGAGGCACAGTGCCCTGAAAATCTACATATATACCAAGTGAAGATCCTTTTTTTATTCTAAGTGGGCCAAGCACCCTCACAGTAGCCCTACAGAAATCAATGGAGAATCTCTGCAGGGATGTGGTTAATTTAGTAGTAGAGTCGTGTCTCTGAATTCATCAAGAGAATTCAGTCTTCTGCGTGAGTGGAGGCAAGTATTGCATAGATAGATATATGTGCTGCCCAGGGAGGTGGTGGTGTCACCGTCCCTGGAGGGGTTCAAGAAGGGATTGGACGTGGCACTTGGTGCCATGGTCTAGTCATGAGGTCTGTGGTGACAGGTTGGACTTGATGATCCTTGAGGTCTCTTCCAACTTTGGTGATGCTCTGTGATACTGTGATAAATAGATAGGTAAATAGATAAATAAATAGATAGATAGATAGATAGATAGATAGATAGATAGATAGATAGATAGATAGATAGGTAGATAGATAGGTAGATTGATAGGTGGACAGAGAGAGAGAGAGATAGAGAGAGAGAGACAAAGATTCTGGCAGAGCAAATGAATTCTAGAAACCTTCAGTAATATTTCAGAACAGGAGGAAAATCACCACAGTGAGAAAGAATATGAAAGAGGGAAGGTGAGGAGAAAGATGAAAAACAGAGGTGGATCATGAAAGACTTAACTAGAAGCAGTTACATTACTGGAAGTTGATATAAATTGTTATAGCACTGACATTTATGCATTAATTTCCCTCCTTTAAAAAGTGAATGTACTTTCATTAAGCAGATAAGCTACCTAAAACACAGCTGACTTCCCTGAACAGTAGCTCTTGTTCTAGTTTTATTGTAGCATCAACTAACAAAAATATCCCAACAAATGTTCTTTCTCACCCAGTTAATCAGTTCTGAATAATCTACTAATTTCTGGGGTTGTTTACCCTAGAGAAGAGGAGGCTCAGGGAGACCTTATTGCTGTCTACAACTACCTGAAGGGAGGCTGTAGCCAGGTGGGGGTTGGTCTCTTCTCCCAGGCAACCAGCACCAGAACGAGAGGACACAGTCTCAAGCTGTGCCAGGGTGCAGGCTGGAGGTGAGGAGAAAGTTCTTCACAGAGAGAGTTGTTCGCCATTGGAATGTGCTGCCCAGGGAGGTGGTGGAGTCACCATCCCTGGAGGTGTTCAAGAGGGGATTGGACATGGCACTTGGTGCCATGGTTTAGTCATGAGGTGTTGGGTGACAGGTTGGACTTGATGATCTTTGAGGTCTCTTCCAACCTTGGTGATTCTGTGATTCAAAGAAGAAGCTGTCATATTTATTTTACTCTTTTTTTTTCCTCATTCATTTTACACATCCTCTGATTACAGCACTCAATAATATTTATAATCTATGCCTACATGTGATCAATTTTAGCAATGTGCTGTTGAGTGGTATAATTATTTTCTTAATGGAGGCAATCAAAAGTTTCAACGTATGCATAAAGACATGGCAGGATACAATAGTAGAAGTATAAATCAGGTAATTAGTAGTAATAACTGCATAGATAGCATATGGAAATATCTGAAAGCCAGAGAATAACAAATGAGTGACAATTAGCTCAAAAATTCCAGCTTAGAAAGCCACCTGGAAAGCATCTGTTGGATCAAGCATAAATGCACCGAAGTCAAAGTGAGCTTTTTGGTTGGCTTGAAACAGGGCCAGGAATCCATGCACGGGTGATCTGATTGTGAGAAAAGCAATAGTAAGCAGCTCAAGAGCAAGGATATCAAAACCTTCAAACTATTAGACTATAGGGTCTGGAGAATAGGTCTTGTGAGGAGCAGCTGAGGGAACTAGGGTTGTTTAGTCTGGAGAGAAGGAGGCTGAGAGGAAACCTTTTTGCTCTCTGTAACTCCCTGAAAGGAGGCTGGAGCCAGGTGGTTGTTCATCTCTTTTTCCTACTAACAAGTGATTGGAGGAGAGGAAATGGCCTCAGGTTGTAGTAGTGGAGGTTTAGGTTGGATGAAAGAATAAACTTCTTCACTGAAGGGGTTCACAAACACTGGAATAGGCTATCCAGGGAGGTGGCTGAATCCCCATCCCTGGAGGTATTTCAAAGAGGCAGAGATATGGTTCTGAGAGACACGGTTTAGCACCAGCCGTGGTAGAGCTTGATAATGATTACTCTTAATGAGCTTAAAGGTCTGTTCCAATCAAAACAATTCTATGATTCTACTGTAATTAATTTTATTGGGAGTTAGGACAAGTTCGTGGCCATGGAATGATGCAGTATATGGACCTTATCTTCTAGATGGGCTTCCAGAGGACCACTGATAAGTGGTCACAGCTCAGAGCTTTACATGTCTTTTTTGTCAGGCTAAGAAAGGATGTGACAAGTTGGAAAATGTTTGTCAAGTAGCAGGAGTCAAGGTTACTGAAGGTCTCATCCATCACTTCACACAAGCCACCACATTGCCTCTAGTCACTGCCCAAACCACTATTCAAAGCACGCCCAATTAAATACATCTCTCAGATTTATGTTATAGTCTGCAGCAAGTCTTCAGTTTGGCCTATATGAAGGCTTTTAGTTGGCCAGTTTCTGGTTAAAATAGGCACATTTACATCCACATGCTCTATTTCCAGCACCACTTAATGTAATGGTATAGATGTTTTAATTACCTCAACCAATGCTTTCAGGACAGGATGTAAGCAGGCGAAGATGTTTATTACGTTATACAACAAAGTTATATAGTCTGTGTCACCTCTCAGTTGGTCATTTTCTACTGGCATATGTGTAATTAAGGCATAAGATAGGTCAAAATAACAAAACAATATTTTAACACACCCAACCAGATTCTGCCCAGCTTCTCTCCTTCAGTTACAAGGTGTTTACACTATTCTCAAAGACAAAACGTAGCTTTCTCTAACTAGAGCCAAGGCAAATCTTCATAGCCTTCCAAAGCTATCCAAAACCAACCCTCATCCCACAACCTAATGGCTTTGCTCAGTAACAAAACTTGCAGAGACACCAGATTTGCTGTGCTGCCCACTGATGACCAGACTGCTACTTTATCTGTAAGGGTTCCAAGAATGAAATGATGAGTTAGACTCCTCCAGCTATACAAAACTCTTCACAGTGAGGCACAGCCCAAATTTAAAAGAACTGTGATGATCATTCTCTTTCTTAGATTTTGTTGTTTTTTTTTTCATTGTCTGTGTCTATTCTGTGTGGCTTTTTGCTTGCTTTGTGTGATAGTTTTAGGTTATGTCTTCAACATCTTTTTTGCAGATCTGGAGCAGAAAAGTAGTAAAATGTAAATAAATCACCACTGGCTGTGAAAAGCAAAATAAAGATCATCCTGAATGATCCCAGTGGAAGAGATAAGGGACTAAAACTTGTTGTACCAAAACAATTTCTCTTCTTTTCTCACTTCTTCACTCTGGGAGAGATATCATTGCTTCTGCTTGACCTTGGCTAAGTCTAAAGTCCCTCTGCTGCTTTCTCTTTTCCCTTTTGTACAGGGAGGATAATGGGGAGGCAACCAGGGGGATCCTTGTGCTGTTTATAAATTGTCAATACCTGTAAATATTGCTAATCCTGTATATTTTGTGCATATTCATTGCATTCCATTGTAGATTGTAGTTTTGCCTGTAAATACAGCTTTCATCTGCTTCCAACTGAGCTGGTCTAGCAAAATGTAATGTTGGGGGGGTGAAATTTCAACCCACCACACCCTGCAAAGCCAGCTTAACTGCTGGGAGAGTTTTAACCAAATCTGAAAGGGTACTTGGAACAGAGCTTTCCAGAGAAGAGGTGGGATGTCTGGGGAAGTGGCCTGTGGAGATGACCACAACTGAAGTCCAGTAGTTAAACAGATGGACAGGTTATATGGAAGGCAGCAAGTGAGTGAGTGGTTGGGGATAGAGTCAGGAAAGAAGCCCAAGGGATTTGGGGCTATAATGTACTAGGGATGAGCTCACTGAGAGTCATCACAAATCCTGAACGGTAGCAACAGTGCAGAGGTCCAGTGAGATGAGATGAGATGCATTTTTGTTGGCACAGCAAGCACTAAAAGGGACTTTTTAGGGTGTCAGGCAGTGATAGGACTAGGGGAAATGGATCCAAGCTGGAGGAGGGGAAACTTAGATTAGACATTAGGAAGTTCATCACCATAAGGGTGATGATGAGACACTGGAGCGGGTTGCCCGGGGAGGAGGTAGAAGCCCCATCCCAGGAAGTTTTTATGGCTGGATGTGGCTCTGGGCAACCTGATCTAGTGTGGGGTGTCCCTGCCCATGGCGAGGGGTTGGAACTAGATGATCCTTGAGGTCCCTTCCAACCCTGACAAATCTGTGATTCCTTCTGTGAAGATTTGAATGACAAGGAGGAGTGGAGCTGAGGCTGAGAGTTGCTAGCAAGCACTCCCTCTCACAAAGGCACACATATAATTGAACTTGCTCTGGGAATTGAACTGTGGAGAAACTACTTGGAAGTATGTCTCAAGGTTACCTGGCCTGTCTTCCTGCTTCAGTAAGGATCACTTTGTCTAGCCAGCTCCTGAATGGATGGTCTCACAAATTCCCAAGCCACGGTTTATGATTGTGTGGTGGATTGAAAATTCCCCCAACATTAAATTGCCAGACCAGTCCAGCTGGAAGCAAATGTAGCTGTGTTTACAAGCAAAACCACAATCTACAATGGAATGCAATGAATATGTACAAAATAAGCAGTATTTACAACATTTACAGGTAATTACAATTTCCAAACATCACAAGAACCCCCTGGTCAAAAACCAGGGGTGGCTACTAATAGCTTCCTACTCCCTGTTCCACCCTCCCCTTACCTCCCTGGACACAAAGGGACAAGAGAAAAGAGCAGAGAATTATTTTGTTAGGATATTCAGCCACAACAAAGAACACAACCAAGGTTGGCAAAGCCAGGTAGAAGCACAAGTTAGTATCTCATGGAGCGAGGAAGCCAAAAAGAGAGAAAGTTAGTGTACATCTAACTTTATGTCTATTTGCCAATGGGATTGTTTAGAACTTATCATTATTTTCCTTTTTACACCCAGTGGTGATTTATTTACATTTTACCACTTTCTGTTCAAGATCTGTGGAAAATTTTAAAGTTATAGCCTAAAACTACCACAGTCGGTTCTTCCTTTTTCTGTTATCTGGAAGAGTTTGGGTCTCTCATTTCACTGACCTTATCTTTAAGTAGTTGTAAGCAGCTAGTATTCTGTCCCTTAGCCACTTCTTTTAACCCAACTTAACAAAACCTGGCCCTTTCCACCACTCTTCACAGGCCACATGCTTCAGGTCCCTTACCATCTTGGTAGCACTCCACAGGATCTGTTCCTCCGCATCCCTCTTAAATTGGGGGACCCCAAAACTGAAGGCAGCACCAAATACCTTCAACCACTGATGAGCCCAACCTCCTCTCCTGTTGACTCACACGCACCTCTGCTTCTGGCCTGCTTCCTTCCTCCATTTTCCTGCAAGAGGAAGGTGGAAGAAATAGCAAAAACACCTCTTCCTTGTGGGATTTTCAGAGCCAACCTACATATGTGCATTTATTTCTGTGCATTCATGCTTTAAATTAAGTCACTGCCCCAGAATCTGTTCCTAGTTTGGCACTCAAACGTCATCTTTCAGCACCAACGGTGAAGAGTTTCTGTAGCCAAACGCTGAGACGTCGCCTGAGCTCTCACTTGGGCATTTGCACTCTTTGTGTAGAAGACAAGCAGATAATTATTTTATGTCTTTAAATGCTGTGAAAATAGATTTTCACAATGAACATGTTGAACATTGGAATGTCTAGAATTAGCCCCAGTCTAGACATGGGGAGCTGCCAAAAGGTACTTTTCCTAGACATTCTGCTGCCCACTGGTTAGAAGACAGCACCAAATGAAAGCAGGAGTTTCACGGAATCTGCTTTGTATCAACATGGTTGATCAGGGATTTGCTCTCGTTTTTCCTTACCCTGTGCAGTGCTTTCAAAATCAGTCAAAACTTAAGGACATTCTTTTTAAATCAAAGAATTTCACCAAGGATAAACACTCCCTTGACAGGCTTCCCACATAGGAGACTTTCTTAAATTAGAAACTGTATTTCCCTAAACCCAAAAATTCAGTCCTTTGGAATAGCTTGCACTTGAATAAATACAGCCCCTTGCTCCAGCATGTGCCAGAAGTCCAGTCCTTTTGAATGCCTTGTAATGAAATAAACTCCTTGCTCCAACATATACCAGACTGAGTAGACTCTCAAAATTCTATAAAAGCATTGACATTTCTGTGGTCTTTGTTGTGAAATAAAAAGGGAATTAAAGCACTGGATTTTAAACCAGAGTATCAGGGCATCTGCACATAATTTCCACGACCACATCTCCTTAGGTTTAAAAAGAAAATCCTCCACAAATATGTTGAAAGGCAAACTCTAATCTCAAATGTATACAGAAACTCCAGAGCTGGTTTTGCTCTGGCTGTAAGGTTTTAAATACTATTGTTAATTAAGACAGTTATAAAGTGTATGATGTTGTCTGCATTATTACAAGGATAGGAACCCTTCACTTTTCAGTAATCTCCTTCCATAAGTCATTTGTGATTGTGGACAGAAAGCAAACCAAAGCCTTTTATAAAGTTTATGATGTTATAAAGTGTAATGATGTTGTCTGCATTATTACAAGGATAGGAACCCTTCACTTTTCAGTAATCTCCTTCCATAAGTCATTTGTGATTGTGGACAGAAAGCAAACCAAAGCCTTTTTTATAACTGGTGAGACAGCTGACTGGGACTGGTTTTTGGTCTTTTTTAATGTCACAGAAAATTAAGATTCCATTCAAAAGCCCAAAGCAAAAAAAAATTGATTTTTCAGACTGTCTCCTTTCATTGTCTTTTGCATTCTGACTTTTAGTCGGTAGTCATGGCAGCCAGGAAGAGCGAGTCTGTAGCATAAAGATGCAGTTCCAGATATTTGGCTTTGGGTTAAGCACATTAAATGCATGCAGATTGCTCAAAATCAACCAATAAACCTGCAGGAAAAGCTTTAGACATTTTTTTTTATGCATACACATCTCTGTGAATTAAATCATGAATGCTTCTATGTGTTTACCCTTGAGACTGTATGAAATTGGGTTTCCAATCTACATGAAATTAGTGGTTTGAGGGGTACCTTCCACAGCCCCCACGGCAGCATATTGTCTCTAAAATGGATTCTCCTGGTAATTATGGTGTGAAAATAATTGCAGCAGGTTCTGCACCCAGTGAAATGAGTCAGCAAGCAAGGAATACATGTAATTACTGGAATGTAAAGATCAAGAGACCACCCCCACTGCAAATTAGAATTGCATTTATCCCATATAACATAAAGACAAATTTCTACTCGTCTGATTGCTCTTGTATTTTCTTTGCCAAATCCCCCACAAAAGGCACCTTACAGTTGAATCTGCTGATTGTTTTCTGAGCCTTAAGTTATGACTAGCTAATATTTTGTCCTTCACCAGTTCAAAGCGCAGGTTTTAAAATGTCAGAAGTTATCAGAGGTATCTGCACTCGGAAATGGCACAGGGTGTGTAGCAATGCAGGCTGTGGTTACACGCCCTGTGCAAGTTGTAAAAAACAGCCACATATTAGATCTGACCTACAGGTGTGTTATAACCATGTTTATCTGATTCCAGGAAAATGCCAGGGACCATCCTCTCTGTTAATGGAAACTGGCACTTTAGTAGTTCATTCTATTCTATCTCTGTGTCCTTGATTGAGGAGTAGCCTAGACTCTCTTGATGACAAAAACAGAGAAAGTTGGATCCTTTACCCATTCTTCCTTAATTTGCCTGCTTTGCTGAAACATTGTGGGCCACTCCTTTTCTCTGTGCTGCTATCAGTTGCTTGCGTTCTGAACACGTGGGTAATTCTGCTATAAATTTGCTCTCTTGAGAAGCTCAGTATGGCTCTTAAAACAATTTGACTGTAATTGCAGTTTAAAGATGGGGGGAGTGATTTCATAAGACAAGTGAATCATACAACCATAGAATCATAAGATCATCAAGTCCAGCCATTATCTAACTCTACCAAGACTGCTGCCAAACCATGTCTCTCAGCACCACATCTTTGAAACTCTTTGAAGCTCCTCCAAGGATGGCGATACAGCCACCTCCCTGGAGAGCCTGTTTCAGTGTTTGAGAAGCCTTTCAGTGAAGAAGATTCTTCTGTTATCCAACCTAAACCGCTCCTGGTGCTACTTGAGGCCATTTCCTCTTGTCCTGTCACTTGTTACTAGGGAGAAGAGACAGACTCCCACCTGGCTTCAGCCTCCTTTCAGGGAGTTGTAGAGACTGACAAGGTCTCCTCTTAGCCTCCTTTTCTCTGATCTACTGTGTCCTGATGAAAAGAAACAGTTGCAGAACTCTTATTTCAGTTGTGAAGACTGACAACATGGCAAGGCTATGTCATTGTTCTCTAGGTGTGATAACACACATCTACTGTCAAATGAAATGGCATCCAGCGTCAGTGAGTGATGCAAGACTGGAAAGAGTTAGTCAAGCCTACATAAAGGGGTCAGGGTGATGCAAAATTAAGTCAGTAGCAGCATCTGAAGAGATCAATAGGAAAATCTGAATAAATGCCACCAATACAAACACAGAGGGCTGAGGGTGAAGTTCAGGAAAATGAAAGCAATGCTGGCAGCCAGCTCTGTCACGCTGCGCTCTAGTAACCTCGTCCTGTTGTGCTGAAACAGAACTCACAGCATCATTCCTATCTTGAGAAGATGCTGTCTGATCATAGTAGACTACATAATTACACCGTGGCCATTCTATTTCATTGCACTTGATTTTCGTCCTCACTCAAGGGGCTATTCTGCCAGCCAGCACCAGTATTGCCTGCAGTGCTCTCAAAGACACAGCCTGTGCCAATGGAGGTATCACTCACATAGAAACCGCAGAATCATTTAGGCTGGAAAAGACCTTCAAGATTATTGAGCCCAACCATTAACCCAACACCATCCAGTCTGCTTGGTCCCTCAGCACCACATCTTTTAAATACCTCCAGGGACAATGATAAAACCACTTCTCTGGGGTGCTTGTTCCACTGTTGATGACCCTTTCAGTGAGGAAATTTTCCACAATGTCCAACCTAAACCTCCTCTGGTACAAGTTGAAGCCATTTCTTCTCATCTTATCACTTGTTACTAGGTAGAAGAGACCAACACCCACCTGTCTCCAACCAAAAAGCAAGAAGGTCTCCTCTGAGCCTACTTTTCTCCAGACTAAGCAACCCCAGTTCCCTCAGCCACTCCTGTTCTCTATGAAGCTTTCATACAGAGTAGATCAGTGACCTGAGGTAGTTTTTTTCACGTCTAGGTCATTGCTCCCCCAGCATCCCTTGCCTGTCTTTGTCACTTGCTCCATAAGCTCTTTGGCATAGGGTGTTCACACCTGACATGTATGTACAAAAAGTAGCACAGATCTCCGCTGGGCTTCTGCATGTTCCTGCATTACAGCAATGAGATGACCTTAAGAGTGTACTGGGCAACAGCAGCCATCTCTGATAGCCTAGTCCCTGACTGCTGGGTGCTCCAGGTTTGCTTATCACAGACTCAAAACGGTACTTTCCGTGAATGCCTGAATCAGCAGCAAGCTGTAGACGTGCTGATGTTCTGGTGACTGATATCTACAGGCCAGGACTGTTAGGGGCAGGCAGGCTGACTGCAGGCTCTGAAGTTGCCAAGCTGTGCCTTAGTCCACCCCACACTTAAACAACACTGAAGAAGTGCCACCTAATTTGCAAATCCTTCTCTGGTGCTTTAGCCACTAGCGTGGACCCAGGACTAATCCAAATACTACGGTTTAGAACCCAGGAAACAGCCTGGCTCAGAGGTTCTAAGTGCTATTCAGCCACTTCTGAGGGAAGGATCAGACATCTGGAGGTTGTCCTGATGCAAGTCCAAACTCTACTAGGCTGCTGCTATGGCAAGCCAGTAGAAGTGGTAGCCCCAGTCTCAGAAATACTGAGGTAAGACAATCTGTGTTCAGCAGGACTGTGCTGAGGATAGTCTCTGAGAAGCCTTTTTCTCTGGCCTTCACACATGAACACCAGCATTTCTGAAAACACTGCTTTTAGCCTACATGAAGTCTGAGATTCTAGCTCATGTGGCTTACCAGAGGCATGTTCAGAGCCATGTTAGTGGGTATTTTGGGGTGAAATATGAGGCTTTCAAAGCCTTTTTATCTGTAACCTATCTCAGAAGTAAAAAGAGTAAAAAAAACCTTTGTGGGCTGGGAAAAGCTCTGTCTCCACCTTTCAGGCACACAATGTGAAGGCAATGCATTGCACACAATGACCATTAAATCATGGAAAGCAAATCCATCCGTTCAAAAATTCCAGAGCTTAAGGTGTTGATTCTCAAATCATTCATACAAGCTCAGGAACAGGAAAAATAACAATAGAATCAGGCCCAGAATCACTTCTATTATACTATCAGTAGTCCTGAATGAAAGGAAAGCTGAGAATTTTTTGATGAGACATGACAGAGCCAAGCTTGCTACAATACCAGGCAAAAGAGACTCTTCCCTTTGTGCAGGTATGCAGCAAAACCAGCAACAGTTCTCAAGCAGGTAAGATGAGCCAAGTCAGGAGGTTTATTTCCTCCTGGTGCAGCTGCTACAGCTTATTCTCAGGAAAATCTCTTTGGTCACATCATCCCAGAGATAATTTCCACAGTCTTTTGTGCTTCCACAGATACAGGAGACAGCAGATTGATTACTGGATAGGGCTGCCATAAGGAGTTACAAACTATTGATGCTTACCTGACTTTCACACTTAAGTGATAGATAATAGTGTATCAGGAGCTATCTGTGGCTGTGGTGGCCTCTTGTAAAGATAGGCACAAGTTCAGCATCTTAAACATCAGCATCCTGTCAAAGGTTCCGAAGAACAGAGGTTGAACTTGTCACTGCAAGACATGAAGGAGTTGCTTTCAGTTAACCAGGAGGAAATAAAGCTGTCTGAGGAGCACTGTAGTCTTTTGAGTTCATTCCTCACTCTTCAAGCTTTGCTTTAGTAGCTCACATCCTTTCCTACAAAGAAAGCACTGTGGAAAGAAAACTGGGGGAAAAGAGATGGGGTGTGGAGGTAGAGAGGGAGACACAGACAGGGCACCTGGTGTAGTCCATTGTAGTCCAAGAGTCCATAGTCACATCAGTGATTAAGCTGCAAATTTGGGAGCAATTTTCAGTTAGACTTGTCACCCTCTGGTGTGTGTGTTTGCATCTGTTTGTGTCTACACACCACCAATGCCAGAAAATCATTACTGGGCAGCCTTTGCATGAGCAAACACCTGCTTGTGTACAAAAACACCCCAACACTGCTGTCCAGCAGTGTGCTTGCTGATGTTCACAGAATGGCATGGCTTTTCATGAGTTCCAGCATTGTCTCAACGAGCCAAAAGCTCTAGCACTTCAAAGAGAACATTAGCAAAGTGGAACTTATAACAAACTACCTTGTCAATAACAAACAACAAAAAATGGTTGCAAAAGATAGCCATGGGTGGTCTTCTCTACCTTGCATTTCATGCTTCACTTAATCTTACCTCTTGCTCCTGCAAGCTTTTCCAAAGCAGCAAACAAAGCAAGAGTTTGGTTCGGTCTCAGTAAGCTGACTGTCACACAGGTACCTGGCAGGAGAACGTGTCATGTGGGTCTCACATTTTGACCACAGGCGACAAGCCAGTTTCTGTTTCCTTCCAGCTGTGTGGAATTTCAAGCACTAGTTGGCTGGTGGGACTCGAAGCATCAAAAATGAGGAACACTTTGTTAGAACTGGATTTAGTGAGGCAAAAAAAAAAAAAGAATCCACAGATCTCCCTTCATCATGTGTTAAGTATAAGTAACATTGACAATTAATCTCTTTGGTTTTATGTGTTAAAAATAGTCTTGGTTATGAGTAACAGGCTCTGCTGTGACACAGCAATCTGTCCTAGCTGTGCTTTGCCAAGGAACAAAATGTGACCCAAATTGCCCATGGTTCATCAGTCAGGACAGATTTCCATTTTACAGTGTAAACTGTAAAAAACAATACAAAAATCCTAATGGCTATTGGGTAACAGATGAGAATAGACAGGGTGGGTTTACCAATCTTTTCCCTAATCTTCCTGTTTCTCCCAGCAACAAGGAAGTGGTTGTTGATATCTAATGACTGCCCTAGCACTCTTCTGAGATTTAACACATCCAAGTGCTGGGTTCTACACATTGGCCACAACAACCCCATGCAGTGCGACAGGCTGGGGTCAGAGTGGCTGGAGAGTTGCCAGGCAGAGAGGGACCTGGGGGTGCTGGTTGATGGGAGGCTGAACAGTGTGCCCAGGTGGACAAGAAGGCCAATGGCATCCTGGCCTGCATCAGGAACAGTGTGGCCAGCAGGAGCAGGGAGGTCATTCTGCCCCTCTACTCAGCACTGGTTAGGCCACACCTTGAGCACTGTGTCCAGTTCTGGGCCCTTCAGCTTAGGAAAGATGTTGACTTGCTGGAACGTGTCCAGGGAAGGACAACAAAGTTGGTGAGGGGTTTGGAGCACAAGCCCTATGAGGAAAGGCTGAGGGAGCTGGGGTTGCTTAGCCTGGAGAAGAGGAGGCTCAGGGCAGACCATACTGCTCTCTACAACTACCTGAAGGGAGCTTGTAGCCAGGTGGGGATTGGTCTCTTCTCCCAGGCAAGCAGCACCAGAACAAGAGGACACAGTCTCAAGCTGCACCAGGACAGGTTTAGGCTGGATGTTAGGAAGAAGTTCTTCATAGAGGGAGTGATTGCCCATTGGAATGTGCTGCCCATGGAGGTGGTGGAGTCACCATCACTGGAAATGTTTAGGAAGAGACTGGATGGGGTGCTTGGTGCCATGGTTTAGTTGATTAGATAGTGTTGGATGATAGGTTGGATTCGATGATCTCAAAGGTCCAACTTGGTTAATTTTCTTTTCTATTCTATTCTATTCTATTCTATTCTATTCTATTCTATTCTATTCTATTCTATTCTATGCTATTCTATGCTATGCTATGCTATTCTATGCTATTCTATGCTATTCTATGCTATTCTATGCTATCCTAGTCTATGCTATTCTATGCTATGCTATTCCTTGCTAGCTTCACTCAGCAAAGTGAGCTGCAGGGCTGGCAGTGGACTGATTTTCTGTCCTTAGTGGAGGAATGGGAGATGTATCTGAATAAAGATATTATTTGAGATCAGGAGAGCACTTTCAAAGAGTTAGCCATGCTTTGGTTCACACCACAGAGCAATCTTAGAATGTGCAAACTGGTTTACTTGGTAGGTATGAAACTGGAAGCTGTGCATTAGCAGTATATCTACTATGCTCCAGGCATGAATGGTTGTTCAAACCATGGCAGAGAACTGATCTAAATAAAAGACACCCAAAATATGCAGCATGAGCACTGAGTCCTTAGAATTCTTCCACTTCAGAGATCCACTCCTACTCTTCTTCCCTGCTTGCTCATGCAGACATAGCCCTGGCACTATCTGGGAGATCTTACCTGGACCAGCAAGGAAAGAGCACACAGAGTTCTGTACTACGAAGGTGCTGGAACACTGGGACAGGTTGAACAGGGAGGTGGTGGAAGCTCCATCCCTGGAGACATTCAAGGTCGGGCTTGATGAGGCTCTGAGCAACCTGCTGCATCTGGGGATGTCCCAGCTTACTGCAAGGGTATTGGACTAGATGACTTTTGTAGATCACTTCCAAGCCAGGGCATTCTATGATTCTATGAAAGAGCATGGAAATTAGTCACTCAACATTCTAAACAATGCCTGAAGTTTGAGAAAATGGTGAGACTGGCTTAAAACAATGATAATAAGGTGCATTTGGAACTCATTCAGGAGAAATCATGCAGTCTTGAATTTCAAAGCTCAAAGAATTTCCTCTCCTCTGAAGCTGTCAAAGCTTTTAGAGGCATTAGATAATATTTCCAAAGCTTTCTCTGCAACTCTGACTGTGAGGAGTTGTAATGAGCTTCCTCCTGCTGTGCAGCCTAAATCTACCCTGCTCCAGTTTCAAACCATTGCCCCTCATCCTGCCTTTATGAGCTCTTCTGAACAGTCCCTCCCCAGCCTTCCTGTAGATCCCCTTCTTCTTCTTCTTGAAATGCTGCCATTAGGTCTTCCTGGAATCTTCTTTTCTCAAAGCTGAACAACTCCAACTCTCTCATCCTGTCTTTGTAACAGAGGTGCTCCAGCCTTCTGATCATCTTTGTGGCCCCTTCTGGACCTGCTCCAGCAGCTCACTTCTGGTTTTAGCAAAAACCAGTGTTCTGCCCTTGCTCAACTTTGAATCTTTCAATGTATATGAACATTTTAATCTTGCTGTGTTGAACTAAGAAGATTCTGTTGACATCTTTTGTCAACACTGTTCTTTCCTGGCAATTTCCCTCTCAGAGCTTTTGGAATCTCCCGATTACCATCATTTCCTTCCCCTCATTTAACCCGCACGTTTAATGGGATGGTGTGTGCCCTACCTGGCTGCACAAGGAGCCATATAATTAGCAAGGCAGTTGAAACTGTTAAAAGCCCCACTCTAAGGCAGGTAATTACAGGCCTATTTCAGTTAACACAAGAGGTCCTGTGCAGATTTCATCAGTGCTTTCTGGCCTGAGCGTTGCCTTTTTAATTGAAGCACCAATATTTTTGAGACAACAGTCTCCACAGCTAATCCCAAATCCACTCAAGCTTTGGGAAAGCACAGGTATCTTTTTGTTCAACCTGGGTGTCATGGGACAGCCACTCCAACTAGACCACTAACTGAGCTAACATTACTGCTTATTTTTTCATGTATGGCAGTTCAAAGAAAGGACAGCTGAGCAGAGCGGGGCTCCTGCTACTCAGTGCTGCCAAATAAGCTGTTCTTTGCCTGGTCAAGGGGGCCAGATGATCGCAATGCTGATGTTAGATGCCTGAGGAGGTGTGTAAATCTTCAGTCCCTTTGAGGCCTTCAGCCTTGAATGTTTCCAACAGGAGAAACAATATTTGTCATCGTGGCAGGTCATTTGGCTCCCAGGTTTGCAGCAGTCTCCAGAACTTTCTGTGAGTCTTGAAGTCGAGCTCCTGGTACGGTTGAAGGACTTTCTAGGGCAAATGGAGACTAAATCAGTACCGTGAAGAAATAAAATGTAATGCTTGTAAAGCGTGGAAAGCCACCCTAATTCTGTCAGTGTCCAGAATGGAACAGGACAGTGATTTCACCAGTGTGCTTTCAGTGCAGCTATTGTACTGAAAGGTAGGAGAGCTGAGCACGTCCTTATCTTTCTCCGGTCACGTTTTGCAGACGAGCTGGGAGAGCAAACGCTTTCCTTCTGACTGGTTTAAATGCTGTTGGAAAACAAGACATGGTCAATGTCAAGCAAAGATAAATAAGAGCAAAGCTCCCAAAATGCAGGATTCCTAGGAAGCTGCTTTGTATGCTTCTTCTCCCAAAAATATTTCAAGGTAGACATTGGAGCAGAGCTTGCACAAGAACCATCAGCCTCCAGCTTGTGTCATCAGTGTCCTTGTCATTACCATGCGACCTGGTGTCCATTTTCTGTATGCTCAGCAGACCCCCGTGTGCAGCCACTCCAGAACCTCCCTCTTGAAAAGGATGTGACTCTGGTGGTGCCCTCCTCAAAGGACAAACACACCTGTGTGCTTAGAACTAGACATGGAGTTAAATGCTGTGTTGGATGGACATGCCATTATGTTTGACTATTTAGCAGACATCATGATTTGTCTCTTCAGAGGATTTCTAAATTATTCCTTGTGAGCTGGCACTCAAGTTTCAAACCAAGCTTCCTTGACAACCTCAGTTCACAGAAACCATAAGCTTCAGTACATTCTTGACCTGAGATGCTGGCTTTCCCCAGTGGTTTCTGAAAGGCTGTATGTCCTTTAGGTAGGTTATTTAGTGTCCATGATCAACCATTCACTGGCAGCTAGAAATTAATTCCTGAGCTGATGAGTCCTCCTAATATGATCATGCTGAGCAGTACCCAAAGGCTCTCAAGCCCTCATAAACCTTGGGGACCTTTCTGGCTAGGAAGAAAGTGAATTAAAGAAACCCAGAAGCATGCAGGAGAAAGGCTGAATGACAGTCTCATGTGTATCCACAACTAGAAGATCAAAGGGCTGTCTGATTTTCTTTTAGTAACATGGAAATTTACTTGGTTTACTCTGTTAGATACAAATCTTTCAGTAGCAGTTATATTTTAAGCCACGTTTTCACATGCTGGCAGCAAATGTGTGTCTGCCTCTGCAGATCTGATTTTGGTAGAGAGAAGGGATTTCTGTTTGCCAAAATGAATTTTGAAGCAAACACCCCACCAAAAAAATGTGTGGGCAGTGGCTATGGTATTGTCCCAGGACCCAGGAGGCAGCCTGTAGTCTGGCCTCTGTCACTGACTCCCAAGTGACCAGATGCAAGACCAGTGTCCTGTTTACATGCTGGCATAATGGCAATTAGCAGGGGGCAATGCAGAACATTGTGTAGTGTTTAGGTGCTGGTGTCACCATTTCTAGACCAACCCTTGCTCAGACTACGTCTGGGGCCTGGTAGAAACCCCATCATTAAAGGTTTTTAAGGCCAGGCTGGCTGTGGATCTGAGCAACCTGAGCTAGTGTGAGGTGTCCCTGCCCATGGGGGGAGGGAGGTTGGAACTTGATCCTTGAGGTCCCTTCCAACCCTAACAATTCTATGATTCTATAGGCATTACAAAGTCAGTAAGGGAAAGACTGTAAAGGTCAATTACAAGGGTATTTATGGCCTCAGCTGTTGTATATTGCATCATATGCATTAGACCTGAGTATGGAAGCAATATATTTTAGCCACTAAACGAGGAAGGAAAAGCTTTGCTTCAAGTGGTTATGCATAGTAAGGACACCATGCAATGGATTTGATAAATGTATCCTGATTTCTGCCTTTTTTTCTTTTTTAATTATCTGGGTGACATTTTCCTTTGTAACAGATAAAGCCTTTAGCATCTGCCTATGGCAACACATGGGCAGCGTTTCAGAGCTGTTCTCAATTGCATTTGGATACGTCAGAGAATTTGTAAGAGCTTCATGTCTCTCCACCTGCCAGGAGAGAGTGGAGTCTTGGCACTCTTCCAACACTAAATCCATTTCCTGGTAGCCAGCTTCACTTTCGATAAACCAGAGAGGACTCTCTGCCCGACACGCAAGGCTGAGGTCATGCAGGAGATCAGAAGCAGTCTCTGCAGTGCTGAGTGCCTCATGTGTGATTTGATAAAGGCTCACCCAATGCTCACAAGAGACGTTCTAGAGGAATCTGCCAGGCTGGGTGATAGAGCGGATTTGCTGGTCCCCAGCCAGTCACCTCAGCTAGAGCAGCCAAGGAGGGGTTGGGGAAGTGAAACATACTAACAGGATCTCTCCTTTCAGCTTACAAGGAAAAGATGAAGGAGCTGTCCATGCTCTCCCTGATCTGCTCCTGTTTTTACCCGGAACCTCGCAACATGAACATCTACAAATATGATGGTGAGTGACTTTGACTGGAGATTGTCCTGCAGGTCAGGCAGCAGGGCTACTGCTGGGAAATGACTCAGTTCACCACCCCAGGCCGTGGTGTTAGGCAGTGGATATTTTGCTGATTTAACCTTTCATTTGCTGGTTTTGTCTGTTACTTTCTGCTGTTTGTGTATTACTTATGATACTGGATTTTGTTCCTACTAACGATTCAACTCTTAAAGCTGTCCCTCTCCTACTGAGCTGTACTTTTCCTACTCCCCATCTGAGAATTCCAACTCTTCACAACTGACATAATTCCCAAGGAAACCGAGACAAGATGAAAGCACGCTTAAAAAATTAATCAGCTTGGGCACTGCTCGCAGGGGGTGTGAAATGGCACAAAACCCCAGCAAGCTCCCAAAACTGCTGTAAATTTTTATCTCTATGAGATTAAGGTACAATTAAGCTATTACAGGTAAAATGGAATGTACTTCTCCCGAGAACAGTTTTCAGGCCATAATCTGCCATTGCTTTTTAAACGCCCATGGCAAAGATGCTTAATCTTCTGTTTGTGCTTCTGATCCTACGCTAAGGTCTGTGCTGCTGCTCTCCTCAGCAAACTGCTGAAGTGTTACTGAAGGGCTTACCGTTTCTCACTTTATTCTGCAGACATGGAAGTGAAACAAATCAACAAACGTGCCTCAGGCCAGGCCTTTGAACTGATCTTAAAGCCTCCATCTCCGGTCTCAGAAGCACCACGAACTTTAGCTTCTCCAAAGAAGAAAGAACTCTCTCTTGAGGAGATCCAGAAAAAGCTGGAGGCTGCAGAGGAGAGGAGAAAGGTATCATTCCTTAAAATAACACTAGTAATTATACCTGGCTTATCACACAGAGCAACAGCCAAGTTTTCAGTCCATTTCTATGTTTGCCATTGCTGACACAAAGTGGCCCACATGGACAAAAAGTTGAAGGTTTATCTTCCAGCAGCTTGCTAAAAAACCTCACTGGTTTTGATGCTTAGGAAGCATGCATCACAAGATGCAGATAGCTTGAGGCAGGAGGTTCAGATATAAATGCTTACTGTGTAAATAAGTGGTTCATTCAGAGCATCTATCATAGCCTCTGAAAACCAGTGCAGCTCTTCTGGTGTCTAAGAGATGGAAGTGCAGTTCAAATGGTCTGGGCTACTAGATCTTGACTGCTGGTAGTGCCCATGGAAATTGCCCACAAGGCATGCCTGGTGCCTAAAATGTCTTATTTATGCAGTATGGAGGCATGTGAGCACTGAACAAAAGCCTTCTGGACCATTCACCTCACACTTGAATGAAGATGCTAGCATGGCACAGCTACCAGGAGAAGCTTTTCTAGCAGTCTCAGCAGTGCTGAAAGTTGGCCTTGTGGGGTGATCTACAGACTAATTCTTCCCTTCTTTATGACCTTACCCATAATGGTAAAACTCTTTTTCATAGCCAGTGTTTGTCACATAGGGTTTAGAAGGGTTGTTACACCTTCTTCACAAGGTGTGCACAGTAGAAAGTCCACATTAACTGTTTATTTGGGTTTTGTGGTGACTGATGTGTTTGAAGAGGTCTGTATTTGCTCCAAGTTAGAGCTAGCTCTGATGGTGGGTTGTCAGGGGGGTTGGTTTGGGTATTTATTTGGTTTTGTTTGATTGTTTGTTTGGTTTGGGTTTATTTGGATGGGGTTTTTTATCAGTAGACAAAAGGATGAATTCCAGCTCAGATAAATTGTAGGATGACAGGCAATGCCAATGAGACACTGCCAAAGGCAGCCTGCATTGCCAACCTGAAAATGAGCAGTGTTTTGTATGGGCCCAGTGTTTGTGCTGTGTTGCACCATTTCAGGCTGCAATGGCTACAGGAAAGTCAAACTATGATATATTGTCGTGGTTAGCCCATGTTTCCTTTTGTTGTGGCCCAAAAGGAGAGCCACAGAAGTCATAGATGCTTCAAGAGCCATGGAAGGACTTCCTGTGTCTTTCAGCCAGGTGCCTGATGTTATTTTGTGACCAATCTGCTTGCACCAGTTAAAATGGAGTTAGAAGCCCCTTCCACCTGTTTATGGAGTCCCTAGTAGAGGGTATCTGAAAAAGAAATAAGCTTAGATGTCGCTCAGCCTTTCATTTCTCTCTCAAACAATGTGACTTGTTACTAAAACTGACATTCACAGAATCTGTGCAAGATAGGGACAAAAACATATACAGAAGTCCAGAGACAGCAAATACACCACAGGCAGCACATGGAGTGGCTCCAACAAAAGGAGTTCCATTCTGCTTTCACTCCTGGCAGACTCCTGGCAGAGTCGCCTCCAAGAAACCCAGTGGAAACTGGTGTATAGCAAGATGTAAATCCATTGAAGTCAGTAGATCTGGATTACTGACAGGTCTTTAAAACCTGGCCCTCAGTTCTGATTTGCAGTGAAGTCTGACTAGTCTGAACCTCACTAAGATGAGCACTGAAGCATTGCCACATTTGCCGCTCCTGCTGCCTTGCTACCAGAAGGCTGTGCTTCTAAAGCACGCACATCAGCACTATTGCTTCTTTCAAAGCAGCCCTTCTCCTCAGGTGTGGTGGGTTGAAAATTTCCCCCAACATTAAATTGCCAGACCAGCCCAGCTGGAAGCAAATGTAGCTGTATTTACAAGCAGAACTACAATCTACAATGAAATGCAATGATTATGTACAAAACACACAGTATTTACAATATTTATAGGCATTTGCAATGTACAAGCAGCACAAGAACACCCCCAACCAAAAACCAGGGGAGTTAATACCTTCCCTTTCCCTGCCCCCTCCTTACCCCCTGGACACAAAGGGAGAAGAGAAAGAGCAGTGAGTTGCTTTTGTTAGGATACCCAGCCACAAAGAACACAGCCAAGGTCAGCAAAGCCAAGCAGAAGCAAGTTAGTGTCTCCCAGAGCAAGGAAGCACAAAAGAGAGATAAAGTTAGCCTGTACAACCAGCTTATGTATGTAATCCATCCAATGGGATCATTTAGAATCATAGAATCATCATAGAATCAATAAGGTTGGAAGAGACCTCAAAGATCATCAAGTCCAACCTGTCATCCAACACCTCATGACTACTAAACCATGGCACCAAGTGCCACGTCCAATCCCCTCTTGAACACCTCCAGGGATGGTGACTCCACCACCTCCCTGGGCAGCACATTCCGATGGCTAACAACTCTCTCTGTGAAGAACTTTCTCCTCACCTCCAGCCTAAACCTCCCCTGACACAGCTTGAGACTGTGTCCTCTTGTTCTGCTGCTGGTTGCCTGGGAGAAGAGACCAAACCCTCCTGGCTACAAGCTCCCTTCAGGTAGTTGTAGACAGCAATAAAGTCTCCCCTGAGCCTCCTCTTCTCCAGGCTAAACAACCCCAGCTCCCTCAGCCTCTCCTCGTAGGGCTTGTGCTCGAGGCCTCTCCCCAGCCTCGTTGCCCTTCTCTGGACACATTCAAGTGTCTCAATGTCCTTCTTAAACTGAGGAGCCCAGAACTGGACACATACTCAAGGTGTGACCTAACCAGTGCTGAGTACAGGGGCACAATGACTTCCCTGCTCCTGCTGGCCATACTATTCTTGATGTTTAGATGGTAAGTTTAGAACTTACCATTATTTTCCTTTTCACATCCAGTGGTGACTTATTTACATTCTACTACTTTCTGCTCAAATCTGTGGAAATTTTCCTAGACATAGCCTGAAACTACCACATCAGGTATTCATTTCTGCAAAAGGACATGACTATATGCCAAAGGAATATGCATTTGCACAAGCAGCTACCCAGAAATACGAGCTCTCACACACCCAAATGATGATACACCCCAAAGACTCAACCTGTGAAGTGCCTCTGCACCAAGGGCAAACACTCGTGTCAAGATGCGGACGCAGAATGAAATGGCAGCAATTAAGAAGCCTGACATTATGCATACTCTTAGTGGGAAATAGAAATTGAATGTCCCAGAGATTTCATTGCATTGATTTCATTACTGCTCATTTCTTCCTAAAGAAAAACTCATTACACCATAAACTGGTAATCAGGAACAGCAGCACAGCCACCTGCCCATCTCTTTGCCCTCGGTACTCTGTTCATTTTGAATGAACGTGTAACTGAGTTCTTTTAACTGACAAGAACCTCCATGTTAGCAATGCAGCAGAAATTGCTGAGAAAGGAACAAAGAGAAGAGGGGGAAAAAAAGCTTTATTACCTCCCTGTTAAATTCCCTGTTGCTCTCACATCTCAACTGTTGCCTTAATTTTTGGCCTGAAACAATAAAAAGAGAGAGTCTAGTGCAAAGAAGGAAAAAAAAGCAGTCAGAGGAGTAGCAAGTCTTACATAAGATAAATTAAATAGTCTACTTTTCAGCTTGGAAAGAGACAACAGATGAAAGATAAGATAGAAGCCTGAAAAGTCATGAATAGTAATGAGAAGATTAATAGGAATAATTATATTCTCTTTCACACAATCCAAAGGGGAAAAAGCACTCAATGAAATTATCAGACAGCCATTTCAAAACAGAGAAGGGAATCACCTTTCCATGTGTGGCTTAATCAAGCTGTATTTGTTGTCACAGACTGTTTGGAGATTATTAAAATATTATTTCCATGAGATAATAGCAAAATCGATAGAGCAGTGCCTTGTAGGAAGGGATTAGGTCTATTCAGCCTCTGGCTTGGAAAATACGTAACTTGGTGACTGTTCAAAGATAGGAAGAGGTACGTAGGTAGGTAGGTAGGTAGGTAGGTAGGTAGGTAGGTAGGTAAATGGGTAGGTAAATAGGTAGATAAGGACCAGGCAGATTTGCTCAACTTCATAGACTTGGTTGGAAAAGACCTTTTAAGATCATTGAGTCCAACCGTTTTCTAACTCTACCAAGTCTGGTGCTAAGCCATGTCCCTCAGCACCACGTCTCTGCTTCTTTTATAAGCACCTGCAGGGATGGGGGTTCAACCAGCCTGTTCCAGAAACCTTTCAGTGAAGAGGTTTCTTCTCATATCCAACCTAAAACTCCCCAGTACCAGTACAACTGGAGGCCATTCTCTCTTACTTGTTACTAGGGAGAAGAGACCCATCTTCACCTTGCTAAAGCCTCCTCTCAGGCAGTTGTACAGAGCATCTGCACATTCCTAAGCATCTTCCACATTCTGCTGCCAAGCAAACCAGCCGGATTTTTTCTGACATCCACTGTGGCAGTTGTTGCCATGCTTTTCAGTCTGTGCACGACAACTGACAGGCATGGCTATTTCTAGATCATGTCCTTTCAGCACTGCTCTAATTAAAATCAAGTATAACAAATGGAGAAGAATTGCCTTTTTGGGAAAAAAAAAAAATACTAATTGATTCCACAGGATTAGTTTCTACTCTGTTAATTAGGTGGTGTTCATTAGTAAATGTTCAAACTCACAAGAACACCTAGGGCTTCATTGTCTTTATGCTGGTTTCTGATCATCATTCTTGTCTATTCCCTTACCAGTTTTTGCTAAACTCACTCCTTTTCTCCTTTTTTCTGCACCTCACTTGGCAGTCATGACCTCAAGCTCCCAGACCAAACTCAGGGTTTCACCTGAGGCATCTTTTCCTCCTGCACCACACAGCAAGACCCATTTGGGCTGGTGGCAGATCTGTCCTTGTCATTTATAGACTCCCCTTTACAGCACATCATTAGCAGCCCATTATTTTTTTGGCACGTGTGAGCTGTATTTTCTCCACCTTGATGGATACTCAGAAAAATCTTTTCATCCTTCCCACTTAAGAAATTAGAGCATGGTGACATTGTAAGCAGCAGCCGTTTATTTCTTGCAGAATCTTTAACAGCCATCAATTTTTACCCATTCCCTTGAATGTTCAGCAGTTAATATCCTCGGATTGTAGAGACTTTGAGAGCCCTACGTTGAATTATACATCTTTATTGCCCATGTTCAGCTTACTAGCATTAAAATGAAGCACTAAAGGGATGCACATTTCTGCTAGACTTTGGATTATGGGAGACAAGCTGCATGTAATTAAATCCTTTTAATGGCTTTGTATGGGAATGAAGTTTAATCCAGCACAACCCTCATGCTTAGGGCTACAAAGAAAGCAAGAGAACAGCCATGATTTCTAACCTCCATGTTGTTGGATAATGATTTATAGCTGCTGGAGTTTTTAATATCTTTACTATGAAATGGTGCAAGATAGTTCTGGGCTCCCTGGTTTAAGGAGGACAAGGAGCTGCTTGAGAGGGTAAAACAAAGGGCTATGAAGTATTGGTGTTTTTCCTCCACCATTTCATACTTTTCTCTCCTTCTTTATTTTTCCTCTATTTCCAGCCCTTCGCATTTTCTCCCAGATTGCACCAGATTCGGGGAGAGATTCAGGCTAGATGTGAGGAAGAAGTTCTTCACCATGAGAGTGGAATGCCCTGGAATGGGTTATCCAGGGAGGTGGTTGAGGCCCTGTCCCTGGAAGTGTTTAAGACCAGGCTGGATGAGGCTCTGGCCAGCCTGATCTAGTGTGGTGTGTCCCTGCCCATGGCAGGGGTTGGAACTAGATGATCCTTGTGGTCCCTTCCAACCCTGACTGATACTATGATACTATGATACCAGATGCACTTACCATAAGCTATTTAAAAGTGTATAAGAACATGGACTACCAAAGATTGGAAAATATCTTTTCTAGCACTTCAAACACAATCTTGAAAATAAACCTGGAATAAAAACTTCCTACATATGTTGGAGTCCTGTATCAAGACCATTGGAGTGCCAATACAGGAGTTAAAACCCAACACAAACAACAAAGGGAGTCTGCTAGTCCCAGCCCCACTAGATATTTGCAGTCATTCATTTACACATTTCTGGATGTGTAGTAGACTTTGAACAGACATGGTGGCCAAGTTCTTTTTCCAAATGTGTTGGAAACAGAAAATGGTTTGGCAATCCAGTACCAAAAACATCAACTGCCTTCCAAATTTGTCCTAAGGGGGTTTCAGAAGTGGTGTGAGCACCAGGGAAACAGGCAGACTGCCATCTGGGTGGGGTGCAGCAGCATCACCATCCATCTAAATGGGACTCTGCCATGTGGATGTCTTGTGGTGGGGAGCAAGGGGGTCCCTGTGTTTTGAACCCTTGGACATGCAATATGTTCAAGACCTTCAATATTTTGAGGGAGGAAAAGGAATGCTTATTGAGGCACATTCCAAAGAAGAACCACTTTAGGGGTGTGAAGTCAGTTCCTGAGGTCTGCTTTAGCTTCCATTCAGACCCTTGCTGGCGCCAGCACAATCTGCATCCAGTAAACACTGGGTTTAGAGCATAAGGATTTTCATCATTATCATGAGTTGGTGGACAAAATACTTTTTTAATGTATTATCTGCCAGCATAGCCTTCAGAGCCGTGGGTACTTTGATACAAAACACTAATTTTCCACGGCTCTCCTGGATTTATGATAACAGGAAGCTGTTCCAGAAGACAAAGGATTCGAACAGAAGTAAACAAATCCTGAAAAATGGGCAAGTGCCCCAAAGTCTCAAAGGCATTTTGCTACCTCCTGTTGAAAGCCAATGCTCTTTTGAAAAATACTGCTTACAGGCATGGTCCAAATCTTTTTCTTGTCTTTTTCCTTTTTATTGCATCTCAACAGGCCCTGCATATATCCTTGGAAGTGTCCAACTCTGGAAAGGCTTGGGTTTATAACACATTATATGCACATATTTAAACACCATTAAATGTTTCAAATTAAGAAGTCTGTCAAATTAAGAATTCACTACTTAAATGTTTCATGGAAAAGGACATAATAGTTAGAGAAGTTGTGGAGGCTCCAGCCCTGAAAGTGTTCAGGGCCAGACTAGATGGGGTCTTGAGCAGCTTGCTCTAGTAGGAGGTGTCCTGGCCCATGGCAGAGAGGTTGGAACTAGATGATCGTGGAATGGAATGGAATGGAATGGAATGGAATGGAATGGAATGGAATGGAATAGAATAGAATAGAATAGAATAGAATAGAATAGAATAGAATAGAATAGAATAGAATAGGATAGGATAGAATAGAATAGAATAGGATAGACCAGGTTGGAAGAGACCTTTGAGATCATCGAGTCCAATCTATCACCCAACATCATCTAATCAACTAAACCATGGCACCAAGTGCCCCATCCAGTCTCCTCCTAAACACCTCCAGTGATGGTGACTCCACCACCTCCCTGGGCAGCACATTCCGATGGCAAATCACTCTTTCTGTGAAGAACTTCTTCCTAACATCCAGCCTAAACTTCCCCTGGCACAGCTTGAGACTTTAGGTTGGAAAGGACCTTAGAGATCATCTACTCCAACCTTGTTGCCATGGGTAGGGATGCCTCACACCTAGATTCTGCTTTCTGGTCACATTTGCAACATCTTTTGTCCTACACAACAGTTATTTCCTGAAAATTGCTTGCTCTTTTAATACATTATAATGGAGGTGGGAGTCAGAAAGAGCCTTCGTAAGGTACCAACCATTTCAGCAGACCATTCCCATCAGGAAGTGCTCCAGGGATCACAATTATGAGAAATAAGCCCTTAACTGCAACCAGGCTGGAGGCAAAAGCAAATACGTTAAGTGACCAAGATGGATGAAAGTAGCTCTTTCCTCTGATCTCAAAAGCAAGCCATTACAGTCTTTCAAGGCCAGATATGTTTTACTGCAGTGCCCTGCTGCAAGATGCCCTGCTTGGCATTCTCAGCCTCTTCTAGAATCTGCTGCATTTGCCTCATCAGTACATTTGGCTTTGTGCGTATCTTACCTTCATTAAAATACTATTTTTCTCCTCCTCTTTGGACCTCGCTCATGTCAGAGAGACTCCACATGATAGAATTTAATGGGATTCATTTCTGCTAATTTTAATTATTGGCTAAAGCCCTTAATTCAGGCTTTAAATGAATTCATTTTTACAGATAACAATGGCAACAGCTCATTGTGATCTGTGCTGAAATAATGCACTTAGCTTCCCGGAACCATTTTTCATTCCCTGTTTTCTGTCTGCTTCTCATGCTCCCTCTAATTTGTTGTATCCAAAAGCATACAGCTTGTTTATCATTTCCAAATCACCCCTCTGAAACACATTGTCTTTTTGACTAGGCTTGCCTAGAGGGTGGCCCCAATGCTGCAAGCTCTTTGGCTTCTCTCCTAGGATCGGTGGTTTCGTGTTAGTAATGGGATGTAAAATAAATAACAAGGTTGGTGCTGCTGAGCACTGAGTTTGCAAAGAACACCACCACAGCCTTGCATATAGGTTGCATCTCTAATTCCTACCTGCAGTTTTCATCTTCCTTGCAAAATGAAACTTCTAACTAAAAATCAGGTTTCATTATTTTCTACAGAACAAAACCATTTTTCCCTTTCTAATCAGTGAGATGAAGCCAAACATAAATAACATGGGGGAAAACAAAACCACAAAAAAACCCTCCAAACCAAACCATTATCTAAACTGCTTCTTTCACAACAGCAAGCTTCAAAGTCTGTTAGTAACTATTTGAGCATATGAAATAGTCCAATCTGGGTGAAAAATGGACCTCTCCTGTGTCAGCAAGCTCCCTTTTGACACTGTGCCTACCCTCAGCCCCCAGTCCCTTGTCTCTGCAGACGAAATGCTCATAGCTAAAAGCCTGCAGCTGTCAGAGGTTGAGCAAGCACTGCAGTAACTCCAAGAACCCAAGGCAGTAACACATGGCAGAGGTGGTTCTTAGCAGAAGTGCTTCAGACACCTCTCTGCTTCTACCTCAGGCACATAGCCTACATTAGGGCAGTGCCTCGAAGCCTCTCTGGTTGAAGCTAATCTGGTTTATACACGGAAGTGATCTTGCCAAACAGTGCATGTGACAGCAAAGCAGCAAGCTTCAGGCAGTTGCCACACTCAGTGATCTATTGCCCTGTGAGGGTTACATTTCAGCCCCGTGTCTCTCTGTTTGCAGTCCCAGGAGGCCCAGGTGCTGAAACATCTGGCAGAGAAGAGAGAACATGAGCGAGAAGTGCTTCAGAAAGCTTTGGAGGAGAACAATAACTTCAGCAAAATGGCAGAGGAAAAGCTGATACTGAAAATGGAACAGATCAAAGAAAACCGTGAAGCTAACTTAGCTGCTCTTATCGAACGTCTCCAGGAGAAGGTAACCACACCATCACTCCTCACCTTAGCCTAGAGAGGGAAGTCTAATCCACATTTTGAAGAGGTGCTGTGGGCAGCTCTGTCCCTGCCCTTGAGTAATTTTGAAATTAGAGCCCTTGACACCTAGCTAAGCCACCACTTTTGAAAAAAAACATACTACTAAACTTCTGTAATCACAGGATGGGTGAAGTTGGAAGGGACCTCTGGACATCATCTGGTCCAACCATCCCGTTCTACAAGTCTGCAGGGCCATTTATAGTTGTTTGCCCAGGACCTTGTCCAGAAAGCTTTTAAATATCTCCAAGGATGGAGACTCTACAACCTCTCTGGACAACCTGTGCCAGTGCTTGATCATCCTCACAGCAACAATATGTTTCCTGAAGTTCAGACAGAACCTGCTGTGTTTCAGTGTGTGCCCACTGCCTCTGGACTTGTCATTGGGCACCACTGAGAAGACCCTGGATCTGTGCCCCCAGGTATTTATACACATTTGTGAGATCCCCTGGAGCCTTTTCTTCTCTAGGCTGAAGACTTTCAGCTCTCTCAGCCTTTCCTCAAAGGAGAGGCTGAGAGATGCTCCATTTCTTTAATCTTCATGGCCCTTTGCTAGAGTCCCTCCAAAGAGAGTTTGATTTTCTAGCTTTTAAGTACTGAGAACAAGTGAAAGGTCACTTATGATTAGATATCAGCTTTTAAGAAAAGTCATGGATCAAATCAAACAACCTGTCCTGTGTCTATGCTCTTTGTTTCTCAGGGGAAAAAGATGAAAATAGATGGGGGGAGGGGAAATAATAATGGAAAAAATCTTTCCTGTACATCAAAGGAGGTTGTTTCTTCCATAAGTCTTACAACTAAGAGAGAGTGAGTTTTCTTTTGGAGATTGCTAATACAGCCAGAGGAAACAGGTAAATCATAAGCACCAGACAGAACCAAGAACACCCTTCTCCATAATAACCCTTCCATATCACAGAGGAAAACATGGAGATAAAGATTTAGGAGTGTTAAGAAAAAAAAATCAATTAGTTCTGCATGAGTCATCACTTGTTGATGAATGTCAGTATGTTAGTAAATTGCCTAGCAGAAAGAAAATAGTTCTTAGTGGTTTTCACTGAGATCTTCTCCATAAGAACCTCTGCAACAAACGTCTCAGAGAGCAGGAAAGAACCAGCAGGGACCAAAGGATAACATGGCAAGTAACCACGCAAATGGGATAGTTCTTGGCCTTAAGAACCATACTCAGATTCCTTCACAATTCTGCATTAGATTAATTTGCAGGCATATATCCCAAAGCTTATGAAAACAAAGGGAAAAGCCAATAAGCCATCCTCGAAGTCCAAAAGCCACAGCAGTATCCTGCCATACATGCATGAAATCCCGAGGAGGCTCCTGAACAACGATGGCAGTAACTCATTTGGGAACATTTGTTCAGACCAGTAATTAAAAGTTGTATGACCCTACAGATTTGCCAACACAAAAGAGCAAACCCTGTATGTGCAGGGAAAGGAGTGAGATACCTGGGTCCAGAATGTGACACACAACTGTGGGTGGCCCGAGGTATTGGTGGCTAGAAGTTCCTGCAATCACAGATTACTTCTGCATCCAGCAGTTAAAAGGAGCCTTGGAGAATAAGTCCCTTCTAAAATCCAGCATCCAGGATGGTGGATCTTGTAAGATCTGAGATTTGCAGGTTCAGTTGATGCAGTAAACTGTCTTGGTCTGTGATCCACAGTATAACTCATACAATAAAAAGGTAACTCCTGCCTTCTATGAATCTTTCACCACAGAAGACCCGTTAGTGCCTGGGAACACCTCAGGAGTGCCTGAAAGTCAGATTAAAGGGATAGATGTTTGCTTCTGTAGTCACCTTCTGCTTGTCTTTTGATTGTCTGGGGTTGTTTTCAGACACAAGAGGTAAAAGTCTGATGGTTTGACAGTTGAGAGAGGCATAAAACCAAAATTCTAAAATCCAGAAGCTGCCAAAAGCTAGTTTTATAAACACCCCAAGTAGAACATTCCTAAATCCACTCGACAGCTGTTCAGTCTGACCATAGGCCCAGTTCCCCAGAAGCAGCTGAATATACATGGGCTCAAGCAACTCTAAATTAATTCTGGCTGCTTTTGTAAAAGGGAAGAACAGCCTGTCTGAAAGTGGACAGAAGGGCAACCATGTCCTTCCTCCATCACAAAATAACAGCTTCATTTTCCGGTCTATGTTGATGTTGGAGGTGTCCATATTCACCCACCTTGGTGCAACCCAACTCTTTGGTCTTTGTTTGTGGTTCCTAAGTGCTCCAGGTAAGACAGTAACTAGCACTTCTACTGCATATAGTAATTAATTCAACCCCACTCATTCTTCCCTGTGCTTAGTCAAGCAGCTAAGAATTCAAAGAGCAGGTGTGAGCATGTGGGACATTTTGTACTGCAAGAAGCACCCCTTTGCTAGCCTTTGAAATTACTCTGTCAGGTGTTGAGGACCATGAGGCCATACCAAGGAACAGTCTGAGTTCCAGAACAGAACATAAACATCTAACAGGCCTCAGGTTGGTCTGGTGGCTGACATCCCTCCCAGGTTGCACCCCTTAAAGATGGATGCGCTGTGGAACAAGCTGTGCAAGAGCATCAAATGCCAGCCTAACTGAGTTGTCACACAGAATCACAGAATCACCAAGGTTGGAAGAGACCTCAAAGATCATCAAGTCCAACCTATCACCCAAGACCTCATGACTAAACCATGGCACCAAGTGCCACATCAAATCCCCTCTTAAACACGTCCAGTGATGGTGACTCCACCACCTCCCTGGGCAGCACATTCCAATGGCGAACAACTCTCTCAGGGAAGAACTTTCTCCTCACCTCCAGCCTAAACCTCCCCTGACACAGCTTGAGACTGTGTGCTGGTTGCCTGGGAGAAGAGACCAAACCCTCCTGGCCACAACCACCCTTCAGGTAGTTGTAGACAGCAATAAGGTCTCCCTGAGCCTCCTCTTCTCTAGGGTAAACAACCCCAGCTCCCTCAGCCTCTCCTCATAGGGCTGTGCTCAAGTCCTCTCCCCAGCCTTGTTGCCTTTCTCTGGACACCTTCAAGTGTCTCAATGTCCTTCTTAAACTGAGGGGCCCAGAACTGGACACAGGACTCAAGGTGTGGCCTAACACATGCAGAGTACAGGGGCACAATGACTTCCCTGCTCCTGCTGGCCACACTATTCTTGATGCATGTCAGGATGCCATTGGCCTTCTTGGCCACTTGGGCACACTGCTAGCTCATGTTCAGGTGGCTGTCAATCAGTACTCCTAGGTCCCTTTCTGTTTGGCAGCTCTCCAGGAGCCTCCTGGGCAGGCAGAATGAGACAGAGGTCTGATTATTATTTTCCTTCCTTCTTGATGTTTTCCAGGAGAGGCATGCCGCAGAGGTCCGTAGAAACAAGGAGCTCCAGGTGGAACTGTCTGGCTGAAGCACCAATGGCGGATGTGACCCATCCCCACCATTAGTAAACTCCCCCTGCCTATATTATGGATCATGAGATATCAGTATGGGAAATGTATGACATGGTTTAAAAAAAAAAAAAAAAAAAAAAAAAAAAAAAAGATAATAATAAATAAATAAAAATCAAGAACTCAAAGGGAAAAAAAAAACCCAAACCACAAACCACAAAACCAACTTTAAGAAAGAAACAAAAACAAACAAAATAAAACCAAACCCAATGTGGTCTCTTTGCAGAATGATTTGCTTGATGTTTAAAAAACTTGGATCTTATTTTGTAAATACTTACATTTTTGTTAAAAAATACAAGTATTGCATTATGCAAGTTATTTCATAATCTTACATGTCCTGTAACAGGCTTCTGATGTCGTCTACTTCCACCGGGTTGAACTTGCTGGGTCTGTTCATTCGAAGCACTTCACGTCTAACCCCATCCCCTGCGCCTTCCCTTCCCCAACCCACGAGGTCAGTAGTAGTTCTATGGTGCTAGAGACCAGTCATTGCCTAACGACCTAGGCTGCTTTGCCATCAATGAGCTTTGTTGAAACGGTGACTAGATCACAGGTAATCGTGACTTCATGTTCTGCTGCCCGAGACAAAAGGCTCTCAAAGTGTAGTTTCTTCAAAGGCAACTCCAACGCTACAGGACTCTGTGGCGCGCTAGAAAAGTCGAGGCTGGATTGCCACAGGCAGTGCAACAAATCCACCTGTGCAACAGAGCACGAGCAAATGGGACCCATTCGAGGCAAATTTAAGAGGCACGTTGTAACCATCCAGCTGTGACAAATCCTGGGCAATGCCAAACAGCCATACAAATGCTAATTGTAAAAGTGAGCTGCTTCCACCACTTGAAAATTTATCGATGGAGCAACCAATAGATAGCATCAAGTGGCTTTATCTGTAGGTGCCATGATCTATGATGCTTATCTGATGCTGCCACATTAAGTGTGTAATAGTACAAGAGGCTACCAAATATTTCACCTGGAACCCATGAGCCAGTTACTACCTTCTTGGTTTTTTGACACTGCTGACTTCCATTCATCATGAACTTTACTCTTCAGTGTTATCTAACCCTACCTAGTGACAGACATCTAGGATTAAGAGGGCTGAAGCAGGAGGAATGACTAGACAGGGTGCTTGTGCCAAGTACAGTATCACCAAACCTAACACATCGTCCCCAAAATAGCTGCAGTTTTGAAGTTGTCCCTGCCCCCCTGGAGGTTGCTGCCTGCATATTCTACTCTTCATTAGTGCTATTTTCCTGTATGTCATTGTGAGCAAGCTGTGATTAATAAAGAATTGGGGTTCTGTGAACTGAAAAAGGGCTTGTCTCTTCTCTTGCTCCATTACTGCTTTGCCATGTGCCCATCTGAGGTGAAAGCCGAATGTGGTCATAAGAGCATGGAAATGAAACTTGAATAAGACCTGTTAATAAACCAAGCCTATTTCCCTGTTAATACAGGACTAACCCCTGCTGTGTGCTTTCCCAGTGGTGCTTAGGCTGGTTGTTTTTAAGGATTACTGTATCAACTGAGCCTAAAAATGTGGCCTCTGACACTGACTTTATTTTAAAAAGAGAATTAGCTACACACACATGCACCCCTTAATCCTGACTCAATATGGGGGGGTGGGGAGGGCAACAAAAGGGATCTAGGAAAGAAAAGTGAATAATGTAACTGTGCATACATAGAATCATTTTGGTTGGAAAAGGACTTCAAGGACATTGAGTCCAGCCACTCTCTACCTCTCCCAAGGCTGGTGCTAAACCATGTCCTTCAGCACCACATCTCTGCCTCTTTGAAACACCTTCAGGGATGAGGAGTCAGTTACTTCTTTCATTAAAGAAGTTTCTCCTAATGTCCAACCTAAGCCTCCCCTGGTGCAACTGAGGCCATTTTCTCTCATCCTATCACTTGTTACCAGGGAGAAGTGACCACCTTGATACAACCTCCTTTTCAGGTATCTGCAACAAGACTCTGGCTGTTAACCCACTGATTTTTAGGGTTTACAGGATTTACTGAAAACCCAAATCACTAGGAAAGCTACTGAGCTGAGCTATAACACTGGATCAGGCCCATTTAGAACTGGATGGGTGACCTCTAGGATTAGTTTTCCAAGTTAAAGTCACAGAAGTAGCATGTTTTATTTGCTCTTTCAGAGAGGTGGGCCAAGAGTTCCAGATCTGCAACAGCAATTTTCTGAGCCAAACTCTCTGTTTTATTTCAGAGCCATGTTATGTTCTTGGAAGACTTTGCTTTGGGGTCAAAAAAACGTAGAAGCTGATCCAGGTGCAAGGCTGCAAGCTCTGTGCTCAAGGAATTGCAGGAGTACTCCAACTTGCTATGGCATCTGTGTTTCCTTATCTAAATTCCTTGGCTTTCTCCCAAAATTGTCAGGAGTAAGCCTGGCAGAGAAGCCAAATAGCAAACTTCATCTGGATGTCATGAACGTCAGTGGTGCTAAGCTTTCAGAGTTGTATATTGCTAAAAGTCCCAATGAAAAGGTCATCCAATCAAGCTTGTATTTCAATTTGAGGTCCAAGATCTTGGTTTGAGGGTTCTTGTGTTCTTGTTTCATTTCCTAATAGCAAGTCACTTACAGTTTGCCCTGTACATTTTCTTAAAACATTCTGGTCATGCTTCAAGGCCTTCTCCTGTTTGTCCTGCTGGCTACACTTCCTTGGGGATCAGGCTAAGGACAAATCTTTGGTGCTGAGACCAAGCAGGGCAGCCTGCCTCACCTTTGTGAAGCTAAATTCTCTTCCCCCACAAACAAGTGTCCACATCCAAAGTGCCCATTGGAGTGGTCCCCAGCACATAACCTACTCCAGCACAGACCTGAGCATTGCCTGGGAAATGCATCTCAGCAAGTTCCAAGTCTGCACCAGAGAAATGAGTGAAGAGCAAGACAGTGTGAACAATGCAGACTTATGCCAGAGCCTATGCTCTGCTCCTGTTTCAAGGCTCACACCTTTGAGATCATCAAGTCCATCCGCTCACCTAGAGCTCACAATCCCACCACAACTGCTAAGCTACTACCACTAAGCCATGTCTTTAAGCACCACATCCATGCATCTTTTAAATATCTCCAGGGATGGTGACTCCACCACCTCCCTTGGCAAACTCAGGTTCCATCAGACCTTCAAAGAGTTGTGGGTCTAGGGTTCATTTTATTAAGTTGTAACTATGCATTTTGAAATCGTGTTTGCAAACACACTGCACATTTAATCTAGAATAGCAAAGAAAGAAGGAAACACCTGCAGAGCTGCAGCATGGTTGTTTCCTTACATTATTCCTGTTTCCCCGTTTCATAGAATCATAGAATCAGTCAGGGTTGGAAGGGACCACAAGGATCATCTAGTTCCAACCCCCTGCCATGGGCAGGGACACCCCACACTACATCAGGCTGGCCAGAGCCTCGTCCAGCCTGGGCTTAAACACCTCCAGGGATGGGGCCTCAACCACCTCCCTGGACAACCCATTCCAGGGCTTCACCACTCTCATGGTGAAGAACTTCCTCCTCACGTCCAGCCTGAATCTCCCCACCTCCAGCTTCATTCCATTCCCCCTAGTCCTATCACTACCTGAGATCCTGAGAAGTCCCTCCCCAGCCTTCCTGTAGGCCCCCTTCAGATAAGGGCCCCCTTCAATAAGGTTGGAAAAGACCTTAAAGATCATCAAGTCCAACCTGTCACCCAACACCTCATGACTAACTAAACCATGGCACCAAGTGCCATGTCCAATCCCCTCTTGAACACCTCCAGGGATGGTGACTCCACCACCTCCCTGGGCAGCACATTCCAATGGCTAGCAAATCTCTCTGGGAAGAACTTTCTCTTCACCTCAAGCCTAAACTTCCCCTGGTGCAGCTTGAGACTGTGTCCTCTTGTTCTGCTGCTGGTTGCCTGGGAGAAGAGACCAGCCCCCACCTGGCCACAACCTCTCTTCAGTTAGTTGTAGACAGCAATGAGGTCTCCCCTGAGCCTCCTCTTCTCCAGGCTAAACAACCCCAGCTCCCTCAGCCTCTCCTCATAGGGATTGTGCTCAAGGCCTCTCCCCAGCCTCATTGTCCTTCTCTGGACACGTTCAAGAGTCTCCTTCTAAAATTGAGGGGCCCAGAACTGGACACAGTACTCAAGGTGTGGCACTAACCAACCAGTGCTGAGTACAGGGGCACAATGACTTCCCTGCTCCTGCTTTTCTAATTACTTTTCTAAGTAGTGTTTGCTTTGGTGGTTTTTTTTTTTTTTTTTTAAGGTTTATTTCATTGTATTTTGCTTTAGTATTGCCTTCCTAGCTTCTCCCTGCTTGAGCTACCAAAAGCATATTGGTGGCATGTGCCTCTGATGTGGGCTTATAGATCAAGGACCTCCATGAAGAATAATAAGATATTCAAAACACGCATTTTTAGAGTATTGCCATGCTGGCTGCTTGAAGTACCTCCATGTATTTTGTCCTTGTTTCAAAGGTGAGTGGAGTGCTCAGGACTTTTACATAAAACCTGTAGGTCACTTTGATAAACTGTAGATGCCAGTCAACACACCTTGAGCAGCTGATGTTGAGCTGGAGAGCATTTTTCTGCAGGACTGGAGGGAGCCTGGAGTGCTGCCATGCCAACTCACAGATGCTCCCTCCTCTCACTGAGGTACACAATGAAGGCGCAGCAGCAGCACATCAAGAAAGGCATAGCCAGCCTGTGGCCTCCACAGGTCCCAGGACTCCCCTCTGAGGGTAGGAAGGGCTCAGTTTCTTATTAGCTAACCCATAGTTACGCCAAGACTGCTCTGAGGAGACAAACCAAGCATCCAATCCTGCCTGGGGAGGTGGTGGGGTCACCGTCATTGGAGGTGTTTGGGAGGAGACTTGATGGGGTGCTTGGTGACATGATCTAGTTGTTTGATGGGTTGGACGCGATGATCTTGAAGGTCTCTTCCAACCTGGTTTATTTATTGTATTGTATTGTATTGTATTGTATTGTATTCAAACAGGAACAATTCACTGGCTCCTGACACTTTCCCTGGTGGAGCAGGAGTTGGATATCTTCTGTTTTGAACCTGAGCTCTCAGTGAGCCAGAGCACAGTGAAACATCCTGAGTTAGAAGATGAAGTAAAGGTGGCACCCCCACATTTCTTGGGGCTATGAAATGTTTACTTCAGGACTGTAAAGACTGTCACACTTCACGTGGTCCTGGTGAAGCCAGAGAATTTATGCTCAAAACAAATCAAACTCTTCCAAATCAGGAGGCTTGGCTGTAGGCTGTAAGCCTTTTCTCTTCTTTGAACCAAGCCCTCTCATCAGGCTGTTGTTGGAGAGAAGAGAGAATTGCACGGGAGGAGGCAGGTCCTATGTCCATCTTGCAGCACATGCCCACTTCTGAGCATATTCCAGGAGTGGAAGGAGGCAGCTGTTCACGTAGCAGAAGGGATATTGAGAGGCAGATAATGGGAGAACTGTAGATAAGGTTCCCCATCCCTCAGGACTGGAGCCACGGCGCCGCTGGTACAATAGTGCCATGCAGTGGTCAGTCTCAATAACAGGAATGCCCCTAACTACAGCAGCGATTGCCAGGACTTCCTCCGGAGGACATCCGTGCAGTCTGCTGCACGGTTTACAATAGGTCTACATAGAGGGTAGATGGGGGCTCTGAATCTGAAGACCCAGCCCGGGCATTTCGAGGTTTAACTCTACTGTGACATGAGTGGCATGACCACCAGCAGCTGTACATGAAACAAATAAACAAAAGAAAAGGCTGACATTCTTGTGGGGAGCAGAATTACAACCGTTGCAATGCTACCATCAGAAGCTCTCGTGCCTCAGAATACCTGCATGACTGAAACTCCAGTCGTGCCTAGAAAGCAGCACATACACAGCCACCGGCTCATGAGACAGGGGGATGATAAAAGCCGTGTCAGACATACAGGGAGCTGCAAGAACATCTAGCATCAAAAAAACCATAAGTAGATCAAGGGCTAAATGAACCATGAGGCAATTCTCCCATTTTAAATGCAAGCTTTAACTCCCAGCAGAGAAGACAGGATGGTAACCCTTGAAGCTGCCGCCCTTGGGAAAAACTAAACTCTTTCTCCACCTTCACCCCAACTCTTGGAACGAGAGCACACGCCAGAGAAGCCTAAAATCCAGCCTACAATACACATGTAAATGTACCTTACAGCTCTGTGAGCAGGAGAAACAAGGCTCTGCTATGGAATCCCCATGGATGACTCCCCACGGATTATGGGGCTCTCCAGCATACAATAAAATGCTGTTCTTCAGCCATTCATGACATCAGCATTTTGCTGGTGCTCTGAGGTCCCTTCCAACCTTAGCATCATAAGATTCTGTGACAGCATCTGAGCTTTAATTTTCCCTCTGAGGAAATTAGTGATGGTTCTTTTTCCTGTTTCAGTGTCCACAGAGACCAAGGGAAAGCAGGTAATTGACCATTTGCCTGGGGAAACGCTCACCTGCCTCAGGTTCACAATGTAATAATGCCAGCCTCCCTTTTGAGTGGCAGCACATAGCTGCTGGAAAATGTCACAGAATCACACAATTGTTTCATTTGGAAAAGGCCTCTAAGATCATCCAGTCCAACTGTCAACTTAAGACCATCATGGCCACTACACCATGCCCTGAAGTGCCATGTCCACACATTTCTTGAACACCTCCAGGGACTCCACCGTCTCCCTGGACAGCCTGTTCTACTGCCTGACTACTCCCTCAGTAAAGACATTTTTCCTTCTATCCAACCTAAACCTCCCATGGCACAATTTCAGGCTACTTCCTCTCATTCTACCACCTGATACCAGGGAGAAGAAACCATCATCCTACTGTTAAAGGCTGGCTTTGGTCAGGTGTATCCCAGAACGAGGAAGCTCCTAGGCATCTCCTGAAGAATGGAGGACAATGGGAAGGCTTTACCCACGCTACAGCCCAGACTCGGGTGACAGGAAGGAGGGAAGGAAGGAGGGAAGGAAGGGGGAAGGAAGGAGGGAAGGAAGGGGGAAGGAAGGAGGGAAGGAAGGGGGAAGGAAGAGGGGAAGGAAGGAGGAAAAGGGAAGGGAAGGGAAGGGAAGGGAAGGAAGGGAAGGGAAGGAAGGAAGGGAAGGGAAGGGAAGGGAAGGGAAGGAAGGGAAGGGAAGGGAAGGGAAGGGAAGGAAGGGAAGGGAAGGGAAGGGAAGGGAAGGGAAGGGAAGGAAGGAAGGGAAGGAAGGGAAGGGAAGGGAAGGAAGGGAAGGGAAGGAAGGAAGGGAAGGAAGGAGGGAAGGGAAGGAAGGGAAGGAAGGAAGGAAGGGAAGGAAGGAAGGGGAAGGGAAGGGAGGAAGGGGAGGGGAGGGGAGGGAGGGGAGGGGGAGGGAGGGGGAGGGGAGGGGAGGGAGGGAGGGGGGGGAGGGGAGGGAGGGAGGGGGAGGGAGGGAGGGAGGGAGGGAGGGAGGGGAGGGGAGGGGAGGGAAGGGAAGGGAGGGAAGGAAGGAAGGAAGGGAAGGAAGGGAAGGGAAGGGAAGGGAAGGAAGGGAAGGGAAGGGAAGGGAAGGGAAGGGAAGGAAGGAAGGGAAGGGAAGGGAAGGGAAGGGAAGGGAGGGAAGGGAAGGGAAGGGAAGGGAAGGGAAGGGAAGGAAGGGAAGGGAAGGGAAGGGAAGGGAAGGGAAGGGAAGGGAAGGAAGGAAGGGAAGGAAGGAAGGGAAGGGAAGGGAAGGGAAGGGAAGGGAAGGGAAGGGAAGGGAAGGAAGGGAAGGGAAGGGAAGGGAAGGGAAGGGAAGGAAGGGAAGGGAAGGGAAGGAAGGGAAGGAAGGGGAAGGGAAGGAAAGGAAAGGAAAGGAAAGGAAAGGAAAGGAAAGGAAAGGAAAGGAAAGGAAAGGAAAGGAAAGGAAAGGAAAGGAAAGGAAAGGAAAGGAAAGGAAAGGAAAGGAAAGGAAAGGAAAGGAAAGGAAAGGAAAGGAAAGGAAAGGAAAGGAAAGGAAAGGAAAGGAAAGGAAAGGAAAGAAAAGAAAAGAAAAGAAAAGAAAAGAAAAGAAAAGAAAAGAAAAGAAAAGAAAAGAAAAGAAAAGAAAAGAAAAGAAAAGAAAAGAAAAGAAAAGAAAAGAAAAGAAAAGAAAAGAAAAGAAAAGAAAAGAAAAGAAAAGAAAAGAAAAGAAAAGAAAAAAAGAAAAGAAAAGAAAAGAAAAGAAAAGAAAAGAAAAGGAAAAGAGGAAAAGGCCCCATGTACAACTGCTTGTGACCAGAAGAGGGCAAGCTCTGTTTGTTTAAGAAGCTCTAGATAACGACTTCTGTTTCTAAAAGCCTGCCAAGGTGTGCACTATCCCGGAGACTGAGGTGGTAGATTTGCTCTTGTGGCGAGTTGAAGTTTCCCCCCCAGCATTAACTTTGCCAGACCAACTCAGTTAGAAGCAAATGAAGCTGTATTTAAACCAAAGAGACATCTTATGTGACAAATATCTTCCTAGCTTATCCAGGAGCCATGTACCAGCTATAAAGAATCACCATCAGAGCAGAATATATCAAATGCCACAAAACCCAAACCAGCTTCATTTTGCTTCCTGAGCAAAGAAAAAAGAGGGATAAGAGAGGAGGAGAAGAGGGGAGGACAAGAGAGAAGTGTTATGGTACAACTATCTTATTCTCGATATTGATCTAATGAATTTGTTTATAATAATCTTTTGTTTTCCTTTTTACACCAGGGCCACGAGGATGATCAGAGGGCTGGAGCACCTCTCCTATGAGGACAGACTGAAGGAGTTGGGGCTGTTCAGTCTGGAGAAGAGAAGGCTCCGAGGTGACCTCATTGTGGCCTTCCAGTATCTGAAGGGGGCTACAAGAAGGCTGGGGAGGGACTTCTCAGGATATCAGGTGGTGATAGGACTAGGCGGAATGGAATGAAGCTGGAGGTGGGGAGATTCAGGCTGGACATGAGGAGGAAGTTCTTCACCATGAGAGTGGTGAAGCCCTGGAATGGGTTATCCAGGGAGGTGGTTGAGGCCCCATCCCTGGAGGTGTTTAAGCCCAGGCTGGACGAGGCTCTGGCCAGCCTGATGTAGTGTGGGGTGTCCCTGCCCATGGCAGGGGGTTGGAACTAGGTGATCCTTGTGGTCCCTTCCAACCCTGACTGATTCTATGATTCTATGATTCTATGATTTATATTTCTCTACTTTTCTGCTCAAAATCTGTAACTAAATTTTAAAGGCATAGCCTAAAATCACCACAGCTCTAAAAACTGGACTTGGGTTTATATTCAATATAAAAGAGTGCTTTTTCTTGGAGTAAAACTCACTCCTTGGGCTAGATGTCCTTAGGACATCTGCTTTTACACCTGCTCTGGGCAGGTGTAAAAGGTAAAGGATCAGGTAGCTGTAGGAATAAACAGGTTAAAATACACTCAGTCTGGAGTTTAGGGGCTGGCTCCTTACCCCCACAGGGAGTCCAAGCAAGCCTTCCTGAGTGCAGGATGGGAGAAGGGAAACCTCAC
This sequence comes from Picus viridis, assembly GCA_033816785.1. Classification (NCBI taxonomy): domain Eukaryota; kingdom Metazoa; phylum Chordata; class Aves; order Piciformes; family Picidae; genus Picus; species Picus viridis. The sequence goes on from CM066572.1 coordinate 23,771,208, forward strand.
TGCTTTTCAGCTGCTTTTCCTGTTGCCCTAGCGTTGATGCAGCTCCTCAGCTAACCAAGCTGGAATGTACAGCGTTGAAATTAGAGACATTCTCCTCATCACTTTCATGGTTATCCAAGGTGTTCAGTCTCTTCATATCAAGGCCAAAGACATGTTTGGATCTTTTTCTTTCAAAGCTGCCTAGCTGTGGATAACTATGAGGAATTTCTTTCTCCACCTTCACCCCAACACTTGGAACTAGAGCACAAGACAGAGAATCCTAAAATCCACCCTACAATACATATGTAAATATAACCCCTGGCTTTAAAAGCCCATAAAAATGTAACCTATAGCTTAAAAAACCCTACAGATTAAAAAGCCACCTAATACCATTCTCCCCTACCTGGGCACTTTACCAAGAAGTTGGTAACTCAGGCAACTCCCTGCAGAGCTCTGGAACATGCAGCATTTCCAGTGGTGCCAGGCACACCTTTGACCAGTGCAAGCTGCTGCTGTGCCTGGCAGCTCCCAGGCAGGGATGGGGAGTGCCACACTGCTACCAGGCAGCCTGCATGCAGCTGCTCTGCTTGGACACTGGGATGGTTTGTTGAGACACAGGCTGTGTGCACCATTTGGTCTCCAAGCTGAGGCGTGCTTAATGTTCACAGATGTAGTCAAGCAGCCTTGGCTATACAAAGTGATTGCATTGCCCAAGGCATCTGCTGCTCTTGCAGCCCGTGTGCAAGGATGTATCCAAACAGCCCTAAGCTCCCTGGCCTGGGCTCAGGGCTTGTTGAGCTCAACCAGCTTGAACACAGGATGTCCCCAGCCCAGCAACTCCATGTTGGGAGTCCCAGGATGTGGCAAGGCAAGCACTAAGCTGCTGTAGCACAGCTGTGTGGACTCCAGCTCACTACCACTCAGCTCAGCCAGTCTGGAAGGCAGGCAGACCCCGGAGTCAAGGCAGAGCTGTCACTTTATCCTCCACCAAATTCTGGCTAAGGCTCCTCTGGTCAAGGCTGCTCATACTGTGGGTCCCCACTTTCTACAGCCAGATGGGCTGCTCCTGTCTTTTTATGATAAAGCCAGGTAGTCCCTGGGGTTTATGCAGCAGTAAGGGGGACTTGGTTCCCTTTCTCCTGGGGGAGACACTAGGCAAGTCCAGCTGGCTGCTGCAATGGTGAGGCTGACTCCAAGAGACACTCAGCCACCTCCTTCCCTTCACTGCACCCCTGTTCTGAGACCTCTGCAAAAGGTGGGCAGGAAGGGAAGGGTGGGGGCAAGACCTGCAGGCCTGTCCTGTAGCTCTGAACAGGGCACCTCAACACATTTTTCAAGCTTTTCCAGACTCCTCCAGTTGTTTCCCTCTGAATTAAACAAATGCCTCACTGCAGGAATGATGTCTTGCAGGTTTTATTAATTCTGCATCTTTTGAACTTTGACTTGCAAGTGGAGCTGTGCCTGATGGATCAGTACTTGGCCACTGCTGGTTCTGGTCAAAGATGTGTATAAGAACAGCAGAGGCACATGGCAATGCTTCTCCAGCCTCCAGTAACAGGCACTCCTGAAGCTACCTGAGCAAGAAATACTTTGTCCAGTTTAACATCCCTGATGGATATTTTCTTCTGTTAATGTCTAACCGCTTTTGGTACCCATAATGCCCCACAGCTGTGAGCTCCCCAGGTGAAAACGTATGTTTGATTCCGGCTGGTAGTGTTTGTCTATCTGCTGCATCTCCAAGGTCATCAGTTCTTTCAAAAATAAAGAGCTAAGCGAGAAAGTTTGAATTTGATGTCACAAATTCAAGGGAATTACCTGGACAAACTTCTTCTGTTTCTCCAGATCACCAGCTCCCCAACTCTCTGAATCCTATCACCCACCCCTACTCAAACACCAGCAGGGAGACAGGGTTATCCCTCAAGTAGCATTTGCTTGTCTACATGCTCCCACTTTATTCTATTTCTACTGTAGCTTAACTGCTGAGGACCAGTCTGTTAACAGACATTCTCCACAGCATGGATGTGCAGATGTGCACAAGCCAATTCCTGCTCTTGGTGGTTGCCATCAGTCCAAGAATAGCCCTTCCCCTCAGGAGGGAGCCTCTCTCCACCTAGGGTCTGAGAAATGGAGTGGGTCTTCTCCTCACTCACTGGAAGTGGATACCCAAAGCACACTTCATATTTTCAAAGCTTCTGGCCTGGAGTTGAAAGCTTCCACATGGACACCCTCCACAGGTCACCCAGAGATGCTACTGCTTACTACTCTAGCCGTGGAGCACTGCCTATATTATACAGAAAACTGGAAGAAAAACTTTCTATGTTTTCACACTTTTTAATACTCCTTTTATTGGGACCAGTAGAATACAGGGAACATATTTTCATGTCCCTGTTTTACTCCATTCTCAGAAAAATTAGAATGTTGTTTTTATTTCTTCATTTGGAGGAGAGCAGTTCCTTACACAGGAAAGGGATCTTTGCTTTCCTCTCTTCTCTGGTCAAGGCTGCCCATACTGTGGGTCCCCACTTTCTGCAGCCAGCTTGGCTGCTCCTGGCGTTTTATGACAAAGCCAGGTAGCCCTTGGGGTATTATTTTACCTGTAGCCTTCCATGGATTGCCCAGGCAAAGAGAGGAAAACAAGAGGTTTCTAAATCAAAGAGAACTGCTTCTCAGGGGAATCAAAGGACACAGTCTCAAGCTGTGCCAAGGGAGGTTTAGGCTGGAGGTTAGGAAGAAATTCTCCACAGAAGGAGTTCTTGGCCATTGGAATGGGCTGCCCAGGGAAGTGGTGGAGCCACCATCACTGGAAGTGTTTAAAAAGAGACTGGATGAGGCACTTAGTGCCATGGTTTGGTTGATTGGGTGTTTGGTGTTAGGCTGGACTTGGTGATCTTGAAGATCTTTTCCAACCTGGTTAATTCTGTACTCTAACCGCTGGAACAGGCTCCCTAGGGAAGTGACTGAATCCCCATCCCTGCAGGTGTTTTTAAAAGAGGCAGAAATGTGGTACTGAGGGACATAGTTTAGCACCAGGCTCTGTAGAGTTAGGGACATAGTTTAGCACCAGGCTCTGTAGAGTTAGGGACATAGTTTAGCACCAGGCTCTGTTAGAGTTAGGAGAGAGGAGAGGAGAGGAGAGGAGAGGAGAGGAGGAGAGGAGAGGAGAGAGGAGAGGAGAGGAGAGGAGAGGAGAGGGAGAGGGAGAGGGAGAGGGAGAGGGAGAGGGAGAGGGGAGGGAGAGGGAGAGGGAGAGGGAGAGGGAGAGGGAGAGGGAGAGGGAGAGGGAGAGGGAGAGGGAGAGGGAGAGGGAGAGGGAGGGAGAGGGAGAGGGAGAGGGAGAGGGAGAGGGAGAGGGAGAGGGAGAGGGAGGGAGAGGGAGAGGGAGAGGGAGAGAGGAGAGGGAGAGGGAGAGGGAGAGGGAGAGGGAGAGGGAGAGGGAGAGGGAGAGGGAGAGGGAGAGGGAGAGGGAGAGGGAGAGGGAGAGGGAGAGGGAGAGGGAGAGGGAGAGGGATAGACCAGGTTGAACTTGATGATCTTTGAGGTCTTTTCTAACCAAAATGATTCTATGGCTCTGTGAGTAAAGCACATAGGTGCAGCCTGTATCTCTCCTTTTGGATTTTCCCCACCACATTTCAGATGGTTTTTCCAATGGGCTTAAAAGAAGAACAAAACCCAAGAAATCAGCTAAGTATTCCAACTTGCTAAAGAACTCTGTATGCACTTTGTAGCTTTGAAGCTCTCTACCCACGACAGGATGATGTGGAATGTAAACACAAAAGTATGATTAAAAAGGAAGCACACCAGGTTTCTAAGTAGTGTCTTGAATTCTGCTGAGCTCAGAACTGAGCTTGCCCTCAAACACAAATGCTCTGAGACTTGAATTCTGGCAAAGCTCTACCCATAAACTTAAACTGGGTTTGTGTACCATGGGAACCCATGATCTTTCTCCTTATTCTGCTCAGGGACTTATTTGTTGTTATGGTGTGAACAGGGAATCATTTTTCCCCTCCACTAGCCCTTCAGTTGTCTGAAAGCACAGAAAAACTTTTGCACAGGGCACATTATTTCACAAAGAAAAAAGCTTCAGATGTGCTTTTGCATCCTTGCATCACTGTGAAGTTGAATTGTTCTTCAAATGACCACTGTGTTTACAGTGGCCTTAAAAGAAAGTAAACAGAAATTAATTATGAAATTATCTCCATTCTACTTGGGCAGACAAGGGCTGGCTGAAAATACAGCTGCAAGCAGCTAGAGCAGTTGCAGTTTTATTCAGCAGCTGGCCTTAGGGAAAGGCTATTAATGAAACACATCAAAATGCCTCAAGAGGAATTGGAACAGCTCCACAGTTTTCTCAAAATTGGGCAAGACTCATGAAACTTGAGGGCCATTTCTGAGAAAATGCCTGGAGATGGAGATAAATCAAAGGATGGAGCAACAGACTTTGGGAAGACAAAAGCAAGTGGGTATGTGGGTGAGGCTATGAATATTCATGGTAGTCTTAGCATTGCATGAGGTAGCTGCAGCACACCAGAGGTAACCATGTCAGTAACTGCCTGTATTTTTATTACATTTAATGCTGAGGAAAAAGTCCACGATGAAATGACACTTTCAGTAGCAAGAGGCAGAGGTAGAGAATGGTTGGATGTGATGATCCTAATGTTGGGTGGGTTTTTTTTCCCCAACCAAAACAATTCTGTGATTCTAAGTGCAACCATCATCCTGTGACTGGAGAAACCACTGACTGTATGTATTCATGAGCTTTGGGTGAGATGTGCCACTAAAGCAACACAATCTACAAAGCATTAACAAATCTGTATGGAATCAGGAAATTATTCTCACATAATTCCCAAAAAAGCTGCAGGGAAAAAAAAAAAAAGCCACTTTTAGGTAAGGGCCCAGCAAGGAGGATTCTTCATGCAGAAGAGGAGAAATCATAGAATGCTTTGTGTTGGAAAGCCACCTAGTCCGTTCTGCCATGGACACTTCCTGCTAGACTAGGTTGCTCAAGGCCCCATCCAACCTGCCTTTCAACACATCCAGGCTTGGAGCTTCCACAATGCTCTGGGCAGCCTGTTCCAGTGCCTCACCACCTTCAAGGGGAAGAATTTCTTCCTAATGTCTAATCCAAATCTGTCTTCTTCCCATCTGAAGCCATTACCCCTTGTCCTGTCGCTCCACCGCTGAAGACTGAGGCAAAGAAGTCGTTGAGTCCTCAGCCTTCTCCTTACATCAGAAATTGTCTGTGGTCCTGCCCAGAAATTGCTCCTCATGAGCCCCTGACCTCCTACATGACACAGAATATCCACTCCTGCAAATAACAGGAAGATAGGTGTGAAAATGTCCTGCATTCAGGCAGCTGCAATCACCCAGGCCACCACTGGCAGATTTTAAAGCTTCCTTTGGAAAGTTGCTGGCAGCACAGACACTGTTCCTATAACCAGTAACGCTTTCAAGGCAACTCAAAGCAGACATTACAGCTCCTTCGTTATACTCTCACCAGCAATTTGGATGATCCATATGCCACCTACCTTAGTTAAGTGGGCCTCTCTCATCACCCAGGTCCTCTGGAGAACTGCCCTAGGTACCATACCAAGCTGCCCATCCTCTAAGCAAGCCTCTGTGTGGCACTGGAGAAGAGGAGACTCAGGGGAGACCTTATTGCTCTCTACAACTACCTGAAGGGAGGTTGTAGCCAGGTGGGGGCAACCAGCACCAGAACAAGAGGACACAGTCTCAAGCTGCACCAGGGGAGGTTTAGGCTGGATGTTAGGAAGAAATTCTTCACAGAAAGAGTGATTTGCCATTGGAATGGGCTGCCTGGGGAGGTGGTGGAGTCACCATCATTGGAGGTCTTTAGGAAGAGACTGGATGGGGTGCTTGGTGCCATGGTTTAGTTGATTAGATGGTGTTGGATGATAGGCTGGACACAATAGGCTTGGTCTCTTCCAACCTGGTTTATTCTATTCTAAGCACCCATAGGAGAATGTGAATCCATGAACTTCTCAAGTGCTATTGAACATCTTGGGACACTCACTCTTACCCCACACTGCTTAGTACTTTCTGGCCAAAGAGGTCTCAGAGGCCGTGTTAGAGAACAGTGTGTAAAGGCGAAGGCAGACAGTTCCTAAAGTATGTCTGGTTTACTCCATCAAATGTATTTTGCCTATGACAGCATAAAATAAGATGATGCTCACAAGTCCTGGTAAAAGAGTTTCGTGGCAAACACAGGTGACTCTTTGGGATTTGTACAAGGGGAGGAAAGGACATGACTAGCAAGGTAACACATCATTTGGAGTGTTTGGACCTCATCAATTCATCTGGGCCTCTTGAAACCAGGCTCTGTGGAAACGTGTTTCAGTCACACACGAGGAACTGCACAGAATCCAGCGCTTGTTGTCAAACTGCAGAGGTGCTGTTCTTTGTGGAGAATTAACTTTGCCTCTCAGAACCCAAAGGTGGATCTGCAAAATTACTTCAGGATAACACAATCTGGTTTACTTCATTTGCTTAAACATGGACCATTTCCATGGATTCTTGAAAGAGAATGGATGAAATTGCTGTTTCATTCTGAACCTATACAGATTCTTTGTATCGTGAAGGCATTCAATTGATATTTGATGATATTTTCATGGAATCAAGAAGGCTGGAAAAGACCTCAAAGATCATCAAGTCCAACCTGTCACCCAACACTTCATGACTACTAAACCATGACACCAAGTGCCACGTCCAATCCCCTCATGAACACCTCCAGGGATGGCGACTCCACCACCTCCCTGGGCAGCACATTCCAATGGCTAACAACTCTCTCTGTGAAGAACTTTCTCCTCACCTCCAGCCTAAACTTCCCCTGGTGCAGTTTGAGACTGTGTGCTCTTGTTCTGATGCTGGTTGCCCGGGAGAAGAGACCAACCCCTTCCTGGCTACAACCACCCTTCAGGTATTTGTAGACAGCAATAAGGTCTCCCCTGAGCCTCCTCTTCTCCAGGCTAAACAATCCCAGCTCCCTCAGCCTCTCCTCATAGGGCTTTTCATCCCCAAGACAATACAGAATGATTTTTTGGTGTTAGAATCAGAGTAATTTTGGTTGGAAGAGACTTTTTAGATCATCAGGTTCAATCACTGAAACTTATCTCAGCTTCTATTATTCTAAGGAGAACTTGATGGTGCTGCAACAGTCACAAATAAACACATTGTCAGAGCAAAAATCTTTTTCCTTACAGATTTAAACCTTTGTGTTTTGACTACACTTAAAAAAATAAGCCTCACAATTTAACTGTAAACTTCATAGAAAAGGCCAAAGTAACACTTCAGAGCTGTGGTAATTCATCTGATCTTTGCACAGCTAAAAAAGGGTCTGACCACAATATTCACTAATACCAATAGAAATTAATTCCACAACATCTATAAATGTGAATCAGGCTCCAAACAAGTTCTTCAAAACCTCATAGCTGAAAAGCTGTGCCATGAAAAGCTGAAGAGACCAACACCCTCCTCACTACAACCTACAACCTCCTGAAAGGAGGCCGGAGCCGGGCGGGCTGCTTCTCTTCTCCCTAGTAACAAGTGATAGGCCAAAAGGAAATAGCCTCAAGTTGCCCCAGGAGAGGTTTAGGTTGGATATGAGAAGAAACTTCTTCACTGAAGGGTTCTTAACCACTGGCATAGGCTCCCTAGGGAGATGGCTGCATTCCCCACCCCAAATGTATTTCAAAGAGGCAGAGATGTGGTGCTGAGGGACAGACTTGGTAGAGTTACCTGGTTGGACTCAATGATCTTAGAGGTATTTTCAAACCAAACAATGTTGTGATTGTACAAAGGAAGCATTTAGAGTCACTTGAGCAAACAAGAAAAGGCACATACTGTGGCACTGCAGAGAAAACTCCTCTCTTTATCTAGGTCCCATGGTGCAGTTTTCCCTAAACCCAAAAGTACATCACTGTTGACCTGGAATTATGGTCATCCTTCATTCATCAGTTTGTCCATTTCTGTATTGAAACAGTTCCTCTGTCTGACTGCAAACTGGGAAAAAAGCAATATCAGCACAAGAAACTCTTTGCTTTCCTGCAAAGAAAGAAAAATTTACCTGGCCAAGTACCTGTGGCCTGATGCAGGACTCAGCTCACAAGCTGCATCTCTCCATTCTCTCACACAGATGAACTCTCTGGTTGGTGTACTTTGCTTGCCAGAGCTCTCATGAATTTATTAGTCTTTGCTGTGTTATTAATGAAGCCATCAGAAGAGTAGGTATGGCACAAGACATACAAACAATAACAGCCTCTGCATCCCAACAGAACACCTAAGCAGTGACATGTATTAAAAGCAAGTCCTCATGTGCTGGGTGCAGGCAACACCAGTCTCATCTTGACAGCCAGAAGAAATGCATGAAGCAGCTTGCTTTTCCATAACTCCCAAACCAACTTATCCTCAAAGCAGAAAGCCAGGACACAGCCTTGTGCATCCTAATTTTCTGATCATGTCAGATGTCAAACATGATGTCAAGGATGTATTGTATAGGTTGTAGTCAGGCATGTGGGAGGATGACTGCAAACATTGTCCATATCTGATTCGTTCTACCTCGAAGAGAAGCTTCTTTATCAACCCTTTGGGAGAGAGATGTAAATGACAGAGCCTTTATGCTGGCTTGGTTTAAGGATATGTGGGTTTGGGCATGCTCCTGGTGGCCCTTCACACAGAGTATTTGAGAGAACCAGAAGAAACTGCCAGGACTAGAAGAGATCAATAGTGATCCCAGATCATTTAAGACAATATAAGATTCCTGCAGGATACTCCAAGTGAGCACAGCACCATGTAGGAGCTGAAGAAGAATTTGGTTCATCCCAGAGTTAGCAAGTGACTGACCTTTGAGCAAATCCACTAGTAGCTGTGGAAGAAAGCCAACAACAAGTGATGTCTGGTGATGACAGTTAAAAACAGAGTCCTAAAATGTATATCTGCCAAACAGAGCCAAGCAAATCATGAGCTGGTGCCTCGGCTCAAAGGCCACAAAGGAAGAGCTGCAGCATTCCTTGGCATGTTCAGGAGATCCCATGGCTATTTTTGACAACTACTGTGTGGTGGCCAGCCAGGAGATTCTGCCAATGTGCAGATGATCACATCTTGTTGCCAAAAAGCTTCAAGAGCCTTACTGTCTTAAAGAGATACACAGCATTTCTAAGCTCTCTCCCAGGCAGTAGCTTCTCAGCACAGGATGACCTGCAATAAAGTGTCCAGCAGGTGATGGGGCACTTCAGCTCACTTCTTCAAAGGAGATGATACAGAATTAACCAGGCTGGAAAAGACCTTGGAGATCATCAAGTCCAACCTATCACCCAACACCATCTAATCAACTAAACCATGGCACTAAGTGCTTCATCCAGTCTCTTTTTAAACACTTCCAGTGATGGCAACTCCACCACCAAAGGTAACGTGGATCTTACGGTGCGCTTTGAACCAGTTCAGAAGACACCTGAAAGCCACCCATAGGCCCAGAGGAAGGCTTGTGGCAAGGCCACGGAGGTGCTTTTGTCACAGACGAACTCTCAGTGCAGACACTGTTTTGCAGAGCAACCAGCGAAGACATAAATCTGTTCAAATGTGAGGGGTGCTTGGTAGAGAGCTGAAGCCCCTTTGAGTAACACTCTTCTGTCAGCAGATAATAAATCACGAGGATATTATGCCAGCTGAGCATCTCTTTTAGCATTTTCAAACACAATGTCACGTAGGAGGACGCCAGAGAAGTAGTGGGAAAACAAAAGAAACTGCAAGCCAGGGGCTTGCAAGTCTCCAGTGGAAATGGTTTTCATGTCAAATGACCTAACTGTCAAACATGAGTCACTGCTGCCACTGCTCCCTGCCCAGAGGAGGGGATTGTGTGCTCTGTGGTCAAGGCAGAGCAGGACAGGATGATAGATGCCAGGCAGTTTGCCTGTAGTGCAAATGAGCTGTTAGAGTTTCATAAAGGTATCTGCAGAACGCAGGTTACGTTGCCAGAGCACTCCATGCAGGACTGGAAACTGAGCCTTCCAGCCACTGAGAGTTTACCAGCACTTCAGTGACAGAAAGCAATACTCTTGGAATGCTCTCCTGAGCCACTGCCCGCATTTGGTAGCTGTGGTGACCAACAGGAAGCTGTTGTTTCAAACCCAGCCCTGGAACCAGAAGACTGGAGGTCTGCTTCATTCCCTTTGCTGCTTTTCTGCCAAGAGCCAGCAAAGACTGAAAATTCCATGCAAAGAAAAGCTTAGCTTGGGGTGTTACTATTTAGACCTAAAAAAGATGAAGCACCTGCAAAGGTGTGTACACACATGCTTCTGGGAGAGGATGGTCTTTTGCAAAGGGAGCTGCCGAGTGGGCCAGTCCTCAGCCGCCGCAATGTTTTGAGCAAAGCTCCACCAGCTCATGAATGCCAAGAATCCAGCCTATTGTCTGCCTCTCAACCCTGCTTCATTGTCTGTGAGCTTCACCCTTGGTTTACTCAACTTTAGTGTACTTCAGCAACTTAGTCAACAGAGGGAAGTAGAAGGCAAACACCACTCCCTTGCAGAAGCCTGGGCTGACTTTCTGGCAGCTGAGTGACATGGGAGCCATTGCTGATGGAAATCCTCCAGCCATCTCCTCTCTGATTAAGGCATCACTGCCTCTTAAAAGTCAAAGCAACCTGGTTCCTTTGTGATACCAGCAGTGTAGGTGGTTTGAGGCTTATCTCACTTCTTCAATGATTTTCCCAGAATGAAGCATCTGTCTGGGGGCAGGAAATTGGTAACACTGCTCCTGCCTGGGCACCTTAGAGGGGTGTGTGTGGTTACTGTCACACTGTACCACCCTTGCATGTACAGGCTGGGTTATCTCTGAGATTAGAAGATAAACACTAGAGGCCAAAAGGGAGGACTTGCAGTGATGCCTGCAACTGCTGTGAGTTTCCTGTGTGCCTGCATGAGAACCTGCAGGGCAGTTCAGTGTGCCCACTGGATTTCAGATTGGCCTTCCCAGCACTATGTTGTCATTTTTCAATAACAGTTAATTCAAACCTATTAATAGAGACTATTTCAACAAAGCATGAGCACAGCCTCTCATCTGGAGCAGGCATTTACAGGAGTGCAATGTTCTCACTCCACAGAGATGCCAGTACAGCTCCAGAGCAGAAAAATGTTTTCTGACAGCAGTTTATTTTCTGTAAGGGACCTCTCTGTGCCCAGTGGTACTGAGATTATTATTTTACAGCTTTGACCATGTAACACTTGGGATCCCACAGATCCCAGGAAGAAAAGGATCTCCTTATGTGCCATGTGATCTCAAATAACCTACATCTATCACCAGTTAACCCTCCCAGACAAAGGGATCTAAGGAGCAAATCAAAAACCTTGAGCCCTCCTGAAGAACCATGCACACAGTGATCCGAGGCACTGCAAGGGAAGCTGTGCTTTCAAATAACTTATTTCAGACCAAGGACCTTATACACACAGGGCTGTTAAAAATACAGTGCTCAGTTGTGGACTGGGACTGCAACAGATCTCAACCCCAGGAAGACAGCAAGGTGAAACTTTCAGTTACCACCTATCATGCCAAGCCTCTGCAAAGGTTTTGGTTTGGTTTTGTTGAGGGAATTTCTCTTTGCCTTGTGCCCTACATGTTAGAACTGAACTCAGCCACAGCTGCTGGCCTTAGAGGGACAGGAAGGAAAGCCAAGGGGGAGCGAGGCCACTGTGCCCCAACCTGCAGAAAGCCACAGAGACACCAGGACACAATACACACTATAAAGTCCTCTGCCTGAACAAAAGCACTCTCATTGCACTCTCATTCTCTTTGAAAGCAACAGCATTGTAAAAGTTATTTCTAGAGGCACCTCTTTTCTCCCTCTCTCATAAATTCTTATGAAAGTGTTTCCCTTGCTATTGTGCAGCCAACCCCACCTCCCCACCCCCCACGACTCCTTCACTCCCATGGGCCACACAGCAATTGCTTGGCTGCCTCCCAGCCTTCCTCCTCTGAAAGTCAGAGCACAAACCAAAACCATTGCAGGGACACTAGTCTGTGATGTGTTTTCTGTGCACTCCCGAGAAGCGACAAAACTGATCTACTTCTGTACATTCTCCAGAAAAGTTCTCCTACCTGCTCTTGTGAGGGGCAGCTGAGGGAAGTGGGCTTGTTTAATCTGGAGAAGAGGCTGAGGGGACACCTCAGTGCTCTCTGCAACTATTTGAAAGGAGGTGGTGGGGAGGTGAGGGTCAATCGCCTCTCCCTAGCATCAGCTGATAGAATGAGAGGAAATGGTCTGAAATTGTGCCAGGGGAGGTTTAGATTGGCTATGAGGGAAACTTTCTTTGCTGCAAGAGTGGTCAGACACTGGAAAAGGCTGCCCAGGGGTGTGGAGAAGTCACCACCCCTGTAGGTACTAAAAAAACATGTGGAAAAAGCACTTCAGGGCATGGTTTAATGGCTGCAGTGATGTTTAAGTTGATGGCTGATGATCCTCTATGATCCTAGAGGTCTCTTCCAACCAAAAATATTCAATGACTTTAAGGGAATTTAGTTTTCACTCCCTATGAAGGATCCCTAATAAAGCCTCCTGACCAAATCACCTTTCACCTTTTTTCCTGACATTATGAGAAGACCACCCTGTCCAAGGCTAAGGTTTGCTAGGGCTCTTTTTTCATTTCCTGAGTAAGGTTCTCGCCATCGCTGCAAGGCACAGATTGGTCCTTTGAAGCAGCCAAGCCATGTGTAGGCTCAAAGGATTTGCTGAAGCTTCTGTCTGTTTATTTGGTGCTACACATTTGTGATTGTGCCTGGCATCAGGCAGTAGAGGCAGAGGGAAAATAAGCAATGGGTCAGGTGAAAAATAAGCTCCTGTGGTACTGCTTGTGCCCAGGGAAGGCTGTTTCATCAGTAAATTTGCAGATGACACCAAGCTGGGGGCAGGAGTTGATCTGCTGGAGGGCAGAGAGGCTTTGCAGAGGGACCTCGACAGGCTGGACAGATGGGCAGAGTCCAGTGGCATGAGATTGAACACATCCAAGTGCTGGGTTCTGCACATTGGCCACAGCAACCCCAGGCAGTGCTACAGGCTGGGGTCAGAGTGGCTGGAGAGCGGCCAGGCAGAGAGGGACCTGGGGGTGCTGGTTGATGGGAGGCTGAACATGAGCCAGCAGTGTGCCCAGGCAGCCAAGAGGGCCAATGGCATCCTTGCCTGCATCAGGAACAGTGTGGCCAGCAGGAGCAGGGAGGTCATTCTGCCCCTGTACACTGCACTGGTTAGGCCACACCTTGAGTCCTGTGTCCAGTTCTGAGCCCCTCAGTTTAGGAAGGATGTTGACTGCTGGAAAGTGTCCAGAGAAGGGCAACAAGGTTGGTGAGGGGTTTGGAACACAAACCCTATGCAGAGAGGCTGAGGAAGCTGGGGTTGCTTAGCCTGGAGAAGAGGAGACTGGGAGGGTGACCTTATTGCTCTCTACAACTACCTGAAGGGAGGTTGTAGCCAGGCAGAGGTTGGTCTCTTCTCCCAGGCAGCCAGCACCAGAACAAGAGGACATAGTCTCAAGCTGCGCCAGGGCAGGTTTAGACTGGACATTAGGAGAAAGTTCTATACAGAGAGAGTGATTCCCCATTGGAATGGGCTGCCTGGGGAGGTGGTGGGGTCACTGTCATTGGAGGTGTTCAGGAGGAGACTTGATGGGGTGCTTGGTGACATGATCTAGTTGTTTGATGGGTTGGACGCGATGATCTTGAAGGTCTCTTCCAACCTGGTGTATTGTATTGTATTGTATTGTATTGTATTGTATTGTATGGTATTGTATGGTATTGTATTGCATTGTGAGAGCACAGCAGTGTTGTGGCAATGCAGGGTCTCGTGCAGAAGGAGAGATCTTTGACTGCCAGCTTCTCGTCCAGGTAATTCTGTTCATTTCATGAAGAGAGGCAATTTCAGTCAGAGCACAAGTCCAGCCTGAAGCATGTCCTCGGGCCCAAGTCACCGATGAGTCACACAGGGTTGGTAACCAACATGCCACTTCTGGAAAATGAGGAGGATTGAGGGGAGTATCCCCTCCCGAGCCTTTCCTCAGCCCTAACCTCTTCCCACAGTCCCAACCAGTTTCCTTTCACACTTTTAACTCCTCCCAGGGCTTGGCACTGTGACTGCCAATTTTCACCTCCTAGATGTTTTTGTCACTGCGAGATTTTCCACTGGGATCCCAGCTTGCACCTCCTGTCACGACCAGTGCCACACTAACAGTCTGTGCCATCTCAACAGGGCCTTCAGCTAGGCATTCTCCACCACCTCCTCTGCAAAGAGTTCCTCAAACAGACACTTTTCTCCCCCTTAAACCCACTTTAGATTTGCCCACATGAAGATAATCTACATGTGTGAGCAGTTACCCCTCCAGGCTGAAGAGGTCTAAACAGCAAATCAAAGACCTTCAGCCCTACTGATGAACCACACACACTATGATCTGAGACACTCTAGAGGAAGCCTCCAACTTAGTTACGACCCAGCACATTGCTTTTACACAGCACAAAAGGCTGTGTAAAAACAAATACAATGCTGAGTTGTGAAGTCAAACACACAAAAACACATCTAAGGGGAGTATTAATTTTGCCTAAGGAATCTGTTTCATTCCAGTTACTGGCAGGATTTTCTTTCACCAGAGAGCAGTGAAGGGGTCTAGTTGCTGCTGAGATAGTTGAATGTGGTAAGAGACTCTGGAGTATGAAATAGTGTCTTACAGTGAAGGGTACTATGGGAGCTGGATAATTTTTTTTTACCCTTTCATTTACTTAGGTGCTCCGAAAAACTAGGAAAAGGCTTCCTAAATGTTCCTGGTGCTCCTCATTGCATGCAACCTGGGAAGTATCTCATCTCCTATGGCTTCCGGAAAGTCAGTGGAAGGAACTGCTGCAGAAGCCATGAAGAATCACAGAATCAACCAGGTTGGAAGAGACCTCCAAGATCATGAAGTCCAACCAATCACCCAACCCTAACTAATCAACTAAACCACTGCCCTAAGTGCCTCATCCAGCCTCTTAAACACCCCCAGGGACGTTGACTCCACCACCTCCCTGGGCAGCCCATTCCAATGGGCAATTTCTCTTTCTGTGAAGAACTTCTTCTTTCCAAGATCAAGCCTAAACTTCCCCCTGTACAGCTTGAGACTGTGTCCTCTTGTTTTGGAGCTGTTTGCCTGGGAGCAACCTCCTGGCTGCAATCTCCCTTCAGGTAGAAGAAAAAAGAAATAGTCCTGTTTGTAATACCTCAGCCAAGCCCCTCAATCAGCTGTTTGATTTTTGAGTCCCAAATCCCTACCCAGAACACACTGTTACACCTCCACAGCATACTGAGAGCATCAAGCCCTGTGAGGAGAGGCAGAGGAAGCTGGGGTTGCTTAGCCTGGAGAAGAGGAGGCTCAGGGGAGACCTTATTGCTCTCTACAACTACCTGAAGGGAGGTTATAGCCAGGTGGAGCCTGGTCTCTTCTCCCAGGCAACCAGCACCAGAAAAAGAGGACACAGTCTCAGGCTGCACCAGGGGAGGTTCAGGCTGGATGTTAGGAGGACATTCTACCCAGAGAGAGTGATTGCCCCTTGGAATGGGCTGCCTGGGGAGGTGGTTGAGTCACCATCACTGGAGGTGTTTAGGAGGAGCTTTGATAGGGTGCTTGGTGCCATGGTTTAGTTGATTAGGTGGTGTTGGATGATAGGTTGGACTCGATGATCTTGATAGGTCTCTTCCAACATGGTTTATTCTATTCTATCACTTAATTTTGGGAGAGCAAATGTAGTGGTGCTTAGACTGAGAAGCCCTGGGGACAGGGAGAAGGAGGCTTATTACCAAAACCATCCCCTTTAGAGTCAAACTTCTGCAAAAAAGGGGTCTCAAGTTTTCTCCTGTGCCCTGGAGCACATTCCACTCTGCAGCTTCTGTGACCTTGGAACAAAAAAGGGCTGCACACTGAGCAGGAGCTTGGTGTACATGTTTGTCTTCATCATCCCTCACTGTCCCACAGGATTAGCAGCAGTGCCACAGCAGTTCTAGTACAAACAAGCGAGGAGCAGACACTGTCACCAAAAAAATCAAATCTGAGGTGGCACTACCCCTGGCAATGTCTTCTCCAGCCTCTTTTTGGTTAGTCAGATGCAGTTATCACAGGTGTAGTTGTCAAAGGAACCTTGCTTGGGGTGTGTCAAATGCAATCTCATAAAGATCTCCCTTCTGGTAGGAGTTTTGGGTTATAGAATCTAAGGCAATGCAGAGAGCTGAGCTCAACAGGCTGCTTCCCAGCAGGCTCTGGTAGAAAGAATATTTCATGATATAAATCTGGAGTCACAGCTCTCCCAGCAATGTTCTGTTCAGTGCAGGCTTGTGTTTCCATCTCCTGCCAGGCCATGAAAACAGCGTGGAGGGAAAGCTGCACTCCCTACCAGAGGGCCTGACAGCAAGAAGAGGGTTTGAAGTTTGGGGTTGGGTTTCTTATTTCTGCAATAGACATCTACAGCCCAAATGAAAGCTAAAGAATAATGTCATTATTGGTCTCTTTTTGCCTAAAAGAAAAATGAATGCCGAAAGTCAGACTGTCTGGCCACCGCATTATGAGGATATTGATGCTGTTAAAAAAGAATTTAAGCATTTTGAAAGCAAAGCAGGGATTTTTCTACCAGGAAACCTGATGTGTCACTCCTTCAGCCTCCTCCCTGAGGACAAGCCACGGGAATTCCCAGCCTTGGGCTGTTGTGGCTCTCAGCCAGCCCTGTCATTGGGCTGTGCTGTCAGCCCAGGGGTGTTGCTGTGCTGCAGGGGTGGGAAGTGAGGCTTTAGTTTGTTAATTAGCAGGATGAGGTCAGGCCTGAGGGTGCTGTGTAAAGAGTCCTGCAGACCTCTGTCAGCACCACAAAAAAGCAGGGAGCCTTCTTACTTCCCAGAGAGATTAAAACTGGCCTGAAACGACAGCCCAGAGATTTTTCAACCCCCCCATAACAGATTTCCCGTTAATATCTTTGAGTGAGTGTCTGAACGCATTCACGGCTCTCCAGCTTCCTGGCTGGTCGAGCCAGCACAGCTATGTGGGATTCCACACCTCTCTGCAACAGGTATGGATTTACCAGGGTAGGAAGTTGCAACCATCTAACTTCAGATCTACAATGCCATGTCTCAGTGTGCTTGGTTGATTTGGTGCCCCAAATCTCGGCACACAGCTGCGGCCTCATGGCAGCTCAGCCCCTGGCTTCAGGCTGGGGCTGCATCTGCCCCTTGCTCAACTCATGCCAGCGTATGCTGTGGTAAAGGTTGGGCAGCTGGAAATGAAGCACAGAGGGCCAGAACTCAGAAGCCTGATGGGAGGGAAGGGCTTGTCTTCAAAAGATTTCTGTCCTGGAGAACTAATGCACTTTACCATCCCCACACCAGTTTCACAGATATTTAGAATCATAGAATTGTTTTAGTTGGAAAAGACCTTTAGGATTATCAAGTCCAACCATTATCTATCATGATTTAGCTAGTGCTAAACCACATCCCTCAGCACCACATTTCTGCCTCCTGGAAACGCCTCCTGGGATAGGGATTCAGCCTCCTCCCTGGGGTGTTGATGACTCTGGTTTTCTCCACGAGGTGCATGCACTATTTGCATCTCCACCTATTCCAGTTCTTAACATGCAATACAATACAATACAATAAACCAGGTTGGAAGAGACTTTCAAGATCATCGCGTCCAACCTATCAACCAATCCAACCCACCTAAATAACTAGACCATGGCACCAAGCACCCCATCAAGTCTCCTCCTGAACACCTCCAGTGATGGTGACTCCACCACCTCCCCGGGCAGCCCATTCCAATGGGCAACCACTCTCTCTGTATAGAACTTCTTCCTAACATCCAGTCTAAACCTCCCCTGGCCATGTCCTCTTGTTCAGGTGCTGGCTGCCTGGGAGAAGAGTCCAACCCCCTCCTGGCTACAACCTGGTAAACATGGTAAACGCTAATCATTATTATTCCTGGTGCTGGAGTGGGGAGGAAAAAGAGTAATTTTGTCATTGCGTGCTGCAGAAAACATGAAAAGTCTCTAAGGAGCCCAAACTTCCTGTTACCAATGCCTTAAACTTTGCCCCACCTTTGGGAAGCACAGGCAGCCCATGGAAGAATGTCATCCACTCTAACAATTGGTTTTCTTATGTACAATAACGTCAGACCTTTTAAATAAAAGGCTGACCTGTCTCCTTCTAAAATAATTCATCTGGTTTATGGAGTGTTGTTCTGATTATATACAATTCCCACAAGAAGGGAAGTACCTTTAAAATAAGGACTATTCAGTACTAGTACAGGATTTCCTCTTGTTGTTGATAATTTCCTCTTAACAGAAGACGCCACGGATCCCAGAGAAATTCAAAGAGGCAACCTACAGACAGTTAGGCATCTACATTTCACAGGGAACATTGTTCAATCACATTGATGTTTTCCTGATGAAGTAAAAAAATAGATCCACCTGCTGTGCAGCATGTCCAAGAGCTCCTACAGCGCACACCTCAGGTCTCTTTGCTGCACTTTTCATCCCACAAACTTTCACATAGCCACCACTGCACGATAGCAGGTGACAGCTGCTCTCATTTCATCTTTTGCTGTGGAATTTCAGCCTCTGACACGGCCTCTGTTGGAGAAGGCAGGTTTGGTGACAAGAACAGCATTACCAAGTTGTTATCCTCACTATCTATAGCGGATATATGTGAAGCAAGTCAACCACTTTGTGTTCTCTCTACCAGATGCTCCTTATGTCAGAAGTGGCCTCCATACTCACTTTCACTAGACAACTAGAAGAGTTAGTTTTCCACCACTGGTCTGAACGTGCATCTGCCCTACTCACCAGATAGCAAAGGAGACCTCATACCTATGTAGATGGCTAACATGTCCAGAAACACCACACCAAACCCCAGGAGCTAAGTAGCTGCACTGGCAGTCAGGTAGTAGCTGCTGCTGGACGCTGAGGGATTTGTGGAAGTGGCTGCCAGTCACCAGGTGCTCATATAAGTCATCCTGATGTAGCAAATTCTCTGTCAAGTTGGGGCACAAAGCCTCTCTTGTTCATGGGATGCAGTTCAATTCCTTGATCTTCTTACACTCACTTGGCCAGACTGTGCAAATGTGATCAGTAGATGATGTTGTGAGGTGTTCTTGCAAACAGTTATAGCCCACACCAGCCCTGGTTCCTCCCTGGCCAGCACAGTAACCCCTTACATTCCATGGAGACCTTCACACACATCTATTCCATCCAGCACCTTACTGGTTTTCAGTTATGTGCCTTATTCTTTGTATGCTGTACATCCAACTCAGTTTCACTGAGCAAAGTCAGGTGTGCTAGGAGCATTACCTTCCTCACTCTGTATCCTTTCTGTACTTGCATGCAGCTTACTTTGTCACCTGATGTCACTTACTTCCATATCTTTGCAAAGGGCAACACAAACAACACAACTCCTCATTCATCTGTGCACAGCCTCAGCTTTTTCTGGTCCTGCACATCAGCCTTCCTTGCTGCTCCATGCCACTCTCCCGCAGAGCTGTTCCACCAACTTTTCTACTCCCAATACCCTTTCTTCCATGAAAGCAGACCAAACCAGAGAAACACACTTACCACCAGCACTGAACTGGTTCTGCTGCCTCTGCCTAGATTTTACAGCTTACCTTGGGGAAATGGAAAGCATCTGTAAAACTCTAAGAAGCCTCCAAGAAGGAGAACATGGTCTGCAGAAGTCTCCCTGTGCTGAGGGTCCCCCAGCAAGCAGCAGAAGCAGCTCCAGCTACCCTCCATTCCTTTTCAGGCTTCCCCTGAAGAAAGTGGCCTGGTGAAGAGCTCTCTAAGTGCTCAGCTGTGTTGTCCACTTAGATAAACCCTTCCTGCATTACACAGCTGTGTTACATGATGTGTTGAATTTAAAACAGCTGGAAGAGAACCTAGGTCTTTGAACTTTGGTCTGCTGAACTGGCTGTACACAGCACAAGTCACAGCGAGGCACTTTGGTCTACTCCTTCAAGCTGTGTGAGTAATGAGTAGAACTTGCTGAAGAAGAAACTGTGAGGGACTAGCTGGAAGAGGAGAGAACAACATGTAATACCCAAGCACTTCCTTAATAAAAGCTTTCACCAAATGAAGACTTGAGACTCCCAAAAGACACCTTCAGGTGTCTGCATCTTCCCAGGCCTTGGCATTTCAACATTTCTTACTGCAGTCAAGCTGCTCTGTCGCAAGCATGAGTCAACGCCTGCATCTTCTGGCTCCAGAAGAAAGAGACTGCTCTAATTTGTGTGTGTAAGCTGGGTGAGAGCAGAGGGAGGCATTCAGTCACAGCACACGCTGCTCTGCCAGGCTGCTGGGTGCTTAACGCACGGCCACTGTCCCGCCTTAGCCTGCTGAGTCACAAGTACCACAGCCCAGCTCTGCTACCTTTCATGTGAGGCCTCAGAAAAAGGGCTTTGTAAATCGGTTTTGTTGCCTTCCAGGACAAAGCTCACATCCTCCGTGTTATTTACTGCAGATTCCCAGCTCTGGATAGAGTGCTCTGACCCAAACTGGGTGTTTCTGGCCAGAAGTGCTTGTGAATACACACACCACGTAACACAGGAAGAAGGATTTCAGTTCATCTGTGCTCACTTGGGCATGTTTGCTGCTTGGGAAAAAAAAACTGGCAGGCTTCCCACTGCTATGCAACGGTCTGTGAAGGCTCCTGTCACCTGAGACTCACATGCTGATGTGTGAGTGAAGAGAGCAGTAGCCAGGATTCAGGGGGTTCAGCATGATCCTAATAAACTCTGTCATGCTACTAGTGTTGAGAGGGGAGAGCTGAACAGAAACTGGCTCAAGAACTACTGACAGCTTCTTTGCAAAAGCTAGAAAATGTCATTTTCATGAGCCTTTCCTTCATGCCAAGGCACAGAATGGATTTCAAAGGGCTTCTGTCTGCTTTTGTGCAGGATTTACCAGCCTCTTAAATTTATTCTGCACTCAAATCCAGCTTCCTTGATAAAGGAAGATAATACTAGCTTCTATGAAATACCACATCATCATCATCTCACATCCCACACAGAGCCTTAGCCTGAGGATTTCCGGGCAGGCACAGTTCATCCAAAGCAACTGAAGGTAGTTGAGGGGTCATGGGATCGAGTCACATATGCGTTTCCTTTCTTCTCCGCATCCCCCGATGGAGCTGCTGCTCCTGAATTGCTCTTTTGCAACAGCGTAAACAAGTGAATGTTTGGGACTCAGGAGAGAGCTGTTGCCTGCGGAAGCAAGCTTGTTTTGCCTTTCTCAGTTTGTCTTTAGAGAGCTAGCATCCTATAGGAAGGGAAAACAGCAGAACATCTCAGAACTGTGGGTTTGGGGAAACAGCATCCATCATTCATACATAACAGTTCCAGCTACCGCTGTTTCTTGATGAAAGGAGAACAAGCACTGCCATCCCTTTTTCCCAGCTGACAAAACAGACAGGGAGGCAGTGATTGCCAAGCAGGGTTTACCGAGTTAGCAGCACAGACAGAACGCTGGACTTCCAACCCTCGTGATTCAGCTTCTGGGCCATGCTCTTCCCACTTGAATTATTATTTTTTGGTAAGTTCCTAGAGTTCATCTCTTTCCCTGATAACAATCAGTAGATTTTAAGTCTGCAGAAATTAATCTAGACTTACTGCAAAAGCTGAACAAAATTAGTGCTTTTCATTAACACCTTTGCCATTGCTAATGAAAAAAAGGACAGAGGATATGGAGACAAGCACCGGCAGCTCAACTTTTATTGCACTCTGCTTCTGAAGTCCATTCAAGAGGAGGACAGTGGGACGAAAATAATTACAGGGGTCTTTCTACACAAAAGAGGCAGCTATTTAGAGGCAGGCAAAGTCATTTGAATGTCAATGAAATAACCATTAAAAGGCTGAGAAGCATGGCCGTTTATTAAAAGATCTAAAGAACGGTTGCACGCACTAAAGCGATCTTCTAGGTAGGAGTTGTTAATTCGGTATAAAAACCTATTAGGGAGAGGGCAGAGCATAATTAAACAGGAGACAATACACACCGTGGAAAGGAGAGGGGATTTGGAGTTTCACAGCCTCTGATTTCATGTTTCTACATGAAATACTGCCCTTCCAAATCTCTCCTTAGTAACCTCTCTGCACCTCCAGCTCCCGCCGTGTCCTGCGTTTCGTTTCCAGCCACGGCCTCCTGCAGCCTGGCGAGGAAGGTAAAACAAGGTTACGGACTCGAGTGCCCTCCCACTCTTCCCAGCCTCATAGCAATCCTTCTTCCGAGAAAGCCTCTCATCAATGCCACTCCTTAATTGGCCCGAGAGCCCCTCTTTAAACAAAGCTCTCATCTCCCACAGGGCCGAGCTCTTTCTGCTCTTCTGGCAGAGCTAAACCCAGACAAGGATGCGCCGTTTACCACCCCCCATTCAAACACACAGGAGAGAAGCGAGCTGGCTCCAGGAGTTGTTGATGCTCTGTGGGCGGATTTGCAGGTAGGATGGGCTGCTTCTGGAGAAAAACATCTCTCTACATGTAAGCCTGGCAGGTTGTGACTTCAAGCAAAAGTGTAAGATGCTAGTAACGTTGTTCAGTAACAGAAACAGGGTCGGTGAGAGACCTTGGACAGATTCTGCACTCATGAGCATGAGGTAAACCAGACTGTTAAGTACATACTTTGTCACTGAGCTACAGGACAAAGATTTCATGAGTTAGACTGGAAAGAACCTTGTGTTTCACTTGTTGATTTTAACACAATCCTGTAACATTCAGGCGCAGCACAGCTTTAGCCTCTTCTTTGGGGCTAACTCTGGTGTTTCACTACCTGCCCACACACTGCCAGGCACGTAAAAGTGACACACAAAATTAATCCCATATTTTCCTTCCCTCAGCTGTCACTCTGAGGCATTGCAGCTCTTTATGTACTCAAGTAAGCCATAATACCAGACTAAAAAGTAAATACAAATGCCTACAGCACGACTAAGCAGCAGCAGCAGCTCACTACCTCCTGTGACACCCACGAGGCACAGAACTCTCCACTGATAAATATCAGCATTTAAAACACTTTGTTCTTTCTCCTTTATTTAGCCATCACACAAATACAAGAGCACTCAGAACCCATCCAGTGGAACTCACAAGATAAACCTCCTCAGTTTTAGATTCTCATGAAGCCAACCAAAACACACATGTGCACACATGGGGGAGGGCAGCAGAGCCCTCACAAAGTAAGAGGTGGCACTGAACTGCACCCAAAAGGCAATAGAAAAATCAACTGGTTAGGATGGAGCTGTTCAGCAGCAACGCTGGCCACTGAACAGGTTCACACTGTACCATTCCATTGACTAAATACCAGCACCACCCCTTTCAGCTGCAAATCTGAAGCATGCAGAGGGAGGGAGTCTGACCCCAGCTACCCAAGAACACAGGGTAACAGAACAGTTACTCCACTGAAACTCACAGCAGATCTGGCCCTCTGAAATGAGATAGAAATGTGTTGCTTGAAAAAGACCTTTAAGATCATCAAATCCAACCATTCTCTGAGTCTACCAAGTCTGGTGCTAAACCATGTCCCTCAGCACCACATCTCTGCCTCCCTGAAACACCTCCAGGGATGGGGACTCAATCACCTCCCTGGGGAGCCTGTTTCCAGTGGCTGAGAACCCTTTCAGTCAAGAAGTTTCTTCTCCTATCCAACCTAAACTTCCCCTGGTGCAACTTGAGGCAGTTTCTTATGCTAATCTCCTGCTGGAAGCCGACTGTGGTGACAACTTTGCTTTTCACTTCCCCAGCAACTTAACCCACAACCACTCCAGTGTCTACTTTGACTCTTGCAGCCTCCCCACTCTCAAGCTTGCTCTAAAGCACATACTGCTCCTTTTGGAAGAGATAGCCTAATGGTTCTGAGATGCAAGTAAATGTCCACTCAGGACCAGAAGACGACCACCAAATCTTCCCAACCACCGAAGAAGAAATAGAAGTTGAGCTCTTAGATAAAGCTGGTCAGGCTGGCCCAGCTGATTTGTCAACGCTTTGTTCAGAAACAGTAAGACTCCCAACATAGTTTGCAAAAAGAGCAACTCTCTATAGGACATCTCAGTGCCAAAACACTAACAAAACCCACAGCCTGTTAATGGTGAGAAGAGTGGTCTTGGCAAAATTAGTCACTAAACTTGGCTGTTGCTAACAAGAACAGGTGATCTCTCCTCAAAAGAAAAAAACCCAAAAGGTGGTCTGACACGCTCAGGACAAACAAAACACTTGCAATAAACCATTTACAGAAGTGATTTAAATGCTCAGCATGGACCTAACACAAGTGTTAACAACCACTATTATCATTTTATTTTTTTAACAACTTCAACAGCTATTAAAAAAAAAAAAAAACAAAACCAAACAAAACCCCAACCTAATACAAAAATGTAGAAAACAGAAAGAAAAATCCCAAGAGACAGTTTTTAGACAAACTTAGTTAAGATGAAGCTGTACCTTTGTCCCAGTCATTAAGAACTTCAACTTTAAGCGTGGCAGAACCCAGCTCAGCTAGGTTTTTAGGTTTCCCCACCCTCACTAGAGAGTCAGTTCTTAGAAGGCTCCAATCTCAGTCCCCCAAGGTCTGTATGGTTTGCTAAGGCTTGCTGACTGCGTTGGTGCCGACGGGCTCAGCACGTTGGGGGAGAGCAGGTGGAAGGAGCCAAATGAAAAGGGGAATGCAGACAGGGATGCCATGGATGAGAGCAGAGGAGGAGACAGTTTGGTAGTAGATGTGACCACGGGGAGCACTGGTCCAACGCTGCCATTTGGGGGCACTCTGAGTGAGGAAGTCTCAGCATGTGGGGCGGCAATTCTGGTCGGGTGATGCGGTTCTGTGGGAGATGCTGTAGCGGTGGTGTTACCGTGCCCATTTTGAGCCAGCAGCAAGGGGTGAGATATGTGAGGGTGATGTCCAAAGGCACTGCCCCAGGGAATGTGTCCAATGCCGGTGTGTGCGCTGCTTGCTGCTTCCCGTTGCGAGGCGTAGTTATTGAGGTGAGAGACGAGCCGGACGCGCAGCGGGTCAGAGGCATCCAGCCCCTCGATGATACTCAGGTACCGAGCCACCTCGGCCAGGCACTCTCGAAAGCCCAGGCTCCGGTAGTCCATCGCCAAAGCGTGAGCATCAAAGTAACCTATGGGTAAAAGAACAAACAGGGGAGTCCTACCAGGCTGTTTTCTAGTCATTGTCTATATGCAGCCTCCTCACTCCACCCTCCCCTATAAGCATATTTCACTTGGATGTGGTTAGTACTCCCAGCCATAGATTAGCTGCCAAGCTCCTCTCTTTTTCTTTCTGTCTAACAAGCTTTTCTTTTGTATCTGTGCTGCGATGCTGCAAGTCCCAAGACCAGTTGCAGAGTCCCCTTTAATCTGAAACTGCACACTGGCACTGGAGGAAAGTACTTTTGTCCTTCTGTGGCTCCTTGGTGCAAGCAGAACCACAGCACAGTGACAACACATCGTGAGTTATCAGAAGGGACTTTTGCAGGCAACCTACTGTTCTCCTCAAAGTGCATTTCACCACTTTGGCCAATTCTTGTCACCACTTACTTCATTTGGTTGCTGGGTTTTTGGTTTTTTGTTGTAGCTTCTACTCAGAATGTTCAGAGACAAACATGTGACAACAAGATAAACTTTGTATTTTCCATGTTACCACAATCACAACGCTCAGTGTGGTGGGGTAATCACCAACCCCTTACCACACGGTAAAATGTTTTGGTACAGAAGAAAGTCCCCAATTCCTGACAAAACACAGGATTCCCACTCACTCCCTCCACAGCACACTGCACCACAAACGCCAGGGAATGACGAGCTGCTGTCAGGCACAAAACTTTACCTTTCCCTCCTGCTGTATGCAGCATTTTCAGATGATCGACAGTCATCTGCAGAATCTCGGCTTTTTCCAGCTTGGCTGATCCCTAGGAGAAGAGGGGAAGTAGGAAACCTTTCAGGCAGAGCCAGAGAACGCAGAGAGGAGCAAGCCTTGCTCCGGGGCAGAAGGCGAAGCGGGGCGAGCGGAGGGGGTGGGGAGAGGGGTGGGGAGAGTGGGGGTTTCCTCGAGCACTACCTGCTTCTCGAAGGCGCTGGGCACCAGCCTCCTCAGCTCGGACAGGCTGTTATTGATGCGATCGCGGCGGCGCTTCTCGATTATCTAGGACAGAAAGCGGGGGTCAGGGGAGGGCCGGGCCGGGGCTGAGGGGAGCCGCGGTCGCCTGACAGACACTCACCCCTCGGCGTCTCTTCCTGGCCAGGATCTGCGAGGTGGTGGAAGGAGACATGGAGCCCGCGGCCGAGCTCAGCGCCCTGCGGGGAGCAGCGGGACACCGGTCACCACGGGAATTGGGGGGCAAGGAGGTATCGGCACTCTGCGAGTCTGAGGGAAGGGTCACCGGGCCGCCTCACGGCTCCCACTCCCGCTGTGCTCACCCATTCTCGTCCGCGCTCTCCTTCTCCACCTCGACGGCCTCGTCCAGCTCCTCGCTGTCTGACGAGCTGTACTCGGGGTGCGCCCGCTTGACAGCGGTGGCGGGGCGCGGGCGGCCGGCGGGGAGGCGGCGGACGGGCCGCGGGAGGAGAGCGCCCAGTGCGCGCCCTGCGCCTCGCCCAGCGCCTGTCTCGCCCATGGCGCTCCTACCGGAAAACGACGGGCACGGACAGACGGACAGGCAGCCGCGCCAAGCCGAGCCGAGCCCTGCCAAACCGAGCCGAGCAGAGCCGAGCACAGCGCAGCGCAACACGCTCGCCGCCGCCCGCCGCCCAGCACCGCCACGCGCAGCCCCCGCCGCCCCCATTGGCCGTCGGCGCCCCAACCTCAACCAATTGCCGCCAGCCGGTGGCTGGGCCCCGCCCCATCGCGGCCAGCAGGGGCGGCGGGGGCCGTGGGAAAGCGGTGCGGGGGGCCCGACACGGCCCCCGCAGCCCGAGCCCTGCGGGCTGATGGAGGGCAAAGGCCTCTGCCCGGCCCGGCGCGGCTCCCGAGCCCTTAGACTGAGCCCTGGGCGTGCTCTGGGGGCAGAAGGGGAAGCTGAGCGGGAGCAGTTATGCCCTTTCGGAAACAGGAGTTGAGTGGGAGGCTAAAGGCCGAACGCTGCAGAGGCTGAAACTGAGGGAGGGGGCTTGGCTTTGCTGGCAGTGCGGCGGAAACCAAGGTGTTCTGGCTGCGCCTTTCTAAAGGCAAATCTGCCACCAGAATCCTTCCCCTGTCACCCCTCTGCCAGACAGAATCCTTCTGTTGTCTTACCTATGCCAGCCGAATCCTTCCCTCGCCTTCTGCCCCTGTATTATGGAGGTGTAGAGAAGCAGGAACGGATTTTATGACAATGAAAGTAGAGGTTTTGACGTGCAGTTGCGAGGAGGAAGGGATGGAGGAAAGGTCTCTGTGTGTGCAGCGTTGTGGCTGGCATGCTCGCCGTGACCCCATGCTGCTCAGGGCTCTGAGCCTGGCTGCCCTGTTCCCCCAAAAGTGCCATTTTCCCAGCACAAGTCCTCTTCCTTCTGCCAGCTTTCTCAGACTGAGGTGCTGGCAAAGTGGGGCAGGTGAAATGAAGGTATGCTCTTTGAGGTGGTTTCATAGTAATTAAATTTTTCATTTACATGAAGCCTTTTAACTGAGGCTCCTTTTCTGAGTTGATTCTTCCGCATTTTGGAGTCAGAGGAGCTGGAGGATAACCAAGATGTGCACAGTGTGACAGTGAAGAAACAAAGGACCAAGGTTTTCCCATTTCAAGCCTTCAGCCTCCCGCTCAGTTGGGCAAAAGTTGCTGGCACGGAGTTACTTGCCCATAGTTTTGCAAACCCTCTGCTGGGAAGGGAAATGGAGGCAAGGATCAGCCCAAAGGTAGTAAAAGAGCTGCAGTTAAGATAGAAGCAATCCTGCAGCCCCCTCTAAGTAGCTAACAAAAGGCAGCGGAAATGCTGTTCCTGCATTACATTTTTCAGAAATCCATCCTTTCTGCAGTGCTATAATTAATCCTGTGTCAGCACTTCTATTACATCCACCTTTGCCAGCCTCTCTGTGCTGTGAAACATCTCTGCCTGCACCACGTACTTTTACAGGACCAAAAGCCAGGTCAGTGGAACACACAGTGACATTGATGCCTTTTTGGCCTTCAGACTACACAGCTGACTTCTCCTATTCAGGCATGTGTTGTATCTTCTTCCTACACTGGGGGTAAAAAAACGTTTGCAAAGGAAGTTAGTTGGCATTAAGTATTCATTACTTGTGAGTACAGAGCTGGCCACCCAGCTTCCCAGCAGTCAGATCCTGGAACTGCTTTCCTTCCCCATCTGTAGATGGGACCAGGCAGGCTCCAAAGATGGTTCTGGAGCTTGTAGGCACTGACTTTTCTGAGTGACTTACAGGAACAGGCAAGCAGAGTGTAGCTGGGCCTCAGTGCGGGCAATTGCAGCTGGCTATCAGCTGCCGAGGGGAGATAAGAGGTGTTTGCCTATGTGTGGTTTCAATCATCCCGTCCAGCACTAGCAGGAACAGACAGAAAACCAGCTGGAAATCACACATGCTCTTTTGGTACTGAACGGGGTTTGATCTTCAGCATTGGTCTAATCGTTAAGCATGGCCCGAAGGGAAGTTTTATTGGCCAGAAGTTGGCAACACAGAAGCTGAGACAGCACTGGAAGTAGGGATGCCAGTACAAAGTAAAGCAGTTGCAGCTAAGCTTAGAGACTTGCAGGAACCGTTGGTCACAACTGTCCCTTAGAAGGGACTGGTGTTCCTTTTGTGTGCTCCAACCTCCCTTTTCTTTGTGGAATGCCTCCTATGGTGATTTTGGTGCTAGTCAAAGTCTCACTGAAAGGGACTTGTTTATTGCTGCTGCAGGCTTCCCTCCAGAGCAGACCTGCCACTGCTGACCCTTGCTCTAGTGTGAGCACTAAATTAACTCCCATCCCCTTCCTTTAGGTCTTCTCTCCCAGGGGAGCAAGTGCTTTGAAGAGTAATGTTGTCAACTTGTCACTCTCAGTCCCGGAAACTCAGCGTTACTATGGCTACTGTGCCCAATTCAACTGGTGGCTCTGGCACTTGCAGACAGGCAAAAACATTGATGCTCCCCTACACCCCTCCTGCCCCACGTATATCAAGCTGCAGCATCAGCTCTGCAAGCAAGAAGTTGCTGCTCCAAGTCTTGTATTGTTTTTTTCACTGACTTTGAGCTGAATGCGTGGATTTTGGGTGCCAGTGACATTTCAGCTATCGCAGATTGGATGGGAGCACCTGAGAAGTGAACAGGAGGGACAGGAGAGGTTTTTAGATTTCTTGCATGACATATTGGCAGCACTATGAGCGTAAATGTGTTTTCTCAGGAGATGAGTGCTGAAATTCCAGTCTGCACATCTCTCAGGTCCAGATGCCCAGCTCAGAAGTTAGGCTTAGCTGCTTTCTAAGCACACTGGCCCCGGGTTCTGCTGTGCAGATGCTGTGCACCTTTGTGTTGGACCAACCACTGCAGCAGAACGGCATGAAAATTACACATTCACACTCTTGTGCATCTGTAGTGATGTCCAGGTCATCAAAGCATTTCTGTCTTCAAGCTGGCCAAGGATGGGGATATTTTTTACTTCAAAGTCCTTACTGTAAGTGGAGTGCCTCAGCTGCAACACTTCTGCAGCACAGGTTTCAGCTGTCATGTTTTGGAAGTAATCTTTAGCTATAAATAAGCAAGAGCAGCACTGTCAGCATATTAACAGCAGCAGTGCAGACAGGGTTCTCTTCTGCATGACTCCTAACAATGCAGGTAGTCTCTGCATTTACCTGATTAGTTTTCAGCTCATCTCCAAAACCTGGCCTGGGATATAAATGTGTAGAAGGCTAATCTGTGATGAACACACACTCAGGGTGCTGACGGGCACAGCTCCCTCACATTCACTGCACCCTCTGACTGAGGGGGGCACAGGCAGACTGGATATTTTATCGCCTGCTTTCATTTCCAATCAATTCATCCCTTTTTATGCAAGATCTTCTCTGAATCAAGTCTCTGACAGACAGAAGCTTCTTCCACTGGACAGCCTTTCTTCCCTTCCCAAAGCACAGGTTGTCCTGTGGGCTGGGGGACAAGATCCCACAGGGGAGATGACACCAGCTCATGATAGTGAACAGATGCAAAAGGAGGCTGATTTGGGGTGGCATAGTGTAGGATACTCTGGTTTGATTTGCAGCCAACTTTGCTCTTAATTATAGGAAAAGGACATAATGTCCATGCCTGTAAGAGTGCCCCTTGTGTGGAAAGTCACACGAAATTCAGTAGCATGTTACTGGCAAGACAACCTCCATCAGCACTGCCAAATGCTAGAAGGGTCACCTACAGACACCATCCCACCAAGGTGACAATTTCACTGTAGCTGGGCAGTTTCACAGTACAGTGTGCAGTGGATATCACAGAGTAAACCCATGGGTTTCTTTTTGCTGACCTTTTCCAACCAAGCCTTCTGCAGTTTGCCAAGTTGTTTTTCTTCTGCTCTGCAGTACTTTTCTCATCATTGGGCTGAGGACTAATCACACAAACTTGCTCTGGTTTCCTGCTGTCAAAATCCTCCCAGTCCATCCAGGACCAGCCTGGCTTAGCCATTTTTCTTGTGTAGTTTTGCAGTGTTCCAATAGCAGTGTTCAAACCATGGGTTGGGTTACACAGTGATGTATGGAAGTGCCTGCTCCAAAGAGGTTACATTCTGAGACCTACTTTGAGTTTTCTTTGTCAGTAAGATGCAGCTTTGAGAAAGCTGCAGGAGAGAAAACAACTCACACGTCTTCTGTTTCACCACACAAGCTGTTAGTGAAAGGTGTGCTCTTTCATGGGGAAAACCTGACTTTTTGGCAAATAGAAACAATCATATTTTTTTTCCTAACAAGTTTCCAAGAGCTAAATTTCATTGTGCAAAAACAAAGATGAAAGCTGAGTGCACCCTGTGGCTGTTGGTAAGCACTGTTTGAAATAAAGCAAATCAAAGGGGTACTTCATTGCTTTTGAAGGTACCAGCTATTAAAAGCTTTGATGACCATCACACAGGCAACTTAAATGAAAACAGCAGCTATTGCCTACCTGACATGGTGAGCACTGACTCCTGGAAAAGTGTCTCTCTTATTTTCTGTCAGATGATAACTTGTATTCACCTCACCCTTCTGCCACAGCATTTACAAGACACCTTCTGTCCCACAGCAGTCAGCCACCTGAGCAGAATTTAGATCTGGGGAAACAACCACTGCACAAGACACCCCCCAGCTAGAGAGTAATGAACTGTGAGGGGATGTTTAGCATGTGCAATGAGAGTGAGAAAGTGCCATGGATTTTTAATTGCTGCAAGATGGTCAGGGCTTGGGCTGAGGTTTCATCATGGACATCCTGGCAAAGTAACCTGATTTGCCTGCTTCAGATAAAATACAGACTAAGCTTGGCTGCTTCAAATGTGAAACCTTATTCCAGGCATACAGAGAGCATCTGGACATTAGAGACTACCAAAATCAAATCCTATCATCATTTGTTACTTCCATTATGTTATGGAATACCAGGATAAAAATAAGCAGGAGCAGAGAAGTACCACTCTGATTTTACCAGAACAGTTTAGACACCGAACCTACTTTTTGTCAGGGAAACTGTTATTTCCTAAATAACCCACATGTGCATCAGCATCTGACCTGAGGGGTTTTGACTCCAAATGGAGGGGTTATAATGCAGCTAGTTTTGAGATTCAAGCCAATTTTGAAGAGCCACAAAAACACAGCAGCAAAATAGCAATGCCCCCTGCTGACACTGAGAGTATTATCTTTTGGGATGCCTTATTTCAGTCCCGTCCCAGTACTTAAAAACTGGGTTTCAGCAAGTCCAAAACTTGTGGGCCCTGCAGAGATGACCAGTATAGCACTGCAAAACCAATACCCTGCATGGATCCACTGTTCTCAGAGTGACCTGCATTTCATCTTTTTGTTTTTAAAGAAGAAAAATTATTCCAGGAGAAATAGTTTGCTTCCAAACTAGCTCCCATCTGAAAGATTTATCCCAGATCATCTCAGTTATAGGGAAACAGGAGCTAAACTGAGCAGCAAATCCAGTCAGTTACAGCAGTAACTTCCCATGCATAGCCCGGCCTCCCTTTTGATTCACCCTGCTGCAGCTGCAATAAACCCCCTCGTGTTTGCCTGTCACAAAAAACAAACACCAGGACATGCCTCTGGGTACGTAGGTACCCGAGCACTGCCATGCTGTGGTGACGAGCTCTGTATGGTGGGTGTTAATGGCAGTCCTCTGAAGCAGTGCTCTCGGTGCTGAAACCACAGCAAATGTGCTTAATCCCTCACAATGGCTCTGCTATAATCTGCCTACAAGCTGTGGTCGGCCAGGGAGCAGTGACTACTTCTCACATATATAACATATACCAAACATATTCAGCTTGGCAGGAAGACAAGAAGCTGGAAGTGTCACACGGGAGCCCAGCCCCCTGACAGCATGAGACATGTGCTTGTAAGCTGTCTCAAGGAGGATATTTGATTGCCCTCTTTCTTCTTCTGCCTCTCTCCCAACAAAAGTGGAGTGACCTCCCTCATGACCTGGCAAGTGCTGAAATTCCCCAAACACATTTTTCTGTTGTGCCCCAGTGCTGAACAAAAGGGAACGAAGCAGCCTCAATATACTTGGAAGGATGGAATGAAAATAATAGCCGGCTCTCGCTGCTCCTGCAAACGTGGACCAGCACGTCCTGCCCAGCACAGTGGGAGCTGCCTCCCACCCTCATCTGCAGCACCGCTGGCAGCTCTCTGGGATTTATACCCTTATGTATTTATTTATTTTATTTATTTATGTGTGCCTTTCTTTATTTATTTATTTGCAGAAGGGCGGGCAGGAGGAGGAAGAGGGGGGTCTATGTAATTGCAGTTTACACTGCGTTCCCACGCTACTATTGTTTGTGACTTTGTTTCCTATTCCCATCACGTGTGCTAATTAGTTGGAGCTGCTGGCTAGCTGGGAGGCGTGTGTCTGGAGTAAATGCAGAAAGATCACTTCCTGGAGGGATCTCGGCAATCTGAACAATTCTTTGCTTTACTTTCAAGCCTCTCCCTCCCCCTGGCTTTACCACTCGGGGAAGAGAGAAGAAGTGCTGATTGTCAAACGTTAGCCACGGGAAAGGCACAGCTTTTCCCTTCTGAAAAGGAGCACCTCGCAGAGTCAAGGAAAATTGGGCTGGAAAGAACATCTCATCTCTGTTTAACAAACCTGATTTATTTTATTACTTATTTTTCCCTCCAGAAATCCCCAGTGTCTTTCTGTTGTGGCTAAGAAGGCAAAACCAGCATTTAAAAGAATCCTCAGGTTCTCGTAGCCTGCCCTTAGGAAGTGAGTCAGATTTTTATGGCCAGGCTAAAGCCAGCCTCTGCCATGGCTTGCAAAACAAAATAAAATCCAGAGAGGGGAGAATGACCTGAGTCATGGCATTTGGTTATTATTGCAGGCATCAGACAGCAGGGCCAAATCACATGGCAAGACCAAGTACCTGCACAGGATCAGGTTTTAGACTCAACATTTGATTTGGTTTAGTTCTGGTTTGGGTGGTTTTGTTTGTTTGTCAAATCTGCAGTTAAATCCTCCTACCCATCACCCTGGTGCCTTTCCAATGCTGAGCACACTGCAGCCTCCTCAGATTGTGCAGGTAGCGTGCAGCCCACACAGGCACTGGGCTAGACATCCTCTGGTGGGAGCTGGCAGAGCCACACCAACCCCTGGTGTCACATCAGAAGCCTTGACTGAAATCTCAGGGCTTGCTGACTGAAGAGGATAGGTTTCAGTCCCATTTCAACCTTGGGCAACTGGCTTGGGTGCTTAATGCCTGTGTTATCATCACCATCAGGATCAGCAAAGACAGGCGTGTTCAGGAGGAGGCAGGTCCTAAACTATTACAATCATAGAATCATAGACTTGGTTGGAAAAGACCTTTGAGATCGTTGAATCCAACCATTCTCTAACTCTACCAAGGCTGGTGCTAAACCATGCGCTTCAGCACCACATCTCTGCCTCTTTGAAATGCCTCCAGGGATGGGGATTCAGCCACCTCTCTGGGGAGCCTGCTCCTGTGTCTGAGAATCCTTTCAGTGAAGAGGTTTCTTCTTACCTAAACTTCCTCTGCCACAGCTGGAGGCCTTTTCCTCTCATCCCATCTCTTGTTACTAGGGACAAGAGACCAGTCCTCACCTCACTCCAATCTCCTTTTACTCCCAACAAATGGGGAGTGCCATGAGCTCACCCAGAAATGTAAGAAGGTCCAAGACTGCATTTGCTTCTCTTTGACCAGGCAGAAGGTTGTAAAAGCAGAGGTTTGCTGCTGATAACCATAGCCCGAAGAAATGGTTCTCAGTCTGCCCTGTTGCTGTGGGATTGCAGCTAGGCAAAAATCTGCACTTTCATCCCTGGGGAAGTCCCAATATTTCTACACTTTCATTTTGTTTTTCCTTGGGTCAGGCAGAACTGAAGTATCTTCAGTCTATTTGTTTTGGGGTTTTCCTGTCCTCCCTGTAGGGAAAACAAGTCCTAGTTTTTGGAAACAGTGAAACACTTTCCTGTGAGTCAGCTCAGCTTTAAAGGGCATCTCTTTGAGAGTGACATTTATACTTGGATGTTGTCACCTATAGAATTACAGAACCATAAAATTGTTTTGGTTGGAAAAGTCCTGCATCAAGTCCAACCATTCTCTAACTCTACCAAGGCTGGTGCTAAACCATATCCCTCAGCACCACATGTCTGCCTCTTCAAAACACCTCCAGGGATGGGGATTCAAACACCTACCTGGAGGGCCCAGAACCTTTTCAGTGAAGATGTCTCTTCTAATATTCAACCTAAACCTTCCCTAGTGCAACCTGAGGCCATGTGTTCTCATCCTATGACTTGTTACTAGGGAGAAGAGACCAACACCCACCTCACTCCAATCTCCTTTCAGGAAGATGTAGAGATCTTTCCTTGGCCTCTTTTCCTCTAAACTGAACAACCCCAGTTCCCTCAGCTGCTCCTCATAAGACTCCTCACAGGATCCCTTGTCTGGGTTACCTGTCTCATGATACTCTCTCCATCTCAGGGTACAGGAAAATACTTTGAATTTCTCAAGGTACAAGCTGGCTAGGTGGCCCAGAGCAAGGATGGATCATTCTCCTGCTGTGGAAGGAACTGTTTGACAGTCAGTGTGCCAGGCTTCAAAGCTGGCATCCTCATCCCATCACACACATCCTACTTTCTGTTCATAACCACTTTGCCATGTACAGACACTTCACATCCACATAGTAGCTCTAATTGCTTTGCTAGGTAAATTGGGAAAATATTTGCAGTCTGGCATTTGATGAGATAAGGAGCTAGAATTTCAGGAGAGAGGTGATCCCCTACCTGGTGACCCAGCCCTCTGCAGATGTGTGGGCACTTCTGGTGCTCCAGTGGGTCACAAAGCACCGACTGCCTTGGAGTCAGGTTCACACACGGAGAACATGGAGAAGCTTAACAAGACAAAGACTTTCAGAACCCACCCTGTTTCATGGCCTGCTTTACTCAGGAAACAGGTGGCAGGCAAGGAAGGCAGCTCATAAAAATATGAAGGGTGTTTGCATGTGCATCGTGAACTTCACTAGTCCACTAAATAATCCCTGACTTGGCCCCAGGTTTGTATCTTTGGCAACCATGACAAGCAAATAGTCTTGAGCTGTGTCCTGTTGGGTCTTCCTTTTCCTGGTGGGAAGCAACCCTCTTCCTGGGAATGGCTACAGAACTACTGAGAGGAAAGCTAGGCCTTAATGTAGCACTGACAGTCTATAGAGTCTGCAGCTTTGTGCACCTGTGGTCCTCTGCTGGCTTTAAAGATGATCATTTATTATTATTTATTTCTTTGTTAATATACAGTTCACAAACTGTCCCAGGCACTGACCTCCCAGAGAGATGGCTAATCAGGCAGAGTCTCACTGCAGGGAGTGGGGAGTGCTGCCTTCAGATATCTTTGTAAGGACTTGTAAGGACCACCAACATCTCTGCACAAGTAACTCGAACCAAAGGAAAAATAATCTAGCAAAGCAGCTCTGTGCTCTCTAACAATCACAAAACTTCATCAGAACTTACTCTAATCTATGGTGGGGTTTTTTTTTTAGGTCTTGAAACTCATTATTTATATTTAGACATGAAAAAGCTCCAACATGGACAAAAAAAACCCACCCCAGCAACCCCAAACAACCCCAGCCCATCAGTGAGTCATTCAGAGCTCTCTGTTCTTTTTCCTGTTTTCTCACTGAATATGGAAAGCAGCTCATGATTCCTGCCCTGATATGCAAAGCCTATCTGAGACTGGCTTAGCTGCTTCTCTCAGAGTTCACGGCCACAGTTGTCTACAAGATTCACTGCAAGGGAACAACACAGCTGCGGCTCAAAGAGAGGCTTCTGGGTGTATTGGCTGTGGTTAATTGCAAAATGCCTTGCAAAGATGCTCACCTCTTTTGGGGCTATAAATTAACTGAATGAGCTCATTTCACAAACTCATAGAATCGTAGAAAGGATCTTTAAGATCATTGAGTCCAACCGTTCTCTAACCCTACAAGTCTGCTGCTAAGCCACGTCCCTCAGCACCACCACATCTCTGCCTCTTTGAAACACCTCCAGGGATGGAGATTCAATCACCTCCCTGAAGAGCCCAGAACCTTTTCAGTGAAGAAGTCTCTTCTAATATTCAACCTAAACCTTCCCTGGTGTAACCTGAGGCCATGTCTTCTCACCCATGACTTGCTACTAGGGAGAAGATTCCCGCTTTCTCTCTGTGTGTGCACTGGTACAGTATACTTAGTTATAGACAAAAACATTTTACATGGTGCTTTTCCATCCTTTCAGGTTTAATCAAACCTAATTTCTATCCTGGTACTGGTCCAATACCTGCAGCTGCTGGTTCACTCCATGGTGCTGCTGCCTGCACCCAGAGGATGGCAGATGGGCCGGAGGCAGACTGTGCTACAGGCTTGGGCATGCTGGCTGCCCAGAGTGACTTGTCTGTCATGGCCAACAGAAGACTAATCTCAGTCCTGCTTCTTTACCAGTTTTGCATTAAACCTGTAGGATTTTGATTAGTTTAAATTTGTCATTTGTCAAAGGTGGTGGTGGTTGGCCAACAGGCTGCAGCGCTATTGACTGGAGAGTGACTGATTGATAGGAGGATAAACAGCTAGGTAGATAAATGAGATGATTGCCATAACTTGGTCACCAAAACACATCCATTTAAAAAAGAGTTTCCTTTGAGTTCTGAAATGTTTCCCTGTGTATTAAGAGGAAGGAACGTTGCTGTAAACCTGATGGTCTAAATAAATGCCATGGAGGTGTTTTAGGAAGAGTCAATATCTGTAGATCCGTTTGTGTGCCCAGTTTATCCACTTTCTCAGTTATGTCACCTGGGCTAGTAAAAGATACTCCCTTTCTTTGCAAACTTTGCCTCTTTTAAGGATTTGCAAGACTCTTAGGCACTGGAGCAATGGGCCTCAGAGTAGGTACACAGATTAGATAGTTAATCAGTCACTCACAGATGGGTTCTGAGATAGGAGAGCTTTCATATGCTCTCTTGGAGAGCTCTCAGGTTTGTGATGAGTGAAAATGGGGGGATGGTTTCAATACCACATTTACAACTACAGGAATGTAGAGCCCACCTTTAACTGGAAAATATTTGCATAAAGCCCTCAGGTAGTATAAAGGGAACTGATTACTTTATACCATCTGGATTACAGCAAGCCAATATTGACTTCAGGTTTTGGTTGTCAGCAAGATTTATTTCCCGCCAGGTAAATATTGACTGTGGCACAAGCCAAGGCCAGTATTTACTCTGGAGGAGAATCAATCTTGTGGCTCAAAACTGGAAGTCGATATCCTCATTGTTATACTTTTTAATAAATACTAGGGAGGGGGAGCTTTGGCTAATGGGAAACATCATATATCTATATACACAGAATTTAAGAGAGTAGTTCTGATGCATTTGGGGGGGGGAATAAAAGAAAATATGGAAAGAAAGTGATTACCTTGGAGCAGTAAAAGATGGGAGCTGCTGAAAGGAACAGCACTGCTGAAGTATTCTAACTCCTGGGCAAACCCTCCCTGCAGGCAGTGGCTGATGACCTCTTGGAACAGCAAGAAAAGGAAGCAGTAGCTGCTCTCAGGAATGGTGTGACATATGGAACAAGAATTTCTGTTCCCAGCCTCCTCTGAACTGTCAGTTGATTTTGTCTTAATACTCTGTAGCCCCTACAAAACACATCAAGCCTGCTCGGTTACGGGGTAGGTTTAGAAAGCTATTGAATTTGTGGTTATTGGAGTCTTTGTCACTTGTGTCTCTGTAAAGAAACACAGCATCCCAAACTGAAGCCAAGAGGAAGACAGGGAGTCTGTTTGGATTTGGGGGCACTAACATGGAAAATACTCTATGTTACTTCTCACTCTGCTGGCAAAACTGTGGAGGAGGGCATTAAAATCTGTAACCACTGTGTTATCCATGAAATTTCTTGGCACGTGCACACACACCCCGTCTTCCCTGAGGCAACACACAACACTTTCCCAGTTAAAATGCTACAAGAATATAAAAATAGCTATTACCCTGAAAATGTCAGAGATAGTCCTGTTAATTACAGAGACAGACAAACAGCCTGCAGGATCCCATGGGCCTGGAAGAGGAGGAGTGCTCCCCAGCATGGGTAACGGCATGCAGGAGGTGCGCACAGGTAATCCCAGCTGTGAAGAACCAGCCACCATCAGGACACGTCTGCCAAGGACTATGGATGGTTTCTCAGAGGCCTCATTTATACCACCACATCGCTGATGGCAGCAGGATGAGTTCAATGCAGGTTAGCTAGAATACACCTTCTCTGATAAGAATCCCGTGGAATGATTCTTCGCCAGGTATAGGTTGCAGCTGCTGGAGCTGAGACCATCCTGACCTGAAGCTTAGCCCCCTCCAAATGACACTGCTGTAAATGAAGCCAGAACTGGGTCTCTTATCTGGAAATTCAGACTTGGTATGGACGCCTCTTCCAAGTTGTGCCAAAGACCCCCTGTCAAGAGCATATACCAGCAAAGGAAGGCTACATGGCCCTGGGCTGCTTCTTACATGCTAGCTGCATCAGGAGGCACAAGCGGCAGTGGGGACACTTGCTGAGCCCACAAACGTGACAGGAATCAGGTCTCAGCAGCAGCCCATTCGCTGTCTGTGATGGCTCACAGCTGGATTTGCCATCATCTTTGCTTGCTGGCGATTTCTGTTTGCCTTTATACACTCTGCAGACTTAACAGCTGTTGTGGCAATTGCTGGAAGACCCAAGCTGAGCTTGTTAGAAAGGCTCACCTGCTTGCTTCATGTCTTATGTGTATTTCTATGTTTCAGAATGTAGACATCTTCAAAACGCAGGCATCAGAGCTGAGGAATCTCAAACCACCCTTCCTGCGTCTTTCCGCTCCCTCGGCTTCGCTGTGCTTTCAGGAGCACAAAGCATCCAGCACAGGCAGGATCCCATCTAGAAGCCTTACTGGGGCCAGTCATATGTGTGAGCAATGATGTTCTCCAAACAGCTTTCAGGGCACCGAAATACCATAGAGAAGTTGCCCAAGTCATCCAGCGACAGAGTTATCTCAGGTCCATCCTCTCTTACAGTAAGTGACTCACTGTATATTTGGGTCAATAAATGTCAGACTGTTATGAAATGATTTCATGAGGTTAAGTTACTGGATGTTAATAAGATAGCATGAAGGCAAAAATGATGGATCCAAGCTAGAGGAGGGGAGATTTAGATTAGACATCAGGAAGAAGTTCTTCACCATAAGGGTGGTGAGACACTGGAACAGGTTGCCCAGGGATGTGGTAGAAGCCTCATCCCTGGATGTTTTTAAGGCCAGGTTAGATGTGCCTCTGGGCAACCTGATCCAGTGGAAAGTGTCCCTGCCCATGGCAGGGGGTAGAAGTAGATGATCCTTGGGGTCCCTTCCAACTCTGACAATTCTGTGATTCTGTGATCTATTGCCTTTGGCTGGGCAGCAGATTGCTGTTTTATCAGCTTTTCTTCTTCCTGTATTTTTAATGTTTGACCTAGAAGGTGGAAGAAGTTTTGTCTATGGAAGTTTACATTTTTAAGGTAATAGATGTGAATTTTGCCTTTCAGTTCACATCAGCTCCTGACTGATGCAAACACCAGGGGAAACACAACGGGTTTGAAAAAATATACTCCACTCCCCTGCATGACTGCCTCTAAATGTTGTAGGAGGGACCTCTAGAAAGCAATGTGCAGCAGTCCTTCCATGACAGCATCTACCAGAGTCTTCTGGGACATAGAGTCTTCTGGGAAAAGATAGCTGCCACACAGCAACATGTGGTCCCCAAGATGAAAAAATGTCACATGCTGAAAATTCACCTGAGAGCCCTTCATTCTGTGGGAAGCATTTAGTCTCATAGTGGCAAGGAGCTGTTTTGGCTCAGGTGATTTATTGTCTGCATGTGTTCACTTTGATCGGCTCCAACTCTGCCGGCAAAACTGTGGAAGAGGGCATGAAAATCCATAACCATTATGGTATCCATTAAGATCTCATCTTTTTTCTGGGTGGACTTCTTCCTTTCATACAAAGTGCTGTTCTCAAGGCTGGGACGTGCTCCACTCCTTCCTGCACATCAGGCCTTCAGCCTCTGTGTTCAAATAAACATGGGTTCTCCCACAGGGCTCATGCGAGGGGTAACCAGGCTGTAATTGGGTCCCCCAGGAGGGCTTCACATGAAGAGGAGATGAGATTTGTGGCTTTGTCCAAGCCACGGAGTTGAGGGAGGCAATGAAGAAGAACCCAGGAGGAGCTCTCCCTTACTTTCACCTCTCATGCCAAGAAAGGTATAATGATGAAATAAGTATTTGTCTTCTGTTTCTGCCATTCATAAACTCTTCATCCCTTGTGCTTGTGCAGTTCTAAGACTTCTTTGCTTTAGTGAAATCCCTCTCCTTGCTCAGATTCATAACATTTTTTCTGACTGGCCGTGCTAGAGGTCTGGAACGCTCACTCTCCTCCTCTCTGGGAAATAATTACCAGTTTGTGTGGTCTAATAAAGGGTCCCAGGGGGCTCAACATGAAATAGCCAGGGTCTACAGGAAAGAAAACTCTGTGGAAACTCGCACAGCCCCACTAATCTGCAAGGAACAAAACAAAGTTGTACCCTGGGGTAAGAACCAGTAGCAACTTGCTTAATTGCTACCATGTCTGCGTGTGAAACAACTGCTTCTGCACCCGCTAATGCGAACCTGATGCAGTCAGGGTTCTGATTAGGAACAGCTAAATTTCACTTCAAACAAGCAGATAATCCCCCCAACAGATCTGCTGTGCAGCCAAGCCTCTGTTTGTTATCTGAGCCTGGTGAGGTGGCCAGTGGGGTTGACGTGGACACCCCAGGGCAGTCACCTTTAATGTGCAATGGTATAAAAGGGGTGGCCAGTGTCGCTGAATCCCTGTCCCTCCCTCACCTTCCTCCTGCCCATGGAAGGGAAACTCAGCATGAGGGTGATGAGAGCAGAAGGCAAAGCCCCTTTGATTAGACCACAAATGATCCCCTGCATCCAATCCCATTTGCTTCTTTCCCCGAGAAGCTGTGCTTCAATGAGGGTAGCTTTACAAAGTCTTCTGAGTCCAGTGACTGCACAAGGAGAGACTACAAGTGCAGAGGAGGAGACCACACACTGCTCTGCTGCCTCCAAGATTTGGGCTCAAAAAGTCACAACTCAAACCCCTGCTTTGCTCAAGTTGCACAAGCCCCATTGGGGCCAGCCAGCCAGCACAGAAGCAGTGATGCCATTGCCAAAAGGATGCCTGTCTCCCTTCCAACCTTCCTGTGGTGGCTCTTCCCCAGATCCCTGCCCAGACTGGGCCATGCAATAGCCTCATATTCGTTGGCTTGGATTTTGGGAGCAGTTCATTAGTTGCTCCAGGAGCAAAGGCCTGGCCCCACAAAGGCCCTGTCCACAATCCCAGGGCATTGCCCTTGGTGTGTGCTGAGCTGTGCTTATGCTGTCCAGCCCTTCAGCGCCTGCCTGGGCACACAGGAAGTCTGTGGTAAAGCCAGGAACAAAACTGTTGCCAGAACAACCTCCTGGCAGCCCTGTGCCTGCCTTAATCACTAGATTGCACTTCCTTTGCTTCACCCATTACACAAAATATCTTCTTTTGTGGTACTTTTAGTGGGCCACTCTCCAGTTTCCAGTGGGTTTCAGCCATGGTAAACAACAAGGCTGCTGTTTGTTTCTTTTTGGTGTACGTGAACGCTTTTGGATACGAATTCCTGGCGTCTTCTTTTTGAGAGGAATCCAGATTCAGCAATGTGGAAGCTTTGCTTACAGTGCTTCCAATGCTCCTGTACATCTTTCCTCTTCCAAATCAATCTACAGGAAAGCGTACACGGCAGTGATGTGGTATCTCCCAGGCTATACGCTGCTGTCACTGAAGGAGAGATCCCCTGAGTGTTTGGTGGCACATGGCAGAGGTGTCCTCGTTCAGCACCAGTGGAGATGCTATGGAGACCTTGAGTAGGTGCAACAAGGAGGGGCAGTGTCAAGATGCTGCACAACTCTGCATTCTGCATGCACCATGTATAGCTTACAGAAAACTACTTTGGGTTTACCTGAAAATACAGAGGCAGTTCATTATTAGCTCTCACACAAGGGAACTCTGGTTTTGAAGGAAGTATCAGGTGGGTTGGTAGGAAGAAAGGGGGGGGATGAAAAAGAGCAGCTGTCCGAGACTGGTCAGATCAGTAGGTGAGAGCAATAGTACGCAGCTTCTCTTTCAGATCCCTCGTGGTCTGGTGTCCACATGCCTTCACAGGACCACTTGTTTGCTTGGCATGTGACAGGAGAAGAGAGACATTTCTCTCCTGTGGCCAGACAAAATCCTGAACAAGTGCTGAGGACCACAGGCCATTGCTGCTGTTGCCAGCAGCCAAGGAGCTGTCCCATGCTGGCAGCTACTCTGTAGATGGTGTCTGAAGGACAAGGTGGGTCAAACGGCTCAAGGAGCACATCTTTTGCAGATGTCCACTTTGATAAGCTGTTTCCTTGCTGATCTTCCCCCTTTCACCCTTCTGAGACCCGCTTTCCCTTGTCAGCATCCCACCAGATCTGACAGGCACATCACCCCGTTTCTGCAGCATCTCTTTCTGCCCACCCAGGAAACAACATCCTGCTCTGCAACCTTATAATGCACACAGGCTAATCTCACACACCCGGCGAGCCGGAGCCCATAACAGAGCTGAAATCAAAGGGCTGAATCCCCTGATCTGTGCTGCCCAACCATAAATGAACTGCACTCTACCCCGGCACCCCATCCCTCTGACCTCTGAGGTGCTGTATTTGCCAGGGCATTCCCTGTGCTAAGTCAATGTGGAAATTGGGTTAATCATACTTTCCTGGAAGTGTGATCTTGCCCTGCT
This sequence comes from Picus viridis, assembly GCA_033816785.1. Classification (NCBI taxonomy): domain Eukaryota; kingdom Metazoa; phylum Chordata; class Aves; order Piciformes; family Picidae; genus Picus; species Picus viridis. Next base: position 23,814,638 of record CM066572.1, read on the forward strand.
TGGCTGCAACCTGTGAATCTCTGCTGCACCAGGAGCACTTTCAATCCCAAATGCTGTCCCAGTGAAATGTTTTCCTGCTCCATTGTGAACCCAGACCAAAATGATTTGCACTGGGAACCAGCAGGAATTCAGCTTCTAAAAATCAAACCACACAAAAAAGAAAAGAAAAAAAAAAAGAAAGGAGTATGCTGAGGTGGCTGAATCCCTGCATTTCACACAGAGGCTTGCTTTCAGCTGAGGAAGGGATCACTGGCTATGAGAGATAGGAGAGTCCTACAGAGAAGTTGCAGGACTGGGCTGTTTCCTGGACAAACTGCTGGATCTCTCTTGAAAGCTGGACGAGCCCTGGCACAAGACACAACTGATGACCCTTAATGTGAAATTATACTGCAAGCAGGCAGTAAACAGGGAGGAATGTTATCTGTTCCAGGTAATGAATAGCCAAAATCTCATCAAGACATGATAAATTCAAGTTGTCTGAAGAACAATATCATCCTGTTTCTTGATATCCTTATTTAGTAGGCCTTCTCTGAACTTACAGAGTCAGCTTTGGAGGACCCCTCACACTAAGCATTCAGACTCCAAAAACTGTTGGCAAGTTCACAATGCAGGAAAGATCTGCAACAGTAGAATACATTAACTAAGACATCAAAAGTAAATCATATTTCAGTGACCTTGACAAAGCATATTCATTTCAAACTTTGAATAGATGGAAACATTTCTCAATCCAATAGCCCCTTCTGGAAAGAGCTCTGCTTTGAGGCGCAGTTGTTTGCTGTTGCAAAACACTCTACAGAAAGCTCCTGATGGCCAGAGCTTGTGGATTTACACTGATTCAGTCCTGATGGCACTGGAAATTCAAAGGTGAGTTATTTGTGCGGTATGCCTTGACCATCCTCTGCACAAATGGTGTCTACTGCCCTGCCACACTGCATCAGCACCTTCTCACCCAAAGGCCAACACCTGCCAAAATGTCTGAGACTCAAATGCATCTGCTGCTCTGACTTCCTGCCCCCCTCTGATGGTTACCTCTCATAAAGGTCATGAAAAAGGCTCATAAAGCCATGAAAAGCTTTCCAAATATAAAACTTGCACAGTGTAAAAGTCTTTATTTTTTCATAGCCTTTGTTGTTTTGTACATGAAATGTCTTCTATAATGTTCTGCTGTCAGCTAGCAGATCCTTCCAAAGAACTCCTTTCTCACTTTCAGAACAAACTGCTTAGCTGCATCTGCAAGGAGGTGGAAGCAGCCTGCTTTGTCCTGCAGCCCTTTTGCAGGGCTGGGTTGACCACTGGTGAAGGGTTTCCCCTGAGTGACAGCAGCAGGGACCAGAATCCATGAGTTGTTCAGCAAGTGGGCTGTGACAAACCCCAAAACGGTTAACGAGCTGGAGGAGAACATCCTCTCCTCATTGCGGTCATGGCTTTTGGGTAATGTAACACTGAACAAGGTTTTCTAGTCCTGTGGGATCAGCCTGAAGGAGTAGTGTCTTTCCTCCTGAGAGTCCTAGGCTGAGCTGGGAGACCCCAGCAATGAATTTCAGTGCGGAAGAAGAAACATTTTCCTGTGGTTAGCTGGAGAAAGTCCGGCCACTGGCCAAAATGTGCAGCACCTGGACTCTATCACTCTCCCACAGGGGTGTGTCAGCTTCACAAGAAGGTTGGGCTGATCTGCTCCAGCAAAAAAGACAAGGTCATGCAGTGATTTGCTCAATGAGAACACAGCTGTGCCCGTGGCAGCTACTGGAATTTGAAGGCTGAGAACTCAGCAGACGCTGCCCCACACATCTTTCCAGTACTCATTTTAAAGTGTAAGAGTATGAATCTGAATATCAAAACCACAAGAATTTGGTGGTGGTTGTCTAGCAAACAACTTCTGGAACAATCCTTACACTCTTTCCAAAAGTGACCAAACAATAAAAAACCATGAAACTGAATGTGTTCCCTTCCCCAGGTACTGCAACAGACAGGGCTGTAAGGAACTCTGAATAAGCATTGAGATACCCTGTGTGGACAAGGCTTGCAGCAGCTCAAAGCTCCCCTCACACTCAGTAACAGACATCACTTACAGGATGTAAGTGATAAAGGCATGTCTTTCTTCATGTGTCTATCCCTGACCTTGGCTGGCCTGTGAACAGGGGGACTGAGGGAAAGATGCACTGGAAGGGACACCTCCATAGATTCATAGGCTGGTTTAGGCTGGAAGGGACCTTAAAGATCATCTAGCTCCAAATCACCCTGACATGGGCAGGGACACCTTCCACTAGATCAAGTTGCTCAAGGCCTTATCCAACCTGGCCTTGAACACCTCCAGGGAGAGGGCATTCACAACCTCCCTGAGCAACCTATTCCAGTGTCTCATCAGACTCACTGTAAAGAATCTTGTCCTAACATCCAGTCTGAATCTATCCTCCTCAAGCTTCAATCCATTCACTCTTGTCCTGTCACTACAAGCCCCTGTAAAAAGGCCCTTCCCTAATTTCCTGTGACCCAAAGCAGTGTCAGAGTCTGTCATGTGGCAAGTTGGCTGTGAGCTGGGAATAGCAAACCCTTGCTGTAAGGCTCTGGAATTACTCTACTGGGACTCTATCTAAACTCCTAAATAAACAGGGCTCATGAGGCCAAGGGCCACAACACAGCTTATATCTACACAGCTACACTTCCTTTCCCCTCAAAAGAGAGTGGTCTCATCCCTTCTGCATATTGGGGACTGATGAGCAACCAGACAACTTGGATAATCATGGAACAGAGGCCAAGCCCACAGCCAACCAGCTTGCAATCCCAGTGCCAAGGAACATCCTGCTGTGAAGATGGTCTGGCTGCAGCTGATACAGCTGAAGCAGTTGCTGTTCAAAGCGTCCATCATCCCTCCATCCCACCCACCTCAGCAACTCTGCCACCACAGCTGTGGGAAATATTCCTTCAGGCCAGGTTAGCCAAGTCTGGCTGAGTTTGAAGGGTTTTGGTAGAATGTTCTTCAAGGACCTGGGTTGTTAAAAGTGATGACAATTAAGGACTGATCTGCTGTGATGTCTAGAACTGCCACACACCTCTTAACAGATCATTTCACCTTTGTGGTGGGTTGATCTGAAGTCAGGGAACTTTTCATCTGACTGACATGCAGGCAGCGGATGTGTGGTGGCCTTGTGTGCCCTTCACACTGAACGCAAGTCATTGGCTGCTCCCTTCAGTCTGCAGCACAGTGACACAATGTGACGGTGCTGGGAGTCTGCCTTTACTGGGAGCATTCTATCAGTGGAGAGGGCAGGACTCCAGTCCAAGCTCTAAATCCTGGGAAGAGCAGGAGAAAAATGCCTCTGTTTTTTATATTGCAGGGCCACTCACCATGAACCATAGCATTTCCCAGTTCAGGACCCACAACTGCTTGAGCTCAGTGTCAGCCTCTCCCTGCGGCCAGCCACCCTGGTTCGCAGCCAAGCAGCACAGAGCAGCCTTGCAGTAAGTCTCTTAGACCTTAAGATCTGCAGAGCATAAGTCTGATCCTGCCCTGGAGCTGGGGGCAAGCTGCCTTCTGGATCTGTGGGGTCTGTGGAGCTCCGGCTCCACTGTCAGGCATTTGTCTTGCTCTTTGGCTTGTGTTTTATTTATGAGAATCAGCCTGGAGGTTGAGAAATTACAAATGGACAGGCCAATGCTTGTGAGTAGAATTGGGCAGAGAGGGGATTATGCAAAGCAGGAGACACTGGAAAATCCAATGAAAAATACTGTCCTGAAAAGTGGGTTGCATAATAAAAATAACAATCACTTTAAAAAAAAAATAAATAGAAAGAAAAAAGAAACAATCTGGATGTGAGCTTTTCTGTTCATTTTCTGACCCCTGCTCACCCAGCCCTCAGGGAGATGTGCAAACGCAGGCGACTGAAGGGGAGGCAAGGAAGATGCTCGTTGCCTGGCAGAGCAAAAGCCACCGCTGGAGGAATCCACTGCGTCGGGAGAGGAGGGGTGTTGGTGGGCAAAGGAAGGCTGCTGGCGGGAGAGGAAGGGGTGACAATGGGCGGGGAGGGGTGGCTGGGTGGCAGTGAGAAAGGTGGGTGGCAGTATGCAAGGAGGGGTGGCTGGCACGCAAGGAAGGAAGAGCAGTTAGCAAGGAGAGGTGGCTGGCAGGCAAGGAGGAGTAGAGGCAGGAAAGGAGCGGTGGAGGCAAGAAAGGAGGGGTGGCTGGTGGCAGGGGTGGCAGTGGGCAAGGAGGGGTGGCTGGCAGGCGCCAAGGGGTGGCAGTGGGCAAGGAGGGGGGTGGCTGGCAGGCGCCAAGGGGTGGCAGTGGGCAGGGGTGGCTGGCAGGCGCCAAGGGGTGGCAGTGGGCAAGGAGGGGTGGCTGGCAGGGCTGGCAGTGGGCAAGGAGGGGTGGCTGGCAGGCGCCAAGGGGTGGCAGTGGGCAAGGAGGTTGTGGCTGGAGGCGCCAAGGGGTGGCAGTGGAGGGGGTGGCTGGCAGGCGCCAAGGGGTGGCAGTGGGCAAGGAGGGGTGGCTGGCAGGCGCCAAGGGGTGGCAGTGGGCAAGGAGGGGTGGCTGGCAGGCGCCAGGGGTGGCAGTGGACAAGGAGGGGTGGCTGGCAGGCGCCAAGGGGTGGCAGTGGGCAAGGAGGGGTGGCTGGCAGGCGAGGGGTGGCAGTGGACAAGGAGGCGCAAGGGGTGGCAGTGGACAAGGAGGGTGGCTGGCAGGCGCAAGGGGTGGCTGGCAGGCGCCGGTGTGATGGCCCCACAGAAGGCCAGGCATTGTGCGCGGGTACGGCGAGCCGGCGCTGTGGTGCCAGCCAAGAAAACAAATGCCTTCCCGCTGTCTCCTGGAAATGCTTCTACCGCTCCTGCTGAGCGAGTTCATTTCAAAGCCAGCTGACTTTTTGCCCTTTCTAATCGAGCTTAAAATGTTTCTGTTCTCCAGCCTCCCCCGTTCCGACCCTCTGGGCCCAGGGGCACTAACGCCCCAGGTTTGCGAAACGCCAGCGGAGTACACGGCAAATCAAAAGGATTAGGAGGGCGATGGGTATCGGCGGGGGCCGCTGGGCTCTTAGGAGCCTCCCCAGGGGCTGCGGTGAAACGCTGTAAATCCGCAGATCTTAAACGGTATCGCGTAGAGACAAGCACTGCGCTGCGGGTTTGAGCGCTTCGGCTGCGAGGCCGCCACCCCGCCTCTGCCGTGCGCCCTTCTGCCGCTCCTTTTGCCTTTTGCCTGTCCTCTGCGGCCGCGGAGCCGCAGCCCAGGCCCCGCGGGGCGCGGCGGGACCAGCTCCCGGCCCGGCCGCGGGGAGAGCTCCAGGCGCGGCCCCGCCGCCCCGGGCTGGCCCCGCAGCTGCCTGCCCGCCCGCCCGCCGGCCCCGCCGAGGCCGTGTGTGTGTTTAGGAGGTGCCGTTTCCCACAGCTCTGATCTAATGCAGCTGTAATTCAATCTCCGTGTGAGCGGCACTCGGCCGGCGCTCTCCCACCCGCCGGCAGGCCTCTCTCCCAGGCTGTGTGTGTGTGTATGTGTGACACATTTACACTGTCAGTCTGCCGGGCTCCCCTCACACAACCCCGCGGTATAGCTTTACCGTGTCAATCAGGCGGGCTTCGGGGGCTGTCTGCGGCCAGCGCTGCCGCCGCTCCCTCCCCTGCCCCGCAGCGCAGTCACCCTATACCTGCCACTCAGCCCCGGCCAAAGGACTTTTGTTCAACGGCATTTGTGTGCAGCCACAAAGAGTAAAGGCAGCTGAGGCAGATAAGGCTGAGAACCTGAAACAGATGTAAAAGAGATCAGATCGAGTGTTCTGTGGATCCTCAGTTCCTGCAGAGATTTATGACCCCTTTTAGCCCCATTTTAAATAGGTTAAACTGGGCTTGTTTTATAGGGATGAAATGAGATGGGTGCTCGGACAGAAATTCACCCAGAGGCATGCATCAGCCTGATGGTTTTGCTCTGTTCCTTACGGCTAAGCCAGCCCGTTTGGCCACTGCTTTGCTTGTCCTTTGAACACTTTTCTGTGATCTCATTATAGCTCACATCCTCCGAAAGATCGCCAAGCTGCCAGCTGACCTTTAGCCCCTTGAAGAGTCCTAATTTTGGGTTGGCAACTTCCAGCTCCACTTAGAGCAAGGCGAGGCGGGTGGACAATAGCGGCAGCCGAGGACGAGGAGCACGGCACAACAATAAGCTGTCCTTGGAAGTGCTGGGCTGCGATTGTCATCCCAGACACAATCATGGGAGACTCAGTTCGGATCGTTTTCTTTTGGCAGGCAGCTTTGAACTCTGCTTTTCGCTTCCTGCTTCTCCGTTAATTATAAGCTTCTGCTTCTTCCCACTGACAGATGAATCTGCCAGAGGTGAGACAAACCAAAGGTGCAAATTCTGCTCTGCTAGCGCTGCTGAGCCCTATTTGACTAGCACCAGCTTACTCCAGATTTACACCAGAGAGCCTGCACCGAGAGGAGAATATAGCTTAGTAGTTTGGCCACTGGTTTGTACCTTGCAGAAGGCCTGGCAAAGCATTGTGGCACTTGCTATGGATAACGACAAAGCTCTTCTGCTCACTTACTGCTCACAGAACTGCCCTGCTCCTCCTCCCCTTTCCACAGGCACCAACAGCACCAAGTTCTAGAATATGCCAGAGTCATTTCTTGAGGGCTAACACCAAAACTGGAGCCCTCAAGAAGACCCATTTTGCATGTCACATTCGTGGGCTGGGACACAGGATGAGCTGGGAAAGGGCAGTGCTGGCCTCTGGGCTGCATTTTGGGAGTCAGCAGCCAGATTCTCTGGGCTGAGCCTTCAGCTGGAGCTCTCCAGTTCCTGCATTATCCAGGAGCTCAGCAGCCCCCTTACAACTCCAGCACCACTACCCTTATTTAGAATCATTAAGGTTGGAAAAGATCTCAAAGATGATCAAGACCAAGGCCTGTGAAGTGACAATGATTTTTTTTAAACAAAAGCATTAGAGTTTCACTTTGTGAAGGAGGATGCTTTTTAAAAAATGCTTTTCTCATTGTGCTCCTGAAATGGAGGTGCAAAATAATCCCCATCTATTTAATTTCTGCCATACAGGGCTTCTTCTGAACTCTCCCTTCTCTCTGGTGGGGGATGGAGGCAAAAGAGAAAAAAGTCTCCCAACGGCAAAACAAAGAGTGTTCAACTTCTGGCTGTGCCTCTGCTCTCCCACGCATGCACCTGTGTCCACAAGCCTCTAACAACAGGCTCCAGAAAAGAGGAGAGAACACACAGATAAAAAATAGAAGTGTTATAAAATAGAAATGGAGGTCTCTAAATTTTCCCACTTTTGGGGTGGGTATTTTCTGCTGAACTACTGCCCAGAGCCTGACTCACCCCTCTGCAAATGACCCCAGACGCCAGTGTTCTTCCCCACATTTTGCACATACATGAAAGGGTTTAGCTTGCACCGAAGGGGCAGAAAACCAAGTGCTTGCCACAGCTGCCACTGCTGTGGGTTCATGTCCACCAGGAAACACGCAGAGCCAGTGAGAGGAAGCTCCACACGCGGGCAGCTGCTCCTGTAGAGGCAGCAAACCCAGCACAAAGCTCCACATCCAGCAACTGCTGCAGGGCCAGGGCTCAGCCCAAGTCCCAGCCTCTCCTGTCCCCATGCTGCTGGGGAGTTGAATTCCTCTGGCTTTGTGCAGACAACATCCCAAGATCAAGAGCAAGGGGAAGCAAGGAGATCTTCTTGCTTCTTCAGGGGAGGTCAGGTAGGGCTTAGCCTAATTCCCTATTCCCATCATCTCTGCTTAGGCCTGCAAATTAACACCATCACCCTAAATCCAGGAGCCGAGCAAGTTGGTTTTATTTAAAGGCAGCATAAAAAGGCTATAAAAAAGGTTAAAAGCCCCATATAATTATTTTATTTTATTTTCAGTCCCGTGGTATTAATTAAAAAAACATTACCCAGCTTGAGAATTTGATTCTTTCTGCCTGATACGGGGAAGGAAAGAAATCTCTCTTGAGAAAGGTCTCCAGAGTCCTTAATCACCATTTAGGGGCCCTGCTCTTTGAAGGGCCATAGAGGAACAAAGTGGTTTGGGGATTAGTGAATGGCTTTTATTTCTTCCCTAATGATGAGAAAAGTGCAACCAATGCCTAGGGCAGATGATAAATCGAGTCCAAAATGTTGCACGAGTGCCCTTTGCTAAGCTAGAGGATCAGTGTCAACAATGTTAAAAAAATGCCTCTGTTTGCTCATAATAAATAATGTTTGAATCATTAAATGGTAGAGACGGTATTGGCCATATTTAATCGCCTCGTACCTGCAGCCCCTTTGCAAACAACCCCTTTGAAGTGACTTCAAAGGGTCTGTGCACATAAGGAGAGGCTGCAGTATCAGTCACTTCCCTGGTTACTCACAGGACTGCTGAGCAGAACACAACAGAGCTGAGCTGCCTCTGCCCGACAAACCTCATTCAGGAATGGGAGTGAAAAGGAAGGGCCATCCAAAAGCCCCTATGATGTTTTACTCCAAGGAAGAGAAAGAAGAAAATGCAGCATGTTCCCTTTGACATTGTGCCCCAAGCTACTTTGAGCTGGGGTTTCCTTCAGCCATGGGAAAAAGAAGTCCTCAAAGTAGTAGGGAGGAAAAAACAAAACAAAACAAAACAAAAAACAAAACCCATGCTCTGTAGCATGTTTTGAAGGATCTGTGGTGAGGGCAAGGAATCCAGGACAGAGCCAATGTCCTCAGCAGTCGCTGGAGACACTCCTTGGTTTAGAGATTGCCAAGCCAGGCTCAAGTCAAAGTTTGCAGGCACCACAAGTCAGAAAGCTCTGCTGGCGAGCTGGGTACAGGCTGGGAGCAAACTTAAGAGAAGACAACCAGATCTGCCAAGCAGACTGTCATCTTCTCCCTTCATAAGGCTGAGATACAGCTCCAGTTTGACGTGCAGGCAGGAGTGAAACTACCTGCTGCTGCGGCAGCATTTGTGGAACCGCTTTTTCTTCTTCCCTTCTTTTTATAGACCATTTTCCCCATATGAGTCACAGAATTCAGGCTGTCCAGATAGGCAGAGATGGCATCAGGATTCTGCAACTCATTGTTTTGTAACTTTGAGGAATGATGGAAGTTCTTTGGGTAGATAGAGAGCTCAGATCACCTCCTCTGGAAACTAGTGAGATACAGGAGGTTAATTTTATGTCCTCATTTTACCTCTTCATTCATTAAAGAGGAAGTCTGCACAGATAAGACATTCAAAAGTGCAGTATTTGTATGTCTGGGCTTATACATTTCAATTCTTATGACCGTTTTTAAATGGTTTTGAGGTTCAAAAGCACTTTCCGAGGAAAGACACAATATAAATACGTGCCACAGGATTTTATTCTGCAAGATACCCTTTGTGAGCAGCCCTCACCAGAGATGTGTCAGTGTTCTTCCTGTTTTAAAAATATAAAATCAGTTTCCAGTTTTGTTTCTTTGTTTAGAAGATTTCATAATGAACTTATGCAGGATGAGGAATCAGGCAAGAACCTCAGGATTTCTGTGCCAGTTAAGTGTTTTTAAATGATGAAATAAAAAGTGCCAACAGTTTATCTCTGTGGAGACAAATAAATTACCTGCTACTACAGAGAAGCAAGCTGAATAGAAATTCTATACAGAGAGAGTGATTGCCCTTTGGAATGGGCTGCCCAGGGAGGTGGTGGAGTCACCATCATTGGAGGTGTTCAGGAGACTTGATGGGGTGCTTGGTGCCATGGTTTAGTTGTTTAGGTGGGTTGGATTGGTTGATAGGTTGGACGTGATGATCTTGAAGGTCTCTTCCAACCTGGTCTATTCTATTCTATTCTATTCTATTCTATTCTATTCTATTCTATTCTATTCTATTCTATTCTATTCTATTCTATTCTATTCTATGGGAGCTCTCTGCAGAGGGACCTTGACAAGCTGGACAGATGGGCAGAGTCCAAGGGCATGAGATTTAATGCATTTAAGTGCCGGGTTCTATACATTGGCCACAACAACCCCATGCAGTGCTACAGGCTGGGGTCAGAGTGGCTGGAGAGCAGCCAGGCAGAAAGGGACCTGGGGGTGCTGGTTGATGGTAGGCTGAACATGAGCCAGCAGTGTGCTCAGGTGGCCAAGAAGGCCAATGGCATCCTGGCCTGTGTCAGGAACAGTGTGGCCAGCAGGAGCAGGGAGGTCATTCTGCCCCTGTACACTGCACTGGTTAGGACACACCTTGAGTACTGTGTCCAGTTCTGGGCCCCTCAGTTTAGGAAAGATGTTGACTTGCTGGAATGTGTCCAGAGAAGGGCAACCAAGCTGGGGAGGGGTTTGGAGCACAAGCCCTATGAGGAAAGGCTGAGGGAGCTGGGGTTGCTTAGCCTGGAGAAGAGGAGGCTCAGGGCAGACCTTATTGCTCTCTACAACTACCTGAAGGGAGGTTGTAGCCAGGTGGGGGTTGATCTCTTCTCCCAGGCACCCAGCACCAGAACAAGAGGACACAGTCTCAAGCTGCACCAGGGCAGGTTTAGACTGGATGTTAGGAGGAAGTTCTATACAGAGAGAGTGATTGGCCATTGGAATGTGCTGCCCATGGAGGTGGTGGAGTCACTGTCACTGGAGATGTTTAGGAAGAGACTGGATGGGGCACTTAGTGCCATGGTTTAGTTGATTAGATAGTGTTGGGTGATAGGTTGGACATGATGATCCTGAAGGTCTTTTCCAACCTGGTTAATTCTATTCTATTCTATTTAATATTTGTAAGGACTGAAAAAAAAACTGATAGGGCAAGTGCTCCCCAATTAGCAACTGGCAGAGAAGGAAAACACGTGAAGGAGAATAAAGACTTGCAGCACGCTGCTCAAATGTACAGAATGAATGCTGAGCTAGCATGACTGTCTTCATTCAAATCCTTACCCCGTGCAGGTGACATAAATAGATGAAGTGGGGAAATTACTAAGGAATTTGTAAGATAAGGAACTGGAGAGCCTGTGTTTGCCTCTTGCAGGAAACCAAACAAACGTGGGAGCAACCGCTTTTTGTGAAGTCTGAAATTGGAAGCAAATCCTTTGACTAAGGCAAGGAAACGCAGAGATTAGGGAAAAGCTGTGGTCACAAAATGTGAGGATGGATTCTACACAGACCTCCAAAGATGCTGAGGACATATATCGAGGAGTTGGTTTTTGCACATGCCAAGACCAGCCTTATGTCTGTGGAAAGCAAAAGTGAAAACATGTTATCAGTGGTTCAAAAAAGGCTGCTAGAAAAATACAAAAATGGGTTAAAAAAAGGCTTCAGACAAACTGCTGTGGCTGGAGGGAGCAGGGGGAGGAAGTGAGAAGCAAAGCTTCATGGTGAGCAGCAGTGCCACAGTTTATGAAGCCCTTAGGTCATGGGAGGGCAAGGAATAGATTGGATTCCCAGGGACTAAAGCCACTGTGGTTTCCTCACAGGCCAAAAAAAGGGAATACTGTCCTTAATCAGGAGCAAACTGGAGGATGTCTGGTCTCAGACATAAGATGGATGGGGGTGTAGCCAGAGACAGCTTTGGCTTTGGAGCCAGCCTTAGGAATAGGGATCCTTCTGCAAGGTAAGAGTTAACGCTGGAAGTATGTTTGTGATCCTGGAAACTGCAAACACACTGTGAATAGGCAGAAAAGCTAAACACACCAAGAGAGAGAGAGGAGCCATAAAGAAAGTGAAATCAATTGTAGTAAAATGGAGCCAGGGATGAGGGCAATAGGTTCAGTGTTGCTAAGTAAACATGCAGGAGATTAGGATGAGCAATAAGCAGAAGGCCTTCCAACTACAAACAAGCTGGGAAAATAGGGCTCTGGGAAAGCTGTGCAAATAAGCAGAAGTGACTTTAAAAGATGTTTAGAGGAGGAAAAATAAATCATGAAAAGAATCCTTCCCAAAGTGCTTTGCAGCAGCACCAATGTGGCATCAGGCTGCAGGCCCCACCCCCACACTCCCCTCTGCTAGCACTGTCCAACCAGCAAGGCCAGACACTAGTGTCCCTTTAGGGCAGGCTGAGGTTTAGATCTCATTTCATAGTATCATAGTATCAATCAGGGTTGGAAGGGACCACAAGGATCAACCCCCCTGCCATGGGTAGGGACACGCCACACTAGATCAGGCTGGACAGAGCCTCATCCAGCCTGGTCTTAAACACCTCCAGGGACGGGGCCTCAACCACCTCCCTAGACAAGCCATTCCAGGGCTTCACCACTCTCATGGGGAAGAACTCTTCCTCATGTCCAGCCTGAATCTCCCCACTTCCAGCTTCATTCTATTCCCCCAAGTCCTATCACTACCTGATATCCTGAGAAGTCCCTCCCCAGCCCTCTTGTAGGCCCCCTTCAGATACTGGAAGGCCACAATGAGGTCACCTCGGAGCCTTCTCTTCTCCAGACTGAACAGCCCCAACTCTTTCAGTCTGTCCTCATAGGAGAGGTGCTCCAGCCCTCTGATCATCCTCGTGGCCCTTTCAGCAGGTGACAGGGGTTGGGTGAGCTCTTAAGGAATAAGTAACAGAAACATTTGGCTAAAGAAGGACAGCACCGGACAGAGAATCCTGCTGGGCAGTCTGGTTTTGGTTTCATCTGAATGAATGGCAAAGAGTGGAACACACAAAAAAATACCTAAGCCAAACTTACATTTTTTTCATATCCTGAGATATTTTTCATACTGAGTGGATGAACAGGTTAACAGACAACAAGCCAGGATACGAAGCTTTAGTCTGTCAGCTGCCAGTGTTCCACAGAAACAACTTTTCACCCCTCCCAGTCATGATATTTTATGTATTTACGTAAGAAAACATGAAGTAGAAAATCCTCATAATTTTAATCTTCTTATAGCCTGAATTTCTGCAGAGGGGTGGGGATAAAAAAAAAAGATGCTTTTTCATTATTTTCTTTTAGGAGAAAATCAGATACCACATGGTATAAAGCCCTGAATTGAGAGCGATAACAAGTCCCCTTTCCCAAAGAGCTCACAATGTGGAGAGGGGGAAAAAAAAGGGTTTTGTGTGTAGAGGGGATAAATGGTCTTTTCATATCCAGAATTGCTTTATTTTTGCATGAGTCACAGCGAGCTTGAGTAAGTCCTTTAAAATGCCTCACATTTTAGCTCTGAGCGTGGAAAGCTTCTGTCAGAAGTCACGTCGCTTAAAGTCACCCGAAGGCTCTGTATTAGCTAGGGACACTCAGAGCCACTTCCAGCACCACAGACCCTATCTGCTGTGACCACACAGCCATCACCACCGTGGCAGCTTCAACGTGCATGTGTAAGCCTGCTTGGATCACGACAAGGTGATACGGCTTTCAGATGTCAGCAGGGACACATGAGCCCATCCATGACAGAGGAGAATAACTGGTGCTAGCAACCAGTTCAGGGGCATCTGAGTAGCTTTTTTCCTTTGTGTTTTTGTCTAGAAAACATCCCTAGGGATGGTGAGGGTGGCTCCTGCCGGGGAAGTCTTTTGTGCCAGCATTTAAACAGGATCTGTTCAGGATGCTCATACTTAGCTCATACCGTTCCACATTTTGAGAGCCTTTTTCAGTCCTTTTACCTAAGCCTGAAAGCTTTCAATTGTTTCCTCAGTGGTGAAAGATTGGAATCGGCTCAGGTCTCTGGGTGGAGATATCCTCTGGGCCACAGCATTGTTGCCCTGTCCCTCCGCGAGTGGCCGTGATTGCTAGGACACCCAGCAGGCCTCCTCAGGAACAGGCATGGCCAAGTCCAGCCGGAGGAGTTTGGGGGCACAAAAGAAAAGAGAAGGGATGGGAAGCCTTGCGGCCCTCCCAGCTGACTTACCACCAGCCGAAAGTGCTTCCTTATCCATCTCCCTGGGAGAGGCAGGGGAAACATGTGGGATTAGCCTCCAGGAGCACGGATATCTGCCACAGCTCTCGCTACAGGGTTTCTGGATCACTTCTTGTGTTTCCCTTTTATTTCTAGGAGCCAATGATTCTCAAGCTCCCCCACAGAAAACCTCTTGTGATTGGCTTTCCTTCTGCAGATGGAGTTGCTCTGGATTATTCTGGGGAGATGGGGGAAATTTCAACCAAAAACTTTGGAGACAGCATTTTAGATGATGAAAATAATTCCTTTACCCAGTGGAAGAGCTGTGCACCTCCCTATTGCACTCTTCCAAGGCTAAATAAAAGTCATTAAAACTTCTGGCAGTTTGCTGTAAGCCAGGCCTGATGTTGAAGCAAGGCTATTCCTGAGGATTTTATTGAACTATATACAAAAATAAACGATACAGTCAGCACAATAGCCCTGCATTGCCTGTTTGATACTAAAATCATCTTTGTTCCATCTATTCACTTTTGACTATGTCTAATGAGAGCTTTCCGCCACAGAAATGATGGGGAGAGGCAGTCCTGTTGCTCAGACACCTTTCTCTCATTGCAGCCAGCAGACTGTGGCTGGGTTTGTTCCTGACATCTTGGTGCCACATCTGCCACATACTCACTTCCATTAATGAGCCTCTCTCCTACTTGGAATGTTACTTGTCACATGAGGAAGGTGAATCTATTATAAGGTGAGTCATGAAACAGTCAAGATCAAGCAGAAAAAGCCACAGAGATTCCCTTAATAAGCAATGGCCATGGGATGCAGCCAAGGGAAGACAGTCTTCAGCAATTATAATGAAAAATCATAGCCAAGACACCAGTCAGATCTGAATTTGTCTCTTTTTATCTCACTGCATTGCTTTATGGCCATGACATCACTTCATTTAACTAAGTCCACTGTCACCCTGCCATTAGGCACTTCAAGGAAATGCAGATACACTGAAGGGCTCAGTGCAGCCAAGACAGAAACTTCTGGGAGTGCAGTTTGACTCCATTCAGTCAAACCAGTTTGCTGCGAGGCCAGCATGCATGGGACACAATGAAAATGTCTTTGACCTGTGTGCTGTGAGAGGACAGGGATTAGCACCAGACTCATGGTTTAGCACCAGACTTGGTAGAGTTAGATACTGGTTGGACTCAATGATCTTCAAGGGCTTTTCCAACTGAAATGGTTCTATGATTCTATGACAGTTCCTGAGTCTATAAAGATACAGCATGGCCCAGTCCTGCTGGTATTTAATTGCTAGCACCCTTTGTAGTAGGTACCAGAGTCACCATTCCCACCTGTCAGGCTAACCCCAAAACAACCACCAGGGCTCTTCATCCCACAGACACCTCAGCAGGGAACGCTTGACCTGAGGAAGCAAACTGCAGCTCAAACTGGTGGCTCCAGTAACTATGGTCAATAAGGAGCACTGCCCAGTCTGCCTCTCTTGTTGAAGAAATTGCTCAGCCTCTAGACCTGTCAGTAGGGGCAGATTAAGTCTCTTAATTATTAATTCAGAAAACAAAAACATCTAATGCAATTTGCCAGAAATAGGAGAAGAGAAAAAGCAGCAGTGAGGCCAGGGCACCATCAGGTTTTAGGAGCAGCCCAGCAAGCCTTGTGCATCTAACAGATCCTCAACAGCACTGGTAGTTTCCAGCCTGACTCCCTCAAATGCCTTTTTCACAAAGATGCATGAAAATAATTTGTGCAAGCCGTTATCTCAGGCCACAAATGCCACCTCTTGTATCTTGGGCCCTTGTCACAGCCCTGTGAGGGACTTGTCCATTCTCAAGCTGTCCCTTTGCTTGTCTCACCATGTCACAAATGAGGCTCAGACTAGGCTGGGCTCACAGCAGCATGGCCCAGACACATTTACTTCCTCTAAGGAAATGTTTCTTCTGACTGCAGTCCATCCAGATATCTTTGTTCTTTTCCCCTATTAAAGAAAACTTTGAAACAGATCTTGATGCAGCTAGATCAGCTCTACTCTAGAAACTTAGCACTTTGAACTGTTCTCAGTTGGCACCTCTAAAAACTGCAGTCCTTGTTTTTTAATCTCAGGAATAACCCTGCTGTCAAATCAACATGCTGGGCCTTCTAAAGCAGGACTGCCACTGTGCCTTTTACTTAACCCAAATGATTAGATCCAGATTTCAAATATATCTGTCACCCTTCACAAAGCAAACAGCAGGAGATACTGCATGACCTTTCTTCCAAGAGCAATGTGTACTTCCCATCTACACCTTTTCATATCTGCCCCAGCCTGTGTGGGTCCAGCTGTTAGGGATCAAGGGAGATGGGCCAGGAGAGACCATGAAAGGCAGAGCAGGACCAAGAGGAATCCAGTTCTGGGCTCCTCAATTTAAAAAGGACATTGAGACTCTTGAATGTGTCCAGAGAAGGGCAACGAGGCTGGGGAGAGGCCTCGAGCACAAGCCCTACAAGGAGAGGCTGAGGGAGCTGGGATTGTTTAGCCTGCAGAAGAGGAGGCTCAGGGGAGACCTTATTGCTGTCTACAACTACCTGAAGGGTGGTTGTAGCCAGGAGGGGGTTGGTCTCTTCTCCCAGGCAACCAGCACCAGAACAAGAGGACACATTCTCAAGCTGCACCAGGGGAGGTTTAGGCTGGATGTGAGGAAGAAGTTTTTCACAGAAAGAGTGATTTGCCATTGGAATGGTCTGCCCATGGAGGTGGTGGAGTCACCATCCCTGGAGGTGCTCAAGAGGGGGAATGGACATGGCACTTGGTGCCATGGTTTAGTAGTCATGAGGTGTTGGGTGACAGGTTGGACTTGATGATCTTTGAGGTTTCTTCCAACTTTATTGATTCTATGATTCTATGAATCTCTTCCTTGCAGTAACATATTATTTGACACTAATACCACCTCTCTTACCTGTCTTAGCAGCAAGACCTCATTCTTCACCCTTAAGCATCCTCTTGGAATTAGGGAAGAGACTCCCATCAGGCAAAGCTGGAGCTTGCAGTAAAAAGCAGTGGGTGGACTTCAGCTCCTACTGGACTATTGTAGTAGTGATGGTGTCAGTGGCCATGGTGGTGGTTGGTCATGGTGCAGGGCTGCCTGGTCTAGGCATGGTGGGATCCCAGGTGCTCTGGTGGAAAGAGCACAGATGGCACAAATTCCAAGAAGGGTGACAAGAAGTAGTGAAGCAACCAGCAAAGCCTCTGAGAGAACTGAGCTCCCTTGTCATGCTTGAAGGGTGGTAGTGGGAGTTGTTTTGGTGTCTGTAGAGATGAAAAGAGAAGAGCAGGTAGGTGAAAGGAGGATCAGCCACGCTGAAGAGTGGGAAGGAGAAGGGTGTTCTCCCTGAGCCAGGGGACAGCTGGATCTTTCTGCTCTTTCTTCTGACTCTCTCCTTTCAGGGCCATGAAAGAAAGCTCAAAAGCATCAATCAAGCAAATCATACTGGCATAGAAAACAGAAGACTAAGCAAAAGGAGCTCAGTAACTACCATAGCTTGACATAACTTCTGAACCAGGAGAGCTGGGGCACTCCCTACAGGGCTGTGGCCTTGTTCTCAGGTGAACTGCCCTGTGCCACCATGCACTGTGTGAACTTTTGGTTGGTTGTTGCTGGGTGACTGGATGCCTTCATTATGTTTTCTTTTGTATCACACAGAAATAGAAAGTCACCAGGATAGGCACACACACAGGCACACAGGGAAAATGCTGGCTTAAATGGTTTTAAAAGCTCAGCTCCCAAGTGCACACACCCTGCTCAGCAAAGGAGATTCGGAGCCTTTTCTCTTAACACTTCTTACTTTCTGACTAAGATAATCGAATGACTCAGTCAGTGAACATGGCTGGCATTAAAGTCCTGGGGGAGGGGAAAGCAGAGGTAGCAAGCTCTAAATCCTCTGCCAAATCCCCTTTTCATAATTTATAGTCTGTCACCAGTTTATCACCAAGAACTGTCCCTCTTTTTCTCATTCTCCAGGCTCCTTTCCCAGTGGACAGTCCATGCCAGCTGTCTCGGCAGCAGGAACGTCCTTTTTTCCCAAGCCTCGACCTGTGGGAAAATCTTCATTGGCCAGTAATTGATTCCACCCTGCCAGCTCCATTACTTTAGTCTACAGTCAAACTGCCAACAAGCTGGAGACAGGCAGCCTCAGCCCTCCCCTGCTCCCACTATTGAAGTCCGCTCCTACCCAGGCCGTTAGCTACCGGGGCTCTGAGCTGATGTGTCAGCCTGCCCTGCAATTAGCACTAATCTGAAAATTGGCCTTTGCTGGCAAAGCCAAGCACCTGACAACTAATTGTTGATGTCAGATTGATGTGTATTTAATATGGAAAGGTTATTTATCAAAGGGGATTATTTTTTTTTTTTTTCCCTGTTGGTCTTGGTTTGTCTCTAGATTGCCACAGGCGCTTACGGCCCACAAACCAATAAAGATCTTATACTTCATTTAACTTAAGGAGCCTTCTAAAACACCCTTTTCAAACTCCTGGTGTAGGGCAGTGCAGTACTCATCTGTTTATATTGTTTGTAAAGAAACCACTGCTAACCAAGCAGTTATTGTTTTTAGTCTCCTTTTTTTTTTGGAATCAAAATATTGGGGGAAGAAGAAAGGTTGATAACAGAATAGCAACTGCCAGCCAGCCCTGGGATCACAAATGAATTAAGTTTTGACTCATCCCCAGAGTCCTGCCAGCCTTTCTTTACAGCAGGCTACTCCAGTCTTGCAGCATTGCCTATGCCTGCTCTGGCTGCTGGTGTCACAGAGAAAATATCACCCCTGCTGATTTTAAAACAGGTTGTGTCCCTCAGGACAACAGAGAGGGGACTTCCCTGTTAGCTTTGTGGAGGCACAAGGACTCACTCCTTCAAGTCTTGAACCTGTGATCAGACAGCAGAAGGCAAGGCTATCATGGGCACAGAAACCCTATGTGAATCACAGAATCATGGAATGTTAGGGGTTGGAAGGGACCTCCAGAGATCAAGTCCATGCCCCCTGTCAAAGCAGAATCACCTAGGGCAGGCCACACAGGAACACATCCAGGCAGGTTTTAGAAGTCTCCAGAGAAGGAGACTCCACAACCCCTCTGGGCAGCCTGTCCCAGTGCTCTCATGGTAAAGAAGTTTTTTGCTGTGTTGAGATGAAACTTCTTGTTTCCAGTTAGTACCCATTTTCCTTTGTCCTATCACTGGGCACCACTGAAAAGAGACTGGCACTTTCATGCTGACATCCACCCCTCAGGTGTTTATAGATGTTGATCAGATTCCCTCTCAGCCTTCTCTTCTCAAGACTAAACAGCCCCAGGTCTCTCAGTCTTTCTTCATAGGAGAGATGCTCAAGTCCTTTAATCATCCTTGTAGCTCTCTGTTGCACTCTTTCCAGTAGATCCCTGTCTCTCTTGAACTGGGGAGCCCAAACCTGGAATTTGGCTGACATCTATCTACGATCAAACAGGGTCTCCTGCTGACAAAGACTGCATCTAAATGTTTTCCAAGGGTGTAGAGCAATCACTAGACTGAAAACAGACTGTGCTGTGGCCATGATCTTTGGGAGCATCTGCCTGATGCTGCACAGGTTACCATCTAGCACCCTTGTAAACAGCTTAAAAAAGCAAACCCAGCAGGTAATGAAACAGAGTCAGGTTTGTTTGAATGGGACACACACATTCCAAGTGGTTCCAAAACAAACCCAGTAAGGTTTTGAAGTGCTGAGAGGAAATGAATCTATCTTACAGAGCCCAGGAAGCCAGCAAAGAGACACACATGTGTGGTGCACATCAAACTCTGGCACACAAGTTACGCTGAGGAGAAGAAAAAAAAAGCTGATGGTTTCCAGTGGAGCAAGAGGGAAAGCAATACCCAGCAGAGAGAGCCTGGATGAGAAGTGGTAAATCAGCCAGGACACAAACACAACAACTGTTTGATACAAATCATATTCTGACAGGGAAAGGAAAAGCACCAGGGTGAGCTGTGTGAAGCCATCGCTGGTATTTATTCCACAGGTGGAGGAAACCATTTTTGCTGTACAGGGAATGCATCTGCTTTTTGCAAGAAGCACTTGACAGAGTCTGTGCCCTCTAAATGCTGTGTTTGGAAGCAGCCCAGTCTGCAATTTGTATTCTTCCGCTAACTGCGCAGGAATTCCAGCGGGAAATTTCCAAACACACAGGATCTAGAGAAGGATTTTCATGCCAAAAACCCTTTCAAAGGAAGATTTCATCATTCATTAGGCACTGCCTGGATAACAACGTCTGTGCATTGCTGTCAGCAATAAAATTTCATCCTCTGCAGGGAGGTGTTTAATGAACTTGACCAATTAAAAAAATCAGAGGCGAAGGACAAGCGCAGCAGAGCTTACTCGGAGTGGTGAATGGAGCAACACGAGCAAAGTGGAGGCGCTCAGCTTAGTGGAGCTAAGTGCTGGACAGGCAGGAGCTGCTCTCAGCACCCAGCATCCAGCAGAGATGATGGCAAAGTCCTACACATCCTGCTGGTCCCCAGATGGAGGATAGACAGCTTTGGGCTCCCCAGCTCAAGAAGGACAAGGACAAAGAGTCCAGCAGGGAGCTACTAAGATGCTGAGGGGACAGGAACCTTGCAAGGAAAGGCTGAGAGAGCTGGGGCTGTTTAGCCTGGAGAAGAGGAGGCTGAGGGGGAGTCTCAAGAATGCTTAGCAGTATCTAAAGGGCAAGTGCCTGGAGGATGGAGCTAGACTTTTCTCAGTGGTCCCCAGTGACAGGACAAGGAGCAATGGACATAAACTTGAACACAGGAGGTTCCATGTAAACACAAGGAAAAAATTCTTCACTTTGAGGGTGACAGAGCCCTTGACCAGGCTGCCCAGAGATGTTTTGGAGTCTCCATCTCTGAAGGCATTCAGAACCCACCTGGATGTATTCCTGTGTGATTTACTCTAGGTGACCCTACTCTAGCAGTGGAGTTGGACTAGATGATGACCAGAAGTCCCTTCCAACCCCAGCAATCTGTGGTTCTGTGAAAACTTTCATCACTGTAGAGGTGCTGAGACTAGAAAACACCTCACTTGCTCTAAGTGGGCACAATGATCCTCTTGAGCAGAAACCCCAGACCACTGTGAGTTTAAGGTGAGCAGGGATGTCCTAGCGTGCGCTGCAGAACTGTGTGTGGGGTGATGGGCAAAGTCTTGGGTGCATCCCACACGCTTCTGCCACAGTGTGTCCTCCTGCCACATGAGCACCAAGCTTGGGCACAAAAATCCCTTCCTGGCATCCTTGTGAGTAGCACAATAAGCAAATGCTGGGTTTGAAATACACACTTAAGCCCCTCTGGGTTGGTCCTCAGCTGGGATTTAAAGATGTGTTGGAAAGTTTTGGCAGCATTGCTCTCAGCACGGACAGTGAGGTGATGTTGAACGCTACACAACTGCATCCACACTGCAGTTCTGAAATGTGTTAATTAAGATATTCTGTTGCCAGCCCTTTCCTTCTTACACAAGGCAAACCCCCCCAGGTGACAAATGTGTCTGAAGTGACACATGTGCTTTAATGCCTTCCTGAGTGTGGATCCACTTTAACACTTTTTGGAACACACATATCTCCACTAAGACAAAGCTGATGACTCCACTCTGATTCAAGCACACATTGAATGCCCTCCACTGAGCAGGTCCTAGAAGATGGAGAGAGTTCAAGAAGTCATTTCACTTACTCCCCTGCTCCGGGCAGGAGAACAACAGGGTAGTTGTTTGTCTGAGGTTTCCTTGAAGATTTCCAGTAGCAAAAGCTGCACACATTCCCTACTCCTTCAGCTTCCTCTCTGATAGAAATTACTCTGTGAAGCCTAATGCTCCCCCACTGCAATTTAAACCATCCGTTTTCCTCTGACTTCCATGGCCGTGGAGGACACTGCCATGTACCTAGCTGAAGCCCTCTGCATTTTCATTAGCCCAAACAATGTGGACTTTGCACTGTTTCCTCAGAAATGCATCCCAGGCCCCTGAGCACTGCTTTCTTCAGCATTCTTAACAGCTGACTCACCTCCTTTTTGCAATATTGAAACTAAAACTGGAACTGGTGCCCCAGTGGAGGCCACACAAGTGGGAGCAGAGTGGAAGGATGAGGCTTTAGGTCCTACCAAACTGTTCTATTATGTGTCCAGGTAGGACACCGCTCTTCCTTGACACAATCATAGAATCATAGAATCAATAAGGTTGGAAAAGACCTCAAAGATCATCAAGTCCAACCTGTCACCCAACACCTCGTGACTACTAAACCATGTCACCAAGTGCCACATCCAATCCCCTCTTGAACACCTCCAGGGATGGTGACTCCACCACCTCCCTGCGCAGCACATTCCAATGGCAAATGACTCTCTCAGTGAAGAACTTTCTCCTCACCTCGAGCCTAAACTTCCCCTGGTGCAGCTTGAGACTGTGTCCTCTTGTTCTGGTGCTGGTTGCCTGGGAGAAGAGACCACCCCGCTCCCAGCTACAAGCTCCCTTCAGGTAGTTGTAGAAAGCAATAAGGTCTCCCCTGAGCCTCCTCTTCTCCAGGCTAAACAACCCCAGCTCCCTCAGCCTCTCCTTGTAGGGCTTGTGCTCAAGGCCTCTCTCCAGCTTCGTTGCCCTTCTCTGGACACATTCAAGAGTCTCAATGTCCTTCTTAAACTGAGGGGCCCAGAACTGGACACAGTACTCAAGGTGTGGCCTAAGCAGTGCCGAGTACATGGGCACAATGACTTCCCTGCTCCTGCTGGCCACACTATTTCTATTGCAGGCCAGGATGCCATTGGCCTAAATCCCTCGACTGATGCCAGAGCAGAAGCACTTATCCTTCTGCTGAGCTCCGGACTACCAGCAAAGTCAAGAACTGAGGTGCACATGCAAAGAACAGATGCCATAGCCTGACTTCATTTCTCTCACCTTCTTTACAGAGAGGGTGACGGAGCACTGGAGCAGGCTGCCCAGAGAAGTTGTGGAATCTCCTTGTCTGGAGACTTTCAAAACCCACCTGGATGCATTCCTGTGTGGCCTACCCTAAGTGATCCTGCTTTAGCAGGGGGATTGGACCTGATGATCTCTTGAGGTCCCTTCCAACCTCTAATAAACTGTGATACTGTGAATACAAGGAAACTAAAAGGCCTGTTCCCTGCTCTCCCACCACTCAGCTGGCAAATGTGGGCACCTCTGAGGTGACCGCAGAGAGGTTTCTTTCTAATTCCTCCATGACAAGCTCCAAAAGATGGCTCTGGTGATAGACTGTCCTAGTATCAATTTTGTCTGCAATTGCATAATGTAAACATTATTTAGACAACCCATCAGCATATACTGTAGGTCATAGAATACTTTAGGTTGGAAGGGACCTTTAAAGTCATTCTTAAGGGAGCAGGATCTTCAACTAGATCAGGTTGCTCAGAGGCCTCTCCAACCTGACCTGAGGTCCCCCTGAGGAATGGGACATCTACCACCTCTCTGGGCAACCTAGGCCAGTGTCTCACCGCCCTCATTGTAAAAAAGAGCTCTTCCTTTTATCTAGTCTCAACCTACCCTCTTGGTCTAAAACCATCACCCCTTGCCCTGTCACAACAGGCCCTGCTAAAAAGTCTGTCCCCAGCTTTCTTACAGTGCCCTTTAAGCACTGAAAGGCCTCAGTTAGGTCTCCCTGGAGCCTTCTCCAGGCTGAACAACCCCAGCTCTCTCAGCCGGTCCTCACAGCAGAGGTGCTCCAGCCCTCCTATAATTTTTGTGGCTTCCTCTAACAGGTCTCTAGCAGGTCTCACCTGGAAATAACTCCTCCTGGTATGGAATACCACAGCTGCTGGTTCAGCAAGAGTTTCAGCAAAGAAAATGGGGATATTGTCATTACTAAGTTTGTTCCTACTTACAGTATTAACACCACTAGATAACACATATCCCTTTAATCTGGAACAAGAGGATGGGATGCAAAAGCTAAGATTCTATCAGCCTGTAACATGTGTGTCTTGGTTAGCTTGCATCTTGAGTTATTTCAAAAAGGAGGGGGGAAATATTGCAATTTTAGCATCAGCTAAATGAAGAAAAGATCTCAGCCTGTCCAAGCAAAACAATAACCTGCTGCAGGACTCCAGTCTGTCAGGTAATGCTCAAGGGAACATTTTAAATAAGAAAAAAAGAGTGGAAGTGGGAAAAAAATATCATTGTATTCTTATTCAGTAATGTTCCCCCACTAGCATTTACAGCTTATCTTGCCATCTAAGCATTCCTAGATAACAGACTGGGGTTTATGTTGAGTACAGGCTGTACCAAGTCACTAGAACCTCTCTATTGTTAAAGATGATGTAAAATGGGCAATCAAAGTGTAATTTCTTCCTGCCCGTCCCCCAGGCTGCTGTGTTGCATAGTTCCTTATAAAACCCAAGCTAAAGGGAGAGCAAAGTACCAACAAGTAGGAAACAGCACACTGGGTGCATAGGACATCCCACTGCTGCAGAGATGCATTTCAGATGGTCATACCACAAGGTTACCTAAGTGAAGAGAGAAAAATCACAGTCACAGAAACATTCAGGTTGGAAAAAGACCCTCAGGATCACCAGCTCCAACCCAGAACCCTGCTCTACAAGGTTCACTCCTAAACCATATCCCCAAGCACCATGTCCAAACGACCTTTAAACACATCCAGGGTTGGTGGCTCAACCACCTCCCTGGGCAGCACATTCCAAGGCCTGACCACTCTTGCTGGGAAAAGTTTTTTCCTAATGTCCAGTCTAAACCTACCCAGTCGTAGCTTGAGGCCATTCCCTCGTGTTCTATCACTAATTACCTGTGAGAAGAGACCAGCACCAGCCTCTCCACAACGTCCTTTCAGGTGGTTGTACAGAGCGATGAGGCCTCCCCTCAGCCTCCTCTTTTCCAAGCTAACCATCTCCAGCTCCTTCAGTCGCTCCTCATGAGACTTATTTTCCAGGCCCTTCCCCAGCTTTGTTGCCCTCCTTTGCACTGGCTCCAGCACCTCCACATCTCTCCTCTAGTGAGGTGCCCAAAACTGGACACAATACTCAAGGTGTGGCCTCACCAGAGTTGAGTACCAGAGGACAATCACCTCCCTGCTCCTGCTGGACACAGCATTTTTGATAGCAGCCAGGATGCCATTGGCTGCCTAGCCACCTGGGCACACTGCTGGCTCATATAAAACAAAAAAAGAAATTACCCAAACTGAACTTGCTTAAGGAGTCTGTCCTTGTAAAACCACTTGTGTTTAACAGCCTGTGTGCCTGCAGAGCTGCTGAGGACCTTTCTGTGCCTCAGCCTGTGCAACAGGGCTGACAGAAGACAGATGAAGCTGCAACAGGCTCAGGAGAAGAACACATTCCTAGCATTTCAAATGAAGCTTCTAGGTATCTATGTCACATCCTTCATTCAAAACCAAGCTGTGTCAGATCAAACCAATGACAAATCATGACATTTGATAACCTAACTCAAGAGGTTGCTTGGGTTTGGTGGGCTGGTCTTCCCCCAACCCCCCAGGGAGATGCTCATACCTATTTTAGTGACAATTTGAAGGTGCTTTCAGAGGAGGCCTGAACTGGTTCAAGGTGGCAGCTGCAATTCGCAGCTCCATGGCCAGTGCTTATGTGTGATGGGAAACAGCTCCTCTGGGCCAGAGCAATGCCACAGGCCACAACAACCCCATGCAGAGCTACAGGCTGGGGTCGGAGTGGCTGGAGAGCTGCCAAACAGAGAGGGACCTGGGGGTGCTGATCGACAGCTGCCTGAACATGAGCCAGCAGTGTGCCCAGGCAGCCAAGAGGGCCAACCACATCCTGGCCTGCATTAGGAATGGTGTGGCCAGCAGGAGCAGGGAGGTCATTGTGCCCCTGTACTCTGCTTTGGTTAGGCCACACCTTGAGTACTGTGTCCAGTTCTGGGCCCCTCAGTTTAAGAAGGACATCAAGACACTTGAACGTGTCCAGAGAAGGGCAACAAGGCTGGGGAGAGGCCTTGAGCACAAGCCCTATGAGGAGAGGCTGAGGGAGCTGGGGTTGTTTAGCCTGGAGAAGAGGAGGCTCAGGGGCAACCTCATTGCTCTCTACAACTACCTGAAAGGTGGTTGTAGCCAGGAAGGGGTTGGCCTCTTCTCCCTAGCAACCAGCATCAGAACAAGGGGACACAGTCTCAAGCTGCAACAGGGGAAGTTTAGGCTCGAGGTGAGGAGAAAGTTCTTCACCGAGAGAGTGATTCGCCATTGGAATGGGCTGCCCGGGGAGGTGGTTGAGTCGTCGTCCCTGTAGGCGTTCAAGAGGGGACTGGATGTGGCACTTGGTGCCATGGTCTAGTCGTGAGGTTTGTGGTTACAGGTTGGACTCGATGATCTTCGAGGTCTCTTCCAACCTTGGTAATACTGTGATACTGTGATACTGTGATCATGGGAATTCGGGGAGAAACTCCTCCTCCTCCATGAGGGCAAAGGAATCACCTCAGGCAGGGAAATACCTGCAGACCTCAGAGCGGCCTTGACTGAGAGAAGATTGCTCAGAAGTTGTGTTGTGTGCCAGGCCTCAGAGAGGTGAAAGGTCTAGGTAAAGAGGATGACACATTCAGTATGCTCTGACTGGATTTTTCCTTTTTTATTTTCTTTTTCTTTTTTTTAATTTATTTTATTTTTTTTCTTTTTTAATCTTTTTCTTTCTTTTCAGGAAGATGCAAAATGACTTTTCAGGCCAGTCACTCTTCCTAGGTTAAACACAGACAGGCACTGATAGATGCCTTACAGGATACAGCAGTCTTGAATCCTGTCCAGGGGAATTGGTGAGGTTAGATGAATGTCACGGACGAAGCTCAGGTTTAGCCAACTGCAGCTGGTCGATGCCAGAATGTGGCCCAGACAGCTCATCTGAGAGCAGATCCCCTGTTTAGGGTGGATGACTGAGAAGAGAACAGCTGTACTGGGTCAGACAAGTATTGCCCAGCTCCCAGCCCTTGGCAGATTTGCCTTAGCCAGCAGCAGCTTCTGTGCCTTTAGCAACCTTTGACAGTTTTTTTCCCCTCCTTTGATTTGTCTGTTCAATCTGTGCAAGCTTTCAGCCTCCCCAGCATACCACAGCAAGGAGCTAGATGTGCATCATCTGGAGGTTTTTCCTTCTCTTTGCTCTGAACTTGCCTCTTGCTGGCTTCACTGGAAGCCTTATTCCTTGCACTGGAAGAACAATCAATCCCTACCATGAAACGATGTCACACCTGCTCTCATTCATCTCTTTTTCTCAGCACTGGAAGGATGCAAACCAGTTGCATCTCACCCTTAATGCTCATACCCCTGGGAAATGAGAGGGCAGGAGAGCAGCATGCATTTGTGCAGGGTTGAAATAAGCCTTTGTTAAGTATTTGCTCAACATCCAAATGCTTTTCTCATATCAAGGGAGACAAATCAAGCCTATGTTCTAATTAAGGAAGGGATCAGATGATGTCTTCACCCCAGCAGAGATTTCCCAAAACTTTTGCCTGCATTCAGCTGTGGATTTGATTCAGCACATGGATTGACAGGGAGGGGAGATGTGGAACACAGAGCTTGTGCTATTTGTCATTTGTGCTAGAGAGTACATAAATTAAAGGGAAGAAGAAAAATAATTCCAACTTCTCAAATATCCAAGACCTGGTCAAGATTAAATACAGTTTGTATCAGCAAGAGCAGCAAACCAGCAGCACATCTCACTTTCATCTGCTATACACTGGGGCCTGACATGACAGATTTAAAGGAAATCCATTTATCATTGCACCAGGATACATGTCCTCTTCTACACAGTGTGCACACACACAGGCATAGCTGTATCATGTGCTGGCAAGTAATGGAGAAGTTCAGCAAACATACCTGAAATAGCTCACATATTCAGGGATGCCAGAGAGGCTCCTTACACCATTTCCAGAGGGTTCCCTCCCCCAGTTCTCCACATTCCCCAGCCATTCAAATGACAGTTGTTCATGTGGGCTTGCACTCTCATGCACTTATCAATTAGAAGGTGATGACTTAGAAAACTATCATTTGTCATTGCGAGCCAAAACAAGCAGCCCTGCTCTGGCAAGGAGCTTACCCAGGCCCAGGCTTGCTTCAGGGCTGTGCATACTCTTGTACCAGAACAAGAGGACACAGTCTCAGGCTGCGCCAGGGCAGGTTTAGGCTGGATGTTAGGAAGAAGTTCTATACAGAGAGAGTGGTTGCCCATCGGAATCGGCTACCCGTGGAGGTGGTGGAGTCACCTTCATTGGAGGTGTTCAGGAGGAGACTTGATGGGGTACTTGGCTGCATGGTTTAGTTGTTTAGGTGGGTTGGATTGGTTGATGGGTTGGACGCGATGATCTTGAAGGTCTCTTCCAACCTGGTGTATTGTATTGTATTGTATGGTATTGTATTGTATTGTGTTGTCCCACTGTCCATTCCTTGTGCTGCCAGCTCCTCCCTCATTCCCTGTCCCCTGAACCCACTGGTACACTCTTCCTTCTAGCCACTCTCACAGACTTTTGCAGGGCTGAAAAATCTTTCTCCTCCCTTTCCTGCCTCTGCCCCTGTTCCAACCATGTCTGCTGGCAATTCAGCCTCCCAGGCAGTCACAGTGACTGGGGATAGCTGAACAGCAGTTGAAAGTACCCAAAACAACATAACAGCTGAGTTTTGGAAGCTTAGTTCTGCTATTTCTCCCATTGCAAAAGCTCCCAAAGCTGAAAGCTAGTGTGTTCATCAAGAGTTGATGGGCCAGTGAAGAAGACTGAGGATTAAATACGCTTCACAGAAGAACCTGAAAGGTTTATGGATCAGAGAAGGTACCCGAGCAGTGTGAACAATTGATGGGATAGCCCAGTTAGGGGTGGGGAAGATAGGATGAAATGGCAAAGAAAAAGGGAGAGTGAAGCTGGGCAGTCATGAAAAAGTTTATTGGTGAAAAAATCTAGGAGACAAGGTGGGAAGTGGATGCTCCGTTGTTTACAACTGCACTGAGAGTCATGCAAGACACCACACTGTAGAGTCGAGGAGGGCCTGGAGGATGCTCCTCTCTGCAAACCAGTTGAGCCTGGCGGCCCTGATACCCTGCCACCCGACTTGTGCTGCGGAACCTCTCCACCTGCGAGCACAGTGTCCTGCCTGCCTCTGGAGCTGCCCTCACCAAACCCTCCGGTGCCAGCCAGGCCCCAAAGCAACTGCCTTCCCCTGGGGCAGGGGCTTCCCTCTGCTGCCTAGGGGACGCAGCATATGGCACTCACCGGGCTTGGCCTTGTAGTTCAATTAAATACAAAAACAAGGCAGAAAAACGCCCTTGTCCCCTGGTAGGGCAGGGCGAGGAGCCGGGAAGGTTCTCCCCGCCCCTCCGCTCCCCCGCCCCGGGAGCTGCCTAATCCCTGCGAGGGTGAGGGCCCCGCTGCTGTCAGCACGAACTAGCAATTACGATTAATGGGCTGCGGCAATCGGAGCCGGCACCGGCAGAGCCAGCGGGGCCACCATTTGCATGCCGTAAATTATTCAGGCTGTCAGCTGCGGGGATGTGACTCGGCAGTGCCGCGGTTCAACGCCGGCCACATGGCTAATCTGAGGTGTGCCACCGGCCCTGCGCCGGGGAGAGCTGGCTCCGCGCTGGGGCGGGCAGCACAGCCTTGCCCCCGGCCTCGGCTGTCCCACTACACCCACACCTAATGACATCTCCGGGGAGCAACGAGCACCGGCAAAAGCCCAGCGGCGTCTCAGGTAGCTTAAATTCCAAGCGGCTTGAGAAGATGAGGAGAGCTGGGTGGCAGCGGGCAAGCTGTGGTGGCTGAACCTGCCTTTGCCTGCAGCCTTTCACAGGAACCAAATGCATGGCCAGGCTCAGCGCTGGAGTATGTTTGTACTACGAATGTAGCAGCATATAATAAAGTCGGGGCTTGCCAGTTAAACCTGATTTTAAAACCCCAGAAAGAGCACTCCAGAAGGGCCTCCGTTCAGATGAGTGCATGGCGAGTACCTGGCATGAGCATTCACAGACAGCTCTGGGTGAACTGGGTGTGCACTGCCAACATCCAGTTCTGCCTGGCTGGTTGTGAGAGGTGTGTTTTAATGTAGCCTCCCTCATGCAGAAAACAATTATTCCAGGATAACCCTGCAGAGCAGAAAGGCTAGACTCCCCTAAGGCAGACTATTGCTTTTCAGGAGCACAGCAAGAGGAACAGCAAACATAGAATCATAGAATCATTTTGGTTGGAAAAGATGTTTAAGATAACTGAATCCAAACATCACCTAACTGCTGAGTCTGATGCTAAAACACGATCTTTAGCTCCACATCTACACGTCAACACAGGACAGAAGGGAGAAAAGTCATGGGGAAAGGCACAGGCAGTTGTTTACTCCCACATCAACGTGGTTCTGCATCCCTGGGGAGACGGGACAGTGAGGGATCTGGCACAAGCACACCACCAAACTCAGAAGGATCAAGCCATTTCTTCACTAGCACCTCAGTGTGGGCAAATGCAGCAGCAAAGTCCCATTACTTACATTCAAACCAGATACGCTTTACACAGGGACCTGGTACACAGCCCGGGAGGGACTATATTCCACGTCAGGAGTTTGAAGTGGTTCAGACTTGTCCCATGTGATTCAGTAACCCAGAAGGGCCTGTGCCCTTGCTAAGCATCATTCCCCCAGCAAACAGGCTGGGCTGCAGGACTGGCAGCTTTTGTGGGACAGCCTGGCTTTTTCAAACATGCAAATCTTTTAGTAGAAAGGGAATGTTTGATGAAGGCATTCTTCTGAGGAAAAGGAACAAAAGCACAGATCAATCCTCAGGCTTTCAGAGCTTGAAATTAAAAATGAAGAGGAAAAAAAGGGGGATGTCAAATAGTCATGCTCTCAGTAAGCACAGCAGCATAAATTGGTAGGAGAGTCATGACAATCAGTAGCGAAACCTAAGTTTAAGGGCACAAGGTCACTTTGCTAAACAAGCACCTACCTGGGAACATACAGGCAGATCAAGGTGCCTGTGTCAGCCCAATCTCTTCAGCACTGAGCTCACATCTCTTTGGAAATGTCTGGGCATATCCCCTTCAGTCTGCCTGTATTTAGGACAAGGAATTAAGAGAGTGTGATTGTCAGAAGGTCAAGCTATTTCAAATCTACAAAGACCGAAAACCCATTCAAGTTCTCAAACGTATGCACTGAATAGTTCCATGGTGACTAAAGGGCCATGTAGCAGTGTGGAAATTTAGGCAGCAGTATGGGGTTTCGCACATCAGAGCCATATTTTTCTCCTCATTGAGGCCCAAAGTACTTATGCATATATACACCAGCAGTAAAACAACAGAGTGATCCTTTATGACAGTATGACCATAATCTAACTTGACAAATGCAGTTGTCAGCAGCCCTTAAAGTAAATTTTAACTACGCCCCCTCGGCTAAATCCTGAGCCCTTTCAAATGACAAAACAAACGGCTCTCTCCCAGGAGTCGTGTTCTCTGCATTGTATTTTCTGACATGCTTTCCCACCACCAACCTTTCATCCTGCTGAACTAATTTCCATTGTAAGTGGCAGAAGGCAGGGAGAACTCCTGTTGACTTCGTGCTGGTGAAGGGTGGGTCTGCCCAGGGGAAATGAGGTAGAGCAGGCACATCCCTGGCAGGGATGGTCATCAAATCCTATGTCAAGGAGCTGGGACAGGGCAATATGTACATACAACTGTGCTTTCCTAGAAACAGCAGGTAGGCTGAGGCTAACAGCAGGGAAAAAGTCCTCCCCAGCTGCCCACCTTCAGAGTTCACTGGGTGCTACTGTGCTTTGCATCAAGGCACTCAGATGCTGCTCCTCCAGCCTGGGCCTCTCCCTGTTACCAGCCAACATGGCACCCAAAATAGAATCACAGAACTGTTTTGGTTGGAAAAGACCTCTAAGCTCATCAAGTCAAACCATTCTCTAACTCTACCAAGGCTCCTGCCAACCCATATCCTCAGCATCACATCTCTCTTCAAAGCACCTCAGGGAAGGGCACCTCCCTAGGCATCCTGCTCCAGGACTTGACAACCATTTCAATGAAGATGCTTCTTCTAATATCCAACCTAAACCTCCTCTGGTGCAACTTGAGGCCATTGCCTCTCATCCTATCATTTGTTACCAGTAAGAAGAAACCAACCCACACCTCACTCCAGCCTCCTTTCAAGGAGCTGTAAAGTGCAAGGTCTACCCTCAGCTTCCTTTTCTCATCCCTCATCTGCTCCTCACCAAACCTGTTCCCCAGGCCTTTCACCAGCTCTGTTGCTCTTCTCTGGACCAGGTCTAGCACCTCAATGTCTTTCTTGTGGTGAAGGCCCCAAAACTGAACACAGGATTCAAGGTGCGACCTTACCAGTGAAGCGCAGAGACACTGCAATTGGCCCTTTTACAGAAGGGACTTGTGCCCATGCACTTGGTAGTCCGTACCTCTCTGGGTTGCACAAGGAACCACGCTCTTGTTCTGCCCAGTTTACAATACAATACAATACAATACAATACAATACAATACCAATGTTGGAAGAGACCTTCAAGATCATCGCGTCCAACCCATCAACCAATCCAACCCACCCAACAATTAAACCATGGCACCAAGCACCCCATCAAGTCTCCTCCTGAACACCTCCAATGAAGGTGACTCCACCACCTCCCCAGGCAGCCGATTCCAATGGGCAATCACTCTCTCCATGTAGAACTTCTTCCTAACATCCAGCCTAAACCTGCCCTGGTGCAGCCTGAGACTGTGTCCTCTTGTTCTGGTGCTGGCTGCCTGGGAGAAGAGACCAACCTCTGCCTGGCTACAACCTCCCTTCATGTAGTTGTAGAGAGCAATAAGGTCACCCCTCAGTCTCCTCTTCTCCAGGCTAAGCAACCCCAGCTCCTTTCCTCATGACACTAAATCCTGTTTCAGAAGGACTTTCTGCCCTTGCAAAACCACTCAACAAATGTGGAACAAGGGCAGTTCTTTCTCCTGATGACAGGACTCCTTGCTCTGTGTGTCTGTTCTGGGCCTGACTTTGCCCTCCAGCAGAAGTGAAATGGCAGGGATGCTCCCAGTCACGTGTGGGTGTTTTCTTGCAGGGTGACTTCCCCGGCAACACTATGTGCCTACAGGGAGGGCAGATAGAGCCCAAGGTGAGCAGGAGTTTTGTTTGCTTTGCTTTCACTTTGTTCTCTGTATTTTCTGTACCCTAATGTTTTGGCTTTCACCCATAAAAATCCAACCTTTGCTTCCCTTCTAATTTGTGGGTCAGTGACGGCACTGTGTGAAGCTGTATTGACATTGGCATAACTCACAGAAAATTTAATTCCACAGCCTTGCCAGAGCCCAACCAAGGCTGTCGGGGCTGTCATGGCTTGGATGGATGAGATAGTTCAAGGAAAATCATTCTCATACATGGTGGAGGCAATTCATAAGGTGAAGCCTTCTTCTGAAAGCTTAGAGCTTCTTCAGTGTAGGATCTCAGCCTGTGTGTGGCAACAACTTCAAGGCATGATGAAGGCTTGGGGTGTTGTTCACACATATAGCTTGCTTCACCAAGACTGGGGATGAATGTGCTAAATCCTAACCCTTGGGTTGCATCCTGCCCCTAACCTGTGCCTTCTGGCCTCATCCATAGGCATTCTCTCGCACCAGTGCTCAACAGCACTCTTCTCTTGGATATGGAAAGGCAACTGCCCCCAGCTCATGCCAGATGCCGTTTGGCCCTTCCTCCTACTCCCTGTCCCCGCTCCTGTAAGCACATCTTCCAAAACCAGCAACCACAATGACCAACTAACCTTAAACCGTACAAATGGCAGGGTTAAAGTTGGTTGGAAACTCATGTGGGAGTGAGTTTCAGAGGTGGGAAGTAGCAGAGCAGCTGTGCAAGAGCAGCAGACTCAGCGGGACCCAGGTAGGATGTGTCCACGGCCTTGGTACACTACATGTATCTTAAGGTGTTTAAAAGAGGTGGAGATGTGGTGCTGAGGGCCATGGTTTAGCACCAGCCTTCTATGGCTTCTATGACTCAGGATCAGCAGTGCCTACAGACTCAAGATCCTGTGGGTAAAATGTTTACACCTGCAGGGCAGCCTCTGCTCAGTGCTGTTTTAAGAGCCTCAGCAGACAGACGGCAGCAGGTGAATTAAGCTCCGGGAGAAGATGATAAGATGCTGTAAATTACAATAGGCTCAGCTCTGCTCGTACAGTCAGATAACGAACGACGCATGGAGAACAACAGGGGCTCACATCTGTCTCCAGATGACCCTTCACAAGATGCACAACAATACAAATCAAAGAATCTCTCTGCAGTGAGAGATCTGCTGCTGCTGGGTGGGGCTTTATGCATTTTGGTTTGTTGTTTGGGGTTTTTGGACAGTAAAGATTTCCAATGTGCTGAAACCGTCTATAACAATAACTGGGAGGGGGAAAAAAGGCTCTGGGAAATTATTGGCATGAACTTTCAGGGCTCTAAATTAAGGCCAGCCTAATTTTCCAATTAGGCAGCTTGATAGGCAAGCTGACATGTGCGGGGGAGAAGGGCAGGCTCCTAAACGGCGTTTTTATGAACATTTCTCATGCCTGCAGCAGCCTTTCTCTCCCCACCAGCTGAGGAGTGCACTTTCCCATGCCGTCAGGGGTGAGGAGGTTACGACTCCAGCATTGTGCCCCTTGTTTTTCACACAAGAACCCGGCGCGCCGCAGCTCGCTTGAAAGGGTCCAGCGCCCTGGGGATGGGCGGCCGTCCCCAGCTCCCCCGGCATGTGCTGCTGGCTCCCCTGCCCGCCCAGCCCCGCGCCCACCACCTCAGCGGGCAGCTCGCTTTAACCCCGCATTGAGGCGGGCGAGCGGCGACGCTAATTGGGCCGGGAGGAACCCTTCCGCAGGGTCGTTCAGTCAGTAACTGAAACCGCAGCTCCCCCGTGATCCGCGTGTGCGGGGGCCGCAGCCGCCGTGCAAGGAGCGCGCAGGACCATCTCGAAGTGAGCTGCTCTTTCACGGCTTCAGCTGGTGGGCAGCTGCCTGCCCCCGCCGGCGCCGGCTCTCGCCGCGCCGCTGCTCACCTGGTGGAGGAAATCTCCGGCACGGGAGTGATGTGTCCCTTCCTGAGCTTGCTGAAGGCCCTGGCCCCCCAAACGCTGCTGTGAACACAAAGGTGGTCTTCCAGGAGCCAGCGAGAACCCAAACGGGCTCGTGAAATGCTCAGTCACAGAGAGTGAAGTCTGGCCCTCGGTGCAAGGGACAACAAACCCCCACACTAAGCACTTAGAATTGTACAATTGTATTGGTTGGAAAAGACCCTCAAGCTCGTGTGGTCCAACCCTTCTCCAACTCTACCAAGGCTGGTGCTAAACCATGTCCCTCAGCACCACATCTCTGCCTCTTTGCAACACTCCAGGGATGGGGATTCAACCACCTCCTTGCAGAGCCTGTTCCAGTGGTTGTGACCCCTTTCAGTGAAGAAGTTTCTTCTCATATCCAACCTAGACCTCCCCTGGTGCAACTTGAGGCCATTTCCTCTTGTCCTATCACTTGTTCCTAGGGAGAAAGAGCAAACCCTTCCCCTCTCCAGCCTCCTTTCAGGTAGTTGTAGAGAATGAGGTCTGCCCTCAGCCTCCAGTTCCCTCAGCCACTCTTCACCAGACCTATGCTCCAGACCCTTCACCTAAACTGGCCTAAACTGAGCACTTATGTGATCCTGAGTAAACCACACCAGGCCTAGTTAAATGTCCTTCTCTGAGGAAGTACTTTAACAGCTAGATCCACGCTAGCTTGCAAGAAGCCTGGGGAGCTCACACAAGGGCTTAGGCAGATGGAGAAGGAGTTAGAAGCTACTAGGAGGGGAGGACATTTAAACATAGGAGTTCATGGAGCACCACTGCTCCAAAAAACATCCCTGGAGAACAGCTCTGTCAGCTGTAAGATGCTTCTGGCAGCCACAGTGACAAAACTGCCCTTTGAGTTGTAGTGGCCGATGGACACCCTTATCATGGTGTCCAGGAACCTTGAACCTGTGGCAAGCCAGGTTTGGCTGAACCTGCTCTTGGTTTGCCTGAACTTGCTCTTGGTTTGCCAACACAGGCAGTAGGAATCAAGTAGAACGAATGATGCCTTCAGTGGAAGGGGAAGATGGTAGCAGCCACACGCAGTAGCCAGTCTCCCTTCCACTGCAGGGAAGGCCACGCAGAACAAACCAGCCAGCCTCAAGCTGATGCAGAAGGTACTAATTTCCACCTTTGACACCTCAGGAAAATCCTGATTCCCTGCAGCCCTTTAGCAATTGGATTCCCAAGTGAAAACCCAAGTGAAAACCAGGATCTTCATGTCAGGGCATATAGAAGAAGCTCTAAGCTTTCACAAACTTACCAAAAGAAGCAGTGTTTGGAGCAGCATGAGAAGTAACATGTCAACAGATCACAGAATCACAGGATGGTTGAAGTTGGAAGGGACCTCTGAGGGCCATTTTGTCCATCCCCTCTGCTCAAGGAGGGTCACCTAAAGCAGGCTGTCCAGGACCATGTCCAGATAGCTTTCAAATATCTCCAAGGATGACAACTTCACAGCCTCTCTGGGCAACCTGTGTCAGTGGTCAGTAACCCTCACAGTGAAAACATTTCCTGATGTTCAGAGGGACCCCCTCCATCTCTGTTTCAGTGTGTGCCCACTGCCTCTGGTCCTGACATTGAGCACTGCTAGGGTCCTCCTTTGGGCCCCTGAAGATAGGAGTGATATTTGCTTTCCTCCAGTCCTCAAGTGTCATTCCCAGTTATCATGACCATCATTCAACATGATGCCCATATCTGTGCAGCAGACCAGGATGTACTCTGAACTCTCTTCTCCGATACCTCCACTTGTATCATTCGGTAACTGGCACGTTAGATTGTGGCCTTCAACTTCAGTTTTTCAACTGTTGTTGTATTTGGTCAGCTCCTCATCCTGGGAAGAGAAATATTAAACCCTTGACTGTCTTCCTCATGCCACTGGACTGAGATAGGTAACACTCAGGTTCCTGTATGTCCCATGTCTTAAGCACAAACCACGTTTGAAGCTGATAAGACAGGCAAAGATTGAACTGGCCAAGCTGCTATTATGTGAAGGAAAGAAGAGTCAACAACTGCTGTCTAATGACAGAGCTGATTATTTTTATAGTTGTTTGATTTCTCATTAAAGGCAGGAGAAAAAGCCCCAACCTTCTTCACCACTTTAAATCTCAAGCTTTCTGAAAGGATTTGAGTATTTTGCCACTTTCAGCTGTTAACCCAAAGCTGCAGAGTGACTATAGTGCCCATTGAGAAAGACCAAGAAGGAAACAAGAACACTCAGGAGTATTTAACAACTCAATGATGTTAGGCTAACACAGGGATGTGGGTCTGAACCAGGGATAACATTTATTCTGGGTCACAGCCAGATGACAAGGTCTCAGCCTCATTTGGACAGTCTAGACTCTACAGATGTGAGAAGAACTTCCCCAGAATGCAAAACTGAGTAAAAACCATGTGGAGTGCATGCTTGGATCCAGCAGAGATGCTCTCTAGCCAAAACAGATGACTTGAAAAGCCTTCCCAGCATTAGGGAATAATGCTGTCAGGAAAAAAAGCCTTGAACAATGATTTGCCTGATTTATGAATGTGACATTATTGAGAAACTGAGGAGGGACTAGAACTTTTCAAGATGCCCCAAAGAAAAGTAAAATGTGAAGTGTTCTTTTCTTTAGGAAAGAGCAGTGCCAAAGCTGTGCTGCAAGATAGGCAGGCCTGATTTCCTCAGCCTTTCCCTTCTCCCCCAGCTCCTCACCTAAAGACCTGTAAGATGAAAAGGCAGACAAGTGCAAGGGGATTGACCAGGTCTCCTTATAGCACCTCAGCCATCAAAAGAACACTGAACTGTGTTCATTTTTCTTCTGACTTCACATCATGATAAAGCAGTTTTGCTTTCCAGGTATGTACAGAACCACAGAATCACAGAATGTTAGGGGTTGGAAAGGACCTCCAGAGATCATCAGGTCCAATCCCCCTGCCAAAGCAGGATGCCCTAGGGCAAGTCACACAGGAAAGCATCCAGGTGGGTTTTGGAAGTTTCCAGAGAAGGAGACTACACAACCTCTCTGGGCAGCCTGCTCCAGTGCTGCAGCACCTGTACCATATAGAAGTTTCTCCTCATATTGAGGTGAAACTTCTTGTGTCCAGTTTGTACTTGTTGCCCCTCGTCCTATCACAGGGCACCCCTGAAAACAGACAGCCCCCTTCTTCTTGGCACAAGGTGTTTAATGTTCTGTTTGTAAAACAAAACTTAGACTTTTAGGAAAACTTATTAAACCCTTCAGAACAGGATTTGAATAACACAAAAGGCAAAGTATTGTTTCAGCTAAAATCCAAACCAGCTTTGACTCAAGTTTTTTATTGAAGTTACCTTTTTCTTGTCAGCACACCTACAAAACCAGAAAACACCATTAACATTCAGGTAAAACCTCTGGGTGGAGTAAGGAATGTCTGTGGGGCAGGGTGAAGTTCACGGTTCTTCAGTTAAAGGCCTAGAAAAAGCAAGCACACACTCTCTGCTCCTGTCCAGCTTCTTACCCATCAGCACTCCCAAATCCTTTTCCACATGTCTACTTTCTATCATTCATCCCAAATCCAGTAAGTAAGCTCCACTAAGTAACTGCCTTGCAGGTCACTGAAGATGAGCTGTGAGAAGAACTTGTTCTCCAAAGGCCAGAACAGCCTAGCAGCAACCTAAAGCTGTTGAAGATTCAATCACATGGTTTGTTAGACTGGGTTGGTTTATGTGAACCTGTGGGTTTCCACATAAAACACTAAGCTGGATTTGAAACAACAACCACTACAGTCTCTCACAGCCACATCTCTGAA
The DNA here is from genome assembly GCA_033816785.1 of Picus viridis. NCBI lineage: Eukaryota > Metazoa > Chordata > Aves > Piciformes > Picidae > Picus > Picus viridis. Next base: position 23,853,189 of record CM066572.1, read on the forward strand.
GGCTAGCTAGAGGAAGGTTTGATGAAAATCCCAATTTGATACCCTACTGTGAAACAGCTCTTAGCCTGCTCCCAAAACATTCACACCTCTTTTTCCTCTCAAATCACTCATTTAAGGCTGAGGGAGCAGGCTGGGTGAGTTAAGTTCAACAGCCAGGATCTCTCTTTGATATTTTAAAGCCTTTGTGGCCTCGTTTTCCTACTCCAGCGTTACCTCTTTACCTGGAGGCTACACCCAATGAAATTCATGTTCAAACTTCCCTACTAAGGTCAGGGAGATGAATGAGTGTATTAAACAAAATAAGCTCACACTGGTTGATTTCCCCTCTCTTGCTGGATCCTTCCTGATTTCAGAAACAACCTGCAGTCTGCAAAAGATTAAAAGGATCTGCTAGAACATGCCCATTCCCTTTAGAATGGTTATGTGTTTTCCAAGTCATCCCCCTTAGTATTCTGAGCAAATAAATACCTTATATCAAAAATATTCTCCTTGACAGATCATGCATGAGACCTATTTTAGAAACTGCTCATAGCAGGTGATGTCTACTCTGTATCTCTCTTCTCCCTGTTACAAATGGCCAAAGGTAGGAAAGAAGTTTTCTTTTGTCAAGCTTTTCTGCTAGGCAGAGGAATAAGAGTCAAACCCCTCTGTCACAGAGCTGTGGTTTTAAGGAAGAAGACACTTCAGCTTTCCTTTTGCTTTTATTTCACATTTCATACAATCATAGAATTGCTCCAGTTGGAAATGACCTTAAAGATCACTGAGTCCAACCATACACCCAGCACTGCCAAGCCCACCACTAAACCATGCCACTAAACACTATATCTGCACATGCTTCAAATGCCTTCAGGGATGGCGATTCAGCCAACTCTCTGGGCATAAGCTGGCTCATGTTCATACAGCTGATGATCAACACCCCCAAGTCCTTTTCCACCAGACAGTTTCCAGCCACACTACCCCAAGCCTGAAGCACTCATGGGGTGGTTGCGATCCAAGTGCAGGACCCAGCACTTGGCCTTATTGAACCTCATGCAATGGGCCTCAGCCCAACAATCCAACTTGTCCAGATGTCTTTGCAGAGCCTTCCTGCCCTCCAGCAGATCAACATCCCTCCCAGCTTAGCGTCATCGGCAAACTGACTGAGGGCACCCTCAAGTCCCTCATCCAGATCACTGATAAAGACATTAAAGAGAACTGACCCCAATACTGAGCCACAGGGAACACTGCTAGTGATTGGCCACCAACTGGATCTAATTCCAACCACTGCAACTCATTTGGTCCAGCTGCATCCAGCCAGTTTTTTTAATCTCTTTTTACAACAGATTAAACCCAGTATCTGCAGATGTCCTGTACTTGCAACCTGGCAAGCAGGAACTACTGATGTTCTGTCTGAAACACTGTAGTGGAAGGAGGACCATGACAGCAAGCTTTGGACTTCCTCCAGGGAAGTATGATGTCTTAGATCAACATCCCCCTGGGATGGAAAGACAAACTCTGGAATACTTTCTACAAGGGTATGTAAACATACAACTCCTGTTACCTACAGAAGCTCAGTTAACCTTTCACATTGAAAGCTAAAGGCAAAGAGCTAGAAAGATCAGTGAATAAAATGGAGCAAGAATCAGGTCTGAGGTGGTTATTGTTTTTTATTGATCTCATTATTTACAGAACCAAGTGGGCAGAAGCTTTTCATTTATTCCCTGAGGAAACATCCCAGTTTTATAAATTGCTATAGAGCACTAAGTGAATTTATTTACATGAAATTTACTCCTTTTGCTTTGTTTGCTTGCTTTCCACAAGCCCTAAAAGCACTGCGTCAGCTTCCAGCAAGGTTGTGTCAGTTGTTGCACCCAAAAACCTAGAGGTGAGCTCAAGATCCAGCAGTCTCAGGCGTACTCGGGTTCCCCTCTGATATTTTCTGTGGAGAAAAGGGAGAAGGGGAAGAAGGTAAGTTCACCTTAAGCAATGGTCTGGCGTCTCCTAAGGCTGCTCTCCTGCCTGCAGCCCCAACTAGCAGCCCCTGCTGTGATGGAAGCACACCACTGTTGTAATGCACCAGCTCTGCAGCTGCTGGGACACTGTAACACCACAGAGACACTGCTGATGACAGCCCTGTCCGCTGAGGAGCAGACACCACCACATCCCACTGAGGGAATACAGGCTTTATAGAAAAGCAGTTTATTATGGAGGAAATTGTCTGTGTCTTCCATCAAAACATTTCCCTGTATCATCTGCTATCATGCACACAATTATCTGCAGGACAACATATCATTAAAGGGGAGGACAAGTCATGGTTAGATCAGTGGTACATTGCTATTATCACAAAAGCACAATGCCAGCTGACTATGGTTTGTATTCCCAGCTCTGGGCCTCGGGCAAGGAAACTTTGCTGGTCTTATCCCCTCCTCTGAAGAGTGGATATCATCTGTAAGGTTTTTATTACATATAATTAAAAAGGAACCCCACAACTACTGTAGTGAAACATTCTGCCTTTGGGGTTGGTTTGATTGTTTCATGCTCCTTTGGCTTTTCTCTTTCTTTCTTTTTCAAGTTAGAAGATGACAGTGTTCAGCATGTCTTAAAAACAGACCCTGTGTCAAGATAGCCAGGGCAAATCAGTGAGGATTGCTGAAATACCAGCACCTGGAGGCCTGCTGATCAAAGTCCAGCAACAAACCTGAGAACTACTCTCCTTTCTCAAGTTCCAGCCATACTTTTTTTTTCCCAGTCAAAGCATAAAGAGCTGAAGACGTGAAGCTCGATCACTTTGAGCAAAAGCAAGAGAGAGTTTGATACATTCTCCAGCTCCAGGCTGCAGAAAATGTAACAGGGATGTCTGGTTGCATGCATTTCCACCTTGCTTGTTTTCATCTCCAGCTTCCACCTGTGCCGTCTGACAACTGTTTGCCAGCATGGAGAAAAACTGAACTGGGTTTCAGCTTTCTTCAGCAGATCAAACCAAGACCATTTGGGAAAATCAAGCACCTTAAGGAAAGGTGCTGGACTCGCCTTTCTCTTTTAGTTTTTCCATTGTGTGTCAGTTCTCTCTCACAGTAATTTCCTGTGGCTCTGGGTTAAACCTGGGCAACCCCCCTGGCTGTGTTAAAAACTCCAAAGGAAGATCATCTGGTGCTCTGAACAGCTACAGAGAGGAACTTCAGCCAGCAAGAGTTGTGCCAGCATTCAGCCCAGTGAATCCTGTGATGCCCTGCATGAATCAACACAGTGGAAATACCACACCTTTTTCTGAAAGCCATGAAACTCAAGGCCTTCATCTGCTTCCTCTGCCCAGAATGAGAATAAGTCCTGTTGTGGCGAAGTGGACAGCACAGCTACCAAGGACAGAGAACAGCTTACGTTTGGTTGATACCTCAACAGCTGGAAAGGACCAATTCTACCCCTTACTCTGTGAAAGATTTGCAGGTGAAACTAGAAGAGTTTCACAATGATGGTTAATTACTCATGAAAGCAAATGTGCAGCATTTCACAGGAGTAAGACAAAGGTAACAGAAAACTAGAAGAGAATGTCTAAGGTCATATAAATGGAGGATACCTTCTGGGATTTGTTAGGCTGGTTTCAAAGAGATGCTCCCCAGAGAAGTCAGGATTTTCTGAGGTAAGAAGGGGAATGAAGAGGAAAGCTCCTCACTGAAGAGCCTTAAATGAAGATAACAGCTCACCAGCGATTTTAGCCACTTGGGTAGAGGGCAGAAATCTCCAGAATATTCTCTAGCATGACCCAAACCTTTACCTTACTGACAGCTGATGGCTAGATGGGCTGCCTCTGCATCCAACCCTAAAGTTATCCTGAGCCCTAATACTATTTCTGGCATAAATTACCTGACTTTTCTGCCTTTGTCAATGAGTTTGAGCAGTGGATGAGGCATGAGGAAAGACAATTTCTTTTCTTTTTAACAGAGACTAGGTACCAAGAAGACATTTATCCTTAAAACAGATAAAACTACCCTATGGTTAAAGCAGAAGCTTGAAGCAGGACCCACAAACAAAGCAGGCTTTTTATTAATCTCCAGAACAGTGTCCTAGGAGACACAGGACACCACTGTAAAAGGAAAGAAAAGATCTACTCCAATTTGCAAAAGGACTTGCTTTCTCTTTAGGTAACAATGCTGGTATTCAAGATCATCCTATCTCCTGACCATCAGCAGGAACCATTAACCTTCACCCAAGCCCCAGGCACTGTGTTTGTGGAGCAGACACGTGTTTTCCTCCTACCACTTCCTACCACCAGGTAAGAGTATTAAATTCACTTTGAAGCAGACAAAAGTGCTTCAGTTGCATTCACCAGTGAAGGTATAGGAATGTTCTACAGCACTTTAAACAATTATTTTGGAGGTAGACCCAAAGCTTTATCCACTTCTACAGAGTTTATCTGCAAGAGCTGCCAATTTTAACCCTTTGGGCACACCAGTTTTACCCAGGATTCTAACACACAGCCTCAGAGGTGCTAACCTGCCTGAGGCCAGTGTCAGTAGAGCACCCACTGCAGCACCCAACAGAAACCTTCAGCCAATGACCAGTGGGCTCCAAAAGCTTTCTCTAGTATAAATGAGTGCTTGCAGTCTTCTCTCCATCTCTCTTGAAGTGGGCAAAGCACTGAGTACAGCTTCATCCTTCCTCAAGCATCCACTTCCACAAGATGCCTTCAAGTTATGTTGGAAGCAACCCAAATAATTGCCTCAGTGTTCTTTGTAAAATTTTCATGGAAAAGAACTTGAACTAATCAAGATGAAACCCCTTTGCCTTACCTGAACTATAAGTCTGCTCAACCATACATCACTAGTCCAGTCCTGTGTGCAAGAGCACAGAGAAAGCACACAGTGCAGCCTTGCTGATGCTGCTTAGAGAAACTTTAACAACAAACAGTAAAATTAAGTTTTATGATCTTTTACTACATTAAAAGTAGGGCCTTTTATTTTTGCAGGCAGTACTGTGTCTTAACTTACACAAAGCAGGTCTGGTCTTTGCTGAACACACAGAAATAGCACAAAGGATACTTCCAAACCTGAGCAACCTGGAAGCTTCCTTCTGGGTATTTCCCTTTCGTTGCAATTTGGTCCCCCTTACCCTAATCCCCTCACTTTTGCTCTGAAGATTTACATCTGTCAAAATCTTGTGGATAAATTAAAGGAATAAACTAAGCCCACCAAAACTCCTCAGTCAAGATTTTAAACTTGTAATTTTTGAGAAGAAAGTGATTTTAATACACCTCCTTAAAATAAGAATAGAACAGGAACAGGAACAGGAACAGGAACAGGAACAGGAACAGGAACAGGAACAAGAATAGAATAGAATAGAATAGAATAGAATAGAATAGAATAGAATAGAATAGAATAGAATAGAAATAGAATAGAAATAGAATAGACCAGGTTGGAAAAGACCTTTGAGATCATCGAGTCCAACCTATCATCCAACACTATCTAATCAACTAAATCAAGGCACCAAGCACCCCATCCAGTCTCTTCCTAAACATCTCCAGTGATGGTGACTCCACCACCTCCCTGGGCATCACATTCCAATGGCCAATCACTCTTTCTGTGAAGAACTTCTTCCTAACATCCAGCCTAAACCTCCCCTGGTGCAGCCTGAGACTGTGTCCTCTTGTTCTGGTGCTGGGTGCCTGGGAGAAGAGACCAACCTCCACTGGGCTACAACCTCCCTTCAGGAAGTTGTAGAGAGCAAGAAAGGTCTCCCCTGAGCCTCCTCTTCTCCAGGCTAAGCAACCCCAGCTCCCTCAGCCTCTCCTCACAGGGCTGTGCTCCAAACCCCTCCCCAGCTTTGTTGCCCTTCTCTGGACACGTTCCAACAACTCAACATCTTTCTTAAACTGAGGGGCCCAGAACTGGACACAGGACTCAAGGTGTGGCCTAACCAGTGCTGAGTACAGGGGCAGAATGATTTCCCTGCCCCTGCTGGCCACACTCTTCCTGACACAGGCCAGGATGCCACTGGCCTTCTTGGCCGCCTGGGCAATAAACAGACCAACTAAACAAACCACTCCGGTATTTCCACATACTAAAACCAGAGAGGAAGGATATGGGATGACATACTTCAACTCTTGCTGACTTTCAAGAATGTTGAGGTGGAAATGTTCTTATTTGTTTATTTTTAATTTAGAAAGTCATCTCAGGTGACAGTGAAAGGTTTACAAAGGGAGGTAACTTGGAAAGCTGTGAACATGTCAAAACAAAGAGAGGCTGGAAGTAAAAATGGATTTTAGATCTTAATGACACCATTTGCTAGCAAGCACGTGGGACAGTAGTTTTTCAGGTGTGTAATTGCACATCTAGAGGAAGCACCCTCACTACTACACAACATTAAGAATTTTATTCAGGCTCTGAATAGAATAAAATGCACTGGGTTGGAAACCACCTTTAAAGATCATTTAGTGCACCCTTGGTGCCATGGTTTAGTTGATTAGATAGTGTTGGATGATAGGTTGGATTTGATGATCTCAAAGGTCTCAAAGGTCTTTTCCCACCTGGTTTATTCCATTCCATTCCATTCCATTCCATTCCATTCCATTCCATTCCATTCCATTCCATTCCATTCCATCCCATCCCATCCCATCCCATTCCATCCCATTCTCCCTGCAGTCAACAGGGACATCCCCACTTAGATCAGTTAAAACATTAAAGCATTTTTTTAAACTATCCAATATTTAGCCTTGCATGTGACCATGTGTACAGGTCACCCTCTGATGCCCTGCAGGGCAGAAGCTCAGCAAGAGCACAGCAGTTCCCAGCAAACCCTCATTGCCAGCACACATAAAACTCTTCTTCAGAAGAAAGAGATGAGATCAGCAGATGACTGTCAAGCTGAAGGCAGTGCAGGGCTACACAAATCTTGCTGAAGCGGCTCTTTCCACCTTGTGCATCTAGCAACATGAAGACAACAACCCTGTTTCCAGCAGCCCGATAGAACAGTCATAACACCCCCCTGCACATACACCTTAAGTGGAAGCCTGAAGGCACTGCTGGGGCAAAAAGGGCAAACCCTGATGCTGTAGGTATGAGCAAGACAGCAGAAAGTGGCAGTAGAAAGCTAGTGTGAACTCTGCACCAAGTACACCATGGGGTGGCCAGAGAGATGCTAGAGAGCATTTAGCAGCCTGCTGCTTATCTTTCTTTAAAAGTATACTAAAGAGAGGACAAAGAGCATGCATGAAACTGAAAAACCATGTAAAGATCTTGTTCTCAGGGCAACCAGGGTGATTAAGGGACTGGAACATCTGTCTGATGAAGAAGGGCTGAGAGACCTGGGGTTGTTTAGCCTAGAGAAGGAGAAGACTGAGAGGGGATCTTAATCAATGTTTACAATTACCTTAAAGGTTGATGTCAAGAACAGGACAGTCTCTTTTCACTGGCACCCTGTGACAGAATGAGAGGCAATCAATGGGTACAAATTGGAATCCAGGGAGTTCTGCCTCAACATGAGAAAAAGGTTCTTCACTGTGAGGGTGATGGAGAACTGGAACAGGCTGGCCAGAGATTGTGGAGTCTCCTTGTCTGGAAACTTTGGAAACGCATTTGGACACATTCCTGTACTGCCTGCCCTAGGTGAACCTGCTTTGGCAGGGGTTAGACTAGATGATCTCCAGAGGTCCCTTCTAAACCCTCCTATCCTGTGATTCTGTCATCTGTTGATCTGCCATCTGTAAATCTCTGATCTGCCTTTACAGAAAGAATTATTTGGGAAAATCATTTAACAGCAGGACAGTGAAGTCCAACAAATGCAAATGAGAATCACAATTTTGCCAATAATATTGATGAACCCCTAGAGAAAAAGACTCCAAGCACTGAGCCTTTTGAGGCACTGATGGCTTTAGCTGAAGAGATGTCAAAACAGATGTGTCAGTTCAGTTGAGGATAACCTGCTGAAATGTCATGCCTCGTGATACACTGAAGTGCAGAGAGGTGACCTGAAGGTCCTTTCAGCTTCAATGTTATTCATCCATTATTTGTTATCACAGCACTCAGTCATTCAAATAAAGGATGGATGCTCAAAAGTGGGTTTTCAAAGCATCTCTGTCCCCTGCAGTCGAACACTTCTCCACAAATGCTCCAAGGTTGCCGTGGATATTCTTTCAGAAAACACCACCTTACTTTGGTGACTCACCAACACATTGCCACTTCAGCTCTATTCGTTTCCTAGTCCATTTGTTTTCCTCTTTCCATGAGCTAAGCCAGCAAACATGCTCTCCTTTCTTCTGAGCACTGACCATTTGTGGCACTTGCTTAATAATCTTTTCAGAATGATTTTGCTCCTTGTGTCAAAGCCATCCTTCTACAAGGAAGAAGTCTATACTCTGCTAGATGCAAGCAGAGAACTAGATAGCTTGCTCGATAAAAGCCTCTCATATTCTTGAAAGCATCTGGCAGAATGCTGTAAGCCTGTGTGAAACCATCAGCTTAAAGAAGTCATTGTCACCTTGGGCTTTCAAACAAGAGCACAGAAGCTGAGCCCATGGCAATCATCCATAAAACCAACATGTGCTTCATGAAGTCCAAATCCAAACCCCACTTTGCTCTGACCACTGCTAAAGCAGAAACTGGAAATGAATACCAGGAAGAGCTTGGGGATATTAGCTAGCTCTTTGTGTGAAAAACACTCTTAAGCACATGGATATACCTGGCCAACTGGAGCTTACAGAGGGAAGAACACACACCAACATCACAACATGTACCAACACTTGGTGGGAAGAGAACTATCAAACTGGTATGAGCACAGAATTTGGGGGTCACCTCATCATTTGGGGACAAAATATTACCTCTGATTCTGTTTATGGAGCTGCCCAAAACATTAAGATATTGGTCAAGCCCTGGCACCTTCATTCTGTGGGACCCAAACTGACAGACTTTGTCACCCTTCCCTGCATCTCCACTGTTGACTTCTAAGGTGACTAGCAGCTGAAAGACAGATGTAGGTGAAGGGAACAAGGACACATCCGTTCCTATAGCTACAAGAAAGTAAATGCAAAGTCTGACAAGAGCTGCTTCACGATTGTCATGGAGAAGCCCTGAGCAAGGCACCACGGAGACACTGCCAAGCTCTGCTATTACAGTTACAGCAATAACCAAGGATATTTGTTTCTACAACAGCAAAACAACCACACAGCCAGAGGTGCCAAATATTTCAATCTAATTCTGTTCCACTGGGTATGGATGTTTAGCCTCTTGAGTAGAAGCTTTCAGGCATGAAAAACTTCTAACAAGTACCATGCTTACCTTCAATTCAGACAAAACCTCAAGTGCCCAATAGAGCAGACCCCCAAAAACCACGTTGACATTTTTGCTATGGTCTCTGCAAGAATCTCTTTGAATTCACCAAAACTTTGAGGGTCAGGATCATTCCCTTTTTAGAGACAGAATCCACAGAATGATCTCTATTTTAAAACATACCTCACAGCACATCAAAGATGAATGCTATAACCTTTTCTCCACGGCATGGGGAGGTAAGATTTGACAAATGAAACTTGCAGTAGGGGCCTCCTGTCATCTAAGAACTTGTATCAGATACAGTTATGTCATTACACAGTCATTTATGCCAGTTGCTTTTTCAGCCCTTAATTTAAAACATATCCTTTAATCTGAGAGGAAACAGCACTCTCAAAGAGATCTGAGGCTTTAGTCCAAATTTTGTGTATTTTTTCCCTGCTGTTTAAACTATCCAAATGAACTATTTTGATTAAAACAGTGCTTTGTAACTTACAAAATGCTAAACATTAAAGATTATATACTGAAATACATTAAAAAATAGCCAACTGTGCTACAAAACATAAAACAATCCCATAGCTCTTCAGGCTTATGGGCATCAGAAACCAGGGAAGCTGCTTAAAATGACGAAAGAAAAATGTAGCCAAGTGCAAACCCCTCCAGAAAGGCAAACAACCCCCTGAGAAGCATGCTCTAGCTCAAACCTCCATCCATCTTTCCTCAAGTGATCTCTGCTGTTGCTCCTGCTCCTTCCCCTTCCCACATGGGGTCCCTGTCTCAGTCAGATACTTTCCACACATGTAGTGCTGAACCTTCAGCCCTCCAAATTTCAAACCCTGTTCCAGTTTTCCTCTCAATACACCCAATCTCAGTCTTACTCTCTCTCTACACTTACGCTGTTTCCCTAATCATAACTTCTTCTCTGACATCTCTGTCTCCCTCAGAACTCTGGCCAGGCCTTTCCAGTTTTCTTTTCCTACCTCTGGAAAAAGTATCTGACTGGTTTTTGGCCTCTCTTACTTGCTGCCTCCTCACTGATCCCAGTCCCAGCCCATTTACCCAGCCAGCCTCATCCTCTTTTCAGTTTCTCGCTCCATCACAGTTTTTTCTCTTTCACCTGTATCCAGTTTTCTTTTTCCTGCAGGGCCTCTCAGTTCCCTCACTCAGCTTCCCTGCACCAGCCATCTCAGCAGGTCTCTTGTAAGGGATTAAAAATAGTAGGTTTTGATAATCCAGACATGGCTATTATCAAAATTGAAATCAGACTGTTTCTCCCCCTTACTGTCTGGGTAATGACAATTATCCATGGGTAATTGTCTGGGTAATTACAACTGCCTATGGGAGCAATGACAATGAATTTAAAAACCATGCCCAGCCTTGGTGCTCAATCCTAAAGCTTTGTACAGTTTGGAGGAGCTGTCACACAGGAAACACTTCAGCAAACCAAAATCATTCTCATACTGTCAAGCAGGTTTCTGCAGGCTGGCATATACAGACAGAAAAAAACAGAGCTGCTGAACAGCTGAAGCAGAAACCTGAGTTCTCAGTTGCATGTGAATCCCAAGGAGAGACTGAAAAATGCTAAAGATGAAGGAAGGATGGGCACTAATGGTTTGGGATCTCAGAGAAAGGCTGGCAGGGAGCAGTGGAGTCTTGGAAGGGATGCACATTGAGGAATACAACTTTGGAGAATACTGGGTGGGTGAGAATCAGCGGGCTTGATGAAAAGGAGGAAGAAGTCGATGGGATGCTAACACAAGATGACCTGGAGGCAGCACATGATTCCCATTTATCTACCAACTAAGGTTAAGAGGACTGCTGCTTCCCAAATGACTGCTGGAAAGTACCAGTCTCTTCCCTGAATGTCCCTAGTGCCACATCTTAGCCCAATTCTCCCTAGTAACAAATGACAGGACAAGATGAAATGGTCAAGTTGTACCAGGGAAGAAGAAACTTCTTTACTGGAAGGGTTCTTGAAACACTGGAACAGGCTCCCAGGGAGGTGCTTGAATGCTCATCCCTGGAGGTGTGTAAAAGAGATGTGGTGCTGAGGGATATGGTTTAGCACCAGCTTTGGGAAAATTAGAGAATGGTTGGGACTTGATGAGTTTAAAGGTCTTTTCCAGCCCAAACTATGCCATGACTCTACGACAAACCCCATGACCATACAAACCATGCCAACCATACCTTGTGTGACTCTTTGCCAAGGAGAGAGTGTTATTGGCCAGGCTTGGCTCTAACAATTCACAGCCCACAAAGCTACTTTAATGTACTGTCTCTACAGGGAAAAAAACACAGCCACCCAACAATACATTACGATACTTTCCCATCACTGCAGCAATTCCCACCACAGGCAACACTTTGTCTCCAACAAAGAAGCCTCACATTCTGTGCCGGCAAAAAAACCTATCCATACTGTAGGGGTGCCAAGAGGAACATCTGTGTGCTCAGAAGGACACAAAACTGGCTTTTTGTGTGTGTGTATGTGTGTGTGTGTGCCTGGGTGAAAGAGCTGGGGGCGGGGAGCTCCCAGACAATAGCCTGTGTGAGTGCCTAGTAAGGAAATGCTCTTTCATTGCCTTCCTCCTTCCTTTAGTTTTGAATCTGAACAAGGCAGTCAAACAGCCGCCCGCAGCAGTTCCCAACTACTCCTCCAAGCCCACTGAAAAGGGTTTAGTTTCTCCCACATCACTAGTTTTAGCTTAGGTTTATTTTTACCAGAAAGGCTTTCTTTGGCTGTTGAACATACACATCTACTTCTCATCTAATCACCTGAGGATTCTGGGTCTACTTGCCTCTTCAGTACAAACTGCTATGACTGCAATGTAGATGCCATTCATGAAATGCTGAACTACAGACAGTAGAATTTTGCCTCCAAGATGGATGCATTTGTGGGCTTTGATTATCAGCAAAATGAAGTTTAAAAAGGAGGAAAGAAGAAATCAGAAAACCCCCCCCCAAAAAAAAAGTACCGATACTGCTGCCTTTCTGGATGCTGGGTCAGTCACTTGGAGAGCAGTGTGACAAAGTGAACCAGGAACTTGCACCACCATGAAATCAAAGCTGTAAAGCAATGAAAACAAGCCCAGCGGAAGCAAGTGGTTGTAGAAAGACCCTCTATGGAGAGCTGCTTGCATTGCTTACCAATGACCATCTAGATTCTGGTTTTGTAAGACCTCCTTAATCGGCTATTTAAATGATCCAACAATTCTCTATTGTCGCATTGAAAAAGGACATTTTTCTTCTCCACTTCAGAAGATGCTTCCTGCTGATGGCCCAGCAACAGTTAAATATGTTCAGGTTCCTGGCTATATAAAAGAGCAGAAGAAACTTTACATTTTCTTCCCTAGAGAGATGCTTACTACCACCATATTCTCCTTTTCTTCCTGCCCATTCTCCAGCTGCTCCTTCCCAACCTGTCTGGTGCAACCCAACCACCTGACAAGAAACTACCAACGTGGATCACTTCATGCCTCGATCTTTAATGCCAGCAGTGCCTCCAAGAGCGGCAACAAGTGTCCCAGGGAATCAATTAGCAGAAACTTATCTGTTTCCTCAAATATTTGTAACTCTCTAACCAAAGGTCTGAAATTACATCCCCTTCCCTTTGGGGAGAAGGGAGTCAAATGATGCAGATCTGCAAGAGAGCTCAGCCTTTCAATCAGCCTCTCAAACGCTCACCTTGCTGGGAACAAGCTCCAGCAAAGCAGGGAGGTTTTGACATACCCAATGCACAGCAGACAAAGAACTGCTGCTCACAGCATGCAGTGTTATCTTAATATGCCTTCTCCAGAGAGGAAACTGAGTTACATGAGCTTCTACAACCTCTGTCCACAGGGAAAAGGCACAATCCAGCTCTGTCATCTGGGAGAGGTGTACATGGCATTTAACTCTGGGTTTGGAGACACTGGTCCAGCACTTCCCCTTCAGGAGGCTCAGCAGAGAGGACTGAACTCAGGCACGCAGAGTTCAGGTCTAGCAGGGATCCCTGGGTGTGGAAGCAGTCCAAGGACCTTTACTGGACAGATCTTGACTACCAAACCATGCAGATCTAAACTGCTACATTGTGGTGCCAGATCTGATGCAGCTGCAGGAGGCTTCCAGTATGAGAAGCAATGAGGGGTGTGGTGAAAGTAGCTTTTCAGAGTCAGTTAAGAACAAGGAAAATGGTTTAGCTCTTGTTTAGCCCTGACCATATCAAATCAAAATTGATTGCATATTTCTGCACTAGGCTCCAGCTTCTATGTCTTATTGACCCAGGTCTAATGCTACCTGAATAGGAAGAGTCAGCTCTAGTTGAGCACTGCACTTAAAGAATTATTTCAGCTGGAAAAGACCTTTAAGATCACCCATACTGACAGACTGTATTGGGCTGGAAAGAACCCTCAAAGGACACCTTGTCCAACCCCCTGGCAGTAAGCACGGACACCTCTTACTAGATCAGGCTGCCCAAGGCCACATTGAGCCTGATTTTGGATGTCTCCAGGGACAGGGTCTCAACCACATCTGTGGGCAAGCTGTTACAGTATTTCACCACTCTCATTGTGAAGAACTTCTATTATTTAAGCTAGTTTGTCCTTCTGATACTCAGGATGAGAAGGGTTACAACACAGCATTGCAAGAAACCAGCCCACATCTGACAGGGCTTGAGGTGAATGGGTGCCAACACCTCCTGCATGGAACCACTTGGATGGACTTGGATGACTGATGTCATTTACCTGGACTTGAGCAAAGCCTTCAACACTGTCCCGCACCACATCCTGGTCTCCAAGCTGGCGACACATGGGTTTGATGGATGGACCACTAGATAGATAAGGAACTGGCTTGATGGCCGCACTCAAAGAGTGGCTGTCAACGGGTCCATGTCCCAGTGGAGAACAGTGACAAGCGGAGTCCCTCAGGGATCAGTCCTGGGACCTTTCTTGTTCAACATCTTTGTGGGTGACATGGACAGTGGCACTGAGTGCACCCTCAGCAAGTTTGCTGATGACACCAAGCTGTGTGGTGCAGCAGACATGCTGGAGGGAAGGGATGCCATCCAGAGGGACCTGGACAGGCTGGAGAGGTGGGCACAAACCAACCTCATGAGCTTCAACAAGACCAAGTGCAGGGTCCTGCACCTGGGTCGAGGCAATCCCAGGCACAAATCCAGGCTGGGCAGGGACTGGCTGGAGAGCAGCCCTGAGGAGAGAGACTTGGGGGTGCTGGTGGACGAGAAGCTCAACAGGAGCTCTCAATGTGCACTTGCAGCCCGGAAAGCCAGTCAGATCCTGGGCTGCATCAGGAGAAGTGTGGCCAGCAGGTCAAGGGAGGTGATTCTCCCCCTCTACTCAGCTCTGGTGAGACCCCACCTGGAGTACTGCGTCCAGTTCTGGAGCCCCTGTTACAGAGGGATGTGGACATGCTGCAACGTGTCCAGAGAAGGGCCACGAGGATGATCAGAGGGCTGGAGCACCTCTCCTGTGAGGACAGACTGAAGGAGTTGGGGCTGTTCAGTCTGGAGAAAAGGAGGCTCCGAGGTGACCTCATTGTGGCCTTCCAGTATCTGAAGGGGGCCTACAGGAAGGCTGGGGAGGGACTTCTCAGGCTATCAGGTGGTGATAGGACTAGGGGGAATGGAATGAAGCTGGAGGTGGGGAGATTCAGGCTGGAAGTGAGGAAGAAGTTCTTCACCATGAGAGTGGTGAAGCCCTGGAATGGGTTATCCGGGGTGGTGATTGAGGCCCCGTCTCTGGAAGTGTTTAAGACCAGGCTGGATAAGGCTCTGTCCAGCCTGATGTAGTGTGGGGTGTCCCTGCCCATGGCAGGGGGTTGGAACTAGATGAACCTTGTGGTCCCTTCCAACCCTGACTGATACTATGATACTACTATGATACTATACTTCCTAGTGCATCCCACGATCCCTATGCTATCCTGGCAAGTGGAATAAACTGGGTATCTTCACCTCAATCACCTTGGGAAAGGGGGGAACTGCAAAGAATGAAGACCAAACTAGGAGCCATTTAGGTAAAACACAGCTAAATACTTTAACATTAGGGAATTTACCTGAGCTTAGTACTGTGTGAAAGAAAATTGTTTGACCTGTTCCAAGCATGAACAAAAAATACCAGAAAAGTTTAAAAAATGGGACAATACCTGTGCATGTACTGATGATTTTTATTCTCATTTTGCAGTTTTCAATGCAGCTAATTGATGCAAATGCTCATGAAAACAAGGTTCAGACAATTTTAGGTACTTTTCCTTTTTGCCAAATCCTCAACCCCATTTCAGAATGACAGTGCTAGGGTTGGTGTACAGAGACAGCAAATCCTGAAGTGTTTGCAAACAACTGCTTACACTCTAAGATTTCTGATTCCTGGCCCATGTCATTGACAGGAGGAAGCTTACTGATTCCTGTGGGAATAACCATGCAGCTCTGCAATGTGCCTGCACAAGTGGATCCTGAAATGGGGCTAAAAACATGAAATTCAACCAAAATAATGAAGAACAGATAGAACAAATAAAGGAGGCAACACCTGTCATTTGCTGGGCTTTTTTTCAGAGCAGTAGGTCCTCTTCATGCACTTAACACAATTCTACTCTTCATGTTTTCCTCTGAACTCCAGGCAGTTAAACTGAAACTCCCCATATAACCTCCTTCACTATCTCCCTTCCAGCATATATTTGGTTCCTTAAAATTCATCAACAGTTTCTCTAGTTGGTGTCAGAGAATACAAGCACCCAGTGAACATATTTTTTTCCTAGCTAATGCCCATATCATCTCCTAGACCTGTATTTATTACTGGAGTGTAAAAGGGAAGCTGTTAAGATGCTGTCTTATTTTCTCCCTGTTACCATTACTGTGCATTCCACACCCAAACCTTGATAATATGCAAAAAATACTCAGACCCTGTATCACAAGCTCCTTAACTCATCACTGAGTTCCTTTGTAGTGCCTCCAAGTGCTGATCTTCAAGCCCTACTGCCAAACTGTTCACTACTTAAGAAAGTAAAAGCCCACATCTCCTTTGTGTGCAGCACTTCTGCAAGGGTCTTCACTTGTTCAAATCAGAATTTATCTGCACAGTGGCTCTGAAAGGCTCTTACAGAGCAAACTTCAAGCCCCCTCCCTGTTTTTCTTTTATCTGCAAAATATCCTACTGAACATTTACATTTTTTAAAACACAGAAGAAATGTCAAGACTCCATGGATTTCAAACGTATGAAAGGCAGGATGGCTCTTCATGAGCACAGGAAACCACTCTAGAGCAAGGTGTAATCCGATGTTTGGCCTGTTCACCCTTACCTTCTGACAAGAAAGGACAAGGATTCTGTTTTAATAATGTTTTAGGCTGTTGAGATAAACTAAATACATCCTGCAAGGGAGTGACTGTAGACTTAGAGTGGTGGTACCCCTGAACAGGACAGTGGTTTGGTATATACTTGCAAAGAAGCCCAGAACATCCACCCACCACCCTTCCATACACTCCTCCAGTTCATGCATCTTCTTGGTTTTAATCTTTTTCTTTTCCCAAGCTTCCTTGAAAACCTTGACTGCTTAACTTGCCAGCCTCGGTCTCCTAGGAAGTGTGCTGTAGAGCCTCTGCATGCACTGGCTTTGCTGCTGTGAATTGCCTCAACAGAGCTTAAAGAGAGGGTTCCACTTATTTGCAGTTCTTGTATTTGTTCTGCCCTGCATGCAGCGGGGATGCTGGGCTCAGGAAGCTGGGACTGCCTCACCATACCCACCCAGCACAAGCTGGAGCTGGTGAAAGGGCAGTCCGAGCCTTCTACCTTCGCTCCCACCCTGGCCATTCCTGCTGCTGTCCCCACCACAGGGAATGGTCTCTGGCTACCAGTGTGATCAGGAACCAGATCCATTTAAACATCAGGCAGTTTTCTTCTGTATCAGCTCCCCAAACCATGTCTAAATGCAGCTGCACAAGGGACGTGGCCAGTGCAAATGGCTGAGGATAATGCCAGCATGGACCCTGCATTCTGCTCACAAAGCTATAAAAACAATTTGGGACCCCTCCATCCCTCTGTCCACTGCTACCTGCCATCAAGTTAGATGTTAGATGGAGACTAGGATAACAGCCTTTGCCATTAGACTGCAGAAGGGATTTCATCAAAGCAGATGAAACCCAGTGGGAAATTCACAATTCATAAGCCCGGAATGGGCCCCCAAAACGTTACAAACTCATCTTGCAGTAAAGGCAGTCCTTAGTTTAAAAGCCAGCTCTGCCCTACAGAGTCAGTAATACTAATAAAACAAAGAATGCTTTTGTCCAAATTAATGTTCCAATAAGCTTGGTCATTGTAAAGGGACCTGCTTATCACTTCCATCTAGCTCAGAAGCTGGAGCTTGTGGCTATAATTGTTAGCGGCAGTAAGAGAGACCTCAAGACTGCTTCCGTGCCTTTCACTTGTGTCTCTTCTTTCCACGGCTCAAGGATTTCAGCTCCTGCTATTGCTTACCCTCCGGTGGCGCAGAGCACGGCGCAATCAATCACGATAACAAAATCCCATTCTCATCTGTGAGTAAAACTAATTGTAGTACAGTATTTCTTTTCCACCACCTTAGAAGGTGCCTCGCAGCTTTCCCACAGTATCGGGTTGCCGATACAAGCACACACACAGAGCGCCTGGGTGAGGACTCATTCCAGCTTCACCTACCTTTTCAAACAAACTCCTCCACACAATGTCCTATCTGCATTTTAAATGGGGGGTGAAACTCTACCGCTCTCTGGAGAAAAAGGACAGGGAGGTTTATTGTGCTCCACAAAAGGTTTAAGGAAAGTACTGATGGTTCAAGCCATCCCTAATGCTCTCGGGGTGAAAGAACCCTTCTGAAAGTTTTCTCACGCAGGGAAAAGAAAAAACCCCGCACGGCAAGGGTTCTGCCCATTCAGGGAGCAAAGCTGCTAAAATGTAGCAATTCTATTAAAATATTTTATCGACCCTAAAAGAATCTCCTTGTGCATTTTTAAAGGTTATGCCCGCAGTAAAACACTTCTGGTGCCAATGGTGTTATACAACAACGAGTACACAAAGCCAAAGCAGACATTCAGTCACCCAGATCAAATTCAGCTCCTCTTGGATCCGGGAATAAGCTCAGGTGATGCGGGTGACAAAACACCCACAGAGCCCAGAGCACGCCTGAGCACAGGAGGCAGCTACAGGTTTACCTGGTTACAAGACTGATCTTCAATACCTGCCTGGCTGTTTCACCTGCAGGCTGTAACCTCCAAGCAGGACAAAGAGTGCAGATCCTTCCACAGAGACAATGCTCAGCACTGCTGCCACTGCTGTGCCACAACGCTATGGACCAAACCCTTACATTTAGCTCTGGTAAGGCTTGACAGTATTTCAGCACCTTGTCTGTCATACAACTGAGAACAGTTTGGATTGGAAGGAACCTTAAAGACAGCTAGTTCCAACCCCCTTGCCAGGGGACATCCTATTAGACCTGGTGTTCAAGGCCACATCCAACCTACCTTTCAGCACTTCCAGGCTTGGAGCCTCCACAACTGCTCTGGGCAACCTGTTCCAAGGCCTCAGCCACCTTCACGGGGAAGAATTTCCTCCTCATGTCTAATCTCATTCAACCTTCTTCCAGTCTGAAGCCATTATCCCTCATACTGTCACTCCCTGCCTTTGTAAAAGGTCTCTCTCCTGCTCTCCTGTATGTTCCTTTCAAAGGCTTGAAGTTTGCTTTAAGGTCTCCCCAGAGCCTTCTCTTCTCCAAGATGAACAACTCCAACTCTCCTGTAGGAGAGGTGCTCCAGCCCTCTGATGATCTTTGTGGCCTTCTGTGGACCCTCTCCAACAGTTCCATGTCCTTTTCATGCTGCGGGCTCCAGAGCTGGATGTGGGACTCCAGGTGGGGCCTCATCAGAGCAGGGGAGGGTAAGTGAATCCCTTGACCTGTCTAACCAATTCTTTAATCATGTTGGACT
This sequence comes from Picus viridis, assembly GCA_033816785.1. Lineage (NCBI taxonomy): Eukaryota > Metazoa > Chordata > Aves > Piciformes > Picidae > Picus > Picus viridis. The sequence continues at coordinate 23,872,359 of CM066572.1, forward strand.
TGCACCCTTTCAGACCCCATCTTAGCCACATCCAGCATTAAGCACACTGGTGAAGATAAGTGAACTATCAGAAGAAACTCAGAAGGAAGCACAATGAACAAGGTGAAGTTTTTCAACCCCAGTACTGATGGATGAGTGTACCTAACACATGAAGAAAATGCTCTCAAAGTCACTAATTATTCCCCACTGTAACTAAGCATTCTGAAATGGAATTGTTTAAATACCTGAATCAACTTCCTTTTTACAACAGGTGGCCATTTTGTTCAGCCTTTTCATCCATGGGCAGAACAGATTCAATCCAATTATCCCAATAATACCACACAAACAAAACAGGAACAATTAAGCGTGGAAGTATCACTTTTTTTTGCATAGAAATAATTCTAATAACACAAAAGGTCGTGTTGTTTATAAAACACAAATAAAACACAGCACATAAAATGTAATATCTAAAAAGCCAGGTTTATTTAACAGAGGTTTTTTAGCAACTTGCCACACTTAGCACCCAATAAAACAGCAAATAAATGCAACAACGATGGTTTTGCTTCATCAGCTGCAGTAAAACTTAGGGGGAAACCACAGAAATTTTATAGTTCAGCTTGCACTGCAACTGCTGTTAGCTGGGATTTGGAAACCCCTGGCAGGGGACCTAGATTTGCCTGTGCATTGGATTCTCTGCTCCAAGAGCAATTTTTGTGGCCAGGAGACACAGCAGCAGCATTTCTGAGTGGCAGCGGCAGACCAGCAGGTAGGCTCACCCCTGCTGAGCTGGGGTAATGGTGAGGCAGCAGCCACCAGAACCTCATTGCTGCGGCAGGGACAGTGAAATGGATCTGGGGAAGGCTAAGGGTTCCCCCTCACTTGGTAAACAGTTAATTCCTCACACTTGTGTCAGATTTAGCTCCAAATAATTGTATTTCAGTGGTTTTCTTCCAGTGTTAGCAGATGTAATTTAAACATTTCAGCCTTACTAAAAACAACAAGTGAATTTTGCTGGAGGGTCTGGAGAAGAGAAGCATTTACTGAGTGTTCCTGGAATGCCATCATCACAGTCTGCATGTCAAAATCATGCTCCTCCATGTGATGGAAAAACCACAGCTCACAACATATGTCACTTGGTATCGCAGTGTAAGCAACACTCTGCCTGCAACCTACATTCCATGCTCAAACCTAAACGTGTGAAGGTAACACTGGCCTAAAAATGCCCTGTAATGTTGATGTCTGGTAGAAATCTGGATAAAGTACCAAAAAAGAATGAACAAGTGAGGACTAATAAAATGAAAGAATTTACTACTCACACCCCTGGGGTCTACCCTTAGTTCATAGCTTGGATGTTGCAAGAGAAAGGATGCGCAGTGACTCTGCAGGCTGTGCAGTAAAGGGCAGGTTAGCAGTTTGATACTAAAAACATTTAAGACTTTTCAGGGTGGCACTGGTTTAATCTCAAAGATGCAATGCTGCAACACATGGGAGTGAAACTCTGCTGGAAATCAAACTGCTAGGGTGCATCACAGGAAGTGATGGACAAAACTCAACTCTTAGGGAAATCTTTAGCATTTCCAACCTTTACTGCTTGACTTTGATCATCTAAACAACTTCCACAAAGTGACTAATTGATACATTCAGTGACAACCTTCTTAAAGAGTTTCCATTTCAGGAGGAAACTGGTTTGTCCATGTGCACACACAGAAGGAGTTAAGCAGTGACAGAGTTCAATTAACTTATAATGTGTGAACAGCTTCCTACCAAATACGACCCTGACCCTGGAGGTGTATGTATTTTGCTGGGTTTCCTCTTTTTTTTAAATCATCTTCTAGAATGAACAGAAAACAACCCAGATACCAAGTTGTAAGTAGTATATTCATTCTTCAACAAAACCCACTTTTCTTCATAGCACAAATGAAAAACTAGGAAATTAGAGGCCCTGAAGTTAAGAAGGCACATCATGAGGTTACTTGTTAACGAGCACAGGCTCTCGGTGAAGCAGAAAACAGACATTTGCTCAGGTTACAGCTTAGCAAAGCCTGCTAGGAAATTGTTTCAGAAATAAGGTCATGTGATTGACCATCTCAGCTTCCTCCAACAATTATCAAGCAAATGGCAAGAAACAATAATAAACCAAAAAAAAAGTCACAAAATGAAATTGAGGTGGCAGGATTGATGCTGGGTAACTGTCGTATCAGTGTCTCAGGCGCTTCTCCATCTCACTCCTCCCTATTTAATTGTCATTTACAAAAGCTACTTTGAGATTGTATTCATGAGTACTTCCCATCCAGCTGGGTCAGTTCTAAGGCAACATAAAACCTTGGAGAGAAGACAGTGTTTTACCCACAGCACACAGAAACATTTACTTCAGGAATTTGGCAATATTTATTGGCACCTCCTGTACAGGAAAGCTGGAAGTTCTGCTGTGCTTGCCTTCAAGTGCCTCGAAAGCAAGTCATCTTTAATAACCTGCCTCTTCCTTCAGAAGTCTTGAGAAGAGAAAGCTGAGAGGGGATCTTATCAATAAATCTACAAATATCTAAGGGGTGGGTTTCAAGATGAAGGTGCCAGTCTCTTTTCCGTGGTGCCCAGGACCAGGAACAACAGGTACAAGCTATAACACAGAAGGTTCCACTTCAACATGAGGAGAAACTTCCTTACTTTGAGGGTGATGGAGCACTGTAACAGGCAGTCCAGAGAGGTTGTGGAGTCCTCTTCTCTGAAGACTTTCAAAACCCGCCTGGATGCTTTCCTGTGTGACCTGTCCGAGGTGATCCTGCTTTAGCAGGGGGGTTGGACTTGATCATCTCTGGAGGTCCCTTCCAACCCCTAACATTCTGCAAGTCCTAAATGTTTGACCAAAATCAGAAAAGCTACAAGTGGGAGGGGACTTCCAGTCTTACCTTTTCCACTAAACCCCTGAAAATTATACACCAAAACCGTTTCAAAGGGACTTCTCTGAAGAGAAGGGTTTTTCAAACAACCCCTGAGCAAGCCCTCTCAGAGTTTCACCACCCTAACAGCTGAACTTGTTTACCTGTTATCTAAGCTAATTGTCTAGACCAAGCCAACTGTGTGGTGGTTTTTTGTTCTTCCTCTAGCAAAGATGAAAAGATACAACTGAATCATTCTCTCTACTAGAAACAGGTTCTGAATACATGCACTAATTATTTTCATAATGAAATGATTAAAAAAGAAATTATGAGATGCAAGAGTTCCTTTTTAATACTTTGGTAATTCTAATGTTTATGATGTGCAGGAAAGCTAGAAGAAAGCCAAGGTGACAGAAGTGAGCTTCCAAAGCTTCTCCACCATCATCATTTCAGTTCTTTAGGTATGCACTCAAGTTTTATTCTACATCGCTCATTTTACTACAGTAGGAGGCAGATCACAGAGCAGAAAAAAAGATCCTAACTTGTCTAAATCCCAGGTTAGCCTTCAAGTTTCTCATCTTCCCCTGAGAAGATCAGCACTACCACCAGCTGTTAGTCTTAGAATAGAATAGAATTAAGCAGCTTGGAAGAGACCTTTGAAATACATTGAGTCCAACCTATCATCCAACACTATCTAATCAACTAAACCATGGCACCAAGCACCCCATCCAGTCTCTTCTTAAACACCGCCAGTGATGGTGACTCCACCACCTCCCTGGACAGTCCATTCCAATGGCAAATCACCCTTTTCTATGAAGAATTTCTTCCTAACATCTAGCCTAAACCTCTCCTGGTGCAGCTTGAGACTGTGTCCTCTTGTTCTGGTGCTGGTTGCTACTAGCAGAAATCACCTGTGCAAACTGTCTATTATCCAGCACCAATAATGATTTCTGATAACAGGACTCTGAAATGCAAATCATTCTGTTTCTGTTCTGCTGGAACTAGCTATCTTTAAGGTCCCTTCCAAACCAAACTATTCTATGATTCTGCTGTCAGTGCCCACGTCGTCTGGTCTGGGAGAAGAAACAGTAGACACTAAAGGGTATGGGAAATCATGCAGAGCTGTCTGGAGATGACCATTGCTCAGAGAAGCTCATTTGAAGATCCTCACCAGGAGCACCTATAAAATCTATGTGTCTAAACACCTACTGTCTCAATCCAGGTGGATTATCAATCATGCAGCACAAGGCACCTCCACAATGAAGGCCACCTCTTCCCAACCCTGAGGTTCTACTCAGAAGCAAGGCAGGGTAACACTGGATAAAAATCACCCACAGCCAGGGGCTTCTAGGTCAGAAACGTTTCTGCAGTGCAGAAAGTAAAATGAATAAATGGCCAACTACAGGCAAAATGATGACATAATGCAGTGCCCAGCGCTCCAAATCTGACAGAACTCAGCATGCTGAGTGCCAGGAGACAAAAACCCCAGCGGATGAGGTAAGCTGGCTTGGGCAGCACCAGCAGCAGTTTTGCCTGTGTAGTACCAACAGATGTATACATTTAACAACTGCTTGCTAATAACCAACTGCTCTGAAGAGTTGCTTTGCTACAGGAACAACCACCCCACATCAAAAGAACCTCATTTGTGTATCAAAGGAGAGACTATGCTCAATAATAACGTTTCTTTGAATTGTCCCCTAAAAATAGCACAGGATGAACTTCACTTTTGGCTTGAAGACTGCTGAAGGGAGGAGAGATTTCCATTTTAGCCAAACAAACCCCAAGCACTTTCACTCTGCGTGCTGCAAACACCACAGGAAAGAAGAGAAACCGACTGTAACTACGTGACGTGAGGAGGTGGGTGTGAAAAAGAGAAAGACTGCCTCTTACATGTACTCCAAAACCTCTCAGCAACAGCAAAGGAGCACGCCACGCTCTTCCAAAAGGTGTTTGTTTGCACTCCGAGAGCAGCTTATGGCGCACAGGCCTCGCGGTTGCACGGAGGAACACGCTCCCCTCGATGCCAAAATCCTCTCACGCTTCCCTGTTTACTCCCCAACCACCTCCTTTGTTCCACTAGCCCCATCTGGAAGCTTGCTAGAGGCTCAAGAGGTGCACAGCCTGCTTTGCTCGCTCACAACAGAACACCAAATAGTGCCTTGCTGCTCGTACTCTGCTGCTTTCCTCTTTCAAGAAACACTTTGGTGCTCTCTGCAGAGTTTTGCTACTCCATTCAACGCTGCCCACAAAGTCTGAAGTAGCTTTATGTCACTGAGCAGCACTGGCATGCCTTTATGTCACACACAGCACTTTCAGGCTTTTTGCTAATCCCCATTCTTCTTTTCTTCTAAGTTTTATGCTACTTGAGAATTTGACAGGAGGAAGATTCACGTGGACAAGGCCTTCCAAAACCAAGCTGCCACTGGCTGTCGATGAGCAGATGAAATACAGCAGAGCAGAGCTTTCATCTGCCAAAGGCTGCCCAAACTGTGGTACAAACTCTCATGCTTTTTCTTTAAATAAGGGCAGAAGTCAGAGCTCAGGGTTGGAACCCAAGTCCTTAAACCCAACAGATGTACTCTGAACAGCCAAGTGCTACAAAGAAGGATGGCCATGCCCTCCTTCCCATTTCACTTCCGTGGGTGTGAAAATCCCAAAGAAAGTGAACACTTGTGAACAGAGCCTAACACCTATTGTATAATGAAAAGAGAGTGTTACAAGGCTTGAAATGCAGTGTGAATTTAAGCAATAAAAGGTATTCTGCTTATTAAGAAAAAAAAAGTCAAGTCACACAGTGACTCTGTCACCAGTCTAAAGCCATAAAATGCAGCAAAATAAGGCAGGTAACCTCGATGTATTCAATTACTTCCATTAATTGTTTACACTTCACAGCCCTGAGCAATATAGCTTAGAGATGAAAAAGCTGGCCATACCCTCCTTGTTTTGAAGCCTCTCCACTCTTATGAGCTTGTCCTAGTCAGAACCACTCTTCCTCCAGCTGTAAGGACAGGAGAGCAGCTGCCTGACTGAGCAGTGCCAACCCCACATATTGCTACAGAAAAGCAGCTGCCTGCCTGCCCAGCTAAAAGAGCAGCGCTGGAGGCACTGGCCAGCATCTCATGCAAAGGCAGCTGCTTGGTTCATACAGCTGCAGGAAGAGTGCTAGGTATTGAAGTCAGAGGAGAAATGGAAGATGGAATGGCTCAAGCTGTGTAATCATAATTCTCAGAATTTAGAGTAGATACTTGGATCTTTAACCTCTGATCCTTAGCCAGCCGTTTGTGAACTGGGATAAATAAGGAATAAATATGGGATCAATATGAGATAAATACAGGATAAATATGCCTCCTGCTCATGACATCCTGAAAGTCTGAATTCACTTATGACTGTGAAGCACAGGAATATAGCAATTGCATAGCAATGCCAAGGAGAAACAGGGAATTCCATCTTCTTTGCAAACTCTCCAATACATGGCATAGCTGCTCGTACAGAAACACCAATATCCAACCTCCCCTGGTGCAACTTGAGGGCATTTGCTCTCCTTCTAGCACTTGTTACTAGAGAGAAAAGACCAACCCCCACCTGGCTCCAACCTCCTTTCAGGCAGCTGTAGAGAGCAAAGTGGTCTCCCCTCAGCCTCCTTTTCTCCAGGCTTGTTGAAAGGTCAACTATGGAGCTAGCAAAAATGGCCACACTCTTCAAGGTGGAAGCAGGGGAGAAGAGGGGGAAAAAAAGATCACAGAACTGGAAAACAGGTGGAGGCACCTTGGAAACACAGGGTCTATGCTGGTGTGGACTTCAGTGTATGAGGCACAAGGGAGCAAACACAGGACAAGAATGAGAAGCGAGGGGAAATCTAGGGGCAGAAAATGGGATGAGGAGCTTCGCAAAGCACAGCTTCTTCCTCTTGTGCTACCTCTTAACTTCAAGTCTCATTTCCAGAGTGAGACCAAGGGTTAAGAAGCTCTGATTCAAGCACAAAGATTCTTCCAATGCCTCTGTAGGAACCAGCATGGGGCAGGCAGGACTGGTAGGTTTACATGTAGGCAAGTACCAGCTTCAGGCCCACAGCACGCTCCACAGTGCTAACACCAGGTCTCCTTTTGTTCTCCAGATCATTCCAAACTTTATTTAGCTAAAGTTGAGATACTCCACCTTCCTGGCACTTTGGCTTAGTTGCTGAACAAATGCTTAGGGAAAGAAAAAACCAACCTGAAGCACGGTGATAGTGCCATCTCTGTTTTCAACTCGCCACGTATTTACAACTGCTGGCTTTGCAGTGGTGTAAGCAACACAGCATTGGAGAAGCAGAAGCAACATACAAAGGAAATTAAATCTACTGACCCCTCCTCAGTTTCTCCAGGCTTTTAGTCAAGTTTAAAGATCAAATATAGAAAATGGTAATCTAAGAAAATGATGCAAGTACAACTTTGTGTCCCAGTCCTGGTCGTCCATAAAACATTCTTCCTTTTACTGCAAAGTGACAAAGAGTGAAGGAGCTCTTCAGGCTGCTGCTACAGCAACCTGTGGCTGTTTGATGACCCTCTATGGAAGCTACTTTGGCTCCCCTCGTTCATCTGATGACAGGAATCTCTTCAGGTCAAGTCCAACAAGGTGATGGGTTTCTCCCCAGCACTGACAGCAGAGCAATACTTCAGAGATGGGCTATCACATCTACAGTACTGGAGATGCAACAGGAAGAACAACTGCTGTGGAGCTGAGGGATGTACAGCATAGGGAAGAATTACCAACAGAACTCTACTGCTTGCTCCTGAAGCACTGCTGGTGGCAGAATATACTGTCCTCACTACAGAACTAGAGAATACTACAGAACAGGTCTTGTGAGGAATGGTTGAGGGAACTGGGATTGTTTAGCCTGGAGAAGAGGAGGCTAAAGGGAAGCCACATTGCTCTCTACAACTCCCTAAAAGGAGGCTGCAGTGAGGCATCTCTAGTGTCAGGTGATATAAATGGTCTGAAATTGTGCCAGGGGAGGTCTAGATTGGATATTAGGGGGAAATTTCTTCACTGAACGAGTGGTCAGGCATTGGAACAGATTGCCCAGGGGGTGGTGGAGTCCCTGGAGGTGTTCAAGAAATGTGGGGACATGGCACTTTGGGACATGGTTAAATGGCCATGGTGGTGTAGGTTGCCGGTTGGACTCGATCTTAGAGGTCTTTTCCAATCGAAACAATTTTATGGTCCTATGCATTAAAGTGTCAACCTTCCTCATTTATTCTTGCAAATCTCAAATAAGCAAAATAAGAATCTAAACACTAAGGAAGAAAGAAACATTGAGTTTTCCTTCTCACTATAAAGCAGAGAAGAATTCTGCTGACACTCTCTGTGACAGCACAGTTCTGCAAACTGGCACAAGCGGAGGTAGATTCTTCACCAGCTCCAAGCTGCTAGGCAGTCTGACTGCCAGAAAACAGATGCTGGGAAGCCATAGCAGCCTTTAAGCCATTTATCAGAGTCCTTTCCAATTATGAAGTAAATCAGCACATTTCAGGCAGGAAGACTAATGCATCCTGGTTAGAACACAGGAAAAAAAGTCCCCAGCTACTTCCTGCCAAAAAAGTTTCTGTTCCTGGGTACCTTACAGCTTCCATGATCAATTTATTTTTCTTTCCATTAAATGGGATGTTAAAAACGATTTCATTAATATTTCAAAGAATCACAGAATTCAGGCAGGACACTGCCATTCCTCAGAGCTGCATTTCAATATCTGAAGGGGACCTACAGGCAAGCTGGGGAGGGACTGTTTAAAAGGGCCTGTGGTGATAGGATGAGGGGCAATGGTAGATTTAGTTTGGACATAAGGAGGAAGTTCTTTATTATGAGAGTGGCAAAATAATGGAACAGGTTGCCCAGGGATATGATTGAGGCCCCATCCCTGGAAACAATCAAGATCAGACTTGATGTGGCCCTGGGCAGCTTGATCTAGTTGAAGATGTCCCTGCTGACTGAAGGGGGAGGTTGGACGAGATGACCTTTGAGGGTCCCTTCCACCCCAATGCAATTTGTGAATCTATGTATTTCTGTACTGCAAACTCTGCTGCGACCTAAATGTTCACCAACTCACCCCGTAGGTCAACAAGCTCTCTTTAGCCCCCTCCCTAATCTCCTGGTGGGAAAACACCCTTGGACAGGAGCAACATTCTCAGGGGGCTTGGCTGAATGGAAGCAGTGGCTGCAGGTCACATCTTGTGCGCTCTACGAAATAAACCAAGCGCTGCCACATTTCGCCTCCCACGTCCCCGCTCCCACCACAAGGCACACAGCTGAACACTGCAGCAAGTGAAAAGGCTTTTACCATCGAACGTGGTTTGTTTCCTTACGAGGGAGGGGACGCCCAGACATGTCCTGCAGTTTTCAAAGCTATCTGCAAAATAATTGGGTTTTCAGGAAGTATTTCAGGGGGCGATGGAGTCACAGCTTACAGTGAGACACGGCCAGTCCCAGGGGAAAGCTGGAGAGATCCAAGGCTTTTATCTGTAACCAACTGGCCTGAGCTGGCCTGTGCTCACAGCACGCTGGCGAGGCAGCCTGGCTCTTTGCACAACAGCACTTGTGTCTTCCCAAGGCTCCTCAAGTTCCCACCAAGCTCTTACTCCACAGGAGAGAACAGCAGCTACTTGTTCACTTCAGCACACTTTTTCATTACAGGAGAAACGTGGATTTTGGGGGACATCTCACAAATCATTCCACAGAACAGAAGCACCTCTTCAGTGTGGGATCACTGCCTAGGAAAATGGGAACATTTACTTCCATGTGCCCACAGACAGACCATGCAGAACGGGGTACTACCAGATACGGCGCCAAGACTACAATTCAACCCCCCAAATTAAAGCTCCATCTGTGAACACAGCCCTGGCTTGCTGCAGACTTTAATCTCAAATGAGCAGTAATTCAATCAATAAAGACATAAAGCACCAAAACACCCAACCACAACACCACAACCAAAGTCTATCAGCCTATAGGAAAAATTGCTCAGAATATTTTGGATGCTACCCTTCACCAGCCCCCCTACAACATCGTCTCCAATTCCAACATATGTTTGTCTCTCTGCCTGAGATAATTTCTGATAGCAGGCACACTAATTAAACATTCTTTAGAAGCCATAGGGCTGAAGTCACCGCGTGGTGACTAAACACTGCAGCTGTCAGGAGAGGCAAAGTGGGTTCCCATCCTAATCCCGTGCTGACCTCGGAGCTGAGCCTGAGAACCTGTCAGAAAGGTGCTCTCACAGCACAAGACAGCAAGCAGCAGCTGGTTATGCTCAGCAGGCTGCAGCTAGTCTGGGGTATTTCCCTCCCTGCTTCCCCCCCCGCCGCTTTTTTCTTCACTGTCACTCTGGGCACATGCTGCACAGTGCTGGTGTACAAGCATCCCTGTGTCCTGGTGAGCAGCAGTTGTATGTGAGCCCAGTGCTCCCCGTGCTCAAAAGCGCTCAAGATGAAAGCAAGCATCCTCCAGCTAAACTGCAGGCAGAAAGCCTGCACCCACCTTGTGCTTGGGACAAGAAGCATGAAAGATATATCTAAAGGTATTTCCAAATCCAATTAAATGGATGTTAGTTCTTTTATGTAATTAACAAAGCTTTTTTTCCTTGAAAATAAAGAAAATTAATTCCAAAAGTTACATCAGTAAGTCAAAGAGAAAGAAAACTTCTTTGTCCATGCTAAGTAAGTCTCTAAAGCATAAATATGAGGCAGAGTATCTAACTCACCTTTAGTTTGATGTGTGATACAAGGTAGAAGGCAGAGAAGAAGCAAACCTTTGTATATGTGTTACCTGTGATGCAACAGAGATATAACATTAACTCACAGTGAAAACCAGACCCAAAAGAGACGGAAAATCTGAATAATGCCTTTGAATTAGGCATTTATTCTGTCAAGGGTCAAGGTCAGGGCTGGCCACCAAACAAGTGACAGGGCCTCTCTACGAACCCCTCATCCTTTCCCACAGGGAAGAGAAAGGGAATAAAGGAGAGAGTCAGATGGGTTGGGAAACTAAAACTACTTCAACTAAAATAGTAAGAATAAAATAAGATATGCACAAATAGATACAAAACCAATATTGAATCCAATCCCTGACCACTGGACTCGGCAGCAGATGGGAACCATACTCAGGAGCTGGACTCTGGAACTGGATTCAAGAGCACAGGGATCAGGATGGGAGGCAGAATGAACAGAGTCCTCCTCAGATACTGGCCACTGAAGAAGAGAAAACTTGGCCCTTGTGATCCCTCGGCTTTATACCACTGGAGGTGTTTAGGAAGAGACTTGATAGGGTGCTTGGTGCCATGGTTTAGTTGATTAGATGGTGTTGGATGATAGGTTGGACTCGATGATCTTGAAGGTCTTTTCCAACCTGGTTAATTCTATTCTATTCAAATATGAGGTCCATGGGATGGAATCCCTTCTTGGCCACCTGAACTGTCTGCTCCTCCCCACAGGTGCAGCCTTTTACTCTGCACCCTGAGGTGGCACACAAGACATAGCAGTGGCCTTGGTCTGCAGCCCAACCCTTGGTGCTAACTCTCCCCATCATGTTCTCACTTTTAGCAGCAGCCACTGTGTGTGCAAAGCTGCCCTGAGCTGCACGAAGTGCTGGCACTGAGCAGAGACTGAGCTGGGAAGTCACAGCACTGACCAGAAACAGTTCTGCTCTAGCTCAAACCAGGAGACATTCAAACAAACCTCAGCAATTCAGCTAGGTGTGGTCTGTCTGCAAAGGCTCAAACTACTAAACTGACTGTAGGACAGCAGCATTCTGCCCACAGATCAGTAAAGGAGGTGGTTTATCAGTGGTGACAACACTCAAAAGGCAAATGTGATGACTGTTTGTGGGAAGCTAGTTCTGAAACCAAGAGACAGGAAGGGGACACTTTTTGTTGTATGAGTTACTAGAACAGTTTAAAGCATTACTCAGCATCTCAGCATTACTCAGCACCGCCTCAGCAGTCTTGCTTCCAGTTCACTGCAAGGTGTAGACCAATGCACTGCAAGGACCTGTTCTCATCACAGGTATCCAAAATTTTCCTTTGGTACCATGAGCCCATCCTTCCACCCCAATCAAACCATCTGGCTCAATCCTTGCATCCATAAGGAAATACCAATGGAGCCTGAAGAGACTGCAATCCATCTTGTGCAAATTTGACCCCTGTGTTTCCTGCTTTTGTACCTAACTGGGAGAGCTGACACTGGTTTCAGTGGAAAAAAAAAGAAACAAAACTTGATTACAGGTGCAAAAGTCCCACCTGCACTGAGATCTTAAATAAACTTTAAAATAACAATTCATGACATCCACAACCAGATACTGACAAAGATATTGACACTGACCTCAGAAACTAATACATCCTAAACTAGGCAAGCAGAGCTCCTGCCTTTTTCTGAAGTCATTTTCAGACACTTTGCCTCCTTGCTGCTTTTCAAAGGCACCAGTGCTTAGAAAACAAAATGACTAGGCCTCCCTGAAGAGATGGGAATTGAGGTGGCACTTGAACTCCACTTTCTCCTGTGAACAGCACTCTCCTGCTAGTTTCCCAGAGGTCAGGGTAATAGGAGAGAGGTATCAGGCACTGAGACAACAGCACCATCACTCCTCCTCCAGACACCAAGCCACTCTTGAGACAACAACAGCTAGAAACCCCTTGGCAAAGCAGGTTACCAGAAGCACACCAAACCCTTCCTTTGACCAGCACACTGACTTAAAAAACTAGCACTCTATTACAAGATCTTAATCCCCAGGACTTGGAGGTATTTCAAGAAACAGGGCTTGGATATACGAAAGATCTAGCATGCAGATTTCTATTACTTAAAGGTATTTGTGAAGCTGAAGTATGGGGAGTTAGTTACTCAAATCAAAACTTGTCTTCAAGACACAGGCTCCAAAAAGAGAGCTCAAGTGAGAACCACCAGGTACAGGCTGCATTCCTGCAGCTGGGGCTCCTTCTCAGAAGCACACTTAACAAACGAGATACAAATTTGAATCTGTACAACCAAAATTCTGTACAGAACCTTCCCCCTGGGAAAAGGAAAGAGAAACAGAGAGCAGATTGCATGTGGCAGATGTTAGCCATGGCTCTCATGGCATTGCTGGAATGTGCACATGCACATGGGTGATGGGTGCAGGAGATGGGACCTAACCAGAAGAAAACTCCACTGTCCATAATCTGCAGAAGGACAGGGGCAGAACTTTGCTTTTAATCCTCCAAGTGCCACTGGGATCACTAAAACCTTCAGGACTTAGGAATTATGAGAGGCTGAGCTGGATACATTGTCTCTATACCATGAGGCTCACTGTTATGAACAGCCCAAAAAAGTACTTATTAAAAATCTGTGTGAGAAGTTTCAGGCCTGACAAAAAAAAGGGTAAGCACAGATGAGCTCTGCTAAATGAGGATTATTAGGAAAAAGTTCTTTACCTTGAGGGTGGTGAAACACTGGAACAGGTTGCCCAGGGAGATGGTAGAAGCCTCATCCTTGGAGGTTTTTAAGGCCAGGCTGGATGTGGCTCTGAGCCACCTGATACAGTGTGAGGTGTCCCTGCCCATGCCAGGGGGTTGGAACTAGATGGTCCTCGAGGTCCCTTCCAATCCTAACAATTCTATGATTCTAAATAAAACATTTTTCTTGTCATAAGTGACAAGGCTAAGGATGTAGATCATTGGTTACCTGAACTGAAAGATTCTTTTCTCAGAAATCTAAATTTTGACTGTAAAAATATTTAATTCTTTAAAAATTATGCTAGCAGTTACTTGATTTCTTCATATGAATAGTGGGGAAAGATTTTAACCTTCTGTCAGCACACATCACCTAATTCACTCAGTTACTGCTTTCTGCTGTGATCAAAGTTGGCTACAAAGCAACCTTCTGCAAAACAACTAAGAGTTGTGCTTTCAAATCAAAAAGGAGGAGTGCCAGAGTAGAAGATGCTCTGTTAGGGGAACTGATGGGTAAGATGGAATACCTGCTGCTGTCTTGCCAGCTGGTCAGGTGTCTGCCTTCAGAGAAAGGCTGTGCCTCTCTTCACATAACTATAATCATTTGCCAACATATGGATAAGTCAACAGCATTCTTAGAAGCAGCACCTCTGCAATCACATCCTTCCATCAGCTGCAGGATGCAAAAAGCCAAAAGGAACTCTTTGGGCAGAAGCCACCCATGCTGCTAGGCTGCATGTTACATGCACCAACTGTCAGTTTGCTCAGCCACAAAGTTTGAAGTACATTTAACATTGTAAAGGAAAAATAACTGACCAGGTAGGAATGTGGGGGGAGGGGGAAAGAGAGAAGGTCCAAAGCTAACCTTCTGAAACCTGATTTTTTACTCACAGTACTGATTGCCTGATTACATTTGACCCCTCTCCTCCTCAAACAACAGTGACTTCTGATTTCATATTCATGTAGAAACTGAGCAGTGTTCTTGTTCTCCATCTGCTGGCTTTGCAGCAGCCGTTGATCATCACTTCCAGAACACTCCACTGCTAATAAGGCAGCAAGGAAGAGTGAGGAACCAGACACAAAGGTTTTATCCTACACCCCTTACTATTAATATTTGATGAAGTTGTGTCTGTAATGAAATTAAAGCAGACATAATAGAACCAGAAATCATCCCAGAGCTAATCAGACAGAAAATATCAAGCTGATGACCTGGGCCTTATGACTGCAAAGAATTCACTGCTTAATCATACTCATTTCTTCTGAGCAAATTTACTTCGGGCTGGGTATCTGTTAAGGATGCCACTGATTTACTACATCATGACAACTGTGATCATCATTGATATACATCGCTGACATGACATCTCTGGTCCCACAGCTTATGCTGTGCCATATCCTGGAGTCCTCCTACTTGATCCAAGTGTTAATTTGACCTTTAAAAGAAGCCCACACATGGACCCCACAAGAGTTAGCAGCCAATCTCATACGGACAGTTTCCAAATTCCAGCACACCAGGAGTAAGTGCTTTTAAAAAGCTAATAGCAAATTAACAGTTGTAGATATATACTTGCAGCCTTGCAAGTATATGAGAGACAGACATACTCCAGCATATACACCTGTGCAGAGCAGGATGCTTTAAGGTGAAGTCCTGGCCAGGCTAAGCCTAGAACAGCAGCCAGTGGATAAACAAGGTGATTTCACTTACCCAACAACCTCTGCTACGCAGCATGGAGTCAACGGAACTACTCCAAAGAAGCTACTTCTCCAGCTTCCCCACACAATCCCATAGCACACTGCATTGCTCAAATGGCCAACAAGAATGGCCCAGGTGCCAAGAAAAAAGGTTACTTTTGAAGAATATTGGCCACGATGGCCAGCATCTCATTTATCTCCATATAAAGTTTCCACAGATCTCATTTCCCACTCACCGGATGCACCTCAAATGTGGGGTTCCTCTTTCCCTAGCCTAGAGCACTGGGTATATTGTAAGACCAGCACAACCTGGTCCAGATGGTGTACCAGAGCCACTCCAGCTCCTACAGGGAAGGGGAGGCAGTCCTTAGATGCACTCCTGCCTCCTTTTTTCAGTGGGGAAAGAAAAGAGAGAATACATAACTGGGATCAGATGGTTAGGTGCATGGCTGCCAAAGGAGTCAAAAAGGAGTCTGGGTCCTTACAAAAGTTTAACTCAATTTCCAAGGGTTTCAGAAGATCCCTTCCAAGGAGATCCTAAAAAACCCACCCCACAGAAAACATCACACTAAGCTGTCAAGGGGTAAGAAGGATAATCATTGTACTGATGAGTGGGAAAGATAGCAAATAAAATAAAGACTGAAGTGGTTAATTTTCTCAACATAGAGAAACCATAAGTCAAGCTCCCCAGGAATCTAATACTGCAATTTGCATACCAACAGTTTGCCCTCCCCCCAACTCCCATTTAGTCAGAAAGCTACAACTCTTTCTCTTAGTAAAAATGAAGCCAGTCAGGAAGAGCTGCAAAAGCACCTCACAGAGTGCTGTGAATGGGAGGTTAAGCAACAAGTGAAATTCGCTGCAAATAAAGGTGAAAGGTTGCACATTGAGGGAAAATACCCAAACTTCACATGCACACTGGACTACTTTCCATTGCTCAGGAAAAGATTGTGGGGTTACAAGAGATGATTTCAATGAAAACATCTGCTTCAGACTCCTGCAGTCAAAAAGCCAATTGAGTATTTCCTTCATGTAAGAAAAAAGAAGACTCAACTGAAAGTATTTTATGCTGCTATACGAAATAATGCCCTTTAAAAAACGGCCCCTTTAGTCATCCTCTCTTCTGTAAAACAATATAGTTAAACTTCCAAGTATTCAGAGAGTAGTGTTAAAAAGTATCTGGGACTGTTCAGCCTCAAGAAGAAAGGATTCAGCAGTGTGACCAGTACCCGCTGCTCCCTACCGCTGGTAGCCTTCAATTTTGTGTGACAAACAGGAACACACTCAAGTCATGGAAAGCACCAAGTGGGTCAAATGGTACATTGTTGTTTCTAATGCAGGGATAAGGGGCATTAAATGAGGCTGGCATGGCAAGCTGAGAAGAACTTCCTTTATCACACAGGCTGTAATACTCTACTGTAAGTTATTGCTGACGCTGAAACAGCTGACAGAAGTTCAGGGAGTGTTTTCTGGAGAAAGGGAGAACACAAGGACACTAGCTCTGGTTCAGGAAGCCTCCCGGCCACAAGCAGCTGGAAGATGAACAAAGGCACCTCTCTGTTATTGCCCTGCCCTTAAAGCTTCCCCAGGCATTGGCTACTGCTGGAGACAGGGAACTGCCAGAGGTACTGCTGTTTGCCCAAAATAGCTGGGTTTACGTTCTTCTCTCTGCCATAGAAGCCACAAGTGACCACAATGAGAGGCGCTGAGGGTAGGAAATCAGCTCCCAGGCAGGCTGGAGGGAGGTGGATGCAACAGGAGTCCTCAGCTGGGAAGCCCTTCCTTTCAAATCTGTGTTCTGCATCCATTCAAAACACCTTGAAAACCTCAATATTTTCAAATATCCCCAGATGTGAGTTAAATACTTATGATTAAAGGGAAGTGAAGGCTTTAAAAGCTACCCTTATACTTACACCAAAATAATCCAAGACTAGGAATCTCATCACTTACCTGGAAGCAAAAATTGGTCACTGAAAAGAAAAACACAGAGGCCCTGGAAACTTCCTGTTGTGCAAACATGAAAAAGGTTTTTTGAAATCATTGGTTTAAAACTACTGCTGCAAAAAAAAAAAACAAAAAACAAAACAGTCTGAATCTAAACTGAAGGGTTACAGTAAAAAAGCTGTCCTTCCTTCTCACCAGGAATGTGACCTTGCTTTAATTGGTTGTAAGTGTGGTTTTTTTTAACAGTTTAAATTTTTTATGCTTGTATAGCTCTTCTGTGTGGAGAAACAGCCTAAGAAATGACTGGAAATGGCTGAATGAACTGTTACTCCTTGCAGGTATTTATACCTATGCAACTGACTCAGCACTTTACATCATTTCATCAAACCCAGGAGATCCCACATTAAAATTGTACATTTTCTCCCCCTGAATAGCTGCAGAAAGAATTTCTTCTCCAAAGCTGACCTTTTCATATTGAAGGAAAGCCTGGATACCACACTTGGACACCGCCACATATTATCAATGCTTTAAAATCTTCTCAGCATCAAGTTTCAGGGACATGCTTTAGCAGCAGACTTGGTATTATTGGATTAATGGCTGGCCTACCTCAAAGGTCTTTCAGCCTAAATGATTCTATCATCCTATGATATAAACTCCTCCATTTTCCCATTTTAGTAGTTGTACTCTCCTTGTGCAAAGCCAGATTTGCTCTGCAGTTTGAATTTCAGCCCCTCCTTCAACTTGCAGGCCACTATGTGCAGCTAGTCACTGCAAAAGCTGCTTTTATTCACAGGTATCTCTCCCCTTCTCCACATCCCCACATCCTTTCTTTGTAAGATTACTATGGTGAAGCAGGGTGGGAAAACACTTGACTGCTTCCTTTCAGGTCTGGGCAGCATCTTGCTTTCCCACCACAGGTAGGTACAAGCAGAGAGTGCTGCTGAATGCAAGAGACCTGCCAGAGGCTCAGACCACTAGTTACTCTGCCCTCTCAGGCACAGCGTTTTTCCTACTGACCCTGGCTCTTTGCCAAGCTCTAATTAAGACACTTCAGTATGTCACAGAGTTAACCCTCTGCTGCACCTACCTTCTCCAGCAGCAACCAAGGTATAAGCATCTTCTTTCTAGAAATACCTGAGCAGCTTTCCCATTAGCAGCACTGTGAAGGCTCCAAGCTGTCCACATTTTGACCCCACCAACTCCATCCATGAAGGTGAATTAATCATGTGGTTGGCACTTTGGCTTTTAGCAGCATTTCTACAAGTGAGGAATTGTTCTCCTGTGTCAATTTTGTGTGACCTGTCATCACTACCTTCTATCAGAGAAAACCAGGTGGATCTCAAATTATCAAAGAGCAGAAATTGCTCTAAGAAAATAAAGCAAGAATAAGCTGTTGAAAAGTCTCTGCTCTCCAAATAGCTTTCTGGTTCTTTCTTAAAGGCTGCAGAGAAGCAATATTGTCATGAGGGAAATGAGGAATTCTGAAGGATCTAGAGCTGCATTTCTGCTTTAGAAGAGATCAAACACAAATGCAACATTTGCTGATCTATCAGTATTATCTGTTGCTCCCACACAAAGAACAACCACCACCAAACTGAATGAGGGGAAGCTGTGACAATGGTCAGAGGGAGAAAAAGGAAGCCCATGTGGAGGCTGACTTACATTGATTGTCATCTGCATTTTCTTGTTCCACAAAACCTGTTTATCTACTGCATCCTACCCACACATGGAAAACAACAGAGGTCACAATGTGACTGAGAGATGATCTAAATCAATGTCACTCTAGTAACTGGGAGGGG
The DNA here is from genome assembly GCA_033816785.1 of Picus viridis. NCBI lineage: Eukaryota > Metazoa > Chordata > Aves > Piciformes > Picidae > Picus > Picus viridis. Next base: position 23,891,096 of record CM066572.1, read on the forward strand.
AAAAAGAGAATCTGAACTTGAATGTGAGGCATGTCTACACGCAGTAAAACCAGTAAGAAAAAGCAAACAGTCTCAAGGCTGAGAGGCCTGGGGCTGTTTAGCCTGGAGAAGACTGAGAGGGCATCTTATTAATGTTTACAAATACCTGAATGGTGGGTATCAAGAAGATGGGAGCAGTCTCTTTTCAGTGGTGCCCAGTGATAGGACAAGGGGCAACAGGGATAAACTGGCACACAGTAAGTTCTGCCTCAGCATCAGGAGAAACTTCTTTCCTGTGAGAGTGCAGGAGCAGACTGACCAGAGGTGTTGTGGAGTCTCCTTCTCTGGAGATGTTAGCAACTAAAGCACATGATCCTCCCTACAGCTATGTTTCTGTAGCACACCCTCTCATCATTTCAACACATCCAGGAAACTACCATTACTGAACAAACTCAGAAAGTTGTCTCAGTATTAGACAACACTGCACATTTTAAAACTGAAATAAGCTACCTAGTGGGTTTAAGAATTAGCATATTTTTATAAAGCTAGGAAGAATGATTTCAGATGTTTTGTGCTGTTCCAGTTTTCTTGTGAGACAAATGCACTTTCTTAAACCTGAAAAAAGTCTTCCTAAGTGCGAGGTCCTACACCTGGGTGAGGGCAGTCCTTGATACCAGTCCGGGCTGGGGCATGACAAGAGTAAGAGCAGCCCTGCAGAAAAGGATTTGGGGGTCCTGGTGGATGAGAAGCTGGACATTAGAAGGAAGTTCTTTACAATGAGGATGGTGGAATACTGGAACAGGCTGCCCAGGGATGTAGTTGAGGCCCCATCCCTTGAGACATTCAAAGTCAAACTTGATGGGGCCCCAAGCAACCCAATCTAGTTAGAGATATCCCCTGCTCACTGCAAGGGGGTTGGACAAGCTGACCTTTGAGGGTGCCTTCCAACCCAATGCATTCTGTGAATCTGGTTAAGGTTATGGTTAAGGTCCAGCTGTACTGCGAGCTCACAGAACCAAGAGTCCTTCCCCACGGATCGTACAGGGAGAAATCCTAACAGGAGCAACCCTCTAGTGCCCATTCCTATGCTCCACTGCTCTATTTTCCTCTCAGCTGTAATCCAGACTCTCTGTACTGGAATCTGTAGGTCCCACACACACTATGCTACCAGGGTATTTCCAGTACTCGGAGGGTATGCCCTCAGATGTATTTTTAGAAAGGTTATTTCAGTTTCCACACAGTTCTTTTGAACTCACAGGGACAATGTGTGCCAAGAAGGGCTATTGTTTTTACACACAGGTTGTGGTATCCTGAGGCTCTTTGTCCAAACAAGTCAACTAACTTCTCTTAAACACCTTTTTTTTTTCCTTTTTCCCTGACTCACACTCCATTCTCCTTCTAAGAAAGGGACATGAAGTATGCCCACTGAGATCATGTCTACATATGCATCATACTTAAATATATAAATACCATCTTTAAGGCTGACTTTATCAGTAAGTGTACCAGTTTAACAATGAATATTATTCATTTCCATTCCAAATATACAGATACCAACTGACAGACAGTCCTGTTGGATTGTGAATAGTCTCACACAGGCTCCTTACATTTGTATTTAATAAAATAGGAAACAAGTAGTAGGATGAGAGGAAATAGCCTCAAGTTGCACCGGGAAGGTTCAGGTGGAATATCAGAAGAAACTTCTTCACTGAAAGGGTTCTCAAATACTCCAACAGGCTCCCTAGGGAAGTGGCTGAATCCCCATCCCCGGAAGTGCGTTTAGCACCAGCCTTGGTGAATGGTTGGGCTTGATGATCTTAAAGGCCTTTCCCAACCAAAATGATTCTATGACTATGAAAAAGAGATCTATTAAAACTTAATTTAAACCACTACAAAACCTACACCAAGTAGAACCCTTTTTAAAGGGGTATAATAAATTAAAGCTTTTCATGTGATACATGCTGCTGTGAAAGATAAAGGAAAAGCTGTTAAGCATTGCTCATTAAGCACTTTGAGCATTACCACCTCCAAGAAATAAAGAACAAGGAAAAAAAAAACCCACCCTAATTTTTTTGTTTAAACTGGAGTTCCTTATGCTTATTTACCTTTTACTTCTGCAAGCTAACACTGCTTCAAGAAAATTAATTAGACCAATAAAGTACTTGGAAATCTTTCCTTCTGGGAAAATCTAAGAGCCTACACAGTTGTTCTCCCCAAAGTGTGGGCCAGGACACTGAGTACTCATATTGCACATGCAGGTGATTAGTGTTCAGTGTACATCCAAGAAGCCTCCAGCCTACATCCTCTGCTCTCCTATTTTGTCTATGACTGTACAAAGTTTGTCTATAATGTCTTCCTTGCTGGAGCAGGAAACTACGCTACATATGCCATGACAAGTCTCACCCTGATCACATTGATGTTACCACCTCAAAGCTCTCCAAATCACCAAGGACATCATTATTTTTACATCCAGCTTTCAACCTTTCATTAGACAGCACCACCTTCCTAAGGTACAAGAAGGCTGCAGTGGTTAATACCTACTTCAGTGGAAGTCAGCTGACATATCTAAAGACAAGAAGTCATCTTTGCCTCTCAAACATGCATTCTTGTAACTCCTTTTGAACTACCTACAGAGAGACACTCAGAATTACAGCTCAGACATCACAAGATACACATGGCAGCAAAATTCACATACTTAAGTTAAACATTTGCTCAAGCTTTACTCATTAGGCAGGTCCTGGTTTAGAAACCCCAAACAATTTAGTCAAGAAGCTTCTTGATTTCTGCTTGAAATTCTCATTTCAAGTTCTTCCTCACTTTTTATATTTGGAATGAAACAGGTTTTCTTAGCTACAGAATTAAAGTGTTCTAAAGAGAGTGAGGCATTTAGATGGACTCTCAAGGGAGAGAGTCTAGCAGAGACTACAAGAATGATGGGACTGGAGCATCTCTCTGACAAGGAAAGGCTGAGAGACCGGAGGCTGTTTAGCAGACTGAGAGGGAATCTTCTCAATGCTGATCAATACCTAAAATGGGCTAACATGATTTATGGCAAGCAATGTTTTATTACCCTTGTACACTTAGCACTAAGTTCTGAAATGCTAGCCTACTGATAACAAGGGTCTGTTATCAGAAAATCCTGGCAACCCAGCCTCTAAGGATGAGAGCCATTGCTTACTTCAGAAAAACACCCCGAAAAATAAAATGAGTTAATGGGGTGACTGTTTGCAAAGCTCTTCGCTGGATGGTTGGGGTTGGAGGGGACCTCTGGAGATCATCTAGTCCAACCCTGTGCAAAAGCAGGGTCACCCAGAGCAGGTTGCTCAGGATCATGTCCAGGTGGGCTTCAAAAGTCTCCAGAGAAGGAGACTCTACAACCTCTCTGGGCAGCCTGCTCCAGTGCTCTGCAACCTTCAAAGTACAGAAATTTTTCCATATGAAACCTTCTGTTTCAATTTGTGCCTGTTGCCCCTTGTCCTGTCACTAAGCATCACTGAAGAGTGCCCAGCCCCATCCTCTTGCCCCCTGCCCCCTTCAGAGACTAATCAGCACTGAGAAGATCCCCTCAGTCTGCTTTTCTCAAGGCTAAACAGCCTCAGGTCAGCCTCTCCTCATCAGGGGGATTTTCCAGTCCCTTCAGTGTCTTTGTGGCCCCCTGTTGGGTTCACAAGCATTCTGTAAGACACAGCAACAAAAGTATCTTGCAGCCTCCCTGACTTAAAACTGCTAAGTAATAACTGGATCTAGAGTTCAGTCAAGCCCACGGCTATGGGAAAAAACGTGATGCGTAAGGTAGCAGAGGCACCCAAGCAACCGTGCTAGGACTTATTTCTGCCTACATGGATCAAGTATCTACCTCGTTGACCTGCCAGTCTGGCTAATCCACCCTCTATTTTCAGTTAATATCATTAGAGTTCAAGGCTTGAGAGGGTGGGGGAAGAGGCGAGAACCCCAGCCCCCTTTTCGTTGGGCGGTGACCAGCTGTCAGTGGCTGCAGCTGTGACTACATAATTACCTGTTTGCATGAACACGGCTCGCAGTTTAGATTTAATGGGTCAGCCCACAATGCAGCAGAACGCATTTAGCCCACCATTACCCCTTTTCAAACATTCTCTGGCTCGCAACTTCGACCCTGGGAACATCGCGGGCACAGACTCGGGTCAATAAGAAACACTGGGCGGCACAATGGGGCCGGCCTCAAGCGGCGCTGTTGACAGACACCAGCACAAAGGCGCTGAATAGAGTCCCCCTCAGTTCTCACACAGCGCGAAGAATGGGGCAGTGTCCTGCCGCTTTGCTGCTCTGTTTGTACAGTGTGTGCAGCCTTTGTGCCCCGCCGCTGCCCGCCGCTCAATGGGAGCCGAGGAAGTGACGGCGGAAGAACGGCTCCGCGCTCGCCCCGGCAGCCAGCGGCAGGGCCCCCTGCGAAGGGCAGCTCCGGCGGGTAGTCCAGAGCCACCGCGGCTCCTACCGCCCCACCGCAGGGCAGCTCCGGTGGCGAGCCCGGAGCCGCCGCGGCTCCCACCGCAGGGCAGCTCCGGTGGCGAGCCCGGAGCCGCCGCGGCTCCCACCGCAGGGCAGCTCCGGTGGCGAGCCCGGAGCCGCCGCGGCTCCTACCGCCCCACCGCAGGGCAGCTCTGGTGGCGGGCCCGGAGCTGCCGCGGCTCCTACCGCCCCACCGCAGGGCAGAGAGCCTCTCGCTTCGGACCCGCACACGATGCCCGCTGCGGGGCAGCGCGGCAGCTTCAACCTAACACATTCTGTCTCCTGCAAAACCAAAGCACAGCAACATTCCCCCTCACGCTCTGAGACCCAATGCACGGCTGCAGCTTCGACCAGGAGGAAATCTGGGCATGGGATGGGGAATTCCAATAGGCCTGTGTCAAACAGGCAACCACTATTGTATATGTGTCCCCGTTTGAGCTAGAGCAGAACTGATTCTGGCCACTGCTGTGACTTCCCAGCCTAGTTTCTGCTCAGTGCCAGCACTCTGTGCAGCTCAGGGCAGGTTTGCACACACAGTGGCTGCTGCTAGCAGTGAGAACGTGATGGGAGAGTTAGCACCAAGGGCTGGGCTGCAGAGTAAAAGGCTGCACCTGTGAGGAGGAGCAGACAGTTCAGGTGATCAACAAGGGATTCCATCCCACGGACCTCATATTTGGTATAAAGCTGCGGGATCACAAGGGTCAAGTTTCTTTTTTTGCTCCTCTTCCTCTTCTTCAGTAGCCAGTGTCTGAGGAGGACTCTATTCATTCTGCCTTTGATCCTGCTCTACGAATTCCCGAACCCAGTTCCATAATGCAGTTCCTCAATCTGGTATCCCATCTGCTGCAGATTCCAGTCTGGGACTTCTGCCACAGCATCAGTGGTGACACTGACCAACTGCCATCAGGGGTTGGGTTCGATATTGATTTTTAATACACCTGTATCTACTTCATTATTTTCATTAAAGCTGGTTTAGTTTTAATTTCAGTCCATCAGTCTCTCTCCTTTATTCCCTTTGGGAAGGCAGAGGGATTCATCAAGAGCCTCTGTCACATATTTAGTGGCCTACCCAACTGTGACCCTTGACAATCTCTGTTTCACACAATACATTTTAGATTGTGCAAACAAAGGGTCAGGGAGAATACAATACAATACAATAGGTTGGAAGAGACCTTCAAGATCATCGCGTCCAACCCATCAAACAACTAGATCATGTCACCAAGCACCCCATCAAGTCTCCTCCTGAACACCTCCAATGACAGTGACTCCACCACCTCCCCAGGCAGCCCATTCCAATGGGGAATCACTCTCTCTGTATAGAACTTCCTCCTAACGTCCAGTCTAAACCTGCCCTGGCACAGCCTGAGACTGTGTCCTCTTGTTCTGGTGCTGGCTGCCTGGGAGAAGAGACCAACCTCTGCCTGGCTACAACTCCCCTTCAGGCAGCTGTAGAGAGCAACAAGGTCACCCCTGAGTCTCCTCTTCTCCAGGCTAAGCAACCCCAGCTCCCTCAGCCTCTCTTCATAGGGCTTGTGTTCCAAACCCTCACCAACCTTGTTGCCCTTCTCTGGACACGTTCCAGCAAGTCAACATCCTTCCTAAACTGAGGGGCCCAGAACTGGACACAGGACTCAAGGTGTGGCCTAACCAGCGCAGTGTACAGGGGCAGAATGACCTCCCTGCTCCTGCTTGCCACACTGTTCCTGATGCACCAGATACACACTACTGCATACACACCTGTATCTTAGTTACCTATTAGGGACAAAAATCCACTTCATACAGATGCCTGCAACACTTCAAATAATTTTGCCAACTTTCCCCTTACAAACCCCACACTTCTACTGACTCTACCATCCTTATAAGCATGTTGAAGGAACAAAGGGAGCCCTCTTGCAGGATTATCAAAACTGCTAACACAAAACACACTGTTCATTTGATCTCTAATAGCCCAGACAGCATTAGCATGCCTTCTACTGCTCTGTCCATTTTAATTTTTAAGCTCAAAATACTGGAAGATTATTACACGAACCAGCTAAAAAATACTAAAATACTAAAAAGTTGATGTGTCTAATGCCAAACCCAAAACAAATCCCACAAATTGAAAGATTCATCCCATGTGAAGTAGTCACAAAACCCTGGGGCATGTGAAGCCATGACTTTCATTCTTGGCAAACAAGTTCTGAAAGGTATGTGAAGCCCATCGCCCTATTCTCAGATACTTTACATTAAAGAGCACAAGAATTTCTACTTTTTATACCTACACAGAGCCTCATTTAAACAGAGCACCCCTGCCTGCTTGAAGCACTGGCTGTAAAACATGAGACTGCCCTTGAGTCTGTTACCTTGAGAGGCGGACCTGTGCAAACCTCAAAGTTCATCAAAGCCAAGTGCAAGGTCCTGCACCTGGGGCAGGGCAAACACAAACACAGGCTGAACAGAGAATGGATAGACAGCAGCCACAGAGAGATGGATGTGGCAGGTGCTGGTTGATGAGAAACTGAACATGAAGGTGCTTGCAGCCCAGAAACTCAACCACGTCCTGGGTGGCATCAAAAGTATGGCCAGCAGGTGGAGGGAGGGGATTCTGTCCCTATACTCTGCTTTGGTGAGGTCCAACTCGGAGTCCTGTGTCCAGCTCTGGAGCCTCCAACACAAGAAGGACATTGAACTGTTGGAGAGTGCCCAGACAAGGCCACAAAGATGATCAGAGGGCTGAAGCACTTCTGCTATGAAGATAACAGAGAGTTGGGGGTCTTCAACTTGGAGAAGAGAAAGCTGTGGGGGAGACCTTAGAGCAGCCTTAAAGGGGGCCTACAGGAGAGCTAGAGAGGGAGTTTTAACAGAGATGTGTAGTGCCAGGATCACAGGTAATGGCTTCAAACTGGAAGAGGGTAGATTTAGATTAAATATTGGGAAGAAATTCTTCCCCAGGGTGAGAGGCACAGGTTGCCCAGTAAAGCTGCAGATGCCTCCTTCCCTGGAGTTGTTAAAAGGGGCTTTGAACAACCTGGTCTAGTAGGAGATGTCCCCTGCTCATGGCAGGGAGACTGGCACTAAATAATCTGTAAGGCTCCTTCCAACCCAAACCACCCTATGATAAATCACTGTAGATTTCATTTTTTGTTTATTCTTTATAAGCCTGAATCACATCTGACCGAGTTCAACCTAGCCTAAGCCACTCCAGCCACATGTTAGTCCCTTCCGGTGGCTAACAATAATTTAGTTTTAGCTAAATGCATCACTGATGATTACACCAGGCCCAGCCTTAAAATACTTTCAATCATCTTGCAGAAGCAAAGAAGTGTTTCAAAACCTTCACATAACAGCAACACATGATTTAAGTCATGGAGAGACCCAGAAAGCAATATTGTACTTCTGCTATGCATCACTGGTGCTCTGCAGCCACCCCAGGCTGGCAGCAGTGCCTCCTGCCAAGCAGAGGAGCTCAGCTTGTTTACTGAATTCTGTCTGGAGGAAGCAGAGCAAGTTTCAGTCTCGTCTCCAGCAGCCCTGTCAGGCTAGCTGCCAAGAACTGTCTTGAAAGGCTTCAGAGAGAGTAAAATCTAGTATTTAGGTGGCAAGTGGACTGGTCTGGGCACTGGGGACACAAAGATGAGTGAGAAGCAGGCACTACCTGATTTTCATATTTATAAAGTCACTGGAAAAGAATGACTGAACTCCCTAAGAAGGAGGACAGATGAGCAATCAGTTTATAGTTACCACTCAGATTAAGATAACTACCTGAATATTTGAAGTTAATGAGTACCAATTTCAAATAAACTTCTGTGTGACTTACACTTATGACACACGGAAAAGATCTAAAAGTCTGATTTGGATTTCATCTTGTGTATTATAGTTTTATTTTTTAATGAACCCTCTGTTACTCCCAGAATATTTCAGAAGGGTTAAACGTGTACATTGTGCATTTCCATGAAGGCATGCTTGGTAGAGGTTGGTACAAACCATGAAGCTATCTGACAGGTTCTCACTGCCTCTGGAAGAGGCTGCTAACTGCTATGAAAATAAAGAACAAGAGTTTTCACAGAAAACAAGTAAGCAATCCTTCACTCCTACTAATATCATTAAGCAAAGAAAAAAATACTTAAGGCCTTTTCCTCTCACCCTACCAATGGGAAGTCACCAAACAGTACCAAGGGACAGGCATTTCTCATTGTCATTGCCCTTCCTTTAAAGTCACATAGGTTCAGAGGGTACGTGCTCGGGCAGTGTGACATTATGCGTGCTTCTCCATGTGAGCCTGCCAAGCCTCAAAGCAGATCATTTAAAGCACAGCTTCAGTATTTTTCAGAACAATCCCTTCAGTATTTGGAGGACTGGGGAGGTGTTTTGTTTCTCACCCAAGCTGGGTGGCTGCAGATTTGAGTTCTTTAAATAAATAATAAATTGTAAAATGCTAAGACAAGAGAATAGACAATTTGGCTCTCTTGACAGCTATCACAAAAAAGGAGAAAGTAAAGGGCTCTGGTTTTGCTGAGAGAAGGGAGAAAAAAGAAAAACCTTCATGATTGTCTATCTCATGCTACATATTTCAGTGTCCATAAATCCTAGCTATGGTCAGAAAGTTCACAAAGCAACAGACATCTGCATCCCTGCTTGGCTGCTATCGCACCTAAAATGCTGACAGAGCGAGGCAGCAGTGACCACACACAGACTCCAAGATCTACTGCAGCAAGTCTGAACAGTTAGTGAATGCTCTTAGAAGAGTGACACTTTTTTTTTAATTTCTTTTAAAATATATACATCTTTACTTGCACTGGAGCTCTTCCAGCACAACACCACCACCTGCCTAGTATTTTAAATTTAATCTTGCAAGTGTAAGGAAAACCAGAGCAGTAAACACTGCCTCATCAGACACTCCTTACCCAGGAAAGGCAATGACACATAACCTAAGTGTTGCTTCAGCTCTGTTGCCTCTGCTGCTTCCTCCAAAGCACCCAACACAAAAATTAAACCCAGTTGCTACTTCCCATCCTAGTTGCATACAAGCAGATGTGAAAAGAGAGGCAGCAAGGACTGTGTTAGTTTTGTCAACACACCAGTGAGTAAAAAAGAAAAATAAATTACTCTTAAATAACAAACATGCAACCAAATGTTATTTATTCTTGCCTCTAAATGCTGCTGCTTCTTTTTAATAAGATCTCCAGAGCTGTCTAACAATAGCAAAACAGCTAAATGCCCTAAACTTGGACACAGCCTCACAGCTCACCTTGCCTTGTATGAATTTACATGCCCTGGTCCCAACCAGGACATCTCAATAGGCTGACAAGGAGTTACAGAAAGTGCCTGGGCAAGAACAGCATCTGTCATGGGTTCAGTGTGTAGCAGTAACAGAATTAATTTTAACAGTCTTTTAGGCCTGTTCCAAGCAGCAGTCAGCATCCGCCCCTCCCTCTCTACAGGCAATTGACTGCAGACACAAATGCAAACCAATAGTCACAGACAGTTTTTAAGTATCAAGAATGCAGACTCCACAACCTCCCTGGGCAACCTGTGCCAGTATTCTGTCACCCTCACAGTAAAGAAGTAGTTTCCTGACGTTCAGAGAGAACCTCCTCTTTCAATGCATGTCTCTGGCCCTGTCACAGGGCACCACTGAGAAAAGCCCAGCTCTGTTCTCTTTGCTCCCTCCCTTCAGGTATTTACAGGCATTGATGAGATCCCTGCTGAGTCATCTCTTCTTCAGGCTGAACGGTCCCAGATCTCTCAGCCTCTCCTCAGAAAGATGCTTCAGGCTCTTGAACATCTTAAGGGCTTTTTACCGGACTGTCTTGAACTGGAGAGCTCAAACTGGACACAACACTCCAGGTTTGGCATCACCAGGGCTGGATGGAGGAGAGGGATCACCTCCCTCCACCTGCTGGCAATACTCTGTCTAGGGCAGGCCAGGCCATCATTCACTTCTTTACAACAACATCACACAGTTGGCTCAAGTTCAACTTGGTGTCCATCAGGACTTCCAGGGCCTTTTATGCCAAGTTGCTTTCTAGCCATGTAGCCACAACACTTACTGGTGTCTGGGGTTGTTCCTGCCCAGGGGAAAGACTTTACACTTCTCTTTGTTGAACTTCATGAGGTTCCTGTCAGTCCATTTCTGCAGCCTGTCAAGGTCCCAAGGATGGGAGCACAGCTACCCTGTCTAACAACAACTCCTCTTGTGTTCTATGCAGACTTGCTGAGGGCCAAGTCTCTGTCCCACCACTGAGGTAATTCCTGAAAAGGTTAAACAGAACTGGACCCAGTATTGACTTCTGGGAGTACCGTTCTCTTTACTCACCTCCAGCTTGAGTAATCTTGGTATTATGCAGCAAGCAGACTGAGGTTATCAGTGAGGTAATTCTGTGCTTCCCTAGCTTTGCTAATATTAACAATATATCTAGTGGTTTACATTCTTGGTTCTTGCAGCTCAAGTGCCTTTTAAAAATGGTTCAATTCAAAATGCCTATTCTGGCAAGATAAAAAGTGTTGTGAAGCCACAGACTAAAGAACCTAGAAAGAAATTAAACAAAACCTATAAACTCCTTTCTCTAATATCTGTGGGAGGCTTCACTCCTGCCTTCTGACGAGCTCAGAGTTGATATATTCACCTGCAGAGTGTTTTCCTAGCTGTGCTAACTCCCTTCTCAGACTCACTCACTGAAACTATTCCAGAGGGATGAATAATTACCACTCCATGGTTATATGACAGCATTAATTTTCCTGAGTGAGATCTACGTTACAATTCACACTTGGTCCAAACCACATTAATTCAGCCTTGTCCAAACCATCATTAATTCAGCCTCTCAGCCTAGAAACTGAACAGCTACTGTCTTTGGGCAAGCCTGCATCTCTCAGTGAATTGCCAGGCAGAGCCCAGGAGCTACCTTAGCCCAAGCTGGCTCCCCAGTTGAAAACAAAAGTCTTCTGCACAGCACAGCAGCTCAACTCATTATGCTAAGACGACTGTTTAGTGCTCAGCTACACCCAGCCTAACACAGCAGTTACACTGCCACAGTAACCTGGACTGGTTTTGCATCTCTGTTACAAGAACAGGTCAAACTGACCAGATGCTTAAGCTAGAAGCATATGCACCCTGCTTTGCAGTACCTCTGTAAAGTACCTCTGAAAAGCACCGCACACCTATGTAACAGGCATGTCCCTACTTTATCCCCTGTTACCCATGGTCATTCCTCAGTGAAAGCTGTTGGGAAGAGTTAGAGCTTTCACTAAAAATCATTACCTACTGCATCTGGAATGGCTGAGATTCCTTGAGCCTTATCTAGCTTTAAGGTAATTAATTCTACTTTACTAGAAATATTTCAGTGAGAGAGCTTCTCCCAGCATGCAAACAGAAGGTTTCACCTCAGCGTGAGGAGAAACTTTACAGTGAAGGTGACGGAGCACTGGAACAGGCTGCCCAGGGGAGTTGTGGAGTTGCTTTTTCTTGGATGCATTCCTGTGTGGACTACCCTAGGTGATACTGGTTTTGGCAGGGGCTGGGGGGGGGGGAAGGGGGGGAGGGTGTGGACTCTCTGGAGGTCCCTTCCAATCTCTAACATCCTGTGATTCTGTGAAACAGCAGGGCTATCTCAGGGAGCGGGGCCTGCACACAGAGATCCAAGTCATTTAGTCTCAGCAATTTCAAAACTGAACACTAGAATTCTTCTACCAAACCATGAGTTTATAATCCTAGTTTCTACGGTTCTAGACATCCTATACCTGGATTAGAGGAAAAGGCAGAGTTAACCCACCTCCATCCACAGACAACATTCAAGCCTTCCAGCACCATAACAAGCTTGCCAAGCCTTCTCTTCCTATCGTGTGTGTGTGCACGTCCACATATGAGGAAAAGGGTGGTTTAAAGAGTATTTACAGGCTTTGGCAAAGCCAAAAAAAAAGCTCCAGGCCACCTATGGACTGCTTTGTTCTCCCAAGACAGTTTATACAGCATATTCCATCCTCCATTTATAATGATGTCCTGGAAACAGAGAACTGGCACGAAGTTTGCACCAGTAAATGCTATTAGGTTTGTGGGGGTTTTTCCTCCAAAAGCCATCAAACCCCTATTTCTCTGCCACTTTAAACTAATGACAGAAGTGAAAACAAAGGTGAAAAAGTGACTAGCAGGCTTGCATGCACTGCTGTGGCTGTAATCCTAGGTGGATGCTGTATACTACATATTCAATGCTGAGTAGAGTGCCTCAATATAGATTAATTGGACTTTTGATAACCAACACCTGTCCCACAGTACCATGGTAACTAAAGTGTCTATCTTGGATGAATTCAGTACAATAATCTGAAATAATCATCAGTATAATCATCCCAGATCACCATAATCATCTGCTTATACCAATGATTATTATACTGATTACAGTATAATGAAAACAAAACAAACCAAAAAAAAAAAAGGAAAAAGGTTTACAGACTTTGGATTTCAGGAACTCTGGAAGCAGAGTCTTGTGCATTCCAGAACCACACAAAGCCAACACCTCCATTTGTGGTTGAAAAGAACTGCTGAAGAATGATATCCAGTGGGTGGCAAAAACAGTCACAATTGTAAAGTAACCAAGCAAATAATAAGCTATGACCACAGAGGATAAAAATGCTGTAATTTCCAAAATGCATGCTGCTATAAATAAGTTAGAGGTTATTTGCTGAGGTACACAAACAAAGTTTGCAATCACAGGGCTGTTCTGTATGCCCCTTTCAGGAACAGAGAGCTGCAATTGTTTGACAGCAGACGGAGTGGCACCGCATGCATTGTCTGGGCTGGGAGCAGTGGCAAGTTGTGCTCTTTGGAAGCCTGGTAGAAAAGGGAGCTCATCCATCTCCTTCAATTTAGCCCTTGTGCTGGTTTTGGCTGGCACAGAGTTAATTTTCTTCCCTGTACCAACAGGGCTATGTTTTGGATTTGTGCTGGGAAGAGTGTAACTAACACAGGGATGGTTTAGTTACTGCTGAGCAGAGCTGACACAGAGTCAAGGCCTCTTCGGCCTCTCACCCCACCAGTGTGCACGCTTGGGGTGCACAAGAAACTAGGAGGTGACACAGCTGGGATAACTGACCCCAGCTGAGCAAAGGGATATTCCAGACCATATGATGTCATGCTCAGCACACAAAGATGGAGGAGGGAGGAAGGGAGAGACATTCAGAGGATCGTGTTTGTCTTCCCAAGCAGCCCAGCTCTGCTGGACATGGCTGAACACCTGCCTGCTGATGGGAAGTAGTGAGTGAGTTCTTTGGTTTGCTTTGCTTGCAGGTGCTGGCTTTTGCTTTACCTGTTAAACTGCCTTTATCTCAACACAGAGTTTTCTCACTTTTACCCTTCCGATTCTCTCCCCACAACCCACTGTGGGAAGAGTGACTGAGTGCTCGTGTGGGGCTCAGTCCCAGCTGGGGTTAAACCACAACAGCTCTCTTCAATACAAACAATTAGACTTCCTTTTCAAGTTGAAATGTTGCTATGTGGGAACAGGACAACAAGATCAGTCCTGCTTAGCATTCTCACTGGAATTTGGGCAAAGTTTGAGACCAAAGGCTGACCAGAGTACCAAAAAAACAAGTTTGTTGATGACTAGTGCAAACCACCTTGGTCCTCAGAGAATTTCAACATGACATTCTGGTAATTTTAATCACAGAAAGAAACTGGTTTTCCCAGTGTGGAGACTGGCTGTCTGCTTATGTTTTCCATAAAAGAAACTGGAAGAGATTCAGGAAAGTGTGTGCACACTTTGTTTTATACTTCAGAAATCTAACCAGCTCATAATTATTCAACAACTCCAGGATAACATACTCTAAGTTCACCCTTCAAATTACAGAGGAATTTTGCTCTCCAGTAAGAAGGTCTTTACCTGATAGGTAGGACAACTTGGAAGATCAGGAGGGTGAGGAAGGAGCAGGGAAGTACAAAGATTGCTTTGATTTCAGACAGCTATTTCGTACTACAGACGTAATGGTCAGAAACACAACTGTGGATGTGAACCACTTCAAGTTACAGGCACAAAGGAAACTTTACCATGAGGGTAGTGGAACACTGGAAGAAGTTGCCCAGGGAGGTGGTTAGGGACTCATCCCTGGAGATATTGAAAGTGCTGCTCGACAGGGCTCTGAGGGGATGAGGATGCCCCTGCTGACTGCATCAGGGGTTGGACTAGATGACCTTTGGAGGTCCCTTCCAATCCAGCCCATTCTATGAGACCACTGTCATATAAACTTTGCAAATTTTCACAGGCTGCCTACTTAGGCTACTGCTTTGTCTGCTTGTTTTTTAAAAGGCCAGAAAAAAAGTCTTCCCAAACAAAACAACAAAAATATCAGTGTTGGTGACAAAAAGCTAGAGCAAATTCTGTGTGACAAATCACCTGAGCTGACTAAGATTATATTAATAGATATTTTAGTAAGTTATGTCATTTCTACTTTCATTATGTATAAAGGAGCAAAAATTATTTATAATGCTGTCACAAAGCATGATTAGAAGGAGCAAAACATATACATTGCTGCAAATATGGCCACCTCTAAAGCATGGTGACTGCTTAAAACACACAATAGAACAGTGGGAAACACTGGTAAAAAGGTGAGCAATAGTGATATACCATTTAAAAGGGTTTACTAACTTCTAGAATACTGAATAGAGATAACAACACAAACCTGTAGCAATTATAAATGGAACTACACGATATTCACATTTGAAATATGTATTAGCAATCAGTACTGGAAAAAAGCATAGGGAGAATAAGCCTGGAAAGTGTACACAGTTACCAATGAGCATGATAGTGGCAGTAAAAGATGATGGAAGGAAGAGAGAAAATGTATTGCATGTAAGAGACTGATTACTCATTTTCTCCATCTCCTAAGAGTCTTCTACAGTGTGGCTACCACTAGAAAGACTTGGGAGAAAAAGATCTGATGGGAATGAAAACTGCAACAGATAAAAAAAGAAGTAGTGCAGGAAGAAACCACTGATTTAATGCCCATGAGCTAACAGCAACAATTAAAACATGTAAATAGAACAAGAACTTGCTGTTAGTATAATTCCTCTGTTCATTCTCCTCATTTAATAAAAGCAGGAGCTAAAAACATTTTCCTTGAACCTTTTCTGAGCATGAGTACACCATGGAAATCCAAAATGATTTTGCACACTGACCCAGCAATGTCCAATCTCATAGTATCAGTCAGGGTTGGAAGGGACCACAAGGATCAGCTAGTTCCAACCCCCTGCCATGGGCAGGGACACCCTGCACTAGATCAGGCTGGCCAGAGCCTCGTCCAGCCTGGGCTTAAACACCTCCAGGGATGGGGCCCCAACCACCTCCCTGGACAACCCATTCCAGGGCCTCACCACTCTCATGGTGAAGAACTTCCTTCTCACTTCCAGCCTGAATCTCCCCACCTCCAGCTTCATTCCATTCCCCCTAGTCCTATCACCACCTGATAGCCTGAGAAGTCCCTCCCCAGCCTTCCTGTAGGCCCCCTTCAGATACTGGAAGGCCACAATGAGGTCACCTCGGAGCCTTCTCTTCTCCAGACTGAACAGCCCCAACTCCCTCAGTCTGTCCTCATAGGAGAGGTGCTCCAGCCCTCTGATCATCCTCGTGGCCCTTCTCTGGACACGTTCCAGCACCTCCATATCCCTCTTGTACCAGGGGCTCCAGAACTGGATGCAGTACTCCAGGTGGGGTCTCACCAGAGCTGAGTAGAGGGGGAGAATCACCTCCCTTGACCTGCTGGCCACACTTCTCCTGATGCAGCCCAGGATCTGATTGGCTTTCTGGCCTGCAAGTGCACATTGAGAGCTCCTGTTGAGCTTCTCGTCCACCAGTATCCCCAAGTCTCTCTCCTCAGGGCTGCTCTCCAGCCAGTCCCTGCCCAGCCTGGATTTGTGCCTGGGATTGCCTCGACCCAGATGCAGGACCCTGCACTTGGTCTTATTGACACTAGTAACTAAAAACCAAATTACTATGTTTCTACAGGTCTTCAGTCTCTTTGATATGGCCTGCTTTTCTGCATCTGCACAAGTCTGAAAACTGTACTTGCAAAAGCATCAAGTACTGTATCACTTGCACTGCTGGTTAGCAATTTCCTTCTTTCCTCTGGAGAATTACACATTACGGATAGATGCTATTTTGCTGGCAACAGACAGCAAAAAGGAAGTAGACCACTGTAAAAACAAACACATAAAACTGAAATCAGCATTCCTGCAGCAAGAAATGCTTCCTTTATATAACTCATTACTCTTTTTTTTTCCCCCCTTTTCTTTTCTGTAGCACTCAGAGTTCCATCAAGCTTGATATGAAAGCTGTAGGATGTGCCAGACTGCCAGAACAGCACCACTCCAGTCAGCAGCAGCAGAGATTAGGGAAGAAACAGATACTCCAAAGAAAATATCATTAAATTTAATGGCCATGGTGGTCTTAGGCTGAAGGTTGGTCTAGGTGATCTCTTTAAGCTGAAATGGGTCTGTGATTCTATGAGTCTCTTAAGTCTCTCCACTGCTGCCAGCTCTGTATCCTATGAGTAGCTCGTACTGCTACTCAGACTTTGCTCCCAGTTAGTCACAGACAATAGGTTAAGCATGAAGTTGATGCTTGTGCTTGCTCTGATAATGAAAGAGAAAAGGTTGCAGGGAAGCAAGCAGGGTGCAGGGCCTCTCTATTAGGCCAGCCTCCTGCCAGTTAGTTGTCTGGTCTTAAACAGTTAGAAAGGTTGGCTCTTCAGCATCATCTCTTTAAATCTTTCCATAGTAATCTTGCACACAATAGTCAGGGAAACCAGGATTCAGCAAGCAAAGGGTGAATTGGCCACACACTGACATCTGCCCATTTGCCACACAAGGAGAGCAAGGTACCTCACTCGGTGGGGCTGTCTGTGGGGCAGCTCAGTCTGGCTGAAGATGGACTAATTGCTCAAGAAGCATGTTCACACAGTATCCAAATAGAGTAGTTAACTCCAAACTCACCCTCCAGCTTAATGTGCAGCAGGTTCTTTTCATATACAAACTGGAACTAAACCAAATGGAGCCTTACTCAAATGCTTCCCCCTGCAGAGCATCTCCCTTCATGCAGCTCTGGTGGGGTTTTTCTGAAATTGATTCTTTTAATCTCACAAGATCTTTGAAATAGTTTTACTTATCACTATTAACTTAAATTTAAGACTCTCTTAATGTAATGAATGTGCTAGAACAAAGCCAGCCTTATTCATATTTCCTAGTCTAAGAAGATAGTTTATTTTTAATTGGATTCCATTCTGCCCTTATCTATAAAATATTTTTTTTAAATAGAACAAAAAGAGAGGAATTTAAAATGTTTCCCCAATAAAATTCACCCTGGCAGCCACTCAAACAGTGTAAATATTTTTATACAATTTAGAGAAGCAGCATTAGGCAATGTTTTATGATGCTCATTAAGCTGTCATGTTCTAAATCACAACGAGCATCAACCGATTCCTTCCCTTCCCTACGATTTTGGCTTGGCACTGCTGCACAGTGTGGAAGGTGTCAAGTGAAATTGCCACAGGATATACTGGAAAACCCTGCATCAGCTGCAGACTCAAGCATAAAGGAAATGCCTTTTTGATCCCACAGCCTGATAACACTGGAGTTGCTGGAGGCTTCCAGCAGCCTTTGAAAATGAAGCTTCACTACAGCAGCAGGGAGAGGCGTAGTTTAATCCTCTTAGGAAGCTGGTCCCACAACCCTACATTTCAGCAAGCTGCTGAAAGCTGTTGTGCTTTGATGGGAGTACAGGTGCAGACCATGCAACAAGCAGTGTCAGCACAGCCCCTTCCCACATTTTCTGGCTCTCAGGAATTCCATCGGATCATGGCAGAAGCAGGTTGTAACAGCACCTTCTTGTCAAGCATTAAGCTGTTGCTCACTTGGAGACCTACAACAGACACTTTACTCTTTAGGATTTCATTTCCTCTGCATGTCAAAAGAAATAACAGAAGAAATACACCACTTTCTTCCTCTGGCTGAAAGGTTTCTTCATCTCTACTTTGCTACAGACCCTTTCTCATCTGTATAAACTCTGCATGCTTTACAGAACTGCTGCATTTGTTGGCATAGAACACAAATTTAATACAGCAATCTGAGTCAAAGCACGTTAAAAAACATGATTGTACTACAGTAATTAAGTACACCACATATTTAATAAGACCTTGAAACTATGGTCACAAATACTCCTGTCACATTCAATAAATCCCAAGTAACAAAATTTTGTGGGTAGTTATAACTAAACCCATCCTCACTTGGCCCTAGTTGGATTTTACCAATGGTATCTTTGGTCTCTGACTAAGCTGATGCAAGCTTCCAGCCTCCATACAATTAATGCTGCAACACATTGCTTTGCAATCCTATAAAACAGCTTTCCCAAAGAGGGCAGGAAGGCAGAGTGAAAAATGAAAGAAAATAGTTGGCAGGTTCTTCATGTGCTTCTTCAGTTTAAATCTTGTATCATTAGAATCATAGAATCAATAAGGTTGGAAAAGACCTCAAAGATCATCAAGTCCAACCTGTCACCCAACACCTCATGACTACTAAACCATGGCACCAAGTGCCACATCCAATCCCCTCTTGAACACCTCCAGGGATAGTGACTCCACCATCTCCCTGGGCAGCACATTCCAATGGCTAACAACTCTCTCTGAGAAGAACTTTCTCCTCACCTCCAGCCTAAACTTCCCCTGGTGCAGCTTGAGACTGTGTCCTCTTGTTCTGGTGCTGGTTGCCTGGGAGAAGAGACCAGCCCCCACCTGGCCACAACCTCTCTTCAGGTTGTTGTAGACAGCAATAAGGTCTCCCCTGAGCCTCCTCTTCTCCAGGCTAAACAACCCCAGCTCCCTCAGCCTCTCCTCACAGGGACTGTGCTCAAGGCCTCTCCCCAGCCTCATTGCCCTTCTCTGGACACGTTCAAGAGTCTCCTTCTGAAATTGAGGGGCCCAGAACTGGACACAGTACTCAAGGTGTGGCACTAACCAACCAGTGCTGAGTACAGGGGCACAATGACTTCCCTGCTCCTGCTTTTCTAATTACTTTTCTAAGGTTTCTTTTACATAATTCTTTGTAGTGTTTGCTTTGGTGGGTTTTTTTTTAAAAGGTTTACTTAAGAAGAGCTGATGGAAAAAATGTATCTATGTAGATACTTCAAATTTTTCAAGAGGGACAGCTCTTTCTTTTTTTTGGTAGCTCCTCATTTACCCAAGACAGTCCTGAGGGTGGAATCCTTTCTTCTGGCCACATGGTGGTAGCACTACAGGGTCTTTCATTTGGATATCCCAATAAATCACAACTATCAGGATCAGAACTGAGCAGTCCAAGAGAACAAGCTTTACAGACAAGAATGTCTGGTAGGATTGTGTTTGCTTTTTTTCCAGTGACTTCTATTACTTTCAAAGAGCAAAGGATATTCTATAAGAAAAGAAAACTCTGTTATAGTATCACAAAAATAGTTGTGTTCTGGTGAGAAAAAAAGCCAAGTGACCAAGGAAATATCTAACACACATCTGCATGGAAATAAATAAATGGCAAGAGAGTTGTTTTTTCCTTTAAAGATACTGAACTAGTATTTTGGAGAAGTTGCCCTAAAATGACAATATAGTCAAATCAAAGGCATGAGAATACAGGCATGAGAACAGCTGTGCTCTGTGACTTCACAGAAACGGTACCATGAACAGTTCTACTGATTGCATGTGTGTAAAACATGGTGACCATGTCACTTGTGCCAACAAGTGAATTAACTGAACAGTCTTACTGCAGTCACCAATGCAAGATGGTACAGATCCAAATACACACTCCAAAATTCTACCCAGCTCCTTTCAAGATTTGGTAGAAGCCACCCCAGCATTAGCTTGACCTTTACTCTGGTGATCTAAAGCAGTTATTGACTTCCAAAGAGAAGTCAGCGCCCATCAAAAGGCTAAGCCTTCACATAGGCTGAGGCCAGCATATGGACAGATTCTATTTGTTTTGCAAGGCAAACTTGACTCTGTAAAGCTGTGAGCTGCTGCCTCTGCTGTGTAAGCAGATCAAAGCAACTATACAAGCAAGGGCACAAGTCTGCACACTACTTCTAGTAAGAGCACTGGACTCAGCATTCACCAAGTGTATGAATCATAGTTGGGGATCTGAAGACAATGCAGCAAGCTGCCTGCTCCCCAAATCCAGGAGGCACACAAGGAAACACGGCACAAGGTAAAGGGGGCTGCCCTGGAAGCAAAGGAGGGACATGAGTGCATGAAGTCAGCTACCACAAGGACAGTCGAGAGCTACAGGACAGAATCACACCAACAAAAACAGTGTGACAGTGGGTATCTGCTCGGGGCTGTCTGATGAAAAAGAGGATGTAGATGAAGCCTTATTGAATCAGAAATCATCTCCTTGATTGCAGGCCTTGATTCTCACAGGGGACTTCAAATGTCCTGATGTCTGCTCATGCAGAAACAAACACAAAGGGAAGCAACCAATCCAGAGCAAGTGCCTTGGTGACTTTTTTTGCTAGAGGTACCAAACAGCCAAACCAGGGCAAATCTTCTGCTGGACAGTGGTGCTGTGGCCACCAGCAACAGAGCTTAAAAAAAAAAAAAAAAAAAAAAGGAGAAAGGCAAGCAGCAGAAGGGAAATCTGGGCTTCAGGACTTGGGTTTATTCAGAGTGGACAAGAAGCTGACCTGATGTGAGAAAGTGCCCAGTAGAGGCCACTGATCTATAAGGACAAACTTCTCAATGCTCTAGAAGGGTCTTCCCGCATGTGGAGAAGTGAAGCAGACCCAGCAGAAGGCTGGCTCAGCTGAACAGGGAGCTTCAGTCTGAATGCCACCACAAAACCAAAATGAACGGCCAGAGATTGAGATGGGATAGAAACACTCCACAGGCATGGTCTGGGAAAGGCAAAGCTCATCTCAATTTAGAATTAGCAAAAGATGCAAGGAACAGCAAGAGTTTTACCACTACAGCAGCAGTGAAAGACTGAGAAAAGCTTTGCCTGCTGCCAAATGTGACGGGCACAAAGGACACAGATCATCCTGGGACATCAATTACCTCTGCTCTGAATGCCATAGACCTGTCAAAAATGAAGCTGAGTATTTTATCAGAGTATTTATATACCTTCACAAGCTTGCACACAAATGTGTGACTATTTCTGTTCAGTCTTTTTCAAAACAAACAATCTCTTTCAAAACTATTTGTCACAAAAATCATATTTAGCATTTTGGATGCAGTGATCTTGCAGATGAACAAAGATGTTCCTCCACTCTCAAGGAAAAAAGATGGACAAGACAGAGACTGAGACATTCTGATGTTATTAATTCAAAACCATGGTATTTTGGCTACATATTAAATCCTAAGTGTTAGAGCAACCTAGAGACAAATTCAATAGACATCTCTGAATAATACATAAACACAAGGTGCTAAAGAGCTTAGAAAGCTTATAAACTATTCTAGTGGAAAGCTATTTCCATGAAAATGTTGCTTTCTTATCTTTTAGCTCTACCTACTGTATTCTCCAGCACAACTGTTCCAGTCCACCACAGCTGATCTAGTTCAGGACATACAGTGAACCCCGCCACCAAAATCTACACTAAATCATCTTCTGCAGTAGGGAGTATCTGACCACATTAGCACTGATCACCTACTAGGAACATTATCATCACAAATCATGTCTAAACTCCCCATTACATCGCCTCACATTAAGCACAGATAGTTCCTGCCCAAGGAGGCTTACAGTTTACATGGCACTGAAGTTCAGCACTCACAGAAGTCTGGAGTGTTTCAATAAACAGCACTTGTTTTAACAGCTCAAATGATGCTGATTTCCCCTTTGCTCAGTGACAAAACACTCAGTGGCCATCATAAGCTGGAATAACATAGATGGCAATTATGCAAATTTGCAAAGGAAGCTGCATTCAAGACAAGGATGACCGAGCAACACAGAGCTATTTGTGAGCACGCTTTCATTCTGCACAATAGCTTAACTCCTCTAGCTTTAAACCATTAGATTCATTCAGGCTATTCCAAGCTCAGCCCAGAAGGTGCTCAAGTCCCATTAGCTAAGCATTTCAGTGTGCTGTTCACACGCGTTCATTGCTTACCACAGGTTTATTACTTACTTCCCATCCACTTCTGGTCTTTTGCAGACGCAGTGAAACTTGCCACCAAAATCTATATAAAGATCATCCTCTACAATGTGGAATATTCGACCAATGGCAATTTTATCTTTGGCAGGTCCCATCTGAATTAAAGGAGAGCGCCTCAACAGGGATGCAAAGGATTCCGACTTCTCCGAAGGAACCTACAGAGCAACACAATTTAGAAGATCATTCACAAACATACTCTCTAGAGAAAGGATCAAATTAAACTTGCAACAAACAAGCAAGGCTTTCTTCACTAAATGCCAAGCAAAAATTCCACGTGCCCAGTGTGTTTTCAGTAGGACTTCCAAGGAGGTATCTGGTAGATTACTCTAAGCCCAAATATCTTGCACAGTAAAGGGAAAGCTTTCATTAATATTCAGTCAAACTGAAGTGCAAACTTTGCACTGAAAACACCTGCGTGTTCTACTATTGCTTAGGTAAATTGACAAAACTACATTCTCAGTATCAGGAATGTCCTGAAAAGAAAATCTCATCTCTCTGTTATCTCCTCAGTGAAGCCAAAACACAATTGGTACCTCGCAGCTATTAATCTGGCTACTTAATAATGAGCAATACCTAAATCGTTATTTTAAGGAACGAAATCATTTTGTTAAAGCAGTAAAAGCAGCAAGCGTGCCCAGGACTGGTCTCCTTACTGAGGTGTGGGTACCCTTCCAGTATTTGAAGGGGCCTACAGGATAGCCAGAAAAGAACTGTTTACAAAGGCACAGAGTAACAGGATGAGGGGCAATGGCTTCAAACTGGAAGAAGCTCAACTGAGATGAGACATTTGGAAGAAATTCTTCCCCTTGAGGGTGGTGAGGCACTGGAACAGGTTGTCCAGAGCAGCTGTGGAGGCTCCAAGCCTGGAAGTGTTCAGAGCCAGGCTGGATGAGGCCTTGATTACCTCTGCCCATGGCAGGGGAGTTGGAACTAGATGATCTTTAAGGTCCCTTCCAAGCAAACCATTCCAGGGCACTATGACTGATCTAACACATTAAAAAAATGAAACCATCACCACTTTCACTTTTCACTCCACAGTCTCAAAGTAAACATTTTGAGTCAGTAATCAAGTAAACAAAATCCCAGTTTCTTCTCATAGAGCTTTAGGGAAACAAGAGACCAGAAATCCTCCTGCTTTGCTTCACAAAGACAAGTCTGCTGTGTGATCTGACAAAGCTATCATAGGCTTGCCATCACATGCTGGGTGAAGATACCCAGTTGTATTTAAATGAGAACCATCCCCACATGCACCAGGGGAGGTTTAGGCTTGAGGTGAGGAGAAAGTTCTTCACTGAGAGAGTCATTCACCACCGGAATGGGCTGCCCAGGGAGGTGGTGGAGTCACCATTCCTGGAGGTGTTCAAGAGGGGATTGGACATGGCACTTGGTGCCATGGTCTAGTCATGAGGTCTGTGGTGACAGGTTGAACTTGATGATCTTTGAGGACTTTTCTAACCTTGGTGATACTGTGATCATGTTACACTACTACACATGAAACTGAGGCTGCCATGATACTGCATAAGCAGTATCCTTTATAGTGAATATTCATGTGGCTTTCAGAATAAGTGTAATACATTCCTTCAAAATTCTCACTTTTGTGGTTTAGATTTTAATCTCTCCATTAAAGCATGCAGGATGAGGCAACTCTTTATACCACCTACTAAACTAGCTTTTACTTTTCCCTTCACGAATAGGGACATTTTATTTTTCAAGATAGTGACAAGGCATTTAATGACACAGATGCTCTCCTTGAATTTCTGGATCCTTTCAGGAAACTGTGGCTAAAAAAAAAATTAAGCTATATAATTTTGTGGAAGAATAATTTCTAATCCCTCTATTTCAGAAATCAGTTATGATGATGTACTGATACCAACCCAGTTCCTTCCAGCTGAACATTAGAGATCGGTTTTGTTTCTTCTTAATAAATTCCCTCCTTTAAAACACTACTCAAGGAACTACCACACTATTCAAGGAACTACATAGAAAATGCCTTAAAAGAGCTGCTTTCCCTGAGCCATCTAGAAAGAAGCAATGCCCTCTGCTGTGCCAGGAACAGAGGTTCACCCAGAGCTGGCTGCAGCATCCCTGCCTGGTGGCCTCAGTGGGATCACAACCTGGCCAAGCTGAAGATTTGGTTTAGTTGTTTAGGTGGGTTGGATTGGTTGATAGGTTGGTCGTGATGATCTTGTGGGTCTCTTCCAACCTGGTTTATTCTATCTCCACTTTGGAACAACAGCCACATTTCTGCTCCTGTCACTGAGCTCTGACACACACACAGTGGTTTGTACCCTGTTACTGTAACATGAAAATGAACCGATAGCAAAGTTCCATCACACTGTGCCACATTCCACAAAGCGGCAGCAAAGCTAACACAGTGACAGCCCATTTCTCCCTCAAAATATATTGGACAAACTGCATCACTCATTTTAAAAACATTTGTAGACTACTTATAATTCACAGCACCGAAAAAGATAATATTTACTCTTAACTACTTCCTTCATTCTTGCATTTTCTTCAAACACTGGTAACCCAGCTAAGAATGTAGCTCAACAACCACTTCTCCTCCCGCAGCAAGAAAACTCATCACATCCTTCCCAAATGGCACAGGTTTCCTATTTCAAGCAGCTACAGTGTGCAAATACAAGTAACACCTTAAGCATTTCCTAATTTCAACAAGATCTCTTTAAGCAGCTCCACAGAGGAGAGCTTTAAACATGTCCTCTTTTTTTGTTGTTGTTCGGTTCCAAATTCAGAACTTAAATGTTATCAAACATCTCTCTCCCAAAAAAAAGAAACGGATACATCACAGACCCAAATAACATCTCTGGGCTCTTACAGGGTGCGTGTACACCAAAACCCACGCAGCACTTTGTACCTATTTGCCAGCAGAGACAAGGAACACAGGCTTTCCTCTGGTTGTGCTTTGAATAAAGGAGGAGCAACACCATGTCTCTCCTGCTTCAAAGAGCGGATCTTGCAGATGCACGGCACCATGGAAAAAGACTGCAGCTAGAGCCACCACACTCTCCCTTAAGGACAGCGTGTTGCTCCTCCCCTTATGGAGTTTCTCTAAAGGTCATCTAACAGCTTGAATTCTTGCAGCAGCATTCAGTAATCTTCCCCAAGTATTACCCAGCTTTACACCACACTACATCAGGGTTGCTCTCAGCTGTGGAAAATTTATTTACCAAATAACACACTTCCTAGCAATCAACAATCAGTTAAAAACAGTGAAAAGTTGATTTTAGGAGAACTACACAGAACCAACAGATTATAATGCAAGTCAGACCCCCTTCAGCTTCCACTGCCAACTTCGTCTCACCAAAACCCACTCCCTCTTCTGCATGCTCTTAAAACACTGAACAGTGAATAATCATCAATCATGCTTGGGCTCAGAGAGTGCTTTCTAACTGGGCTAAGAACAGTGTAAGACTAGACTCATGGCAATCCTCACCTCATTGCTTTGCTTTTAACGTCACTGTGTCACTGCAAAGCAAGCTACTGGGTTTCCCTCTTGTTCCACTGGGGAAATAATCCAGCAGAGCACAGAGAAATCCAGAGCTGTTGTCCAGCTCCTCATTTTACATTCTTAGTCTGATTTCTTTATCGCATGATTTACATTTGTATATGTAATGCCATTTGCACACAATGTAAATACTACTCAATGCTAGAGTTAGTTCAGAACCTTCAGAGGCTTGATGACAGGAGTTTTCAGCCTGCAAGAGGTATTTTGGCACATGTTAGTACTCACACACTGCTGCTTTCTGTGACTTCCATGATGTGTATTAACAGCCACTGCCACATCGTACGAAAGTCAGCAAGACAAAAATCAATGCAGAAGGCAGAAAAGGTATAATCTTTCAACAAAAGCTTTATAAATGCTCAACCCACACTCATTTCTTCATAAGTTTTATCCACTCACATTCTCATACCCACAGACCCACAAGAAGCGCACACTGGAGTGGTTTGGGCAGGAACATTTGGGTGCAACACCAAAGATGAAGGATGTCCTATCTCAAGGCCTCAACACATCTCTGAAGTTTTTCCTGTTTAACAGTAATGCACTAGATTCTGGGCAAATCTTTTACACCCTTTGGAAGACAATAGTCTACAGGGTGGTCCTTTGCTCCAGTCTCACTGCAGCCTCAATAAATAGCAGACTGCTGCTCATTATCTACCTCTCTGTGTTTGCTTTCAGGGTGAAGAGGACGACGCAGGATACATAAGGTACAAGGCTGTTGCCTTCCTGTTGCTTGGAAGCGGGGTCTGCTCTTGACAAATCATCTGTGCACTCACTAGAGTGCAGGCTTTGACAAAAACATCACAATCCTCAATTTTACTCCCAAGAATAACATCATAGAATCATTTGTATTGGACCTTTAAGATCACTGAGTCCAATCATCAATATAATGCCGATGACCCCCACTGAATTATGGTCCTCAGCACATCTACTCATCTCTGAAACCCCTCTAGGGATGGGGACTGTACCACTTGCCTGGGGAGCCTGTTTCAGGTCTTTCTATTCCTTTCAGTTAAAAATAAATAAATTAAAAATCGCTTATAATCAACATAAACCTCCCCTGGAGCTATTTGAGGCCACTCTCCTCCTGTCACTTGTGTTAAGGAGAAGAATCCGACACCCACCTCACTCCTTTCAGGTAGTCTGCAGCGTATCAAAGACTCTCCCCAGCCTCCCCTTCTCCAATCCCCCAGTCCCCCCTCAGCTGCTCCTCACAGGGCTTGTTCACATCTTTTCCAAGTTAATCCACATTGTTCTCTCAAGCCCACGCTGCTGTTTCTTGTGACACCTTCACACCCGTGCATTTCCGCAGGCGTTTCACTCGCACCAGCCTTCGCGTGTGTACAGCTCTCTCAAATACCGGCCTAACAACTCTTTGACCTACCGAGATATTTTTAATTAATGGTTTTCCACATCCTCCCTGCCCTCCTCCAAAAGTCAGAATAGTTTTGCCCACAGAGCTGCACCTTGCATTCCCCGCGCCCGAAACTGCCTGTAGGCTTTCTATAGCGGGAATACAGCAATGGACGGGCGGCCGTCCCGCCGCGGACTCACCTGCCGGGAGCCGGGGGCCGCCGTACGCTGTGTGCCCGGAAGCTCTGCCGCCCGCTGCGGCATGGGCCCAGCCTCCGGGGCTCCCGCCGGCGGGGCACCGCTGCACCGCCTCACCGCGAGCAGCCGCCACGGTCGCGGCTGTGCCCGGGCGGCGGCAAGGCCCCAGCTCGGCGCCGCCATCGCTGTCTGCGTGCGGGGCGGAGCGCGAACTCTGACTCCGCAGCCCGGGTCACAGGGCGGGAGCAGGCGCAGCGGCCGCGGCTGAGGCGCGACGGACACCATCTTGGATGAGGGCGGGAGGTGGCGGCTGGGCGGCAGCCTCCTGCAGCCCCACGGGGCGAGCCCCAGGCGGCTTGCGAGGGTAGGCGGGACTCGGCCGCCCGCTCCGACGGACAGGGCGGCTCATAACCGCCGTGTACCTCCGAATGACTGGAGGGTGAGGGGAAGGAGGGGGCCGTCGAGCCCTCGCTCGGCTGCCTGCAGCCTGAGGAGAGCCGGCATGAGCCCTGCTCTGGGGAACGGGACGGAGATGCCAGCCGCACACCCCTGAGGGGAGAGCTGACATTGCCACAGCCGCCCGAAGGAAGCCTGCCCTCAAGGGGAGGGTGCAGAGATGCTGCTGCAAAGCCGAATATGAGATGTTACAAACCCAGGGATGCAGCTACTTGGCCTTAAAAACAAAACAACAACCCCCAAAAAAACCCCAACAACACCCCCCCACCCCACACCACACACCACCCCCATCTTTCATAACTCAGGCCAACTGTGGAGTAGATTACAATTCTGTTCATCTGATAGTTAAATAAAGAAAAAGAAAAGAAAGCAAACAAACAAAACCCCCACACATGCAAAAAGCCAAACACCCCACCACCACAACAAAAAAACCCACACCAAAGCCATATGACATGGACCATGTTCCATGGTACTGACCCTAGAAAGGAAGAGCTCCAGTCCCACTGTGTCATTTAATTCTCCATTCTTTTGTTGAGGTGTAGCTGTCAAGAGACTGAAGGTACATCTCAACCTATTTTCTTCAATCCTCAACACAATCAGGGCAGGTTAATTTCTCATAAGCCACAAGTAGTCAACCTAGACCTGGGCTCCATCCATGCAGATTTGCCCTAGTACAATCATATACACTACTTGGAAACCAAGCTTAAAGGACTGTTTCAATTAGATATAAAAAGGTTCTTATTTATATAATGCTCTGTATTCACAGGACAAACATTCCTCTCACAGATTTTTATTAAGCTTCTCACATGTAATTAAGCATATATACTACATCTGACATGCTAACAGGGTTGTCAGGAGCCAGCTTCTCCCCCCACCCTGCTCCAAACCTCTGTGGTAGTAGAAGCTTCATGGACTTGACACAAACGTTTCAAAACTCATTTCCAGTTCTAAGCATGGTGATAAAACACTTGTCAAAAGTTTTAACTGTACCAACACCATGTGCCAGAAGCACACAAAATACAAGAAACTTGAAGAACACGTCAGATAAAGCAACACGTAGATCTTGTAGGAGAGCTATGCTGCGGTATGACACTGTGCACCTCTCAAAACAGATTTCTGGGATCTCAGACAGGAATAGGGGTGCTAGTAGCACAGGCCTTTAACACAAAGTAATGTAAGACAGTGCAGGAAATGTTGTCGATGGTCAGCCTACACGGGAAACGACATCAGCATTTGAGAGCAATCCTCCTGATGCCCGAAAAAGCCCCATTTCTGTGCTCAGGTTTATGCTTGCACTCCATGTGTCATTAGTGCAGGTGTGACACCACCATGTGCAGGTTAAGGTGACTCTATTCACGAGATCAAAAATTCTGATGAATGCACCACCTAAACACCAGGTACATTAAACAACTGAAAATGTCATTTTTAACTGACCCAA
Organism: Picus viridis; assembly: GCA_033816785.1. Classification (NCBI taxonomy): domain Eukaryota; kingdom Metazoa; phylum Chordata; class Aves; order Piciformes; family Picidae; genus Picus; species Picus viridis. The sequence continues at coordinate 23,920,644 of CM066572.1, forward strand.
ACCAGCACTACTAGGCATCTTGCTTCTGTCTGCAATGGTCAGAAGTTTCCTAGGTAGATATTCCACAGACAAATCAGGGAGTTTTAGATGTTATGTATTACCCCATCCACATCTGTTAGACAGGGAACATGCTCGTAAGACAGTTATGTCTCTTCTCATGTGTAACCCTCCTATGGACAACTTGTTTAAAGCCTGCTGAAGCAGAAGTCCTTTCCTGAGTTTGGAGTGATCCTCCTAGTCCAGTGTCCTGTGCAGGAAACAACTGAAATTATCACAAGGGAGCAGAGTAACAAGCTTCAGTTTAGCAGCAGCAGTAGATTCATAATGATTAAGTTGAGCAGAAGTTACAGATTCCAAAGAAATTATGTATCCACAGTGTATGTACAGTATAATTAACTTCTCAAAAGAGGGTTTTTCATTGCTATATTTTAAAGGTTGCCTTCAAATTACAGGTAAGTCCTTTAAATGCTTGAAAGGCATAAAAATTCTGCTTTCCACACAAAACCCCAAACCATGGATTTTAGTTTCAAAAATGTTTTGAACCCACAAACAAGCCTGGTATCAGTTAACCTGGTAAAATATCTACGTGCTAAATAAAAGCACATCTGGTGGAAAGGGCGCAAGGAAAGTTACAACTGTGCTTTGTCTTTGCTTGCAGCATCTGGCAGTGGAGAGCAGGAGAGAGGCAGGAGTCTCACTGGGTCTCCTCCTGTATCTGTTCTGGAATTGTTTCTGTGGCACTGGCATTGGCAGCAGAGTTGAGAACTTCTCCAAAGTCTCCCCCAGCAGGTTTGCCTCCTCCAACTCTAGACTGGAACACAAAGAGAGCCTCAGCATAAAGTTGTAGTTACTTGGGCATGTCAAACACACTGAACTGTATAAAACCAGTACTTCTGCATGAAGAAGCTTAGTGACTCTTTTCAGCAGAGCAGTTTTTCCAGGACTGAGCTACCTCCACAAGCATCTAAAGTCTTTGGAGTATCATGAGGAAAACAATCACCATCAGCAGATTAACACAGCAGTCTCCCTTGGACTTTGAGATACACAAAGCAGCCCTGATGCCAGGGAGTCTGAAGGCTGACATACTCTCAAAAACAGGCAGAGGTATACAGCCTTGCAAGCCATACAGGCTTTGAAGGCTCAGAGCTGAAACTCGCTTCTCTATAGCTCAAGAAAGAACCTTGAACAGTTTTCAGGCTCAACACCACTTCCTGAGATCTTTGCTGGGGCACAGCAACTATTTTACTTTCTCCTGGTAACACATTTGTCTTTCCACTTTGTGACCGGTTTAGGCTGTGCCTTTAAGGAAGGGACAGTTGCTGAAAGACTCTGGCTGAATGTTTTTGATATTTGAATGAAAACAAAGATATTCTAAACTAATTTCATTGGTAGATTTGGTAGAATGCAACTTTAAGTTTTAGTTCAGGGAGTTCAGTCTGTACCTTTCCCTCTGTTTGTGTGGGCCTGTTTCTTTCTCTCTGAAGCAACAGCTGCCGACCTTGGATTAACAAAACTAACCAGATAAGAAAACTAATTCTTGCGTACCCTTTGAGCTAACAGAATTTTCTCCTTAATTGCCTTTCTCTCTCTCTCTAACCCTTTTTGGGAAAAAAAGGGGAGGTAGGGAGGGAGAAGGGGGGTACAGGGGGGACCCCCCCGGCTGCAGGGGGAAAAAGGTTTCCTGTATTACATACATTGCTGTATATTTCTGTATATGTTGTAAATATTGTATATTTTTGTACATATTCATTGCATTCCATTTCTGCTTGTAAATACAGCTTGTTTCATTTGCTTTTCTGACTGAGTTTAGCTGTGGTTTTATCTTTAGAGTGTGTGTGGGGGAACTTTCTCACCCTACCACACACTTGCTTCTACAGCATGTTTCCTGTGGGATGGCAGGAAACTGTTTTCCTGTGTTGCCTGCTAATCTTTAGGAAGGCATGAAAATAAAAGCCTAGAACATGTTGGGTACACAATACTAGTTATATGAAACAGTATACAAAACACTGTATTATACTCACTGCTTGTGCAGGTTAGCTAGCTGTTAGTCCTTCTAATTAAAGGCATCCTCCTGGAAGAGGTGCAGGAAGCCTGTGTTTTTCTTCTCAAATCATCAAGCAGAGAAACAATTTCCACAGTACTTCAAAAGACCTCATCTATGCACCTTCAGCAGCTTACCAATCATTAATGAACAGGCTACCCTTAAGGCCACTGCATTTTTTGTCCACATCCACAGCCACCATGGTTTAGTAATGCTTACCTTTAGGTTTTCAACTTTTTCCTCAAAGGATTTGAAAGTAGGAGAATTTCTAGGAAAATAAACAAAGGAACCACAGAATTAAACTCAGCTCTGGTCAGTCTATAAACATCAGAAAACAAGCAGGTAGTTGCTTTTTCCAGCATCAACGTGAATTTTGTTTGTTTGAGGCTCTCTCCATGTTTTAAGGGTAGCCTAAAAATAGTTCAGATCTAGATATGTCCCCAGGTATTACGAAAATGAAGTTCAAACACACTCGAGCTGCAGTTTAGTTGTTTCTCTGGCATCTATGCATTGCCAGGCTCAGCAAAAGGATCTTTCATCACAACATGGAAGGGAGAACCACCAAGTATTTTAGGTTTAAGCTTATTAGTCCCAGTGATTTCAAAAAGGTTTCTTGACTTAAAGGATTTGTTCACAAAAGCTTAGTCATCACTTCTGGTTAGCCTAGTATGTTATAGCTGGAGACAGCTTGTCACCAGAGTGTTTTCACTGATCATAGGAAAACTAGCTTACTTTCATAGGCTCAGTGCTAACAGAACATAGTTGGCAGGGGCATTTTGCCTTATAAGAGCTGGAAACAGCTATGATTATAAATCTCAAAGGTCTTTTCCAACAAAAACAGTTCTAAGATCAAGTCCAACCACTCCCTAATTCTGCTGGGACTGGTGCTAAACAATGTCCCCCAGCACCACCTCTGCCTCTCTTCAACACCTCCAAGGATGGGGATTCAACCACCTGCCTGAGAAGCCTGCTCCAGGACTTGACAACCCTTTCAGGGAAGAAGTTTCTTTTAGCAGCCAATCTAAATCTCCTGTGGTGCAACTTGAAGCCATTTCCTCTTGTCCTATCACTTGTTACTAGGGAAAAGAGACCAAGACCCATCTCTCTCCAACCTCCTTTCAGGGAGATGTAGAGAGCAATGACGTCTCCCCTCAGCCTCCTCTTCTCTATACTGAACAATCCCAATTCCCTCAGCTGCTCCTCACCAGCCATTCTCCAGACCCTTCACCAGCTTTGTTGCCCTTCTCTGGACCCACTCCAGCACCTCAAGGTCTTTCATGTACTGAGGGCCCCAAAACTGGAGACAGTACTCAATGTATGGCTTCAACTGCTAGGTTTTGCCTAGGACAAGCGGGACAGCTTGGGATTTTCAGCGTTGAGGACTGGTGTATTATCTAAGGTCAGAAAAGTGGCTTAATGCTCCAACTAGCTGTCACTGCCATTTGCAAATCTGTGCAATAACTTGTACACCTTCTCAGCCTTTATGCAGGTTGGGAAACGCTTGCCTTCAGCAAGATGGGACTAAGGATTTGTGGCAGACTTCAAAATAAATTTTTAGATAAAAGATAGGAGGGATTTTTCAAAGGAGGTCTCAAGCTTCCCTTCCCCCTTTGTCTGGTGTTTGTGTAGGTCCCTCACACCTAGCAGCACTCTTTCATCTGGGAAAGCACACAGTGACATGTCTATGTCTAGCTATATATAGATAGATATATGTGTATCTATCTTAGTCAGTCTCAGAAGATGGAGTGACACAGTGCTGAGCAAGGAGAGAGAAAAGGCAAGCACTCCCAGTCAGCAACAGACTTCTTATGAAACCACGGTATTTGTTACTCACTTTCCTTGCTCTAAACCAGATGCCAAGCTATTGCCTTTTAAACTTGGAGTCATTTAGTAGCATGACATTTCCAGCAGGCAGGGAAAGGCCATTATAGTTCTCCCACCACCAGGGCAGTGGTCACACTCCCAACACACATCCACCACCATTAAGCAGAAATAACATCTTATCCCACATGTTAGTACAGGAAATCCATTAGAAAGCTAGGTGGGCTTTTTGGTTTCGTTTTAAACCCACATTACTTGACCTAAACTCGGTTTGATTCGATTCCACCCATGAAAAAATCAACCCAGCAGCTGGATTATGCATACCTTACCTCATAATAGGCATGCTAATGGAATGTTGTAAGGAGCGTATACTAAATGGCAGCATTAAGAGAAAAGAAGAGAAGTTAGTTTAAGCGACAGACAGAAGGAACTGGCTAAGAGATGTCTTCTTTGGTAAACAGCAAAGCAGTCTTAGATAGTAACTGCTTGGTTTTGCTTTTCTACATTGCTTAGCCATGCACACACACAAGTACATCAGAGCCAAAGCTGCAACAGCTTTTTTTCTGTCTTAGTAATATCCAAGTGCCATGCCTGTTAGTACAGAGTCTGCTTAGCTGCAACAGTCTGTCTACTCACTAAGCTTCTCAGGCAGTGAATCATGCTGCATTGACAGATTTCAGGATATCAAGTAGAAATTGAACACCCAGGAGTTACCAATCCAAAAACCTTCCCACTGAAAGAATTATTCCAACATTCAGAAGGCTTCCATTTCAGTTCTGTGTAGTATTTCCATACTCATCAATACAAATTATCTACTCATCAATACAAAATATCTAGTGAGAGCAGTCACAGCCATCTCTAGTCACAATCAGGTTTATGCTGGGGATGCAGAGAAAGCCCTAGGTTCCATTCTCTTCTGTGATCTGGCAGGATTGCTATGGAGTTACTGTTTGGTTACTGACAACACACCTACTCCTAGAAGGCGACTGGATATAGATTAAGAAGCTTCCAACTAGATATAGATGGAGCTCATAACTAACTTCCAAAACCATTTGGAATCTAATTTAGTTCCATATTCTAAAATATTATCCTTTACTCTTGATGAGTTTGAGCTGTTTCTTGTCAAATACCACAACAGTAAATTAGAAAAACTGATGTTCAGAGTTTTTTATAACTATATTTGGGATGTCGGATTTTAGCTGGGTTTCTGATGCCTTTCAAGAGAAGCACAGAATGGTAGGGGTTGGAAGGGACCTCTGGAGATCATCAAGTCCAGGCAGTTGCCAGTGGGAATCTCCCACATTTGATTCACCTCCAAAACTGCAGTTGGTATTTCAGCACATTCAGAGAAGCACATTTCAGCACATTCAGAGACACCTTCAGAGAAGCAAAAAAGATTTTGTGTATATTGCAGAATAAGTCTGAAGAAACTACCTCAGGAGGCTCACCAGTAGAATACAGTGATAGAAAAAACATTAGCTACAAAAAAGTGTGTGATGCTCCTTAAGATTGGGATCCCTCACAGCAGAAGCACAGCTGGAGGTTGGTTTGCAAGCACAGAGTGCTGGGAATCAGCTGGGCAAAGGCCAGATGCTGTCCTGACACGTGTCAGGAATACGTGCCCCTGTTTCATCCCTTTCTACAGCCTCATTTCTGCTGTGTTTCACCTTCACAGGTGGTTTGGTTTCCACAAGCTTTTCCAGAGCACAGCGAAGCTGACTGTCTTCTGGGGTACAATTTACATTCCTTGCTGTAATGTCGATTACTACAAGTTTTGGTCTTGCCATGTGCCAAGCTTTTGTACACAACTAGCATGACATAGTTCCCTTTGTTCAGTTGTGCCTAACCCACAAAAAGTGCCTCCTTGCAAGAAACTCAAAGCTGAAGAGTGTGCAGTTTACCTTTTTCCCCCCCCCCAGTATAGATTTATAATCTGTAGAACTGCTCATGCTGAAAAGCAACAACCTAGTGCAGGTCTTTTAAGAGGCGTCTGGAGAAATTTAGTTTCATCTCAGAGAGATCATTTAATGGAAGATCTATTTGCGGATCCACAAAGGATTTACTTGCTGTTGTACAATACACTTACATACACTCAGTATTCACTTTGTAAAATGTCACCACAGGTAGCAGGTAGTTTTATCACAGAATCATCTGGTTTGCAAGAAAACTGGATCAGAGGAATGCAGTTGATCTTTTAATGTCAAACCACCTGTTCTTCAAGTAGTACAAAGAAGCACAATTAAGCCTTGAAAAGCTTTACAAAAGGAAAGAACTTGTGTCTCCCTTCAAAATGACAGAATGCCACATCAAAGCACTGCCTTAACTAGGCCACCATGCTGGGTGGTTTGAAGAAGAGAAGCCCTTTCTGCAATGCTCACAAGCAAATCTCTAGCTTCAAAAATAAAAGACTAAACCCCAAAAAGGCACAGTAAGTTTTCTCCAGCCTGCCGTGTACTTTGTGCTGCATTAGAAGCTTTCTTATCCCTTACATGATTATATTTATAGCTACTGCATTGCCTCACATTTTCAAAAGGCCCAGGGAGGCACACCAGAGGTCCCTGCCTGGGAAGCACAAGCTGAAGAGCGCATTAGCACAAGTTAGATGCTTTTGTTAATGGGTTTCCAGCTGATAAATGACGCTATTTAGGAGTCCAGGACCATATCAGATTTCCAAAGCAAGTGAAGAAAGTCATTGTGCAATCTCGGAACAGGGCAACGATGAGGACTTCTGCTCCATAATATGGATGCAGTGCAGGGGGAGCCAAGTGCAAAGTCATGATTGCTCAGGAAATTTGCACAGTGCTGTATCTTGGTAACTAATGCTGATGTTGCCCACACAAGGACTGGCGAGCTCATCCAAAGTTCTCGTAAGGGAGAGTAAAGGCAATAAGAGAAACCCAACACGGAGCAGAGTACATTTTTAGCTTAATAAAAAAAGCAGAGGGAACAAACACAAAAAGGAAGCTATAATGCACTGACTTTGCACTACCAGTCCTTTCTCTTCCTCTCTGTTTTAGTGCTTTCCAAGTTCACAGCCTCAGGAGCTGCCTTACTCTCTTTCGCAACTCCTTCCAAAATCACTTTGTAGTGCAAGAATGAAGACCTGCATGTGATACTTGCTGCATGGAACATGTGGGAACAGCTTAACACAAAAGAAATCACACCATTACAGCTGAAAAAAAGTGAAGCCATGATGAGGAAGTCATGTCAGAGTTTAAGAATAATAATCATAGAATTATAGAATGGTTTGGGCTGGAAAGGATCTTAAAGATCAAGTTCCAGACCACAACCTCTATGGGCAGGGACACCTTCCAGGTTTCTCAGTACGCACCTGCATAGTCAGTATTTGTTCCAGTCAGTATCGGGGCCGTCAGTTCTCATTCTCAACAAAGAACCTGGGCTCTAAAACTGCCTAAAGCTCAGACTCCTGCAGCCTTAAAAGTAAACACCACCTGAGTACCTACATAACCCTGAGACCCAAATTCACTGTCTGAATCCCAGATGAACTTGGTCTTCATGAAAGAAAAGAGTTCCAAGGTTTTTGATCTTGATGCAGCTAAGATCTTGAACAGTACTGATTCTTCCCAGTTTTGTTTGGTTTGCTTTTAAACCCAGCTGCTCCTGAATTTATAACAAAACCTTGAATTTCCATTGGCATGATTCTCCCCAGGAAGCACACCAACAGTGTGGACTCATCTGGCCCTGTTACACTCCCTCCTGGTGACCCAGCACCTGACAGAGTACTCAGTGCCTACCTAGCCATTAGGACACTCTTGAGGTATTTAAATTCCTGAAGCCACAAGAGAGCTGTAAGTCTGTGCTTGTCTTTGTCTAATACTAGTAGAGGGACACCATACCTTAAGGAAGAAAGGTGAACCCTGTTAATGGAACAGCCAGACTCCAAAAGGTAGAGAGAAATCCTCCAGGTGCCCCTTGTTGTACTGATGCTAAAGAGGAGGTATTTCAAATAGGCTGCTGTTCTTACACCTGAGCAAACAGCTCCCTTCAGAGCCTGAGTTCTGACAGCATCCTGTGCCACTGCTCATCCCCTCCCCAGGTAACGCCCTGGGGCTATGGCTTACAGTTAGCATTTTGGGAACCAGATCACTGCGTCTTTATAGAAATCCCATGGCTTTAGTTAGTTTCTGAGTGGGAGAGCCCAGAGAAGAGGAAGCCAGACTCCCAGGTGTGCATAGACAGGTTGAGAGGCAATGTATAGAAACTTTACTACACTGAAACTTTAGCTGTTTACTTCAACTGGGCAGGTAAAGGGCAACACAGACAAGGCAACCAAAATACTCAGTGTCTAGAAGTGCTCAAGTAATCAACCCAAAGGTAAGGACTGCTTCACTGGACAAACTACGAACTTTACATTCAGACTCTATTGATTTGTTTTGGGTCAAAACACTAAACAGCCATTGCAACAGACAAAAAAGGGAGAAGTTTCTACTCTGTCAAGGCACAAACACTGTACAGACAAAGAGAAGGACTTCTGCATGCCATTGCCATATTCTGTCACAAGCACTTACAGAATCATTTTAACAGATTGCTTTCTTACAAGGAAGAGAAACTAACTGCTAATTATTATTACTGATACTCCAGTTCTCATGTTCTGGGATGATTACCAGGTGAACATGAAGAAACATCTCCCCTAGCATTAGAAGAGCTTCAGTTTTACATTAATACTGGAGAAGAAGCAAAAGAAATTACCTTCTGCAGACAAAACTTATTTAAAGGTTTTAATGGAGAACAGTCTGACTACATGCTTAGTTTCAGAAACAGTTCTTGTTCCCACCTTACCTAAAGGAATATGCAAAAGCCTGTAGTCTGCACAATGCCAGAGTAAGCAGTAAAAAGAGAAAGGAAGTTCTGATAAATCTGAAGAAAAATATGTAACTGTAGCTGCACCTCAAAGAGTTTTCTCACTAGACTTCAGAAAGCAAGAAAGAGGCTAATGGCAGCACTTTAAAACAGAGGCTGATTTTATTACCCTGCAGCAATATTTTGTTTGAATGTGTGACTTTTTATTTGTCCAACAGCTGAAAATGAAGTTGGATCCACTATTCAAAACAAATGACAAGCAGAGAAGAGTAGCCCTATGTGTTCCAGTAGTAAAAATTACAGGAAAAATTGTAAGCTAAACATATGGCTGGATTGCATCCAGCTCACAATAGTGCTAAAAGTGACCACCAAACTCACTTCTTGCATGCCAATATTGAAGAACTCAAAAATGCCAATTGTCTATGAAAAAAAAAGTAATAAAATCAAGCCACTGCTGTGAGGTAGGACAGCTTACAAGGAAATAAAACACACCAGAAGGAATCCACACACAAGACAGAAAAAGAACAACAAAACCGAAGCACAGACAGTTAAAAGACATTCATTGTTTAAGTGCAGTATTCCACAGGCTGAGAAAGTCAGAGAAATGAGAATGCTCTGTGCATCACACAAGCAGGCAGAGGCTCAGCCACCTGCCATCCCACTACAAAAACAGAAGCAGCAGTGGGGCTAATAGCACACATCGCTTCTCTTGCACACAGAAACCGCACACCACAGAACTCTGCTGCATCAGTGAGGATAGTACAAGCACATTTTGCAGCTCTCCTAAAACAGATGCTGAAGGTTCCTGACAGAGTAACTTTTAGAAGTGCTAGGTATGTTAACAGCAGAAAATTATTTCAGTGGTCCCCTGCTTAAATCTAAACCACAGCTACTTGTGAAAAGCTAAAGAAACCTACCTGACATCTTCAAACTTCTTAGTTATGACTGAACCAACAGATGAAAAAGCTGCAGAAGCCTTCTGGCCAGCCTGAGAAAGGGTTTCTGATGTTTTCTTGTAGCTGTGTTCAAACAAAATTAAGTCTGTGGTTATTTTACTAGAATACAAAAGGGACCTTTTAATGCATGTAAACTTGTATCAAACCCAGAGGTATAATTCAACTTTAGGGTCAAATGGACAAGCTACTTAAGAGATTATTTTGAGCCACTGCAGTCTACTCTGGCTACAGCATCTCTGCTTTCTCAGACATCAGGTGAGGCTGATCAGCATGCACCTACTCCCCACCCCCAGAACAGATGCTCCCTGCTACTGTAGGATTGAAAACACGGCAAAAAAACCCAAAACAATCCTCCCACCATCACACAAAAACCCACAAACCAATCATACACAAACAAACAAAACTCCAAGTAAACCACACCATGGAAAAGAACAGAGGTCTATTTTTTGTGCTTGGCATCTAAAATCTTAGACCAAATGGTTTTGTCAAAAAACTCCACCATAAAATGTTTGAGGTACAGTCTCTTGCATTCTGTGTAGCCATTAACTGCAGAAGGCAGCTCACTTTGGACCTTAAGTTAGTTGTGTTTGGCAAGAACATGAACTGTGACTCTGTGCCCTTTCTGCATGAGCTCAGTTCACAACTTTTCAGGCTGGGAAAAAAAGCTTTTCTGTTGGACTTAGGACACCCTGGCACCTCAGTAATGGTACCTCAGAACTGTCAGACAAAAAGGGTATTAGAACTGCCCACAGCATGGCCAATCATTCTTTTGCATGAGATGAGATGGCTAATAGTGGCCTTCTTTGAAAAATCCTCTGATGATTTATCCCACTGGTTTAGTGCAACTTCACTTTGAGTTATCCACACTTATTTGACACGGTTTAGATCTGACCCAAGAACCACAGAGTCTTCACCCAAGAGCTGAGACAACCAGCCGGAACCGGTACGTACGCTGTGGTTGCTGTAACATCTTGCCAGCTTTTGGTAATGTTCTGCCTTAGCTCCTGTAAAGAGTTGATCCCCAGCTTCCTCTTGATTTCTGCTAGGTGCTTCTCTTTGGCAGCCAGCACTTGTGAGAGCGTCTGGATTTCCTCTTCTACCTGTGGCAGCAGAGTTGATGAGAGGTATTCAACAAATAATACACTTAGCCATTTAACTATGTCCTTATTACAATATCTGCTTGGCAGCAGTAAGGGGAGGGCTGGCACATTTGAACACTGCCTCACAGCTGTTCTTAAATACTAACAGGGAAATCCAACAGAGGTTACAAGGGATAGTAAGAAAGTAACCCACCTGCAGCTATCTCTATTCCTGGAACATGCACAAGGAAGTTGATAGCTAAAGCCTTTACAGTTAGAAATCATTACCTTTAGACAACCTTAGGCTTAAGCTTGAAGATTAGTCTGACCTGGACAATCACCAAGCCTCTGTTTTCCTGCCACATCAGAAGAAATACCAATGTTCATATGACCAGTACCTCAGAGCACATCTGACCAGTGCACAAGTTTTGTCTCCTTGCTTGAACTGAAAAATTCACCTACAGGAATGCCTTCCCTGGGGCGGGGTGGGAATGGTGACAGGCTGAGCAGACAAGAGCCAACAAACAAAGAAGCAACCAAATCAAAAAAGACCCAAAATAATAACAAAACACACAACAAACACACAGCACCTGTTGAGCAACTAGAAACTGCACTGTGTGTATAATTCCTTCTGTACACAGATGGCCATGCAAGCCTCTCAGAGAAGCACAACCAGGTCATGAGCAGAGATTTGGCAGTTTTATAACGTCATGCTGTGGGATACATGCTGTGGCAGAGGCACTAAGGCCACACGTACTGAGGCCAGGCATACATTCAACCATGCTTCCACATCCAGACTGGACCTTGCTTTAGAGTATCAGTCTGCCCACTCATTTAAGCTCCTTTGAGGAAATGCCACTATCTTCAGTGCACCTTTGTTGTGGATACCAGTCCAAAGTCCAGCATGACGCACCCTAGCAGGACCAGATTTCCTTCACCACCTTCAGCTGGCTGGCTTGGCATGAAATAATACTTGTGAATACCAAACCCAAGACTGCACTTTATGTGCTTATTTCACAGCAGGCCTTTGCTTGCCAACCTTAGGATTAAGTCAGCAGTTTTTATTGGGGTCCTAAAAACACACAGAGCTACACCAGAAAGAAGATTGGTGACTCAATAAAGCTTGACTGACAACTTCTGAAATGCATGGATCTGATTGTCCTCTGAAGAGTGGTACTTTAAATTGCTCTTGTAAACAAGCTGCTGTAGGACCAAGAATAGTTACATGGTTAGACATTAGCAAAACAGCATCTGCATGGACATTACTAGGAAACCAAGAGCTTTAGTTACTCCACACCAGCTGACACAACACTTGGGTTTGGTTTCCAACCACATTCTCTCTGGCAGGTTATTTACCTCCTTCTCATTTGAGGGAAAAATAAAAAGGGTGAGGCATTTGTGTGCCTTGGTTTAAGCCTTGTAACACTTCTAGCTTAACCCCATAGTTAGAACTGGCTGTTCTTTTCTCTTTGCCACCATCCCTTTCCCTCCCTGCAACACACAGGAGTGCCATACCTGGCTTGAGACACATAATAAGTACACGAGGCATTAGCTGTGTGTTCAAAGCAAGCAGTATCCCAGATTTCCATTTTCAAAACCATTATAAAAGCTATTTGCAAGAGATTTACCTTAGCGAGCTCTTTCCTTAGCTCATCCTGTTCTTCTTCTGAGAGTGTTTCTGCCATACCAGCTGTTGCAGCAGCATCCTCTCCAACCTCAGGTATAGAGTCACTTCTCAGCAGCCCTTGAAATGAATAAACCAAAGTCATCATGTGTCTGCCGGAGAGCAGCTAATGTTAATATACAGCCCTTTTGTGCCAGTGCACAAAGAAAACTGATGAGAAGACAATAAAGTCCTGTACCCTGATGACTATGGCTTAGGAACCCAGAAGCTTTTCACTGGCTGGTTTGTTCTATCAGGTTGTATTAGAGCTCAGTACAACTGCTGCAATAACGGGAGCCTGGAAACACGTTGAAAACAATGCACCCCACTATTTTGACAGAAACCACGGCACAGAATGCTAGGTCCCAACCAGTGGTCCCCATACACACCCCGTTCTCTCTGGTTCACGCAGCACAAGAACTCTGGAAGCACCGAAGGTACTCAAGAGCAAGGCAGAGGCTCTCTCCCTCCCTGCTCTCTGCATTAAGAAATGCCTCTTCTCAGCACACTAGGAGCAGTCTCACAGCAACCAGCAAACTCAGCTACAGTGGAGAAAAATGCTGCAACCTCAAGTACAAACTCTCCCCTTATACCCAGTTCAACCTCTCTGACCCTAGTAACTGAGGCCACTGAGAGTAGAAAACTGCAGAAGTGGAATGAGAAGCTGCTCTTTTGCACCTGGGCATTATGACAGATGAGAAGCCCAGAGAAAGAGCTTGGGAACAAAAGGCTGTCCCTTCAGACAGCAGTGGAGTGCTGAGAAGGGACTGATGAGGACACACATTCACTCACATTGCTGCCTCTTTCCCTTCCAAATCCAGAAACCAAAACTCTGCCAAACTCCTCTGTGTGAATCCCAAACACTCCTATGGTGTTTCATCTGAAAAGCTTCAGGGAAAGGATGAACAACAGTGTTCTCATTATTACTATGACAGACTCACATTGGAGTCATTTACTCTTAGCTCTCAGAGCTTGCAGCAAGATCACTTTAAGCACCTCAATGCAACAGATATTTCAGCAAAGGATCTCCCAGTTTGAATCTTCCTAGCTGACACTTAGAACACAGATTGCCAAATTTGCAGAGAGACTGCACAAAAGACAACCATTCAGTTGTGAATTCCCAGAGCTAACTGTCTGTTCAAGAGGTTAAACAGTTTTACAAGTAATAGAAAATAAATAAAAACCTTAAAATAGGGGGAGGAGAAAAAAAACCTCCAACAAAACAGCAGGATTGTTTGCTTGTTGATGGAGAGAGTAAGAGTATGTGAGTAGGTATATAAATGTGTAATTCAGACAAGTGGAGGACATATTAAATAATGTTCCCTTACTAGTCACTGCAGTAATTCACCAGGTAAAATGCCATCCTCATTCCAGCAGCTTCTGATGGGACCCCACACTACCATTTTGGTAGAGGAATCCCAAAAGTCATTAACGTGCAAGAAGACCATCACTGATTTTACTGTGAGGCTTGGTATCAAATAGCTACATCACCATCAACTTGGGGGAGTGTGTGTGGAAATCAAGTAAAAAAGGCTCTGTGCATCTGTTAATTACTTACAGGTACATTATGAAGCATGCTCCTAAGCAGCTGCCCAGCATAAGATAAGAAGGTGCCTTGCTCTTCATGAACTTTCTAAACTCAGATAAAGCTTGTTTCCACAAATTCCTTCCAAACCAGTGTTTTCTGCCTGTATTTGTGCCCAGAACACATCACACCACTACATCCACAGAACACTTGTAAATGGTAAGTTACCATAGAACACACTTGAGAAAGAAGCATCCAGAAAGCAACTGAAACCCCATTCTGCATTGATTTATGAAATCTATACCATGTTTTCCCAGAGATTTGCCTGCCCTCTACACAAACAATCTAGTTCCTACAGGTTACCCAATACACTGTCTTCTGGCAGAAATCCAGGGCAGAAAAAAAAATGGAGTCTAATGCCCAAACCCACAGCACAGCACTAGAGCACCCAAAAAAACCCACAAACAAACCAAAAACACAACCAAAAAAAAGGATTACAGTTCATGTCTTAGATCATTTTCTTCTACATCAACATCTTTCCTTTTAATATCAAGTAGTCAAGACAGCCCTTTCTGTCAAACTGCCCTTTCTCCTATTCATTATGTATGTCTCCACTGAAGGAAAATTAACTGAAATTGCATTTCCCCCGACACTCCAACACCCAGCACTTGAGCCTCCATCTCCAGTCCTTGTTCTCCATCTGCAAGCCCTCCTGGGATTAGAGAGCTTGCTGTTGCAAAAGCCATTTCAGAAAGCTTGCAAGTACCAAAGACCACATTAACTCCAAGAGCATCAGCACATCCCACTGAAAGGCTGTTCGAGATGGTCATGGAGAGTCATCTGGATTATCTCACCAAAAATAGATCAAGTGAATCCAGCAGCAGGAAAACATGCTGGACTGTGTCCAGCAGCAATAGCTTCTGTTTGGGGAATTACCTTCCCCTTGGAAAGCTGCTGTTTCAAGGGAGGTTGTGCTGCTTGCTGCCTACACTGAAGGTAACACAAGGAAACAAGGGGACAGTTTCTCCTCGCCTTCCCGTTTCTAAATCTTTTAGTGAGACAGGAAATCACTGCTGCTCAGAGTCCTCCATACCTCACCCTGTACATCCTGGAATCACAGAATGGTTTGGGTTGGAAAGGATCTTAAAGATGATCTAGTTGCCACCGGCAGGGACACCTCCTACTAGGCCAGGTTGATCAAGGCCCCACACAACCTTTGAAACCTAACCAAGCCTTCTCCTCTCCTTGCCTTCTACCCGCCTCTCGTATATTACTTTTCCTTTAGCTCCATCTGAAGCAAACAAACACCTTCCCATCAGTCCTTACTCTGGCACCTCCCTCTTAGCCCATTACTGTTCACCTCTCTGCTCGCTTTGCTCCCATTCTTCAGCTCACTTCAACACTTCCATAGCACAGATGAACCCTGTGTCCTGCAAGGGCTGTGCCAGGCAGCCTGACCACGGAACAGTCATCTACACAGCTAACAATCCACAGATCCCCACAATGGCATGGCCACAACCCAAACACAGATGCTGACTTTGAGCAAGCTTTGTAGGAAAGGTGCACAGCCCACCTTCGATATTTTTGTGATGTGTGGGGCAAGAAACCAGGGACGTTGCAGTCAGACAACTGATGGAAATACTTCATCTCAATCTGTTACTAAGAGCTTTTCTCCACTTGGGGTCTTCTCTGTTCACTAGCACAACTATTGTTATTGGCTTCCAACACGCTACCTTTCATTATGTTAGCTCTCTTGCACCTTTAACGTTGCAAAGGACTTAAAATTCATTTGTTTGGCATTTTTTGCTGATATTGATTGCTGTAACCAAGCTTTGCAGAACATTTCACGTCTCAAACTCCTTACAGCAACTAAAAATTCTTTTGGGGAAAACAACTGGAAGGACTTGTCTAGTACTGGGAAAAAATCCCAAGTTTTAGGGTCAGATTTTAAGGTGTCTGAATTTCTAAGATTAACATATTATCCCAGCACTTTGTTAGATCTAGTTAAAGGACCCAAATAAAGGCATGAACAAGTTAGCTGATTAGGACTCCACAGGTCATGTTCAGGGAAACAGCACTTAAGCCCCCGTTACTCTGCTAGAGCAGGCAAAGCATTAGTCATTCATTTCACACTCAGGTTTACTGGTATGGGGATTGCTTTGGTTGGTTTGGTTTGTTTCAACCCAGGTTTGTCTCTATTTTGAGCAGAAGACCCTACTTAAGCAGTTTCAGGAAGCCCTGGTTATTTCAGATGAGTAGCCTTTCAGGCAAGGGAGGGTTAGACCTCACAAAGCTTTATCTGTAAGAGTGATATGTTCTGTGTCAGACATTCAGAATGAGCACTTTAGCCATCACTATACAGCTGCAAAGCTAAAGAAAAATGGCTCTTGTTAATGTTCAGGAGAACAAGTGGTACAAGATTGTAAGATCACTGCAGCATTGAGTAATGTACAGTGCCACAGAAGAGATTTACTTTGCAATATATAAGAGAGATATATTTGAAGTGCTTCCCATTTATCTCAGTGAAAAAGCCAAAGTGAGACAAATTTCTTCAATTGAGAGGAGAAAGTTCTTCAGCTTCTCTGCCCAGCTCTAGAGCCCCCAACACATGAATGACATGGAACTGTTAGGGCAGGTCCAGAGGAGTGCCACAAAGATGTTCAGAGGGCTGAAGAGAGGCTGAGAGTTGGGGTTATTCAGCCAGGAGAAAAGAAGGGTGTGGTGAGCCTTTAGAGCAGCCTTCCAGTATTTGAAGGCAACCTTCAGAAGAGCTGGAGAGGGACATTTTACACAGGCATGGAGTGACAGCATGAGGGCTAAGTGCTTCAAACTGGAAAAAGATAGACTGCAATTAGACATTAGGAAAGAATTCTTCCCCATGAGGGTGGTGAGGCACTGGAACAGGTTGCCTAGAGCAGCTGTGGAGGCTCCAAGCCTGGAAGTGTTGAAAGCCAGACTGGATGGAGCCTTGAGCATCTTGGTGTAGTAGGAAGTGTCCCTGCCCATGGCAGGGGCAGGTAGAACTGGATGATCTTTCAGATCCCTTCCAACTCAAACCATTCCATGACTGTCCCAAACACTAACCACAAATTCATTCAAAATGAATAAAAGAAGAACTTAAAGTCCAGCAAAGGTTGGTGCTTATGGTGATACATCATCACCAGATACAGAAGATCACACACACACACCCCCAATTTAGAAAAGGCAGAAGATACAGTCATTGCAGAAGTGAAAGCTGACCACTGTTCCCCAGAGGGCCCCAGCTTAGCAAGTTCACAGAGGGGGTTGGGTTAGGTCACAGACATTCTTTAAGATTTTAAAGCACAAGCCCATTCAGAAAGAAGTCACCACCTTTGTAACTCTGCTTCATCACACCTGAAGCCAGGCTTAGTCTGCTTTAGCTTTCTACCTTTTAAATTGTCTGGAAGATCACACCCAGCAGCACCCAATGGACAGGAAAGGTGGTAACACCAGAGCAGGTGTTCTGGTCAACAGGCTACCAGCTAGAAACTCGTAGAGTTAAGGACTAGCTGGATGCTGCTGCAGCACGGCATGCAACAGAGGCTTCCTCAGGGCAGCACAAGTATAGTTACTATTTGCAGGCACATTTTAAATGCTAAGTGGAATAGAGTAGAGGTTTTAGAAGGCATTTTCGTTAATCAGTGCTATTTTCAGTACTAGAGGCAAACAGATGTCAGACCGCAGAGAGCTCTGAAGTCAGGCTCGGTATGCAATTCCTACCTCCCCTTGGAAAAAAAGCTAATAGTCAAACTAGGCCAATTACTCCAGTCTTACAGAAGCTGCCCTTTTGTTCCTAATTATTTTGCTCACTCCATTTGCCTTCGAACTGCCTTTCTACTGGATTAAGAAATAAGGTAAAGCTGGCAAACGCATAGCACAGGAGACTACCTAGAGGGCACACTGAAGCTCAACTACCACCAGAGTTAACAGCAAGTCAGCTTTTACCTTCACTTACATCAGTGCTGCAGCCACATTTTATAGATTCTTCATTTAAGAACTTGCTTTTTACAGACCTTAATTGCTAATCTTTCCATGGAGAGGTTTTGAAAAAGAAAGAGAAAGAAATTACCAGACTTGGCCAGCGTAGGTGATCCAGGTGGAGAAAGGTTTATGCTAGGTGACAGGTAGAGATAGTTTCTGTTCACTCCAGCATTGAAATCAAAGGGTGATTTGTAATCCTCATACAGATCCATGCCAGAGAACTCAGAGCATGCAGCCGTCCTCTTCTTCCACCGCAGCGTTCATCTTCGCTCTCTGGGGTGACCCAGGCAGCAGGATTAAGATTCGCTCCGCTTCCTTCACATGACACTTATTGTACCTCCCCAAAATTTGGCTCACTTACACCACTGCTAGATTTGATAGAGCTGTCTAGCAAGTGATTCCTGATCCATCTCGTAGCTGCTGCCACAGCCTTAAGTTCCTGTAAATGTATAACCGGGGCTGGATCTAAACAGACCGTTCCTTTAACAAACATTCACAGCACACGGCTCACAGCTCCTGGAAGAGCCTTGGTCCTCTGCAGGACTGCATCAAGAATTTTCAATCATTTAAATAAAAAAAAAAAGGTCAGCTGACTGCAGCTACACCAGGATATCCTTAATCTTCTAGGACACAAAAGGATTACCAGCCATAATCTATCCTATATACCATCTGTGTAGGAGTTTTTCCTCTGATTAATGGAAAATTCTGTGGACGTAACTATTTCTCCAGCTGCTTCCACCAGAGTCATAACCAGTAGCCAGAAGCCAGTCTCTGCTGCCCAGGTCTCACATTGTAGCATGGGCTCAGAACAGGAGGAAGCAGCACTGATCTCTGAAGGCTATGCTGTAAATGATAGACTCATAAAATTGTCAGGGTTGGAAGGGACCTCAAGGATCATCTAGCTCCAACCCCCCTGATATGAACATCACCTATGTTTTAGTCAGCATGCTAATAGGCATTATTTTTGCCCACAAGGCTAAAAGCATGAGAGGGTTTAGGCTGCTGTTTGGTGCACTGCCCATGTCCTGGGTACGTCAGGCAGCGTCACCTGGCGCAGCCCGTTACGCCATGAACCGGTAACACCGGAATGCTCTGTCCTGACAAAAAGCATTTCTACTGGGACACGTAGACCATAAAGAGCAACTTATGTAAGCCATCTGATTCCTTGCTGGGCATCAGATTGAGCCCTGGGAAGCAGAATTCTGTACCTAAAAGAAGTGCTTGGCTCAGTTCTACAATGCTTCACTACATTCCTGTTTCGGTTTGTGGTTTGTTTGTGGTTTTTTTTATTTCCAAGGCCAGCCTCTTTCACTGGAAACATCAAGCTTACCAGCAGTGCAGATCACCTGTACAGCTGAGCAACCGTTCCCTCCCACCCCCACCCCCTCACCTGGGCTCTTCACTGCAGCCTGCACACAGAGCAGCACAATCAAGTGGAAGTTAATCTCTCCCCACCACCCTGAGTGCTCTTTGAAAGCAGAGGCGATCAGAGACATCAGCCCACCCTCCGCTCGGAGCCGCAGAAGTGAAGGAGCTCTGCAGCAAAGCTCAGGCAACGTCATCCCTGGGGATACAAGAAGAAAGTGTACCACTTCTGAAGTTTTAACTTCCCCTTTCCACTGCAGTCAGCAGGAGCAGGAACAGACCCTCCAGCTAATTAAAGAGCAGTTCCTTCTAGACCGCAGACCTACATTGGCTTCTGGTGCAGGCTACCTGCAGGCTCACAACAATGCAAGTGCCAGAGCCTAAAATGCTCTGCTACTTTCTGAACCCAGGGAATAAGAGAAAATATAACAGCCTTCTGCATTTCTGACACGTGGCTGTGGCACCCAACAGAAACAAAGTTCATGTGAACAAGGTGAAAGCTTCGATGCCAGATTCCAGTCAAAGCACCCCTCTAGAGGCAGGAGAGGGCTGTGACATGGCTACAGCAGAAACAAACTCTACTAACCATGCAGGCCAAGGTAAGCAGCTACCTCATCTGCTCTGCTGCCTTCCCTCCTGTAACTCAGCAGAGAGGCTGCCCTGCACAACAGCTCAGGCAGGAGCTGTACTGACCGGATTAGGCAAAATAACAAGCTCTTGGATGGGGAATGCTGGAAGAGCTGGGTGCTTTCTACCATCACAACACAGAAAAAGAGAGTGAAGATAAAGGTATTCCCTCACAGATTTTTTCCCAACCCCAAAGCACCATTCAGTGTAAGACCAGTCAGTGCTAGCAGGCTACAACTGCTGGGAGTAGCTAATAGTAGCTATTGTAGGAAAAACCACTCCATATGATGATCTGTTCATCCCTGCTAACAATCTGGAATCCCAGTTCCTGACTCCTGATTTACCGAGGCAGTACTTACACCTTCCTGGCATTTACAGAAACTGCCTGTGGCCAGACCAGCCACTCAAAAAAAAAAAAAACCCAAACAAATATGCAGCACTCTTCTCACATCTTTGCAGTGCACAAGGTGGCTTCATGCCCCTGGAGACACCTCAAATGCAGTCCAAATAAAGTTACTGACCTGGGCTATCACTGCTGCTGCAGCCAGAAGCGTGGATGGGCCACACTTTGCAGCCCATATTCGATGTGGCTGGAGAGACAAGTACAGGATATGCCTCTCTGCTAGAACAGATGAACTGTCACCTGGTTGTTACTGCAGGTACTGGCTGCAAGACAGTATCTGAGGAGATCTTGAAGCTTGCAGAGGTACCTGCTCCAGAGACAAGTGGCACTGGGGCTTTGCTCACTAAGCAGGAGACTGAAACTGAAGGTTTTGCTCCTAAAAAAGTACTCATTTGCCCTTAACATCTTTGGATAACTAAAAGGTTTGCTACTTCAGTCATCTATGCCATTTTAGAAGCTGCTGTTTGAGAGAGTGGCATGAAGGTAGGTAACTTCTGTCAGTAACTGTTTCAGGCATCCTTGACAAGGTCAACTGAATGTCACCAGGTGGCTCAGGAAGGCTCAGTCACAACAATCGCAATTAATCACATGTAATCTCCTTTGGCCGGGTTAGAGACTATGCTTAAAGCCTTCCCAGGTAACTAGCTAGCACCAGCAGTCAGCACAGACTGTGCACACCGTGAATCATAAGGGAGGGAACTTCCTGCATACCTAGAAAAGCCATGGAGCTTAAGCAAAGGCTGTTACCAGATATTTGCCGGCCCAGTCTCAGACATCATTCTTTCCTCAGATACCACCTGCTACCCAGGTCTGCAGCTGCCACCTTAGCCCAAGACTCCAGCAGCAATTTCATACAACAGTTTGGTTGAAGTCAGTGATCATAAAAGTAATTCCCAACTATTCTCCAACCCTACCAAGTCTGGTGCTAAACCATAACCCTCAGCTCCCACATCTCTGCCTCTTTGAAACACCTCCAGGGATGAGGATTCAAACACATCCCTGGGCAGCCTGCTCCAGGACTTGACAACCCTTTCCATGAAGTGGCTTCTAATACCCAACCTAAACTTCCCCTGGTGCAACTTGAGGCCATTTCCTCTCATCCTATCACTTCTTATTATGGAGAAGAGACCAACACCCACTTTACTACAATCTCCTTTCAGGGAGTTGCAGAGAGTGAGAAGGTCTCCCCTCAGCCTTCTTTCCTCCAGACTAAAAACCCCCTCAGTTGCTCCTCAGAAGACCTGTTACCCAGACACTCCACCAGCTGAATAAGACAGTAGAGTATTAAAGCTGCTCTACTTTGTTGGTAGCTAAGCAAGGATAAGATGTTGCTGTAGCATTGCAGGGCTGCTGCTTTTCCCACATGTAGGTCTAGCAGAACAATAGTTTGTCTATACATGAAAAAGCTGTATCCCTCTTTCCTGTTTAATCTTGAGAAAAGAAGGCTGAGAGGGGATCTTATCAACATCAATAAATATCTGAGGAGGGGGTGTCAGCATGAAGATGCCAGTCTCTTCAGCAGCGCCCAGTAACAGGACAGGAAATAACAGGTACAAGCTAGAACACAGGAGGTTCCACATCCACACAAGGAGACATTTCTTTACAGTGAGGTGAGGGTGATGAAGCCCTGGAACAGGCTGCCCAGAGAGGTTGTGGAGTCTCCTTCTCTGGAGACTTTCAAAAACTGCCTGGATGCATTCCTGTGTGGCCTGCCCTAGGTGATCCTGCTTTGGCAGGAGGCTTGCACTCAAACTCTGGAGGTCCCTTCCAATCCCTAACATTCTGTGATTCCTTATAGAAACCAAACTCATCTCAAGTACGACTGAATATCAGCTCTGGGCTTTGAAGATACTAAGCTGTGTGTTCAGCAATGTTTCATATAAAGAAGCAGATTCAGAATGGAAAGGCTACCATTAATGCCTAAGAATTAGAAGAATGCAGAGGCTAGCCTAGGACAAGATCCAAACAATACCTTGCATGAAGCTACCTAAATAACATGAGATCTGTGCCTAATCATCCTGCATCGGTACCCTGCTCAAGCACAAAGATGCCAACCTTGTACACCACAGCCCATTCCTTTGACAAGCCTGCCATGACTCCACCACTTAATTCAGCAAGCAAAAGAGGGTGGGGAAAGATTAGGGAAGAGTTTGTTACCAAAGAGAGAAAAGTGGTTCTTGCTGCTTTGGAGGCAATACAGAAATACTGAATCTCCTATTTCAAAGATGACTGTTCAGATTCAACTGGCTGCTCAGCTGGTACCTGGTCTAAATTTGCATCTTCCGCAATCTGCTGGCAGGCAAGACTAAGCAGAGGCCTTCCAGAAACTGGGGTAAAGACTTCCAGGCAGGTCTGACCCCCAGCTTTACCAGGTAGAGCCCAATCAGGCAGCAACAGTCAGGCTCTTCCCCCAATTCCAAATGAATTTTATAGGGCATAAGCCATTTTAAGAGTTATAAAGCTACTTAAGTATCTTAAGCCAATCTAGGCTCTCTAGTTTCAATTTGATCTTCAAAGCCTTACCACTTCACAGATGAGTAAAGCCTTTCAGCACCTGATCTGAGACTTTAAAACTGCACTAAGAGAGAAGGATGCCACGAAGCAACAGGACAGAAGCTTGAACGCTAACCAAGCCCTAAAGCGGTTCAGTCGCTCTCCCTCTCTCGCCTTTGACAGGCATTTGTTGTCTTCTAGCAGAGTCCAACTCAATACCAGCACAATAATCTCATTACTTCAGCCTCCCCACACATACTTTCTCTGGACTATCTCCCCCTGATGCAACAGCACTGTCCAGTATGGCTCTTTGTATAGGATCACAGAACCATTTAGGCTGGAAAAAAACCTTAAAACCATCAAGTCAACCATTAACCAAACACTACCAGGTCTCCTGGCTAAACCATGACCTTCAGCACCACATTTTTGCTTCTTTTAAACACCTCCAGGGACAGTGACTTAACCACTGCCCTGGGAAGCCTGTTTCAAGGCTTGACAACCCTTTAAGTGAAGAACTGTCTTCTAATATCCAACCTAAACCCCTCCTGGTCCAACTTGAGACTGTGTCTTCTCTCATCCTGCCATTTGCTGCTTGGGAGAACAGACCAACACCCACCTCACTCCAACCTCCTTTCAGGGAGTTGGAGACGGCAAGGAGGTCTCCCCTCAGCCTCCTTTTCTCCAGACTAAACAACCCCAGGTTCCTCATCTGCTCCTTACCAGATTTGTTCTCTAGACCCTTCACCAGCTTCATTGCCCTTCCCTGGACACACTTCATCACCTCAATGTCTTTCTGACAGTCAGGACCCCAAAACTGAATACAGTATAGAAAGATCTTTTCCAGCATTTTCATAAGACTAAATGCTGCCTTTGCTTACTTATATTAAAACAATCAAATAACCCAAAAAACACAAACAAACAAAACCCTCTTGGAATGCTCAGTGTTCTCCCAAGATGTGTCACCCTGCAGGACAAACACTTCTGAGTGTTAAAGCTATGGATTTCTGGACTGCTAGTATTGCCCTTTCCTTAAAGCAAAGTCTCAGTCCACACCATTTCAGACTGCTGCCTTGGCAAAGGTAGCACTTTTCTCTTCCTTCCAATCCAATTATAAACTCAGACTAATTTCCTGAGATCTTGGGAGGGAGTAGATCCACAGTCATATTTTGCTGCTGGACAAGCTGGCACCATAGTAAGGCTCTTAACCCACTTGTACTGGGGAGAAGTAGGGCAGGTAAGGAGAGCATTGCAGCAGTTCTGGAGAACTCAGGCCAAACTCTGCAAACAGAGGAATATTTCCAAGTGAGATGAACAGACCCAAAGAACTGCCAGGTAGATTTTAGAGGAATGTATTTATTTCACTTCAGTTGCTTATCCCAGTCATGCTGCCATTCCCTAGAGACTCCAATCCCTGGTAGGAAACTGAACCTGTCAAGAACACTGGCAAAACAGTGCTGAACTGCAGCCAGATGACAGCTGGAAAAGATCAGGAAGAAAAGGCTGTAGTGCAGAACTAAATGGTTTTCAACAAAGTTTTAGTATGGAACCTTGCAATCTAATTAAAAGCTTTACTTGAGTGAGTTCAATTGCAGCAGCTCCAAGCCTCCCTCAGAAGGCAAGTCTGCTCTTCTGCACTCTTAAAACGAAGCTGCACCCCAGCACTTCCATGTCTGAAGAGCAGCTCCGAAAGAGCTCACCATTCCCACTGCACACTATCAGGCCCCACCCTGGAAATTACCTTGAAGTTTTAAGAACAAAGCCCATTTGGCTACATATTAGGGCTGAATCATGTACTGTGATATCTGGAAGGATAATTGTACACAAAAAAAGCACCACCTGGTCTTAGCAACCCCTTAATAATACCAGTAAGCACTCTTCGATGCTTGAGGTACACACTAGATCCCACCATATAATTACCAAGCTGGTGCCTGGATTTGTCCACATCCCTCTGGATGACATCCCTTCTCTCCAGCATGTGGACCACACCACTCACCTTGGTATTGTTGGCAAACTTGCTAAGGGAGCCTTAATCCCACTGTCCATGTTGCCAAAGATGTTAAAGAGCACTGCTCCCAGAACTCATGCCTGAGGAACACGACTCATCACTGGTCTCCACTCAGACAACTCTGAGAGTGACCCTCCAGCCAATTCTTTATCAGCCAAATGCTCCATCCATGAAATCCATGTCTCTCCAACGTAGAGACAAGGATGCCATGCAGGATAGTGTCAAATGCTTTGCACAAGTCCAGGTATTTGCATAAAAAGGGCTGACTTACATTTTGCTCACAAGATGAATGAGCAAGCAACAAAAACTATTAGGTAAAAAGCTTAATGGCAACCACCAAGTTGATAATCTCTTCCCCTCCCAGGCTTTGACAAACCAAGTCTAAGATTCATACTAGTACTGTCAAACAAGCATAAACGCATAACACAGGAAGCAACATAAGCAACTCTGAGAAGCAAGCTGTGGAGAAATCTTACTGACAGCTTTGCTCTTGGCTTGTCCGAGAGTGTAGTGTAAATGTCCATGGAACTGCAAAACTCTGCCTAGCCAGCAGCAGGGCACTGGCACAATACACATGCAAGGAGGTGCACCCCAGAACTCTCTCAGCTAAGAACATGCTCCTGATCCCCCTTCCCCAACTGGTCAATCACATCTACTCCTTTACAGGGCAGCATTCCACCAGTCACACACCCAACCACATAGTGCTTGAGCTGTCCTATTCCAGGTGGAGTTGGCCTGCTACTTGCCTCTACTGCTAAGTGACATATGACAGATCTTGCCTCTACTGCTAAGTGACATATGACAGATCTATTGGGTTGGAAGGGACCCTCGAGGGTCATCTTGTCCAACCCCCCTGCCATGAGCAGGGGCATCTCCAACTAGGTCAGGTTGCTCAGGGCCCCATCACATATGACCTCAAATGTCTCCATGGATGGGGCCTCCATCACATCTCTGGGCAACCTGTTTCAGTGTTCCACCACTCTCATTGTGAAGAACTTCCTCCTAATGTCTGACCTAAATCTACCCACTGCCCCTCCTCCTGTCTCCACAAGCCCTTCTAAACAATCCCTCCCCAGCCTTCCTGTGGGTCCCCTTTAGATATCGGAATGCTGCTCTAAGGTCTCCCTGGAGCTTTCTCTTCTCCAGGCTGAACAGCCCCAACTCCCTCAGCCTGTCCTCATAGGAGAGGTGCTCCAGCCCTCTGATCATCTTTGTCACCTTCCTATGGACCAGCTCCAGCAGGTCCATGCCCTTCTTGTGTTGTGGGCCCCAGAGCTGGACACAGGACGCCAGGTGGTATCTCAGCTGGGCAGCACCACCTCTTGCATTTCTTGGTAGCACTGGCTGTCACTACCAAAGGGATAGCAAACCACATTCTGCAGGGGCTGCAAATCGGTGAAACTCAAGATGTGGAGCTTGAATATTTCCTCACTGCTCTTAATCTCATTTAAGAGATAAGAGGGAGAATCCTGCAGCTGTGCCTGCAACGGACCAGGAGTTATTCACTAACAAACCAACTGCACTGACTCAATCTTTCTAACATAATGCAGTTAATGCATCTACCTTTAAAGTATTGTGGCCACTGAAGTTTCCATTTTAAGTACCCTGGAATTTTATCCAATTCATATGCCCCTGAATGACTTTTAATGCTGCTTGAGCTGTGTAAATCCTGTGAAGAGACATTTGCTCCTCCTTCAAGTCAGTCTAGGACAGTAAATTAAATGAAACTGTTAGCCTAGAGATACTGCTGTCACACAAGTCATCACAGTCATGAAACACTCATCACTCCAAAAGCAGAAGGCAGTGGAGAAGAGGCTCAAGAAGTTTGTTCAGAGATCATTTCCCCACAAAGCTTTTAAGGATTTCCAGGTCCTAGAACTTGAGCATATCTCCTTCCACCTGCTGGCACTTTGGACAGGAGATACCACTTTCTACCTCTGGGTGATCTCATAGACAAACTACACTTTGTTTTCCTCCAACCTACATGGGTTCAGATCATAAAAGTACTCAAGTCTCAAGACTTCCAATCAGTATTACAGAATGGTAAGGGTTGGAAGGGACCTCTGAAGATCATCTAGTCCAAAGCCCTGCCACAGCACATTCACCTAGAGCAGGTTTCACAGGACAGTGTCCCAGTGGGTTTGAATGACTCCAGAGATGGATACTCCAACCACCTTGCTGGGCAACCTGTTCCAGTGTTCCACCACCCTCAAAATAAAGAAGTTCCTTATGCATAATCTAGTTGGATCACAGTCCACTCTGCACAAGTTTTCCTAAACATCAGCATGCCTGGCTAAGCTGATTTCCTGGCTCCTTGCCTATATTTCACAGCAAAGTAAGTAGAGCAAGTTAATCCATTTCTTTTACTGAAGTATATGAGAGTGGACAAAACTGGAAAGGTGTATCTAGGTGGAAAAAAAGACAGACACTCTCCCTAATTCTGGTGCAGCTGATGTGATGGAAAATACAGGGGAAGAGAAGTGGTGCAGTGAATTTGAAGGATCCAAGTTCGAAGGATGTGTCTTTAAGGAAACAGAGCTTCAGCTCTAAAAGTTGGAGGAGGGTATGTGAGGAAAGAATACAGTAGGATTTTTGGGTGGGGTTTTTTTGGTTGGCTGTAGGTGGGGTTTGTTGTTTTGTTTGGTTTGGGTTATTAGGTTTTGGGGCAGGGGTTAGGGTTTTCTTGTTTTTAAACAAAGCACACCTCCACTGCTTCTACAAGTTGCCTCCTCACAGTGTTTGGTTATCGCTACAAACCCTAAAAATAAAGTTTTGCACTGCCAAGTGAAATCTAAGTTTAGCAACCACCACCAACTCACCACCATAGCCACTCTAAGGTGATGCTCCAGGCACAGTTTAATGGATCAGTTCTGTTCAACAGATGAGCCCAGGAAGTTTTTCAAGCTTTATGCTTAAGGACTGGTCTAGCTGATGCCCAGGAGGTGACTAGGACATCAGGTTTGGCACATCACAGCTCATCCAACAGCACAGACATCAAAGTAATTCAGAGCTTAAATAGCTCTTTAAAATGCAATAAAGAACAGATCAGGATATTTAAGAGAAGTCCAAGCCCTGACTTGCATACTGCTTGTTCCCAGTTGTCAGTCTCCAAGGTGCACTTTAGCTGGGGAGCTGTGACATGATATTATCATTAAGGAGCCATCACACCCTCAGAAGTGCTGCTGCCACCACCTTGCATGAAAGGGAAACAAGGCCTCTCCAGTGACACTGTCTTGGAACAGGAAGACCACAGGAGTCTAGTTACTTTATTTGACACTTGCTTTGTCCTCAGCTTCTCAGTTCTCCCTCCCAAATAGCGTAAAAAGCTCCTCTTGAGCACACACAGAGGTCTGCCTTTGACTTCTGTATCCCTCTTCCCATTCCATATTGTCACTTTCTCCAAAAACTGAAGTACTTTCCAGTGGGGAGGGAAGAGAAGGACATTCCTGTGATTCACCTAGGTGAAGGTTGCTCTTGAATGTAAATAAGAAACAAAAGCATATTAAAAACTTCATGTACTGGCGTGCCAGGACAGAATCTAAGGGGTGTTCCAGTAAAGCCCTGGCTCTGCTCTTCAGTGCACAAACACTCCCTCACCACTGCAGGAAGCAGTTAGCAGGCTGCTCTGCAGATTCCACTGACACTCCAGGACATATCCTTTGCTGAAGGGCCTGTGCACTGCCTATCCAGGGACTATAGATGCATGGCACTTGAAGACTCTGGCAGCAGACACAAAGGGCTGTCATAACCCAGAGGACCAGAAGGTAGAACAAACACCTGCCAGGCAGGCATCAGAGCCACCCTGGGAGAAGAGAGAGACAAGATCTCACTGCAAGTCTATTCTTTTACTTAAGATCAAACCCCCTAAAAAAAAAAAAAAAAAAAAAAAAAAAAAAAAAAACCCAAACTATCTGGAGCACAACCCTGTGAGCAGCTCATGGAGGAGATGAAACCCACAGTGTGAATGGTGCTTTGAAGAGCTGATGGCTCCAAGCACAGCTGCAGCAAAACAGCCCCTTTTCCTGCTGCCAAGACAGTGACAACTGGCAACAAGAAAGCCAATATTTAAATAGGGCTCCTTCCTCACCCTGTGTGCTGCTCCTAATGCTGCTCACCCCTGGGCATGCATCCGCTGCTCAGCAAGACGCTGCAGGATTGCCCAGCATAGATTTCAGTGGCACTGTAGAAGCAGCGTGGGATCTGCTCACAGGCTGAAGCTTGGTGGTGTCAAGGCATAAAACTAAGCTTTGCAAACAGTAATCAAAGTGCACAGAAGAGGCAGCAGGTTAATTAGGAACAGCAACTGGTTTGAGGGCTTCTCTGCCTTCAGCCTGCTTCTTGAGACTCCACAGGTGCAGGCAAAGCACTTCTGAGCTGTGCTGAAGGGATTTGTCTTCTACAGAGCAGTACAGCAACAAGAGAGAAAGAGGCACTTTGGCCAGTGTAAGCTTCTTTTGGGCTGGAAGTGCTGATTCCTGCTTGGAATGATAGAATCATTTCATTTGGAAAAGATCTTTAAGATCACTGATTCCAACCAGGACAGTTTCTCTAAAGATAATTACTGTCTGGAACTAGGTGATTCAAACCAAACCATTCTATGAATTATAGGCAAGTCGTTGTACATCCTCACTCCTGGGAATCAGTGTAAGGAAAAGCAGGGGACATGTCAGGACTCTAGACTAAACTTGCATCTTCTGGTCCCACGTAACTGCTCCTCAGTTCAGGAAGGATGTTGACTTGCTGGGATGTGTCCAGAGAAGGGCAACAAAGCTGGGGAGGGGTGTGGAACACAAGCCCTATGAGGAGAGGCTGAGGAAGCTGAGGTTGCTGAGCCTGGAAAAGAGGAGGCTCAGGGGAGACCTTATTGCTCTCTACAACTACCTGAAGGGAGGTTGTAGACAGGAGGAGGTTGGTCTCTTCTCCCAGGCAGGCAGCACCAGAACAAGAGGACACAGTCTCAGGCTGCACCAGGGGAGGTTTAGGCTGGAGGTTAGGAAGAAATTCTACACAGAGTGTGATTGCCAGGCATGGGCTCTGCTCCTAGGGAAGCACCTGACTGGAAACACTAACTCCAGCCCAGGCTGCCTCCCTTGGCACATCTTTACATCGGTACCTCAGGCTTAGGGGCTCTGATGAAGCTCCACTCCCCTCTAGCTGCTAGAGAAGGAAAAGCAAAGGAGAAAAAAAATCCAGCTGGTCTGCCTCTGATAGCCTCTTCCACCTTTCCCAGCAAGCTGCAGCTGCACACCAGCCTCTTCGTTAGCCCTTAACGCAGTATTGCCATTGCCAGTAACAAGCTAGAAGCTTCTAACTGAGTTTGCAAGGCCGCGGGAGCACAGGCTTGTCAGGCGTGCTCTGTCTGAACTTCCTGATTTGCCTGCAGCTCTGTTTCATCTGGGGCATCTCAGAAAACAGAGACAGGCTGTGACACTACAAGCACAGTGTGATAAATCACAGGGTACAGCATTGACACTGAAGACCCCAGGGCTGCAAAAAGTCATCAGCTGCCCAGATCTGCAGCTGGACGAAAACTACAGAGGTAGTTACAGAGAGGTAACAGAGAGAGCAAAGAAATAATATCTAACATACATAAAAGGCACTTTTATATAATAGACTTGGATGTAAAATGGACATTCCAGAGCCACAAAAGAGACAATGTGTAAAAAGCAAACCTAACAATGAGTAGAACAGAATTAACCAGGTTGGAAAAGACCTTTGAGATCATCAAGTCCAACCTATCATCCAACACTATCTTAATCAACTAAATCATGGCACCTAGCATCCCATCCAGTCTCTTCCTAAACACCTCCAGTGATGGTGACTCCACCACCTCCATGGGCAGCACATTCCAATGGCCAATCACTCTTTCTGTGAAGAATTTCTTCCTAACATCCAGCCTAAACCTCCCCTGGTGCAGCTTGAGACTGTGTCCTCTTGTTCTGGTGCTGCCTGCCTGGGAGAAGAGACCAGCCCCCACCTGGCTACAACTTCCCTTTAGGTAGTTGTAGAGAGCAACCAGGTCTGCCCTGAGCCTCCTCTTCTCCAGGCTAAGCAACCCCAGCTCCCTCAGCCTCTCCTCATAGGGCTTGTGTTCCAAACCCCTCCCCAGCTTTGTTGCCCTTCTCTGGACACATTCCAGCAAGTCAACATCTTTCCTAAACTGAGGGGCCCAGAACTGTATCACAGTATCACCAAGGTTGGAAGAGACCTCAAAGATCATCAAGTCCAACCTGTCACCACAGACCTCAAGACTAGACCTTGGCACCAAGTGCCATGTCCAGTCCCCTCTTGAACACTTCCAGGGATGGTGACTCCACCACCTCCCTGGGCAGCACATTCCAATGGCAAATGACTCTCTCAGTGAAGAACTTTCTCCTCACCTCCAGCCTAAACTTCCCCTGGTGCAGCTTGAGACTAGACGCAGTACTCAAGGAAACAGTACTCAAGTATATGTGGCGTGTCAGGACATGGTCTAGTGGTCATGGAGGTGTTGGGTTTGGACTTGATGATCTTAGAGGTCTTTTCCAACCTTAATAATTCTATGATTCTATAAGAGAAGGACCTCAGTGGATCCTGCTGTGAGGAAGCAGCAGCCATCAACATTCTGTTCCCTCAAACAAAGGAGTCATAACACTAACAATGTGCTGTAATACCCCTGCCACCACCAAAATGACACTACTGCTAGCCTCAGAACAGAGGGGAAGCCTGAGAGGAACACCAGAAAAAGGCGGGAAAACTGAGCACGTACAACGTGACCTTCATCCTTACCGAGACTTCATCTGCATAAATCATCTTCTTCTCTAAGAAGATCTAAACTAATAACCACTCCTGAATTAGTTAAGATTTCTGTGACACTAGCAATACATTATTTGTTTTGTTTTTTTTTTTTACACACATATACACACACATAGAGAGCATTCTTTCTCTTTACCTCTGAAGTTTTCAAGTGCAGGACATGCTTGTTGGGCCACTGGTAGGCTACAAGCAGCGAGAGAGGTGGGTCAGAACCTTCTCACTGCAAACCTCGTGTGGTACAACATGTTTCTGCAGAGATTAGGGAGCATCCCAGGCCTGGCCAAGGCAGCATTTGCTGGAGCATTTCACTGTCAGCGAGCATCTGAGGACACCTATTGCTCTGCTCTTACACCCTGCAACAGGGAAGTCAGCCTGTGAAACAGGAAAGCTGCCCCCTTCAGGGGCTGCGTCCATGCCACAACAGCAGTGCTGGTTTCATTCTAGACAGCATCAACCCAGCCCTTTCTGCTCGGGAGCAAGCACCAGCACAATGAGCATTTCTCTGCACACCAGCATCTGCTGGCAGCCACTGTACTCTCTGCTGTCCTGCCCTCCCCCAGGAGCAATGGGCTGCAGACTCATGCAGATGATTGCCACCACTTGTAAGTGCAGAAGCAGAGAAATCCATACAGCTGTCTACACCCCTGCCACAGATCAGCTTTTCCACAGCAGGCAGCCACAGCCAGCTCAGTTACCCCCAGCTCATGGTATCACTCTGCCACAGCCAACACACAGCCATGTGTTCTTTTAGCTCCCCTTCACAAGGGCCAGAGGAGAAGGTGGAAGAGGAGCAAGAGGAAATGACAGGAGTGACAATCTGGAGAGATCCAGATTAGAAAGTTATGTGTAGCTTGCCTGTTACTGCAATCCTTCCCAGAAGAGAAGGGTTGTGGCTGAAAGCCTACCTCCAACACAAGGTTTCTGAGCAAAGGCTCTACATCTCTCTGGCTGTCTCCCAGATATGAGGGACCTGGAATCTCAGAATAATAGAGATCAAAAGGGACCTCTGGAGATCGACTCCAACCCCCTGCCAGAGCAGGTTCATTCATGGCAGGCCACACAGGAACACATCCAGATGGGTTTTGCAAGTCTCTAGAGGAGACTCCACAGCCTCTAAAGATGTTCACTACCTTTAACAGGAGAAACCTGTCTCTCTGGAGTCTTAAATTGAAGATTACACAGAGTGACAGCTCTGGCTGAACAAGAGCATTTCAATTTAGTGCTTAATCTCACTTAATGCTTGCTTTCCCTTTCAGTCACCCTTTGTTTGACATTTTTCTGCTGTCTCACTGCAGGATATTAAAAGGACAAGGGTAAACACTTTCCTTCCTCCATATAGCAAATCTCAAAGCAGAAGTGCCCATATTACAAAGATTGAAGTGAAGGCAACAGTGGGGTCATCACCATCCTACCTGGAGGTGAGCTCCTCCAAAAACATGAAAAACCCCACATCCATCAGGTGTCTGCTGCACAGGATTCAATAACCAACACCATTGATCTTTCCTACTAAACTGAAAATGGAGTTTTTTGGGTGAAAAAAGAAAGAAAAATAAAAGAGAGGGGAAAAAAAAAATCTGGTCAAGAAAACATTGCCTTTCAAGAAGACTCCTTGCACTGTATCTGCTGCCATGGAAACATGACATTCTGAAGAGATACAGCTGATAGCCTCCTTTACCTGCAGCAACATGCAGCACCCTCAGGAATCAGCAATCTACAAACAACTCACTGATTTTATGTGGCAAACCTAGTCCCTGGACTCCACACGAGACTTCTCTGTACTAGGTGAGAGGTTGCCTCACTGTGAAAACTGCCTGGACCTCTTCCTGTTAAAGGAGCAAAGGGCTGTGGAGAAAGAGGACAAAGCATACCCAGCACCCCAGCCTTGACAACACACAGGGCAGCCAAAGCCTCTTGTAGTGTCAGTGCACAGCAGAAAGCATCAGAAGTCCCAGCACAGCACTCATTTCCCTTGCCACCCAACTCCTCCCAGGACTATCCTGAGATCTGGCTCCTGGTCAAGGGCTACTGTATTTAGCAGTTGTAGAAGACAAGAAAAAAAAGCCATGTACAGACAGGAACAAGAAAATGAACATAAACAGAGTTCCCAAGGCAGCCTAGTGTAGGACACAGCTATCACCAGCTCCTGCAGATGGAAGGGGCTGAAAACAGCTTAGTAACACTCCTACCCAGGCCAGCTTTAGGAGAGGTGTTAACATAAGGCAGCCAGCTCCAGCCATAAAGATCAGCTGTTCCCACTTTACCCACAGAGCACCCAGATCAAGCAAAGCAAGGCCCTTGCCCAGCTTTGTTCTTAAACTGGAGCTGAGGCACAGTGCTTTGTTTTGAGCCAGCAAGGTCAGGCCTAGCCTCCCAGGTCTCCTGTTGATTTGATGGGCATTTGCAGTGGGAGAAAGGGGAACCCATGGGCTGCAAAGTGTGGGAAACTGAAACACACAGGACTTTCATCAGTTTCATGTCACTGGGATTTTAAAAGCCCCGAGCAGTTAGTAGAGGCTCAAAGGAAGCAGATTCTTAGCTAAGCTTTCCCCATTTTGAGAGGTCTTAGAGCAGGCTTTACTCTGGCTGGGGGAAGGATTGTCTTGGCTGCATGTGACAGTGCTGGCTACAGAGAACAGGGACAGAAGACCCACACACAGTACAACCAAGAGACTCTTCCCACTGCTGGAGAGCCAAGGAAGCTCTCTCCCCATCTCCTCCTGAAGTGGGTGTGAGCATGAATGAAGAGTTAAGTTACCCTTCAATGCCCAAGCACTGGAGGGGCAGCAACAGCTGACACTGCCTGTGCACCAGCTGCTCCTGCATCCTTCCAACACAGTGCACCACTCCCCTACATTTCAGTGCCTGATTTATGCACCGGCTGAGGGAGGAGGACAGCAGTGTCATTAAATAACTCACATATACCTCCATGTCAAGCCAGGACCCAAGTCAGAAAAATGAAATCTTCATCCCCAAGCTTCTCATGCAAGAGGGGAAGACTTGCTGCTGTTTAAGACACCTACTGATCTAACTGTCTGCTAGTTTTCACCTCTCTCATCTTCAAGTCACTGTGACAGACACTCAGCTCAGTGAAATCATTCTTCCTTTGTAGTAAGGACAACAGCTGTCCACTCTTATTCACATACAAGTATTTGATTTCACAACTACACCCTAAGGAAAAAAAAAATCTTACCTATAGTACTGCAAGCACTAGAGATAAAGAAAACAAACAGAGCAGTACAAAAAGGTGGAGTTTCATCCATTGGGACAATGGGGAAAACCTTATCTTACTGCCAGCAACAGGTTCCTTCTGCACTAAAAGAACAGTAGAGTCCATTTTGCCAGCCCCACAAACACAAGGCAATGCCCCATGGAAAGAAAGGTGTATGTACTCTGTCAAGAAACCACCTGGAGTGTTTTGGGACTCCTAAGCCACAGAATCACAGAATGCATTTGGTTGCAAGAGACCTTCAAGTGCATCCAGTCCAAACTTACTGGGGACAAAAAAAAAAAAAAGGTAAGTTTCAGTGCTTATAGTGAATCAGCACTTTGGTCATAAAAGCCTCCTCCAGGCTTGGGGAAGAGTGGCTGGGAAGCTGTCCTGCAGAAAAGGACCTGGGGATGCGTTGGTGAACAGCCGGCCAAAGTGTGCCCAGGAGTTCAAGGCGGCCAACAGCATCCTGGCCTGGATCACCAAGAGTGTGGCCAGCAGGACTAAGAAGTGATCATGCCCTTGTACTCAGCAACAATGTGCACCTTGAGTATTGCATTCAATTTTGGGGCCCTCACTAAACAAAGACATTGAGGTGCTGGAACAGATCCAAAGAAGGGCAAAAAAGCTGGTGAAGGGTCTGAAGAACAGGCCTTGAGAGGAGCATCCGAGAGAACTGGGATCATTCAATCTGGAGTAAAGGGAGGCTGAGGGGAGACCTCCTCACTCTCTATAACTCCTTAAAAGGAGGTTGTACCAAGGTAAGGGTTGGTCTCTGTAGTAACAAGTGACATGAGGAGAGGAAATGGCCTCAAGTTGCACCAGGGAAAGTTTAAGTCAGAGATTAGAAGAAACATCTTCAACTGAAAGGGTTGTCAAACATTGGAACAGGATCCCCAGGGAGCTGGTTGAATACCCATCCCTGGAGGTGTTTCAAAGAGGTAGAGATGTGGTGGAGACCTGGCAGAGTTAAGAGAACGGTTAGACTCAATCTTAAGGGTCTATTCCAACTAAAATTATTCTAATGCTCTAAGTCCCACAAAACCAGAAGATTTTGAAAGACACACAGGTTACATAACCTAAAAGCTGATGAAACAGAAGAGGAACCTTCCCCTGAACACAGCACTGGAGACACAGTGTTTTTTGTAACTCCTTGTGCTGTGCTGCACAACTTCATGAAACTGCTCAGGGGCATAGTCTCCTCCTTCAGGGCATGCTGCTTCTACTGTTGGGGCAGCACCATCCTTGGTTTTGCAGTGGTGAACCATACCCAGCACTAACAGGAGGAGTGGCAAGCCACAGAGAGACCATTTTCAGATGCAAAACTAGGTACACAATTTCTGAGGGGGAAAAATCTAAGGAAAAAAAAAAAGGCACCAGAATATTTGTGAAAGCACAACTGCAGGTAGCGGTCCACTCAGCAACCAAATCAACACTGTGAAGGACCAGATCTTTGTCTGTGACAAGTTAAGGCAAAGCAATGGAACAAGAGACTCCTCAGCTCAGGAGAACATTGCATTCATTTGGCTTGGGCTGACTACTGCTTTGGTGCTTGTACTCACAGAGCAAGAGACTCCAGCTTTCCAGAGCAGCTGGAATGCATGGAGCACCATGCAGAGGCATACAGCCAGGCCAAACATCCCTTCACTGAAAACAAAGACACTTCGGGTGAAAAACTGCTCTGTGCTTCCAATGCTGCTGCCAGACTCAACTGTTCAAGACAGAGGGAAGACTTAAACACATTATACACCTTGCCTAGTCTGACCACAATCTTAAATGACCTAGATCTTCTTCCCACCTCCTAGCATTCGCTCGTTGAGAAAGCGGTCGTAACAGCAGCGAAAAATGCAACCTCTGACTCACACTTCAAACAAACTAATTTCTGCTTAGAGGAGGCAACCCAGGATGTTTGTGCCAGCCCCAGAGACAGAACCTGGCAGCCTGGATTTTAGCCAAATGCACGGCTTCAGTGACTAATACCAGATCATCAAGCACAGTTTCCACTGCAAGCACACCAGTTTGCCAGGGAGATAGGACTTTGAAGGCTACCCAGCAGGGTATTGGAAGTCATTAATTGAACAGGCACGAGTCTATTGGTTCTTCTATATTTTCCCATTGTATCTGCAGTCTTCACCTTACCCAAAAGAGAAAATAGCATAACTGCCTTGAAAAGAAGGCAGCAGAAGAAAGTGTTGTACCATGTTTGCACTTAGGTCACGTCAGATACACTAATCTGACGCACAACCTGAGGTGTTGTATGAACCTCCTCATACAAAGCTAAATTTGTACAAAAATGAGCTCAACCACCAAACAGATCTCTATGAAAGTGTCATCATTGTCACTAAAGCTTTTCAAAAGATCACAGGATTTTACTCTCCTTTTGCTTCAGGAGTTGTTCAAGACCCTGCAGCTGTGTTTAACAGGTTCAAACACAGAGAACTTTGGGACAAATAACTGAAATCTGTGCCAATGCTCCTGCAGCTAGGATTAAAATCCTGCCTGAACTGACAGCTGTACTGTTCTCTGGCTGAATGGTTCTGTTTGTCAGTCCCCAAAAACAAGGTTTGGGGTTTGGTTGATTGGGTTTTTTGTATTTACAAGACACAGCATTTCAGAATGATTGAAAATCCCTGAGGAGGTTCAGCCCCTGCTCTATATGGAGAAACTCAGAAGTCGTTGCTAATTGTACAAGTGCACTACAGCAGCCTCAAAACACTTCAGCAAGCACACAGGCAGACCAGGCTGGTGCCAGCACCAGCTCCCCTGACAGAGCAGAGAGCTTGACCACACAGACCCCCAGTACCCCAACACCACTGGTGCCACCACAAGCAAACACTTCCAACCGTTCCCAACACCCTCAGCAGGAAAAAGGGCACAAACACCGTGCTAGGCCCACAGTCCCATCAGCTTACTCAAAGTCACATCCTGACCCCAGCCTGCCTTACTGGGTCCGAAGGAAAGCAGCTGCTGTCCAGGTCATTGCGACACTGTACAGTGGACTCCAACTGATGGAAGGGTCACTAACACACCTCTGTGGGAGAAGCTTCTCTATCAAGTTCTGCTTCACCCGTATCCAGGTCAGCCCTCATCAAAGCACCAAATCCCCACTTTGGCATCCCCACTGTTTTGAGGAGATGGCTGCAACCGTGGCAGCTGGGTCAAGCCTTCCCCGGCCAAAGACAGGTCGGCCAGCACCGGGGCCTTGCACAAGCCGAAGAGCCACGAGGAGCCACGCAAGCGACCGCCCGGAGGTGCCACCCCCGCCGCTACCGCCCAGGAGCCGGGGAGGAGCAGCTGCCAAAATGGAGCTTGCCAGACGCTGGGCAGTCCTGGTGTGGAGAGAATTGCGAGGGAATAAACCCTGCGAACAGCGCTGGTTAATGCAAAGTTGCACAGTGGTGCAGTGGAAGCGCTCTACTTTTACTCCTGGGTGGAACCAGAAAGTTTAATCTCTCCGCTAATCGCGGCGGGAAGGCCAGGAGCCGCTTTCCGTACCCGCCGCCCAGGGAGTGCCGACATCCACTGAGCGGGGAAGGCAGCGGCGGGGCTGCCCCGGGCTCTGCTGCCCGCCTCCCGGTTCCGCATTTGCCGAGCTGGCGGCGGCAGGCGAAGCCTTGCGGCAGGCCGGGGGACGCGCTCCGGCCCCGGGCTCCAGCAGGAGCTCTCCCCGCGCAGTCCCTTACTGCCGCCTTGGGAGTTATCTCGGGAGGGGACCTCGCCCTTCGCCCAGTCTCGAAAGCGCGGAAGGGGACAGGCGGTGCGCTGAGGCACTCCCGCTGCGGGCTGGCAGGGCAGAGCGGAGCAGGGCAGGTCCGCCCGGGCGTGCCGGTGGCGGAAGAGCTGCGGGGAGAACAGCCGTCCCCACGCCGCACGGCAGCGGCAAGCACGTCTGACCAGCCGCCCGCCGCCTTCTCCTCTGCCCTACCTTGGTCCCTCGAGGGTTCCATGGCGGCGGCAGCCCCAGTCCCGGCTCGGCAATCGCAACCTCTCCTCACCGGCTGCTGGCTGGCAGCGGAGACGCCGCCCGTGACCGCGGGGGCGGTGCCGCCACACGTCAGTCACCGGCGCGCCCCGCCCCGCCCAGGTGAGGGTGGCCGAGGGCCAGGATCGGGACCGGGACTGGGACTAACCCCGGCAGCCCTTGTGAGTCGGCACTGGTGCCGGGCTGAAACGCTAAAGAGCTCGGAACCCGCCCAGCGACGCCGTTATCCGTGATCTGAACTAGGGGATCCAGGGAACCCTCAGCCTTGTGGATTTGCTGGAGGGTCTGCAGAGGGACCCAGACAGGCTGGATCAATAGGCCAAGGGCCGTGGTATAAGGTTCAACAAGGCCAAGTACCGGGTGCTGCACTTGGGTCAAACAACCCCATGAATGCCCCAGGCTTGGGGCCAAGGGCCTGGAAAATGCCCAGCAGAGAGAGACCTGGGGGTGTTGAACAACAGCTGGCAGAACGTGAGCCAGCCTGTGCCCAGGTGGCCAAAAAGGCAAACAGCATCCTGGCTCGGATCACCTATAGTGTGACCAGCAGGACCAGGGCAGTGATTGTGCCCTGTACTCAGCACTGGTGATGCCACACCTTCAGTACTGGGTTCAGTTTTGGGGCCCTCACTAGAAGGGCATTGAGGTGCTGGAGCATGTCACTCGAGAGCAACCACTGGCTCTCCATGAAGCCTTTGGCACCTCAGGGTGCAACAAGTGCAGTGCAGCCATTTGTGTTTCCTTACACAGCTCAGCGCAGGCGGGGGGGACAACGACAAGGAGAACAACCTGCTGTCAATGCCACAAGCACAGCAACTGAGGAAGTGGAGTTGTGCTGCTGGTGGTCGTGGTTGTCCCTCCTGTTTGTTACAGATTCACTAGCAAAGCACAGACACCCTGACAAACTGCACTGCCTTGGGGAAACTCAGATGTGGGTTTGTTGTTGCTCCAGAGATTCCCCTGCAAGAGTCACGAGTGCTGGCAGCAAGCAAACCCAGACATCATGGCTTCATGAAGCAGACTGTAACAGCTGAAAAGAAAACCACCAAGAACTGTCCTAACTGCAGTCTGACCTCTTTCTAGTAAAACAGAATTAAGTGCAAAGATATGGGTAGATGAAAAGCTGGACACGAGCCAGCAGTGTGCCCTCACAGCCCAGACTCAACTGTGTCCTGGGCTGCATCCCCAGCAGCAGGTGGAGGGAGGGAATTCTGTCCCTCTGCTCTGCTGAGCCCCCCCCCACCCAGTTCAGCCTGGAGAGTAGGAGGCTCCACGGAGACCTTTTGGTGAGCTTTCAGGATCTAAAAGGTCTGATAAGAAAGCTGGGTACAGACGTTTTAGCAGGACCTGTTGTGACAGGACAAGGGGTGATGGGTTTAAACTAAAAGAGGAAATTTTTGACTAGATAAAAAGAAGTTTTGTTTGGGTTTGTTTTTTTGGATGGGACTCTGAGCAACCTGTTCTATTAAAGCTGTCCCTGCTTACTGTGAGGGTGTTGGACTAGATGACCTTGAAAGGTCCCTTCCAACCTGAAGCATTCCATAATTCTACAAGTTTTCATTTTGTAGTTTGCCCAGCAAACTGCTTTACAAGACTACTAAGATTGATAAGCTACCAAACAGATTTTTTACTCCAGCCTTTCCAAATCCCTGGCCCTGACAGCTATGGATTTGATTGTTCAAAAAGATCAATGTCTGCACAGAATGAGCAGCAAGGCCTCCACGGCGTGAGGCTGTGTGAATAGCCAAATTGTCACCAGCGTTCAGCAGGCACGGTCACATGCTAAAGCAGAGCACAATAGAGAGTCAGGAGGTGCCAACTCAGGAAGCCCTTTCTTTGGATAACAAACAGCAGCAGCAAACCCAGGTATTTTTCAATCTATTGGGCAGGAGGAACATGAGCTTTTGCTAGGATAAAGGATCTGTGTAGCTGCAGCAGGAGGTTGTTATAATGGAGCCATAAAACTAGCAAGCAGGTCAGGCTGTATCCCTGCATGTTTATCCCTTATTTCATCTCATAGCACAGAAATTAATTTGCTCAAATATATGATACTAAACACAGGCTCATCCTACAGCCTCAGTTATGT
This sequence comes from Picus viridis, assembly GCA_033816785.1. Classification (NCBI taxonomy): domain Eukaryota; kingdom Metazoa; phylum Chordata; class Aves; order Piciformes; family Picidae; genus Picus; species Picus viridis. Next base: position 23,961,513 of record CM066572.1, read on the forward strand.
TTTACAACTGTTTCAAAAACTCATCTCAAGTAGATATTACAAGGCACATCTGTTTGTTGTGTTGGGGGTTTTTTTCCCTTTAAAAGAAAAAAAAGAGAATAGATTTTGTCCCACAGGACTCCACTTGAATTCCCAAGCTTCCCCACTGCTGTGTGATACATGATCTGTAATCATAGTGGAAGAATATCAACAGCATTGACATTTGAAGCTCCTTTACTATGGCAGCAGCCCTGGCAGAGCTGAAACGCCTGTCAGGAGCAAACCTGCAGAGCAGTGAAGCTGTCAGCATCCCTCTGCTGCTTTTAGAGGCAGGGAGGGAGATTTCACCAGTGCATCCCAAAAAGCAGGAGCTGGTAATGGGGAAAGGAGTACTACCTGGGAAGCTGATTCAGTATCCTCTGCCAGTCCCACCAGCTCACCTGAGCCTGAGTGGAGTGGAGCACTGCTGGCACACCCACCACCTGCCTGGCTGAGGAATGCCCTGTTCAGTGCAGGTGGAGCCCTTGCACCCTTTTGCTGAACTCATTGCCTGTGTAAGTTTAGAAATCCCCCCCTTTTCCAGGCCCCACACACACTATGCAGATGGATTTCCCTAGCAGCTGTGGCCCACTCAAAGTGTCAACAGGGCTACCTGTGGGATCAGATCTCAAGCAGGTCCCAAGGAATCCTGTTCAGAAAGGTTTTAGATGCAAGAATGAGGCAAAAGCCACCATCTGTAAATACAATGAAGCATTCCCTTTGTACAGATTGTCCTAGCTAGAAAGGAGATGGAATCGTTGTAATGAGCATTTGTTACTTAGACTAATGCCTGCTGCAAGCAGTGTAAATATTGCCTGCAGGCTCCTGTTAAGATCCCTGAATATCAACACATGAACTGAATCTGTCTTGAAGGTCTTGTGGTCTTTATAACAAAGGACAAAAGGGAAGGACAATGGGACTAGTGGTGTACAGGGCAACAGAGCTTTGTGCCTGTGACTTCTTGTTTCCTCCAGGCAGTTACAATCATGAAAACCTATGACTACCTGCCTAAATACAAGACCTCAAAATACTTTGTTCTGAATGGGACTGAGCCTGTTCTGTGCAAGAGACATTTCTTGTATGGCAGTAAGAGTAGAGTAGCAAACACAGGAGCAGCTCATGTTATAGCTGCATGCCACATTTCATTTCACACCTACAGCACCTGAGCCTTCCCAGTGCTCTGCCATCCAGATAGGCTGGGTCTTCCTCTGTGGAGTCACAGCCCAGTTTTAAAATACATTCCCCCTAGGTCAGCTGCTTGTTGAAAATAAGAGACAAAGCAGTCAGAAGTGTATAAAGGCCAAGGTTTCAAAGAATTAATACTGCCAAGGTCATGGAAGAACCCACATTTAAGAGAACTAATTATTTTTCAAAGGACCTCACTGCCCTTTAGCTTTCCTGCCATAGTCACAAATGCAGTTACACAGAGCTGGACTGGATGATGGTAGGTTATGCTAGGTCAGGGTACCACAGAATCACAGAACAATAGGGATTGGAAGGGACCTCTGGAGATCAAGTTCAGTCCCCCTGCCAAGGCAGGTTTTCCTAAGGAAAGTCACACAGGAAAGCTGTTATGCTGATCTCATGCTGTGCAGACAAAACTGCACAACTGTAAGCATGCTGAAAGGGCTGTGCCTCCTGAGAGGGCTGAACATTTTAGACCTGAACCATGTAGGTCACACAACCTAAGCACTAGAAAGTGATAGAGACATCTGTGCCAGATTCTTTGCCTTGCCAGGCTTGTAGTACTTTACCTGGCACAAAATGCCCTCCAATTATTCACAGCCCTGAGTCATCTTTTGGAAGAAATCTTCTTGACAGTATTTGAAGGGGGCTGCAGGAGAGCGGGAGAGGGACTGTTTGCAAAGGCTTGGAGTGATGGTACAAGAGATAATGGCTTGAAACTGGAAGAAGCTCGATTGAGATTAGACATGACAAAGAAATTCTTCCCCATGAAGGTGGTGAGGCACTGGAACAGGTTGCCCAGAGAAACTGTGAAGTCTCTGAGCCTGGAAGTGTTGAAAAGCAGATAGATGGGGTCCTGAGCAACGTGGTTGAGTAGGAGGTGTCCCTGCCCATGGCAGGGAGGTTGGAACTAGAAGATTTTTGTGATTCCTTCTAAGCCAAACCATTCTATGATTCTAGGCAGGGAATTTAGCTCTTCTGTCCCATAAACCTATCCCAAGCTCAGGGGAAATCAACCTGCTGTGGGTCAGGATAATGTTCAGCCCCTCCAATTGGGAATGTTTCCACTGTGCATGAAGGATCAAAAGAGTCTAACATTAAATTTTAGCAAGAGAAAAGCCTCATTGCTCAGCTGCATTCCAGCTATTCAATGTGACATAGCTAAACACAGAGAGGATTTTTCCCTCCCTACACAACAGCCCTGATAGCAGGGTGGTATTCACACCACTCCCTGGCTCACTTGGTAGCCCCTTCCTCATAATCCCCTGGCTTGGGCACTGTCCTTCAAAGTGCAAATCCAAAACCTCCTCAGGAGAGGAGACAACTATATACTGAAACATCAGTCTCCTGGGTAAGTGAAAAACATAGCTGTTCAATGAACCTTTGTCATATCCTGGGTGAACACCACTGGGATATTAAAGGAAGGAAACCAGACAGGTGAGCACATTCACTCCCTCTGTATTACTGCCTGATGCACCAGGCATAACCCTGAACACTGGATCAAAGTCCTGGCAGCCGGAGGGGGATACATTGGATCTGAAATCCTGTGCAATGTGTCCCACCTGAGGCAGCAGTAGAAATTCCTGAAAGCAGAATTGCCTGTGCCCAAAACTGACTGTACCATCAAAAAGAGACACTGAACATGGAAGGTTAACCTTTAGGTTAGGTGTCAGCTGACTAGCAAGTCAACAGGTCTATTGTTTTGACTTCTGTATTTCTTGCTAAAAGCCTTTTGTGGGAAAGAAATCCTTCACAGCTCTTGGTATCTACAGGTCAAGATCATACCTATGGACCCAATAGGACAGATAAGCAGATGCCTAGCAGGATTCTAAAATCCCATAAGCTTCAACTTTACCCTGAGCTAATTATGGTATTGCTGAAAATATCTGTGAATGCCTTTCTACCTCTTTAAGTGCCTGAGTGTCTCCTAGTTCAAAGCCACTCTTGCAAGTGGGAGTTAACTGCTGAATTGATTGAATGCCTCAGAAGAGAATGACCATGCAGTTCTTGCAGTTCTCACCGTTTGGGTGTCCATATTTTTAGGGCAGGCTGTCAAAGACATCACCCCCCAAAAAAAAAACCCCACCTGGAGGTCTTAAACTGATTAGTCCACCACAGAGGGAAGGTTCCATGAGCATTGCACTGTGGTTGTCAAGCCGTAAGACAATTATTTGCCCTGGGAAAATCCTGAAATCCTGCTGGCAGCTAAACCTTCCACCAAAGGAGCAGGCTTCAGGACACCTGCCTACGTTTGTTCCTGTAACGAATCTGACTGGGGGCATGCAAAAGGCTGTCAGCTGGCACTGGGTGCCTCCCATCTGCAGCAGCATTTGACATCTCCTTTGTACAGCTGTTACTGAGTGTGGGATGAATAGACTTGGCGGTGGGGGGAAGGGGAGGATGCTGTGGGGGGAAAGGACTGAAAGCCCGGTGTTAAATCCACTGCAGAGGCACTAGAGGAAGAGGAAGAGCACCCCGTGGGCTGAGATTTTGGCTGTCTCCCAGTCAGCTCACCATTTCCCCGTGAAGGAAGAGTACTATGAAAAGGCTTATAAATACTTCAAGGGTGGGTGTCAGGAGGATGGGACCAGTCTTTTTTCCCGTGGTGCCCAGTGACAGGGCAAGGGGTGATGGAGCAGTGGAGCAGACTGCCCAGAGAGGTGGTGGAGTCTCTGTCTCTGGAGACATTCAAAACCTACCTGGGACATGTTCCTTTGTGACCTTCTTTAGGTGAACCTGCCTTGGCAGGGGATTAGACTCAATGATCTCTGGATGTCCCTTCCAACCCCTACCATTCTGTGATTTGGTGTGTGAGTACCTAGGTGCTTCTCGTAATCAAGACCCAAAAACTTGCAGTGAGGCTTCTTGTGCATGAGAAATGAGGAATCCAACACAGATGTGCACAGATGTGCACAGATGCACCTGACAGACAATGATACCATGCAGCAATTAATTTGTTGTTAATGTCATCACTTCTCCCCTTTGCAAAGTTACTAAAACTCAGGCACATCTAAGAATAGTTTGTGTTTCTCATCTCCCTTCCCCACTCCTTCCTTTCCCACCCCCACTCTTTACTTTCTTTCATGAACAGAAGAAATATTTTTACCTTCTCATTAGTTACTTTGGTACCACAACTTCCTTTGCTCAATTATAGCTCCAGGAATGATGTGACAAAGCATTCTCAAGCCTCCAAGCTATTTCCAGGGCTGACATAAATACATCGATTGAGGAGCGCAGTCCTTTCTCTGCCGCTTGCATTACCATCTGTGGCAAGCACCTTTAGTGCTGCAGTAAATACAGCATGGATAAAGCTTTGGCTAAACTACATCCATGTCAACTAACTGCCAATTAGTCAGTCACAAACACTCTGTTCCAGAAAATGGACTACATGGAACATTTTCACATTCTACAAATTGACACTAGGAATAAAACAAGGTCATGTCTTCTCATTATTCATTCATCACTAAATCATTTTCAAGGCTGCAGTCCTGTACAGCTACTGCCTGGTAATTAAGAACCAGAGGATCTAGGACTGCTTTCCAAATTGTAGTTAACTTCCAGTGTACTCTTGTGAGACGATAAGGTATTGCCAGGTCCACTTTATTACTGGCAAACCAAAATGCGAGGGTTGTTTGTAATCTGCTAGAAGCAGACTGAAAAAGCAGGACTGGAGCCAGAAGAAATATAGAGGAATCCAATTAAAAGGTTATAAGGGAGGGGGAAATGACCCAATTAACTAAAACTGCTGCAAATTGTTTATGGATTTTACAAGCAGGAAAAGACTATTGCAAAAGCCTGCTCACTTGTACAACACAAGCCATAGAACCACAGCCTTTCAATTCCCTCAGCAAGCAGTTTTTTCCTTCCCTGTTTTGCAAACAAAAGGTCAAGCCTCGTTCCTCACTGATAGCACAGCTGATAGCCTTCTGAAGAGAGGCAATCTTTGTTTCAGGCTTCTAGGAATATCACAGTCTTCATTGGTAAGGCAATGAGCTAGCCAACATAAAGGGAATATGAGAGCAACATACTTGATGATAAACACTGAGATTAAAGATTCATTCATCTCCTTAATCTTTTACTAGTAGCACTGTCTACTCCCTGCTGCCATTTCCCAGACAGTTCCATCACAATTTCACTTATAAATAATATTCCAACACAGGAGATGCATAAATGAATGAACTGTAGAATAGAATAGAATAGAATAGAATAGAATAGAATAGAATAGAATAGAATAGAATAGAATAGAATAGAATAACCAAGGTTGGAAGAGACCTTGAAGATCATCGAGTCCAACCCGTAACCACAAACCTCACAACTAGACCATGGCACCAAGTGCCACAATGTAGAGTCATTTAAGTTGGAAAAGACTTTTAAGATCATCAACTGCAACCATTCTCTACCAAGGCTGGTGCTAACCCATGCCCCTCAGCACTATATCTCTGCCTCTTTGAAACACCTCCAGGGATGGGGATGCAACCACTGCCCTGAGGAGCCTGCTCTAATCTTTGAAAACCCTTTCAGGGAAGAAATCTTTCCTAATATCCAACCTAAACCTCCCCATCACAACTTAAGACCATTTGCTCTCACCTTACTGCTTGTAAATAGAGAGAAGAGACCAGCCCCCACCTGACTCCAACCTCCTTTCAGGCAGCTGTAGGGAGCAAGGAGGTCTCTGTAAAGAGTGATAAGAGAAATCAGATATAATCATATGTTAGTAAGTTTTTCCTCCAGGCTGTTGTGAAGCCAACTACACTACATCTCATAACTTAATTCCTACTTGATCTCACAGATCTCACTTTAAAACTCCTTGCAAAATCTTGCCTTGAAACTTCCCCGAAGCAAACAGGCTGTGCTTCTGATTCTAGCCATACCAAAACAGATAAAGCAGGCCTCCTCTCTTCCTTTGCTACCATGTATCTCTTTGTTTAAAATCAACACACAGCTTCTCTGATTTCTCACTCAACTCAAACTCCCACCAGAAGTTCTGCAGCCCTTTCCCTGCTCAGCAGCTGAACTTCTGGAGTCAGCCGGCACTGGTTTCACTTTTTCTCCCACCAGAGAGGAAATCCTGGTACTTGCTCCAATTGTACTTTGTGACTGAGTTATACTTGGGTGCCTGTGCTCCGTGCAGACATGAGTGTGTCACTTGCCCATGCCATTGCAGAGGGGTGTAAGCTGTGATAAAGAGCCTCAGTACACAAAAGACATTGAGAGAAGGTCAACAAAGCTGGTGAAGGGTCTGGAGAACAGGTCTTGTGAGGAGCCCCTAAGGGAACTGGGGTTGTTTAGTCTGGAAAAGAGGAGGCTGAGGGGAGACCTCTTTGCTCTCTACACCTCCCTGAAAGGAGGTTGGAGTGAGGTGGGTGTTAGTCTCTTCTCCCTAGTATCAGGTGATAGAATGAGAGGAAATGGCCTGAAACTGTGCCGGGGGCGGGGTTAGAACACATCTTAGGAAAATGTTCTTCTTCCCCCCACAAGAGTGGTCAGGTATTGGATCAGGTTGCCCAGGGAAGTGGTGAAGTCGCTGTCCCTGGAGGGTGTTCAAGAAACCTGTGGACATGGCACTTCGGGACATGGTTTAATGGCCATGGTAGTTTTAGGTTGAAGGCTGGACTCGATGATCATAGAGGTGATTCGATGATTCACACTGCTGTTGTGCAGTTGTCTGACCAGTGACCTAAAGGAAAACTTGTGCCTCTGAGAGTAGTAGAACCCTGCCCTCCTACAGCACTGGCAGGGCCACATAGAGACATTTACATCTCCATTCCAAATCTGTATCTCTCAGCTCTCTGTTTCAACTCAAGATGTGCCCAGCTGGTGCTTTGTGAGCTCCAGTCCCAGTCCTGAGCACAGCAGGGGGTGTATAGCTGTGAAAAGTCCCTGCCTGAGAAATCTCCCTGCTCTCCTGGAACGGTATTTCTGCACTGCACATTTTTCACTCCCATTACTTCACTAAATGAAACCAGTTAATAGCTAGACCTGGTTTCAGTACAGACTCTGCTCCCCTCGTGGCTGCAGAGGCTGTTGAGCATTCCTAGCATGCTGTTAGGGATTTTGGAGGGAAGGCATTGCAGGCATGTGGCTCTGCCACACTGCGGGGCGGCTGTCTCGCAGTGCTAACTGGAAGTGACTGGAAAATAAATAATGTAAAGCCTTTTTTTTTTTCAGAACTCCTGGTGTACAGTACAGCAGAGGATGGAGCTACAATCTGGGTTTGTTTAACCTTCATCTCCCCTTCTGTGACGTAGCCCTTCATGCACCTCTCCTGTTCCTCATGTGCGCACTCCTTTGCCCGCTTTTGCACGTGTTACAAGTCCCAGCTGCTCCATTTCTCCCTTGAGCAGCTAGGAGCATACTTGTTCACTCCCACTCACAGTTATTTTTATTTCTCCCATCCTCAAGGTCAAAAAACATCACCTGGGAGATCTTGGTCAAGTTCCCACAGGCAGGATCCCACAATGCAAGCCAGAACTTTGGTCACAGTCTTGTCCTCTTCAGCCTCTGCCAGATGGGTGCATTGGGCTCCTGGCTTGAAGCAGTGACAGGATGCACATAATGCCACTAGCTTTTCACTGGGGTGAGGAACTACTACCAAGAGCAAACTTTTAATCTGGTCTGTAAAGCCCTGGGAACATGCAAAACAGAATAAGCACCCTCAGCACCAGTAAGGAGGTCTCAGAAAACAGCTTTTTTTTTGCCTGTTCTTCCTTATGCTGAAAGGATTTGTATGTACCAGGGAAAGTCAATGCCCCCCTCACACACAGATCTCAAGGACCCATACTTGGAGGTACAAAAAGATGTGTGAGTTCAAAAGCCACAAGGCAGCATGTTCTGCAATTCACCTCCTAACACATCTGTGATAATTATATAGTTGGGGTCTTCACAGTAGCTTTATGAGCAATGATTTGGTTTGCTGTGAAGGCAAGAGCCACGCAAATGGTTTGGTTGCTCAGTCTAGAGGCAGTACCTGCTTACCTGGATGAAGAACTAATACTTGCACATCTTCTCTCTGAACACTGGACTCTCTGGTTTTATTTCTCTTGTGATGACAGTTCATCGATGGTGCCTCCAGTGTGCTTTCCTCTTCATATATCAGCTACTGCTGTCAGCTTGAAACAACCTAGAACACAGCCCATGGTTTCTTTTGCAGCTCTTCTGTGCTTTAACCTTAGGGTTTATGAAGTAAATCAGTGTGTGGCTCTGTGTCTCCAGCCAATTTCAGCATTAAGAGAAAAGACCACAGAAATAGCTAATTCTCTTCTTGTGTGTTCCCAGATGCAGTCAGAGTCAACTCACTGGTGTGAAGTTTTCACTGTCACCAAAACAGAAAAGGAGAGGGGAATTGGGCTACCCACATAGCATGTATCATGAAGAAATTAAAGAGGTGCTGCAAGTTCTTCTTCTGAACAGAGCAGTAATAAAGAGGTTTATTTAACTGTGTAAAAGCAATTAACTTTTGAAGATGCTTCCTGCTCCTGAGGAAGCTTGGTTTCATGCAGCATATTTCTGTCAAACTACAGTCTCCAAGTACCTTGCAGTACTAAATGCATCAGCTGAAGACCTAAATAATGAATAAGGCTAGGGGAAGGCAGACCTTTCAGCAAAGCTTCCTCTGTCTCTAAGCAGTCATTGCTTTCATTTTTAAAGAGGATGTATGCTCCTCCCCAAGCAAAAGCAGAAGAAGGAACATCTCAAACTGGCTGATGATAATATTGCACCTATTTACATGCTCCATCTGTCTGCACACAAGTGTATACATTAAGAAAAGGTGTGGATGCTTAGGATGTCACTTTACACATGGATGATTTCATGATTTCCTTGGCTTTTACTTGCCTGATTGTCTTCCACTGACCTGTTTCTGTAGCAACTGCAACCTTGCTATAAATACACTCTCTCACAGTCATCAGACAATACTTGGAAGGTAACACATAATCATTTACCAAAGCCAGGGAAAAAGCTGGTACCTTCCATGAAATGTTTATGGGCTTCCCCCAGAGCACCTCCAGGCACCATGCAGTGCTTACAGGGCTGTAGTTAGATACAATACAATACACTACACCAGGTTGGAAGAGACCTTCAAGATCATTGCGTCCAACCCATCAACCAATCCAACCCAGCCAACATCTAAACCATGCAGCCAAGCACCCCATCAAGTCTCCTCCTGAACACCTCCAATGAAGGTGACTCCACCACCTCCACAGGTAGCCGATTCCAATGGGCAATCACTCTCTCTGTATAGAACTTCTTCCTAACATCCAGCCTAAACCTGCCCTGGTGCAGCCTGAGACTGTGTCCTCTTGTTCTGGTACTGGCTGCCTGGGAGAAGAGGCCAACCTCTGCCTGGCTACAACCTCCCTTCAGGTAGTTGTAGAGAGCAATAAGGTCACCCCTGAGTCTCCTCTTCTCCAGGCTAAGCAACCCCAGCTCCCTCAGCCTTTCCTCATAGGGCTTGTGTTCCAAACCCCTGCCCAGCTTTGCTGCCCTTCTCTGGACACATTCCAGCAAGACAACATCCTTCCTAAACTGAGGGGCCCAGAACTGGGCACAGTTCAGCAGCCTTGGCTGCTGACAATGAATCCCCTGCCCACCACACACTGCTTGCAGCCTCCCAGCTGTGTGGATCCCTCACCCAAGGCAGAGTAGAAGGGAAGGAGAGAACAGCAGATACCAGAGGGCAGGTGCATGAGACGAGCAGCTGGAGGAAGGCACCCTGAGGTGGCTCTTGGGGAGGAGAGTAGAAAAAAAAAAAAAAAAAGACAGAGCTCCAAGAGTCTTCCTTTCTCATAAGGCTTCTTACATGGCTTGTCTTTATTTACCGTGTTTGTCTTCTGCACAGATAAGAGAATTGGCAGTAATGAACACTTTCACAGCCTTGATGCGCTCACGTGTGCTGGACATGTGAGCAGTGCTAAGTGGCCAGGCTCACACATCCTCTCTCAAGAGCTGCCTTCTCACTGCCAAAGTCAAACTCAGGGTACAAATCTTCAAAAATCATGAAAATTGCTTTGGAAAATGAGGTTTGATATAATTCTGATCCATTTTGCCTCTTTTTTTTTTTTTGGTCCAGAAGCTTGAGGGAGCACACTGATCACATCCTCAGACTCATCCTTCTGCCTGCTGGGAAATTCTAATGACACAGGGCTGTCCTCATTGAGCTCTGTGCACATTGGAGGCCAAGCAGGTGGGGGTTGGTCTCTTCTCCCAGGCAACCAGCACCAGAACAAGAGGACACAGTCTCAAGCTACACCAGGGGAAGTTTAGGCTTGAGGTAAGGAGAAAGTTCCTCACATAAAGAGTAATTGGCCAGTGGAATGTACTGCCCAGGGAGGTGGTGGAGTCACCATCCTTGGAGGTGTTCAAAAAATGTGACACTTGAAGCCATGTTAGTTGTCATGAGGTGTTAGGCATTAGGTAATAGGTTGGACTTGATGATCTCTGAGGTCTTTTCCAACCTGGTTGATTCTATGATTCTATGAACTCTACTCTGCAAAGAAAAGAAGAAGAAAAATCAAGGTGAAAGCCATGCCTAATCAGGAACTGTGAGACAGTGGGACTTAGACTAAAAACACCCAATGCTATGGCTTACATATCACAGAATCAAGGAACTGTCAGGCTTGGAAGGAACCTCAAGGATCATCTAGCTCCAGCCCCCTGCCATGGATAGGGACACTTTCCACTAGAACAAATTACAGGACCTTCTCTCCACATGCGCTTGAAGCTCCTCTTCCAAACCCATTGGTTACCACTTTTAGATCACTCCTACAAGCTTATTCCTCTTTTCTGGCAAAACAATTCCAGATTCCAGCTTATTCCACTCTACTGGAAAAACAATTCCAGATTCAAGTGGAAACTCATATCACAGTCCCAGTTAATTGTGGTACTCTATTGCTGTCCCTCTTGCCCATCACCCTGTTGTGTCATAGCAGGCTGAAGGACCTGCCATGCCACATCACTGTGATAGCTCCAGCTCTACAGTACCTACTGTGAGAGACTAAAGCTTGTCTCTCCTGGTGTGACTCAACAAAGATAAAATCACTTGCTGCTTGTCCAGACAATAGCTGATGTGCATTGGGCAGAGCCACTGGAAGGACTCTTGGAAGGTGCAAAGATAACATTGCTCACGGGACTGCAGCTGGCAGTCCAAAGGCCCAGCATTCACACCTTCAGGACAAGATCATTTCCAGCCATCAGATACCCCAGGAAAGGACAATGGTTCCTGATGTGTAAAGAGTGTGTGGGTAGGTAGATGGAGAAGGAGGAGGCGGAGACCTTCCCCCACTCCATCCAGAAGGCTGCCCAAACTCACCTGAGTACACAAAGATTTCCTGAGGAACGATACCTGGACCTAAAGATGATTTCCCAGAACGATATCCTGGGGAACAACACCTGGACACTTGCCTAAGGGCTAAAAAACTGTATAAAAGACTGGAGCAACTACTGGCAGTAGAGGAGAAAATTGGAGAAGCAAGATGCAGAAGAAAGAAGACGGCAGCACACGCTGGAAACATCACGGGGCCAACACAATGGATCCTGGACTCTGAAAACCCTCTCTCCGTGCTCTAAGTTCCGCCTGCTGCAACTCATGGAGCTGAAGAAGCTGCCCAGAGGACCTCATCCCTTCTACAGCCAAAGCCTCAGCACCCTTTCTCTACAGACCCAACATCTCCTGCAGCACCTATCCTCCACAGACTCAAATTGTCTTGGGGGGTGAGGGGTGTGGTAATATAATTCTTTCCCTCTTCTCCCTCTCTTCTCTCTCTCCCTATTCTCTCTCTCTCCCCTTCTGATCCCTCCACTTTATTTATGTCCATCCACTGTAGTTACGTAATAAATAGTCTAGCTGTTAATATTTTGGCCTCGTTTGTGCCTCTAATTTCACAACACAGGAATATTCATTAAAAACCTGAATCTCTTTCCCTCTCTGGATCGAGACAGCTACCTTTGGGGTTTTCAGTAGTGTAGCTAGAGAGCAAGGAATTGAATTGCAGGTTGTAAAATCTGCCTAAGCAGCAGCATAAATAAGGACTGCAGCATGAGTGTCAGGCTTGCACGTAGTGCTGAGGGACATGGTTTAGAATCAGATTTGGAAGAGTAGGTAATGGTTAGGTAATGGTCTTAAAGGTCTTTCCCAGCCAGATGACTCTATGATTATCAGTCACTGAACTAGTCAGGGTGTACCTCTATGAAATACAGTTTTGGTATTGAGTCCGCTATGCAAAGAGCTATCTTTGCTTTTCCTGGGGTACACACTGCAACAGGAGATGTCTCCACACCAGGCACCATAACTGAGTTGAGTTTTGTAGAGTAGATCAATCTGAGAGCATTTATTCCCCTGATAAATGGAGTGAAAGCAGTGGCTCTACTTATTTGTTTAGCAGTTGATGTATCCCTCTGGAAGGTAACACCTCCCTCACACATTTTGGTAATTCATACATCCTATGCCTTTGCCCAGGGTCACCAATGAACCAGGAGGGGTGGATTTGAGTTTCAAGACTCCCATTCCCTTCTCTCTCTGCTCACATGGTATCCTTAGAGCCACTGCAAAGGCAGCAGTGGAAACAGAACCCATTTGCATGTCTGCTGCTGCTTCCCCAGAAGCTGGTGAGGGTATTTACATGTGAGACTGCATGACGGCTGAGAGGTGCTTTTAATAACCCCCAGCTCGGTCGGTGCCTTCAGCTCGCCGACTCTGCGCTTCGTAACTCACTCTGTCACTGTCAGGAAGCTGTCAGAAGCTATAAACGGTGCTGAAGGGAAGTCATTGCCTCAAGACCCCGATCTGCATAACGGGAAAATATTAACTCAGAGGTATTAACACAAGATATTTCTTGTTCTAAAGTGCAGGCGTTTGTAACTCAACTGAAGTGTTGAGAAAATGTGGACAGATATTTCAGGCAGCATGAATCACCAGTTTGTATTGACTTCAGCTTAAACAAGCTGGCTTCTACAGAGGCTGCAGTATAAATATTGACAAATCTGCTATTACTCATTGGAAATAATGAACTGGGCAGAAACAGCTTTATCATGTGGCCACACAGGGCCGATTCAGTCTTCCCAGGGTTTTGAATTGGAGGAAATGTTATTGAATGGGATTAAAATGTTCCCTGGAAAGACAAAAGGAAGTCAGGTGTCCATTTCCTGCTCCTGCAGGGAAAGAGCCGGTACTGAATGCTGTTGCCCATCCTTGAAAACACTTGGCAACAATTTCATAGCCCCAAGAAATTTGGGGGTACCATCTTTACTTTAGCTTCTAACTCACCATCCTTCACAATGATCTCTATTCAGGCTCTGTAAAAGACCTGGCTCAAAACTGAAAACATCCAGCTCCTGCTCCACCAGGGAAAGTGCCAGCACTGAATGCTCTTATTCATCATTACAGTCCCTTGGCAACTATTTCATAGCCCCAAGAAATTTGAGGGTACCACCTTTACTTTATCTTCTAACTCACTCTCCATCACAATGTGTTCTACTTGTGCTACGTAAAAGTCCAGCTTCAAAACAGGAGGACCTCAGTGCTGCTCTGTGGCAGCACAGCTAGCAAGGCATATCCATCAATAACAAGGGGCCAGGATGCTGAGCATCCAGTGTGGGGATCAGGTCTGAGGCAGTGACTAGGGTCAGACGCAGCCAAGTGGTCACCAAGCAAGTCCACGGCAGCAAAACATATCTAAGGGCAAGCTGGGAAGCTGAGCCAGTTGTGATGGGTCAGGTCCAGAATCTCAGCAGCAGGAGCCCAGGAATGGGCATCACTATGATGTAGCACAGGAGGAGGGCAGAGGTAAAGCCTCAGCTAAAAAACAGCTTCTACAAGGCAAGGGGAGCAGGCTTCTGCTTCTGTGTTTCTTCACAACAGCCCTTATTACAGAGGAGCCAACCTTGGCACAGCCAGCACTGCTCCGAAGTGGATGTGCCCAGAACCCTGGCAAGGGGGTTCAGTTTTTCCATCCTCATTTAGAAATATTTTCTCCACCTTCTCCTAATCTCCTTGGAGAGCTAGCAGTCAGGGCAGAGCTGTATCTCATTAGTGTGAACCAACATTTCCCCACATCTTCAGCTGGCTAATTGCTGAGTGACTTAGCCACGAAAGGAGAAAGGAAACATATTTTAATTTCAAGACTCAAACTGGGGGATTAGGAGAAAACAGGTTTAGATAAGCTATTGGAAGAGCTTTTTAATGTACTGCTCACTCTTCTTCACAGAGAGTGTGAGAACCCAGGGGCTTATCCCTGCGGATTGAAGTAATCAATTTAGAAGAGCTGGATAAAAACCCAACAAACCACAACATATACATTACTGCTGCTCCCACTGCTAAACACATTGGCCACCTCTGGGCTGTATGGAGGAGTAGTACTGTTAATGCCCAGTATGAGCAAGTATCTCAGGTGGGCTGGAAGTGGATGAGCAGCCCAACAGCTGCCCTCACCTCTTTGAAGTTCCATGCACAGAGGCGTCCAGGAATGGCCCTGCACAGCAGTGCTGTGGCAGGATCCAGCAGCATGGGGTGGAAATGTATAGTGAGCAAGGTCTCCTTCCCCATTCTGCTATACCAATAGCAGCCTGTGAAGAGGCAGAAAAACTGGTTATTGCAGCTACTTTCATAGAATCATAGAATCATTTCAGTTGGAAAAGACCTCTAAGATCATCGAGCCCAACCTTCAACCTAACACCACCTTGGCCATTAAACCATGTCCCAAAGTGCCATGTCCACACCCTCCAAGGACTGTGACTCCACCACCTCCCAGGCACTCTGTTCCAGTGCCTGATAACCCTTGCAGCAAAGAAATTTTTCCTAATATCCAATCTAAACCTTCCTTAGCATGGTTTCAGGCCATTTCCTCCTGTTCTGTAACCTGATACTGGGAAGAACAGCCCAAGCCCCAGCTCACTGCAACCTCCTTTCAGGAAGCTGTAGAGAGCAAGGTGTCTCCTCAGCCTCCTCGTCTCCAAGCTAAATAATGCCAGTTCCCTCAGCTGCTCCTCACCAAACCTGTTCTCCACACCCTTCACCAGCTTCATTGCCCTTCTCTGGACCCACCCCAGCACCTCAATGTCTTTCTTGTAGTGAGGGATCCAAAACTGAACCCAGTGTGTCCAGCTCAAAGACTACAGGAGAACAATCACTTCCCTGGTCCTGCTGTTCACACTCTTCCTGGTCCAGACCAGGATGCTATTTGCCACCTTGGCCAACATTTCATTTTATTCCTTTTGTGCTATCTACTGTACTGTAAGAAACAGCAATGGAGAAGACAAGAGGCACGCTGAGAGCCAGAGAGGAGACATGTGACCCCATGAGAGTATTAAATGCATTCGTTTTCCAGTGCTTATCCTATTACTTAAGTATCAGCAGTTTGGAAGCGAGCAGTCAAACATTGTAAATGAGATGGAGCCTAAGTCAGGTCTGAAGAAAGGATTAATTAGGAGTGTGCAGAATCAGATGAGAAAATCCTGGCTCGGGGTAAATTTTGATGTTTCACAGGACTCCTCACTGGCAGAGTAGTCACCACCTACTGCTTCCCAGCCACTGTCTTGGGAAGAGGGAGCAGCCTGCCTGGTTAGGGAGGCCAGCAAATACTTCCTGAATCAGCAAGAATCTGCTATCACTTATCTGCCTCTGGGGGTGGGAAGAGATTTTTATCACTGAATTTTTATGGTTGGAAGACCATTGAGTCACACTAGTAGGGGGACCTGAACAACCAGAAAGCATTTTTTGCAGCCATGGTGCCCTGGGGAACTTAAGGGACTTCTGCAGGGAAGAGCAGGAAGGGCCCTAGGGGTGTATGGAGCAGGTGGCCCAAGGGAGTGTTTGACGCAACCGCTGTCAGAGCATTTGGGCTTGAAATGTTTGAATGCCCAGGGCTCTCCCTTTCTAGACATAACAGTAGACAGGTGGCTCCTGATGGAATGGGAAATCAGGAAAAATAGGGACTTTCCCCCCATCCTTATTGCACACTTTGCTGAGTTCTAACAAGAGACACCCACAAGAAGCTCTTTCTCAGCACCAGCTGGTGGAGCCTGGACGTTGCCATTCAGTGTTCAGATCTCACAGGGATCCTACACCTGTATGAGCCAAGATAGGTATTTGGTCCATGCAGGCTTTTCACAAGGCTTGGGAGGGAACTGCCGAGTTTTATCTGTAAAGTAGCACGGCTCAGGAATATTTCAGGAGCATGTATGTGAGGAGTTACACAAAACTATTGGTGTAAGGGTGTCCAACCACTCAGCTCTCAGCTATTCATCCAGTCAGACCTGTACCTCAGTGTGCAAAGGTTAGCCACCTGACTATGTATGTTTACTGACCTATCAGTTTTCATTCCATGACCAGGAAAACTGCTATGGGAAAGGAGCACCTGAAACTTTTCTCATCCAGAGTCTCACATATTAGTCACCCTGAGCAAGATTCAAGCGTGGCAAAGGGGCTCATCACTGATGCAGTGTCACACAGAGCTTATGTGAAGAAAAATGTGATAGAAGTGTGCACAAAGGGAATTTTGCACAATTAGGTACCCTTGAAAAGGACAGTGTAGACCCTGCATATGCCAGAAGGGAAGATCAAATGGCTTTAATAAAAAGCAGCTCATTCACGATAATTTGTCTCCCATGGTTCCATCTTCTCCTAGAGCAGATGTTTCTCCAGCCCATAGCAGTAAAGAATGGTCCTGAAGTGGGGGGGGAGGAGGAAAGGAGAAGGAAAAGCAAAGCTCTTGTAGATGCTGCTCTGGCCTGCAGTTGAATTCATCTCTTCTAATTATTTCAGAGCTAATCAGGCCAAAGAGTTCATTTTGATTAACTCATGGTGAATTCCAAAGTAATCGAGGAACCAGTTCTTGAAACTCAGGGCATCTGGGAAACCTTAACTTGATCTATCCCACTCTGAGTATCCCACAGGCCTTAGGATGGACTACAGCAAGCTAAGGTTGCTTCCTCAGTCTGCTGGAAAGGGGATTGACATGGGGTGGAGGCTGATCACACAGAAAAGATTCCAGCAAACAAATGTCAGGCCACCAATTCTTCAGCTGAGAAGAGCTAAAAGATGGAGAGACCCAAGGCAAATGATTAGTAAGGAGTCAGTGTGTCAAAGCCAGAGAAAGGAAGAGACTGCAGAGATCCTTCATTTTACTTGACCTAAATACACATGTATTCATTCTTTGAATATTTTATACTGCTCTGGCTTGTAGCACGCATTCCACTGCTGTGCCCTGGTTTGAATGCTGTGCCTTGTGTGTCATTTACAGCAGTTTCAAGAAAGGAGAAATAAGAAAAAAAATATTTTTAAAGGGGAAAAAAAGATGATACTGTAAATGAAAAATTATCAGATTGGGGCATTGGCACCCCTAGTATCTGGGACAACAGATGGGGTGGTGAGAAATGTGCCTTCAGAGCACAGCTCTGCTCCAATCCCTGCCCTGTTCACAGCAGACAGTTTTAAAACACTGAGGGTTATGCACCACAGAGCTACACTTTGTCAATTTATTATCCCTCAGCTAATCCAGCATGTAAATCATTGCAACAGGCAAGTGCACAGCAAAAGGTGTGGGCTGCTCTGCCTTAGCAAGCAAGCAGGAATAGATTAGGAGGTGCAGAGATGAGGAAACCTTTACATGTCAGCCCAGAAAGCTTCCCTGTTAAAATATTCCATCAGCCCTCCAGCAGTTTTCCATGGACAGGGCATGAACTGCTGCACATAAAATGGAGAGAGGGAAATGTTGGTAAGGAAACTATTGTCAGTATCAAGTATCTAAGCATTTCTCAGGATGGGATAAAGTAGTTCAGAAATAATGGGGGAAATTGGACAACCATGTTTGAAGCTGTAACATTGAGTTAGAAGAGAGAGCTTTTTGTTTCTCTTTAGTAGCTCCATGCTGTATTGGCATGCACAGTGGTGAAGCCTTCCCTTTGCCATTCAATACACAAATGGACTTCCATGTCTTTCTGGACTGGGCTTCACCCATAGACTCCAGTGGGTCACCCTTCTGGAGGTGTCTCTTCCCACTGAAAGAGAGCCTGGAGGACCTGCTTATGACCAAGATATTGAACTTGCTGATCTCTAAACCTAAATAGGACAAATTAGATCGTTGATCATTTACATGAAGGAGCTAAAGCAGGCAATAGGATTTCCCCACAAGTAGTTCCTTCTTTGAGTACTGTCTTTTCACATCTTGAGCAAGAGTTTTACCTCAGATTTCAAGCCAGGTGTATCTTCAAACACAACAAACTGGCTCAGAAATCATGTGGAGATTTCAGGAAAGGGTGCAGAACCTGTTCCTCCAGAGGCCTCCTTGGAGGTCCTGAAGCTGCAGAATGATAAAGTGACAAGTAAATTAGTTCCTGGGTCTACAGATATGGTGACAATATAAAGCCTCCACTTCCTGAGTACTTCCTGCACTACATAAGGAGTCAAAAGGGAGCATCAAATAAACCACAACAACAGTCACATGCTGAATTTCTGGCAGATTCAGTAGAGTGTAGTAATGGTTGCATGCACTCATAGGTAGTGTGACCGGTTTAGCTGTGGATTCTTTTGTGTGTGTGTGGGGGGAACCTTCCTACCCCACCACAGGTAGACATACAATCCACCATATGATGTCTACCTATGGATGGATGAATTATCACACACACTCAATTAGAAAACCAGCTTTAATTGAGCCCCAACTTAAATGCCTCTACACTAAGGCACAGAGAATGGGAAACAAGCAAGAAGAGCCAGAGATGTGCACATGGAATGGCTTCCATGACTAAAGCATAGGAATAGAGAGCTACAAGCTCTTCAGAAAAGACAGGCAGGGAGTAGGGGAGGAGGTGTTGCCCTCTACATCAAGGACCAACTGGAGTCCAAGGAGCTTCACCTGGGGATAGATGAAGAGGTAACAGAAAGCTTATGGGTAAGGATTAAAGGGAAGGCAAAAGAAAGAGACCTCCTAGTGGGGGATCTGCTATGAGACACTTGACCAGGAAGATGAGTCAATGAGGTCTTCTATTAAGAGACAGGAACAGCTTCACATTCACATAGGTCCTCGTAGGAGATTTCAACCACCTGGATGTCTGTTGCAAGGACAACACAGCAGGGCACCAGCAATCTAAGAGGTCCTTGGAGTATATTGTTGATAATTTCCTCCTCTAAGAGGTAAAGGAGCACACAAGAAAAGGTGCTCTGATTCTAGGATTTAAAGGCTCTTAGCTGTGTTTGGGGAAGATGAAAATGTTTTGCAACACAGCATGGACAAAGGCAGTGTTCTACAGAGGTGTAAATCAATAAATGGTTAATTGTCCTGGGCACATCTCAGCTGTACCAACTGTGCTCACCCTATAGGAAGGCTTTGCTTTTGGGTACACCAGTGAGAGCTGCATGCACAAAGTGTGGGATCCATGGGGAAAAGCTGAGGAGAGGGATGTAGTAGTGAGCAAGAATAATTAAACATCTGGGAAGAGCTCAAAATTGTTGGCATGTAGCAATAACAATAATCCCACCAGCTTTTAAGAGAGATTGCTTACACATAGGGCCAATTAATTAGGATTAATCTTAGGAAGAAGTTCTTCACCATGAGAGTGGTGAGACACTGGAACAAGTTGCCCAGGGAAATGGTGCAAGCCTCATCCCTGGAGGTTTTTAAAGCCAGGATGGATGTGGCTTTGAGCAACCTGATCTAGTGTGAGGTGTCTCTGCCCATGGCAGGGGGTGGAAGCGGAGGATCCTTGAGGTCCCTTCCAAGCCTAACAATTCAGTGATTCTATGAATTGTTCTGAGGGAGGTGGGTTAATGAGCAGAGTGCAGTGTAAGTGGTCAAAGGTACCTAAAAGCTGCACTTTATTTCTAGGCTCTGTGTATAGTCCATACAAACCCATGTGGCTGCCTTGAGTAACATGCTACAATTCCCAAGCCTAATGGTTTAAAAAAATCACTTGTTGCTTCATTAGTAAAGCACCACTCCAGTGCTGTCGATCACTTGCATCTTGCTGGATGCAGACATTCCCTCATATCTGAGTAACAGCTTTCAAACTCCTCTTCCTGGGTCGATGGGCAGGCAACAAACCCACCTATCCACAGGTCTCTGTCTGGTGTAGCCAGTTTCTAGGTTACAGAAATCGGAAGATCGCATCGGCAGGAAGCGTTTACCCTGCCCGCCCCTGCAGATGTTTGGAGCAACAGTAACATCCAGTGGTCAAAATGTTAATTACATTACGGGACGGCGCTGCGTGCCGGCACGATGGCACAACTGCGCCTTCTTTGCAATAAAAAAAGGGCAGGTGAGAGCAAGCCTTGAAAATCCGGGATCGTGCTTACATTGCACGAAAGTAAACTTAACACACAGCAACGCACCACGCTTCCCGCAAGGTTGCTCTGTCCTTCCTGCTTGCGCCGAGCGAGATCTCCTGACCTTTGCGTTTGTGAATAGTAAGATTGAGACTTCTCTGCCTGGCTGGACAGCAGTGCACGCAGATACCATGCACCAGATCACGTTATAAGGCAAGAAGGAGAAGAGGGGACAGAAGGAATGTGCAGTGGCCTTTGGCTAATGTCTGGGGAATGCAGCCCTGAGCACAGGACAGAGTAGCTGTGCTGCAGCGCTGTGACTCATCCCCACCTCAGGCACAGCTCACAGCAGCAGGGAAGCTATAGGTCTGTCCTGGAAATAGGATGCCAGCACTACAGGGGGCTTAGGTGGAGTTTGACTCAGGAGGGTGGGAGAGGGGATGTCCTCAGAAGAAGCAAAACATCCTCCCGTTCGTTGCTGGGAGCGCACAGTTTAAGGGGGGTGGGGGGCGGAATCTGTCTTCCTTCTCGCCAAATGCTCATTATCTTCAACTGGGCTGACAAGTGAGAACAGAATCAAAATATGAGTCCCACACGGAGAGGACAATCCTTCTTTGGGCTTTGTGGACCACAAGGGGGGAAAAAATTACCTCAGATAAAGGATTTGCATGTCCTCAAGGGCATGAGGAAAGGTGTCTTTCTGCTCTCACCCGGGAGAAGAGGCACTGCTAGCAAGGAAGCTGCCACATGTTTTTGGGTGAGAGCTGGGTTTGATACTCCCAGTAGTACAGGCACTAACTACGGAGCATGGAGCACAATGTCCAGTCAGGAGAACAAGACCTTGAAGACAAGGCAGCTAAGCTGAGATGCCAAAAATTTAGCAGGTGGTAACCACAATGAGACATCTGGGGCTAATTTTCCCCTGGAATTGCAAGAAAAAGGTGACAATTAACAGAAACAAAAATTAAAGAAACGGCTTTTAGGGTGTCCAACATTCACATCCTTGTGCTCTGTCAGCATCAGGATGAAGAATCCCAGGAATAAACCTGGCTGCAGGTGTGCCCAGAGCTCTGCCTTTCACAGAAAAGGTGTTTTGATCCCCCCAGCACCAACACACTGGTTTTGCTGCACTCCTGCAGTCTCCCAGTACACCACTGCTCCGTGACCTTGAGGCCAGGGAATCCAGCAGGGGCAGTTAATGATTCTCTGAGCTCTATTAGCATCTCTCTTCTCCCACACAAACATCAGCTGAGGTAGGCAGGCACCAGCTGTGAGGACTCTCACACTTTCTTTTCCCTCTTCCATTTTTAACTTCAGCAGCAGAAGTTTTTGCAGATCTCATACAGAACCATGCTTTCCCAAAATGCTGGGGAGAGGAATTTTCCATCACTGGCTTTGCTCCCCACGAAAATATCGTGAGGCATGTGTGGGAAGAGCTTGTTTAGATTCCAGTCTGCCTCACATGCCTGCATAGCTGTGCTTTCAAAATTAGTTCCTTCAGGTATATACTACCTGACATGAAAGGGAGCATCTCCACAGGCTTCTAGGCTTAAACTAGATTTTAGGAAGTTCTTCAGTATGAGGGTGGTGATGCTCTGGAATAGGTTGCCCAGAACAGTTGTGGATGCCCCAACCTGGAGGTGTTTAAAGCCAGAGTAGATGAGACCTTGGGCAACCAACTCTAGTTGAGAGGCATCCCTGCCCATGGCAGGGAGGTTGGAGTAGATAATCTCTGAGGTTCCTTCCAACTTAAGCCAGTCTATGATTCTCACTGCTTACCTGACAGCACATTGGGAATTCTCCACCATGCTTGTGCTTGGTGCAGTCACAGGATTACTCTGGGAGTCTCAGGGGGATACATGACACAGGTAACTGTGCTCCAGTCTTTGGAACAAATTGAAGGGGTCTTTTCCCCCTCACCCCACCCAACTGTGCAGGTAAGCTGGGACATTTTCAAGCTGCCAGGAGACAGCTATAGGCATAGGCACTCTTTGTGCTATGATGATATTAGGGCAGTAAATGCCCTTGCTTGTGTCTCAAAATCTCTGAGATATCTTCTCCTAGGGAGAAGAGAGAATGAATGCCACACACAGCAGGCAGATGTAGCTGCATGAGCACAGGGTCACACGAACCTCCAACATATGGGCTAGTTGTCAGAGCATGGCAGCCTAAAGCACCATAACCTCTCTGTCAGATGCACATGAACAAAACCAGCTTTCCTGCTCTCATCCTGAGGAACCCTGTCCTCTCTTGCAGCAAACAATTAAGCCTTCCTCTGCCTCAGAGCCAAAGGTGTTTATCTCCTCTCTGAAGCTGAAGACTGGCTGGGAAAATGAGCCATACATGATAGCTATTAACAGGACGATAAAGGGAACATAGCTGTGCAATGAGTCCTGCACAGCACATGGGAAAGCAGAGGAGAGAGCTTTGTAAAGGTTGGGACATGAGGGCTCAGTGACCTTTTTAGATATTTTGATGCCCCTTCTGAAAACCTGACCACGTGGGACACATTATATAGACTGCATACATCCTACAGTGCATCACATTTGGGTATGTTATGAGCCATCAGTGGGGCCTGCTGTGCTTATGCTCCATGGATGTTAAACGCTGGTGTACAAGGCCAAGGTAGGCTCATAATCCTTCCAAGGCTGTCCTGCAGAGGCTTTGGGAATTCTGCAGAGGAAACTCAGAGTGTCACAAAAATGGTCCTGTACTTAAACAAAATGCAAGTTCAGTATCCCTAATAAAAGTACAAGCACCAGCAAACTTGCAAACACCAAGAAGAGCTACACTCTGGAAACAGAAGTTTACAATAATGGATTAAAAGGCTTTACATGGAGATGATGGAAGTTTGGGAGAGGTCTCACAGCCCCTGGGCACTTTTTCTCTTTGAGAGTGTGCAGGGATCTCTTGTGCCTGCAGCAGTATGGGTCTGAGGGATAAAAAGAACAGGCTTATTCCAGGCTGCTTAGTTTCCATGGTAACAACACTAAAAATCACATCACATCCAATTCTGGAAAGCCATGTCCCAAGGACACTGCACAGATATACAAGACCCTAGGGGTAGGAAGTGCTTTTCAGACATTCTTCTCACATCTCTCGGTGTGCTGATACAAGAAAGCACTCTGGCATGGACATCTTCTATTTGATAGTCTGCACACTGGCTTTGTATTTGATTGATTTTTGGCAGAGGCAGCATTAGTTCTGTGGCTGTAGGACCAGAAGTCGAATTAGCAGCATAAGTGAGGAAGGTCTAAGAGAACAACAGGACAAGAACTGCTCACAAAAGCAGGCAAGCAGGTGTTGTGTTCACATTCTGCAAGCTTTCTTGCCTGCTAGGCACTGTATTCTGAACTGTCTAACAGCCAGCAAGGAAAGAGCACTCATGAATGGTCACCCAAACCAGGCATGGTGGGGTTCTGCTGTGCATCACACTGCTGCCTCCAGACAGCGTGCTCAGCCAAGGGCAACACTGCCATCTCCTCAGTCCTAGCAAAACTAGCATCTGATGACCAGTGACAACACCTTGCTGGAGCCCTCTCTGAAATACCATTTTCTCTCCCCTGCAGTTACCATCAGATTCCCTGTCCAGTCACCAGTCCTGTTTTACAAGCAGTTCCAGAGTCAGAGGGGTTTGTGGCTTTGCTTTGCAGTGTGCTCCTTCCTTGTACTTTGCTTCCAAACAAAATAAGGCCAGCAGTAAATTTAATGGTACATAGAAAAGGCTCTGCTATCAAAATCTTCTGGCACAATAATATTTTAACAGAAGGGAAAATAACTTCCTAAGACTTATGACAGTAAAACTAACCTGGGCTTCCTACACCAGTTTCCTGCAGTAATTCCCAGCACAGACACACAACACAATTCACAGCCCTCATGTCTGTAAACACATTTCAAGGCCATTCCAGTAGAGTGAGATGTGGGTGTTCAGGCAGATCTGTTCAGCCTTTTCCAGCTGCTCCCATCCTCCTTTCTGTCCTTGAGCTTTTCAGCTAGGTCTGAGATAAAGTGTGACTTCACTCTGGGGTCTCATGCCAAAGTCCTGTTCCAGGGCAGCAAGGGCTGGTTTTGTCTTGCAATGCACAACTCAAGCTATTTTCCAGTCATTCCAGGCACTTGCAGGTGTAACCAGAATAGCCTGTGAAGGCAAAGTGATGCAAGAGAACACTTGCAGCAAAGCCAGAAGTTGTGGGTTCATAGGTGCCCGATAAATGTTTTCACTTTCTCCAGCATAAAATTATTTCCAAGCCAAACAGCAATAAAATCTCTTGCCAGGTCTTCAGTGCCACCGATGTCAGGACAGGCACACTGAACTCTGCCTCTGAAATGCAAAACTCTTTGGCCCACGCAAAGTGCATCTCAAGATACTGCAGGTGGAGCAGTAGAGCCATTGCATAACAGCACCAGACCCTCCCAACACCTTCGAATTCCTACGCATAGTAAATACAGCTGCAAAACAGAGCATCCCCACCCCCAGGAAAAGACGACGATTAAAAAAGCTGGAGGGTAGCCACAGATTGTTGGGAAATGTGGCACAATTAATACTCCAGGAAGAGCCAAAGAGGAGAAGCAGGAGCTGCAAATGTTAACATTATCTTCCTGGAATGGATCCTTGATCTAAAAGCCTTGAAAGTAACAACTCCAGAGTTTCAAGGCACCAATGAAGTAGCCATAGGAGCCCAAGGCGAAGGGTTTGTTGCAGCTTGCGACTCGAAACAATTCGTAGCTGTTCCAGATCTTTGAACCAGGGCAGGATTTATAGTGCTTGCAAAGCTGGTTTCACTAGGCTGGCAGAAGGTCAAGGTCTTGCATTTAGGACTCAAATTTGAGTGTCATCCTGCACAGAGAGGTTCCTTCAAGAAAGAAGCGTGTAGCACATGCTAAGGCTGTTGCTTTCATAAGGAGATGCTTGGTGTGGTGTGTTCTGTTCAATGTACCTGGAAGGACTGCACACACTTCTATTTACCAGGTCACCTGCTCCTCAGGGAATTAAGGAGGCAGGAGACTTAGGGCAGAGGCTGATAAAATCATGGTTGATGCAGAAAATAAAAGCAGAGAACAGCTTTCTCTCACAACACAAGCGATCAAGAGGCATGAAACAAAGTGGTTAACATAATAGAAAGGGTAAAGCTGTGAAGCTCCTTGTCAC
This sequence comes from Picus viridis, assembly GCA_033816785.1. Lineage (NCBI taxonomy): Eukaryota > Metazoa > Chordata > Aves > Piciformes > Picidae > Picus > Picus viridis. The sequence continues at coordinate 23,987,114 of CM066572.1, forward strand.
AGGGCACTAGGAATGCTATAAAGGTAAAGAAGCAATTGGACTAAAAAGGAAGAAAAGTCTATCAAATACTGATTCATACAAATGACCTTTTCTGTCTAAGTGGCTGGGGGAGCTGGCGGTGTTTAGCCTGGAGAAGAGGAGGCTCAGGGGAGACCTTATTGCTCTATACAGTTACCTGAAGAGTGGCTGGAGCCAGGTGGGGGTTGGTCTCTTCTCCCAGGCAACCAGCACCAGAACAAGAGGACACAGCCTCAAAGGGTGCCAGGGGAAGTTTAGGCTGGATGTTAGGAAGAAATTCTTCACAGAGAGATTGCCCATGAGAATGTGCTGCCCAGGGAGGTGGTGGAGTCACCATGACTGGAAGTGTTTAGGCAAAGACTGGATGGGGTGCTTGGTGCCATTGTTCAGTTGATTAGATAGTGTTGGGTGATAGGTAGGGCTTGATGATCTCAAAGGTCGTTTCCAACCTGGTTAATTCTACATTCTGTATTCAAATGGCTGCAGACCAGGGAAGTATTTTACATCTTATCTCATACTTTTCTTGGTTTTGTTTTCTTCCTCTGGTATTGGCTACTGTTCAGTGGTTTTTGGAAAGAAGAAATGAAGGCAAGGATAAAAGCTCAAACCTTTGAAACAACAGAATTGCAAAGCTTTGACACAAGCATCCTCAGCAGTAGCTGTTGTTGCTCCCTGACAGTGAGCTGCTGAAATCGACCTGCTGGTGTACTGCCCACTGTTATCAGGTGTTTCCCCTTTTAGGGTGCCCAGACCTAACAGCATTCAGTGTCCTCTCTTCCTCTCATTCCACTCACACAGGGGAAAAGCCGAATCACAACAATGCAAAAGTAAATGACAAACACCAGGAGGAATTTTTATTTCCTGTCTCCTTTTCCTTTCCTAATCAACTGAAATTTCCTATTTTCCTGAAATATGCATCTCTGACTCCCAGTAATTTCAATCCTCTATTTGTGGTTTAGGCTGGGGGGTTTTGTTTGTTTGTTGGTTGGTTGTTTTGGTTTGTTTTGGGTTTTGAGAGACAAAAGTTTCACCCTAATGAATACTTCCCCACTCCTACCTCTCCCCTATTTCTGTGTTCACCAAGACCTGGAGCTGAGGAGGAAGGTAGGTAGGGATGGGATGCTGTCGCTGTAATACATACAGGGCATTTTGTCTCACTCTTTAAAAAGAGGAAAATAATTACTCTAAGTGCAATTAAAATCTTCAAGATTTTGCTACCCATCGTTAACCTTGTGCCCTTCCCAAGCTTAGTCCTTGTTTGTTTCACAGAGCAGAGCTATTCTTCCTTGGAAATAGGAAGCCAACATGCTCCTCCTGGCAGCACCAGCTCAATTGCAGTGTCTACACTGCAGAGGTAACCCAAGACCAAGCAAGAACGAGCTCTTACTGCACAAAACCTCAATCCTCAGACTACATTACAAGACAACTGGCAGGCAATTCTTTCAGGCCTTGGTTCATACAGGTGTTTTCAAGAGCAGAATTAAGCATTCAAACCACCTACAGGAGCCAGCAGTGGAAAGGAGATGTATGAACTTTCCCACTCAGTTCAAGGTGACTTTGTCAAGCTATGGTATATCTTATCAGACTGGTGGTTTCAGCCATTATCTGCTGTCAGAGATGCAGTCCCCTCCCTGCTCTCCACAGCTGGTTTGTGATGTGTCCAGGAAGCCTCCCTGCCATGGGGCTACCACACCTGCAGAGCATATTTGCCAGCCTCTCTCCTCTGCATGGGCAGAGGCTGAAGCTGGCAGATGAACAGATCAGGGGCCAGTTTTTCCAGCTGTCAGAGAAAGATGGTTATCTCCCCTCCCAGTTCTGCAGAGATTTAACAGCCCCACCACAGCCTCCAGTTTCTCGGGGACCCACTCCCTAGCACAGCTCTCGAGGCACTTAAGATGTAGCTAAAGGCAGAATTTGGCTCAGAATCTATATTTGGCCCCATTCCTTTTCAAGAATATAATGTTTAATTAAATCAAACATTTCCTCCTGAATAAACAGACCACTCCATATTTTCCTTTTGCTCCAAATGTACCATTTAATTACAACAGAAGTGGGCTCAGCAGTTGCAGCTAAAGACTTCCCTGTGAGCAAACAAACAAGCAAGTAAATAAAAGAGCTCTTCAGAAGAGTACCCTTATGCAAAGGGCTGCTTTTCAACTTGATTTTGAGATGAAGGGCATGGATGGAATATCAAAACAGCACACCAGAGAATAATGAATATTCTGAGGTTAGCAATACCACACTCAAAAATTAGAATTTCTAACCAAAATGCAGCAGGGGAGAAACTTCAAAGGATCTGATGAAGCCCACCACATATGCCCCCAGTCTCTGAAACATCCCCAGGTCAATAGCTACCTGACAAGAATTCATAGAATCATAGAATCAATAAGGTTGGGAAAGCCCTCAAAAATCATCAAGTCCAACCTGTCACCCAACACCTCATGACTTCTAAACCCTGGCACCAAGTGCCACGTCCAGTCCCCTCTTGAACACCTCCAGGGATGGTGACTCCACCACCTCCCTGGGCAGCACATTCCAATGGCTAACGACTCTCTGTGAAGAACTTTCTCTTCACCTCAAGCCTAAACTTCCCTGGCGCAGCTTGAAACTGTGTTCTCTTGTTCTGGTGCTGGTTGCCTGGGAGAAGAGACCAACCCCTTCTGGCTACAACCACTTTTCAGGTAGTTGTAGAGTTGTGGTCTCCCCTGAGCCTCCTCTTCTCCAGGCTAAACAACCCCAGCTCCCTCAGCCTCTCCTCATAGGGCTTGTGCTCAAGGCCTCTCCCCAGCCTCGTTGCCCTTCTCTGGACATGTTCAAGAGTCTCAATGTCCTTCTTAAATTGAGGGGCCCAGTGTGGTCTGAGGAGCCTGGGATATTTCCAGGTCCAGGAATGCTATAGTCAGATAAAGACCAAATATCTCCTTTTATCCCTCAAACTGTTTGTGACTTTGGGAGCAATGGGTTTGGGGGTTCAGCCATGGCATATCTGAACTTAAAACTAAGGTATTAACCAAGTCTGGTTGGAAATTGCTTTACACTATTCCAGCAGAGGAACCTGTTCAACATAATAAAAAGATGAAGCATGTTGAAATTTACACTTTAAATGTGTGTTCCTGAGTCTAATAACTCTTCCACTATGCACTCCTAAGTGCTGAACGATTTTCAAAGGCAATAAACCCTTGATCACTCTGCCATTCTAGGCAACCATGTTTTCCTTTTCCCAGATAATATTCTTTTCCATCGGGTCTCATTTAGAAAGCTTCCCTCTCCCCCCCCCCCGCCGCAGTTCCAGCTGAATCTTGCACTCTGACTCAAGCAGGGCACAGACCCTTTTGGGAAAATAAACCAGATCACCCCTGGCTCCGGTTGCCATCATTTCCCCCGAAGCACTTACCGGGAAAAAGTCTTTTAAATTGTGGCAGTGGGTTCGAGCTCAGTTGTCTCTAATTGCTCACATTAAATTGTTTGTGCTGCTCGGGTAAGACTTTTTGATATGTAAAATAGGTAACAGAAACCAAAAGGACGACTCTGCGCTCTTGATAATACATGCTAGCAGACGAGGGAAGGAGGATATGATTTCTCCACGTTCCCAAATGCTAAAGCAGAACTGCTACAACCAACCTCGAGATACATCCAAAAGTAACGCAAGCAAAACTCGAAACAATCAGCCCTTTGAAATGCTGGGCTCCGTGTGAAAGAAACAAGGAGAGAACAACCCTGAAGTTCTCTCGCTTTGAAATACTTCCAGTAAAGGTGACTCCCTAATTTTTGCCTGCCAGAGATAAGAAAGTATTTAGTCAGCTAATTAACCCACCCTTCCCATGAAAGCTAATGCAATGTAAAAGTTCTACAGCTGACTGTGAAGTCATGCCGGAATCCCTGGAGCAGGGCAGGGGGTGGGGATCCCTAGGACCCCGTTTCAGCCCTGCCAGGGCAGCGCAGGCAACAAGAAACAGCAGGCAGTGGAGGGGAAGGAGAGCCCTGCAGGAGGCAGGGCAGTGGAGAGAAAGGAGAAAGAAGTGAAGGAAGTGAAGGAAATGGGCAGATCTAAGGAGAGGGAGGGCACACACCAGCCTGTAGCTGATGCCACTCCAGATCCATTCCCCCCCCAGTACACAAGGGTTTGTACATAGTAATTGCTTTTATTGAGGCATCTGAAATAACTGGGAGAATTAAGTGACCTCATGCTTCACTATAATCCCTCTCTCCCAGCTATTGCCCCTATTATATTTCCACAGTGCTACAACTCCAACAATTCTACCACAGGAACTCTATGCATCAATACCTCTGCCATCACCTGTCCTCCCTTCATGCCTTTGCCTGGTTTTCCTTCATGGAAACAGAACTGCATGTTAGCTGCAGGCAGTGAAACCCTAGGTCGTTGGTTTGTTTTGTCTTTCTTCCCCTCCCCCCCTCCCCCTTTGTTTCCTCATTGTGCAGCCCAAAGGAATGCTCATTCCCATCATTAACTGCCTTAAAGGCCACACCAAAGGAGGCTTTAATATTCTTTGCAGCTTAGAAGAAATAAGATTTTGGAAGTGCTAGCAAGTACCGATCCACTCTAGCTGCCTTTTCTTTGTTTACAGGGTTTTCAGCAACAATTTAAAGGTTTATAAGGTGGTTGTCACCCTAGGACTAAGCAGGCTCTCCTCGCTCTTCTCTCAGTCCCCAATAACACATTCAGCCACATCAGGATCATGCTTCCACCTTGAATTCTGTCACTCATTTATCCCCTCTAAGTTAATCCAGCAGAGCATTCCTGAGAGACGTGGGAAGTACTGCAGACTGATTGAGGATGAAAGAGCAGGGATATGTGACTGAGCACCAACACCTTGGCAAATGGGGGCCTGGACACCTCAGAAGAAGTTGCTAAAGGAATGAGAGAGCAACTCTGCTCTTTCCTATTCCTTCTCCTTTGTTTGAACCACTCCCCTTTTTCATCAGCAGTATCTCCACTCCAAATATTTTTTCTTCTTAACAACACCCTACCCTTGGGAATTTGTTTTGGATTTTTGTAGGGTTTTTGGTTGGTTGGTTTTGTTTGCTTGTTTTCCCTAGAAGTACAGCATGATTTCTTGGAGAACAAAAGCCCTTGGCTTCTCTGGGCAGCATCAGTAAAAGATGCAGTTTGTATTATCAAAAGTGCTCCTTCACAGAATCACCAAGGTTGGAAGAGACCTCAAAGATCATCAAGTCCAACCTGTCACCACAGATCTCATGACTAAACCACAGCACCTAGTGCCACATCCAATCCCCTCTTGTACACCTCCAGGGACGGTGACTCCACCACCTCCCTGGGCAGCACATTCCAATGGCGAATCACTCTCTCAGTGAAGAACTTTCTCTTCACCTCGAGCCTAAACTTCCCCTGGTGCAGCTTGAGACTGTGTCCTCTTGTTCTGGTGCTGGTTGATTGGGAGAAGAGACCAACCCCCTCCTGGTTACAACCACCCTTCAGGTACATGTATATGTGCCTGTTCCCTCCTCGTCTGACAGGCAACTGGTATGCCTTGGGAAGGATCATTGTAATAGGAATTCTGTGTCAAGCAGCATTAAGAAGACAGTGTGCTGTACCTTTACCTTAATAGCATTTTAAGTCATTAAATGTTACCAAAGGCAACAGTCTTTCATTACAGAATCACAGAAACATTCAGGTTGGAAAAGACCCTCACAGGATCACCAGGTCCAACCCAGAACCCTGCTCTACAAGGTTCACTCCTAAACCATACCCCCAAGCACCACATCCAAACGACCTTTAAACACATCCAGGGTCGGTGGCTCAACCACCTCCCTGGGCAGCACATTCCAAGGCCTGACCACTCTTGCTGGGAAATTTTGTTTCCTAATGTCCAGTCTAAACCTACCCAGTTGTAGCTTGAGGCCATTCCCTCTTGTTCTATCACTAATTACCTGTGAGAAGAGACCAGCACCAGCCTCTCCACAATGTCCTTTCAGGTAGCTGTAGAGAGCAATGAGGTCTCCTCTCAGCCTCCTCTTTTCCAAACTAAACAGCCCCAGCTCCCTCAGTTGCTTCTCATAAGGTTTATTCTCTAGTACAGCTCCTACCAGTTTCCCTGTTCAGCTGTACTAGCAGGTAACTTTCACTCACAGTGTGGACATCCACACTGAAGTTTCTGCTCATGCAAATATGTAAACTAATACACAGTTTGGGTCTGTCCTTGTTTTACACTTTCAGCTATATCTATGCCAACAGTGCTGCTGATCAACCCCTAGATCCTGTGCCATGTTTAGCATGGCCTTGCCATCTCTCCCATTCCATTGATTTTTGCTGTGGGGTTTTTGTTTTGTTTTTTAATTCCCTGTTTCCCAGGAGAGCACAGAGCCTGGCCCTCTAGCCTTCCCTGAGGTGTGAAAGTGAGGCCTCTTCCCTTCCATGTCCACATGATCAAGAAGTAAACTGCAAGTAACTAAAAAGCAAGGGTCTCAGAGCTGACCACAGCCTGCTCACCAGCTCAAATGAATCCCTGGAGCAGATCACATCTTGCACAATTATGAGATGATAGAGCTGAAGACCACACTGGTGAGTACAAAGGAGCTTCAGTTAAGATGGAATAGGCAATGGAAAAGTGGTTGGCTGTCGTTTATGATAACCAGCACCAGAGAAGAATGAGGACAACTCTGCCAGCAGGTTTTCCCCCTGTATTTTTAGGACTAGCTCAGGTTACTTTCATTTTGATGTCTGTCTGTAGATCTGGTCTATGTTTGAGATGTTATCGGTTGTCTTTGGTGCTCAAGCTTGAAAGAGCTGCAAGGTGTAACAGAGAGAGTCTTGATCGGTGCCTGCTGCCCAGCTTTGGCAGCTGGAACATCACCATGCTGTCAGTTCCCAGCTTTTCATGATGCCAAGCACATTTCTACTTGTTTTCCCTTTTCCCTCTGCTCTATTTCAAAGATGATACTTGCAGACAGAGAAGCCTTGAAAAGGATGAACCCAGAGCAAGGGCTTCCCTGCAGAGCTCAGAGGCAAAGGTTGCAGAAAAGGTAAGCTCTAGTCCATTTGACAAGGGTAAAGCCATAGTGTACCCAGGTTTAAAAGAATGGTTTTGATGTGGGTTGTAAGTTTAAAGGTTGACTTCCTCGACCACAGGACTTCCAAGCAGCAAGAGCTGTAATTGAGTTTGAGCAGCGCATGCCATGAGCACTTCCCCACTACTTCCAGTTTCCTGAACCTGGATAAACCCTCTCAGAAGGCTGTGTTTGCAGAGGCTTTTGCCTTGGCACAGTGACCTAGCTGTATTTGCCTGTGTATGGTTTATCTTCTGTTTGTGCAATATTTTAATAGCTTTGACTTTGTGACTTTCAGGTGCCTGAAGTGTTGCAGCAGATGGGCACAGTTACATTTGTATTAGAAAGCTTTGCCAGTCTGGGTTTTAATTCAGACTTTCCCAGCTGCTGATTTGTGGTCCAGTGACTGAAATTTACGTCCAGTGCATTTGCTTTTCTGTGGGTGAAAACCAAGGGCCAAATCCCCCACTTTGGGTGCAAGCTGGGACCTCCGGAGCCCAAATACAGTCCCAGTAGCATCTCTTGAGAAACATAACTCCTATGCAAGGGCATACTCTATGCCCACCACTCTGCCAGCTTCAGAGAGGATGCGAACACCTGAGCTTTCCAGTCCTTATACAATGAGCTTTGCTGTGTCATCAGCACAAAGCTCCTGAGCCTTAGTTCTGAAATCTGTGAAGTGGGTGCTGGACACCCTTCCTTTACTGACCCGGTATAAATGGTGAACAAATGCTAAGCAGCTTGGAGCTGTGGCACTGGCTTTATGCATGCTTTGCTAGAAATACTCTTCTTAAGCAGGATCCCAGGCTGGCCTGATACCACAGTGCCCTGGTTGCCAGAGATTTTGATCTGAGAAAGAGGAAACCCAGCGCTGGATGACTTCAGCTGCTGCAATTAATTTTGAGGTGGTCCAAGCTAAATTGTCTCCAGTCCTACCTCGTAGATCCAGCTTCAGGGAAGTATCCTGAACCTCCAGTTTTATTCAGGTCTCACTTTGGCTTCCACATCTTGAAAAGTTCACTGAGCTAATACTATTACTTTATCTAACCTAGCAAGTCTCTAAATGTAAGCAAGGGATTACTCCAAGAATTCTCTCATTAGCATGGCTGCTATTAGCTTTCCAAATAAAATGACTTGCACCAAAGTACATTTTTTTGGCTAATGTTACCTCAACAATGGCAAAGCCCCCCCAGCCTCACTACATTTATTGGGTGTATTATGTGTTCATATCCCCATCAGCACTATAACAGGGACAAATGTCAGGGATAGACCCAGACTTCAGGCAAGCCTTACTGAATTTAACAGAAAGAGCTTGCAAAATCTGCCTTACAGCAGATATTGTACTGAGGGGAAGAAGAGCAAACCATGTGGGCACATTAAAATTTATCTCCTTGTGCTTAACCTGGGTACCATCCTGCCTGCATTTAGCCATTATCTGGCGGGCTAAACTCCAGCAGCTGCTCTATCACTCAATGACCACTCCCCAGCAAAGAAGAGAAATTGAGAAATGGAGAGAAGCTCCACAGATTGAAATGAAAACTGATTCAATCAAAAGCCATGTTAATCCCAACGTCAAGAGAAGATAGACAAAGCTATACTCCAAGATATATAAAGTTCTATTCACCCCAGCAAAAGGTCCAGCAGGCACACCAAACAGAAAAGCCATTTTCAGGAGCAGGAAGAGAAGCAGAAGGAATTCAAGCAGGAAGCTCCTCTTAATTCAGACTTCTCCCTTTACAGAGTGTGATGCTGAAGGTCTGGGCCACACCTGTAGCCAGCTAGAATCGACTGTGCTGGCTGACTCAGAACTGCTGCCAGCCTGCAGCCCTTGGCTGGCCTGGCACTCTGACCCAGCAACACCAGAACACATCTTTACTTTTTCCTTTTTTAAGCTGCTAGGTAAAACTCTCACACAGTCAGGTAACTTGGTACATTTTTTCATCAGTGATAGCAAATCACGCTTTGAGTTGGGGTGGGTGGGTGGGTTTTTTTTGGAGGGGGTGTGTGTTATTGTTGGGGGTTTTTGGCTTTTGTTATTTGTTGGTGGGTTTCGTTTGGTTGCTTTTTGGTTTGTTTGGTTGTTTTTTTGTTTGGTTTGTTTTGGTTTTTGTTTTTCCTTTTGCAAACAGCTGCCCAGCAGCAACTTTTCATGGATTTTTTTTTAGCACAGGTTAACATTTCACAAATATAGAAGTGCAGAAGTTCCCTTCTAAAATTTCTTCCTAATAGAGAACAATCTAAATTCATTCAAGTAAAGACAATAGCAAGTCTCTTCAATAGACTTGCATCAGTAAACTCAACAGCTTGGGCAGCATGCCAGGGGAGGTTTAGGCTGGAGGTTAGGAAGAAGTTCTACACAGAGAGAGTGATTGGAATGGGCTGCCCGGCAAGGTGGTAGAGTCACCATCATTGGAGGTGTTCAGGAGGAGACTTGATAGGGTGCTTGGTTGCATGGTTTAGTTGATTAGGTGGTGTTGGATAATAGGTTGGACTCAATGGTCGTGAAGGTCTCTTCCAAGCTGGTTTATTCTATTCTACTGTATTCTATTCACTGTTGTACAGTAGAACAGTGTCATAGTAACCCTGGCCATTGCCACTGCTCCTTCTTGCTTTGTCCCATATTCCACAGCAGGTTTGCTAGTAATGCATTAACAGAATTCACATTCCCAAGGCAGGGAAACACTACTTTTGGCTCCAACATTGTAGCCATATCTTGAATAAACAGAGCTGGCCCTTTACTGCCATAATCGGAACTAGTGTGGAAGGTAATTACTTCACAGCTAATGACTTCACAGAATGTGATAATTGCTAGGCCACAGGCATTATTCTTGCTGTTAATACATTGGGGTTTATTATCTGTTCCTACTCTATTTACCATCACATTCTTGTTCCAAGCTTCTTCTTGATCTGTGGCTCTCAGAGCCCAGCTGCACATCTTATTGCTGGCAGTTTAAAAACCAAAGCAAGACCAAACAATAAAAATTCAATGAAATAAAGTGCTGTGACCAAAGAAGATGTTTTCCTGGTACTATGTCTGGAGGCTTTCCTGGGCAGTCCTCAGTTATAATTTCATTTTTCAGTCCTTATGGTAAGTCAGAGAGAGTGTGTCAGTGAAAGTCCCCTGTCTGGAGTGACAAAGATTGGACTTCAGTTCCAAGTATGGCAACAAATACATAGCACTGCACCTCTCCACTGTCCACCTGACCTGTATGGAATGTGTGTCAGAAAGCTTTGAAAATACACCATTATTCATGCTATGTCCATGCTTCTTGGGTTTCAAGGGTTGTTAGGTTCAACTGCTTTTGGAGAGTAGGTAAAGCCAGTGCTGGATGACCTGACTGCTTTTCCTTGCAGCTCTGCCTGCCCAAGTGTTCTGTCTCCAGGAGATCTGTCCCAGGCCAACTCTTTCCATTTTTCCCTGGCTTCCAGCCTCTAATATGCTTCCAACAGCCAAGCAGCTTTCCTCAGCATTTGCAACTCATTCCATCAGGTAGAGTTTTAGTTCCCAACACTCTTTCATGCCATGTATTTAATAATTTCCTTCTGTTTTTAGCTGTCACAGCCTTCAGAGGCTGTTTTCATCTTTCCATTTAACTTGGAGAAACCTCAGTCGGATTGCCTACTGTTCAGAATGAGGTCTACCTTTTATCTGTAGAAGGCTATTTGATTTCAGATTGCAATAGCCCCTCTTAGAGTAGTGAAGTGCACTTCCAATCACTTGTATGAATGGTAACTGAGGGCCAGATCCAACAGGACTCAGGAGAAAATTTACAGTGGAAAATTGTAGTGAAATAAGCTGAAGTATATATTACTACACACTATTTATTCTGTACTTCCTCTTGTGGTGTTCTTCAGATGCAGTGAGTTCAAAGAAGTTTCAGTTTTGAAGCGTCAGGTGCCCTATAATTATATTCATTGCAACTTGCTCCACCTCCTTAGCTCCATCTAAGCCAGGAAATTTCTAATTTCAGAAGCTGCTTCCATTTTCTTTCCTACTTCATCCTGTCACAAACATCTAAAGTGCTGCTTCAGAGCACACCACAGTGTAGCTCTGACTTGACAGTGGAGAGCAGCTTGACACCTACCTAATGCTGAAGTGCTTGAGCTTGAGAAACCAGGTTCTTCACATCCTTAGCCTCACAAGGAACACCTCCTTTTCGTGCCTTCTAGCAGGGTGACTTAAGATGAACTCGTCTGGTCCAGCAGACTGAATACATACCTGTGGCTCAAGTACATCAGGTGCTTCTGGAGGCACATTCCATGGTATAATTTATCCTGGAAGGAGTCCAGCTTACAGCCTCCAAGCATCCTACACCAGATGCAAATAGTGAGGAAACTGGACAATTTGTTTCCAAAGCACATTCATCTACTAAAGCATCAAGAGGCAAAAATGCAGCCTGAAATAGATTAAATTGAGTCTAAATGAAGCAAACTTTGCCCTGTGTGATGCAGAGGAACAATGAAGCTGCAGATTCAGAATAAGTAACAAACTGCAGTTGACAAGCCTCCCTCAAGTTAGGATGCAGGTTTCTTCTTTCTGTATCCTCCTTTCCTGCTACACCACAAAGGAAGGCTGGGTCCTCAGCTCTGTGTTCTGGATCTCACTAAAGATCTCACTAGCCATCCAGAAGATAGCTGTTGCAATGCAACCTTACAGCATCTCATAATAAGCATTTTTAAAACTTAAGTATTACCCAACTTATATTTTAAACAGGGGAGAAACAGATTTTGCTTTCAGTTACTCTGAATGCAGAATGGAGCAACATTTGCTCTATAAATATTTAAATAAACCATATTCATTAAATTAGTTTTCCCTTCCAGTCTTTCTATTTGCCATCAAAAGCTCCATTATGGATTCAGCTCCATTTTCCCCTGGAGGCTGTGGCCACAATAATATTGTTTGATGTTAATAGGTTGTGGTGACTGCATTTTTTACTCCAGTAAGCATATTGTTTGGAACATGCTGCTAGCTCCCATGGTTCAAAAAGCTGTGAAGGGATGACTCATACCTTGCAACTGCTACTGATCTCATTTCCCTTACTCAAACTCCACAGTTTATGCACAGTTCTATTTTGTACACTGGGATGGGTTAAAGCGTCTTCAGTCTGTATTTATTCAGCCTCACCAGCAAGGAAGGGACTTTCTTTCCTTTCTTTTTGTTGACTGATGCTCACCTCACTAATGCTGAGTCCATTTACAAGAGCATCATGGAAGTTTTGACTTCGGTTTATGCCACAGCAACTGCATGGGGTAGTTTTACAGCTGCTTTCTGAGAATCCTGACAATAAATGGCCAGGTGGACTTGCACCAGCCGAGATTTGTGAGGAATGGTTCACATGTATTAACCACTCTGAGCTGCTTGCCTCAGCGCATCAAGATCTGCCTGCATATGACCTGCTTCCTTCCTGGAATGTAATTAGACTCCTGCTGTGGTCTTCCCCTGCTCAAACAAGCCACAAAGATTTTATGCTGCAGCACTCATCTGGTCATGTTTGTTTCAGTGGTCCTGTGCATGCCCAGCTGGTGTGTTGGCCTGTGTGCAGTCCTGCTCTGGGGTCACTGCAACCGAAGTCCCAGCACCATGCCAGCCTCAGCACAAATACATGCTCCTGCCTTGGCCCTGAGCACACCTGGCCCTGTCTTCTCCCTTGCCCTGTGTTTCTGCAGTGTGCTTCCACCTGGGGCCACTCAAAGGGGCTCAGAAAAGGAGAGGATGCAGAGAGCTGCATGATCCCAACTAGAGAAGCTGGCATTTTTGAGAACAGCATTAAAGAGACTATCCAAGTAAGACTAACTGGGCTCCCATGTGGTGCTCTAATAACCCAAGGTTATGAAGATGACTTGGAAACCTGAAGGAAAAACTATGGTTGAGCCTGTGCACTAATCCTCACCTCAGTCCTCCCATTTGACACTGAGCATTTACATCTCCACTGTCATCCTATAGCTGTGCAGGGTGACATACCACCATGCTGTTCAGCTCTCTTCTCCTGATCTTACTCAGATCAACGTGGCCACAACAAAACTGTCTGCTGGGGATCTGCACCCGTTCCCCATCTGCTCCCAAGAGCCACTTACAGAATTAACCAGGTTGGAAAAGACCTTTGAGACCATCAAGTCCAACCTACCACCCAACACCATCTAATCATCTAAACCATGACACTAAGTGCCTCATCCAGTCTCTTTATAAACACTTCAGGTGATGGTGACTCCACCACCTCCCTGGGCAGCCCGTTCCAATGGGCAGTCACTCTTGGGATAGCACAAGCTGGTCTGAGCCAAACCACTCCAGCAGCACGCTCTCAGTGTAATGGTGCAGATAGCCATGCTCCAGGACCCCAAAACCACTGTTCTGCTCTTGATGGTGTAGCTACTGCAAGAAATTTCTCTCACCTGATCTTCTGCAATGCCTTTCTGAGCCCAACACCTGGCAGAAAAGCTATGAAGTCCCTTTTCTAAAAGTGTTGATGTTGCATGTCAGAAGGACCATTATGTGTCCAGTTCTGGGCCCTCAGTTTAGGAAAGAGGTTGAGTTGCTGGAATGTGTCCAGGGAAGGACAACAAATCTGGGGAGAGGTTTGGAGCACAAGCCCTATGAGGAGAGGCTGAGGGAGCTGGGGTTGCTTAGCCTGGAGAAGAGGAGGCTCAGGGAAGACCTTATTGCACTCTACAACTATCTGAAGGGAGGTTGTAGCCAGGTGGGGATTGGTCTCTTCTCCCAGGCAACCAGCACCAGGACAAGAGGACACAGTCTCAAGCTGCACCAGGGGTGGTTTAGGCTGGGTGTTAGGAAGAAGTTCTTCATAGAAAGAGTGATTTGCCATTGGAATGGGCTGCCCAGGGAGGTGGTGGAATCAACATCACTTGAGATGTTTAGGAAGAGACTGGATGGGCCATTTGGTGCCATGGTTTTGTTGATTAGATGGTGTCGGGTGATAGGTTGGACTCAATCTCAAAGGTCTCTTCCAACATGGTTAATTCTATTCTATTGCATGTGTAGGCAGCCCTGACACATCAGGGCACTACAGGCATCCTGCAGGCTTCAAACTGGAAGAAGTTTGAGTCAAAATAGACATTTGAAAGAAATCATTCACCATGAGGGTGGTGAGGCACTGGAACAGGTTGCCCAGAGAAGTTGTGGGGGCTCCAAGCCTGGAAGTGTTTAAAGGCAGGTTGGATGGGGCATTGAAACAGCTGAAGAAGTAGAAGGTGTCCATGGCAGTGGCTTGGAACTAGATGATCTTTAAGGTTCCTTCCAACACTAGCCATTCTGTGATCCTGCAGTGGTCTGTGGACATACAGAGCACATAGCAGTGAGTAAGCTCTCTATCAACTTGCTCCTTGAGCATGGGCCAGGAAATAAGAAGATAGCCTGAGTGATGATGGGCAAGGCCTTCTGAGAAAAAGGAACAGGAGACACAGAACTGAAAAAGAAAAGGTGAAAGAAATAAGCAATTAAGAACAAAGAGGACATAAAGAAGACAGTGCACTGAAAAAACTGTGTCACAAACAGTACTGAAAAGATGAGAGGGAACTGGTATGAAGTTCAAGCTTCAGACAAATACCTGTAGAGGCCATGCTGAGAGCTCATTACAGGAAATGGAGCAGGGGAAGCCACACTTTAAAGATTCATGATGCTTTTAGAAGAGATTTCCCTGTCTCATGATGTTTATTAAATAGCAGCAGTTTTAGACTAGTGCTAAGGTCAGACATTCATACCTGGCTCCTGTGTTAATATTTAATATTTATTGATCCTTGTTTTCACATTTCAGGGGAACATGCTGGAACCTGTTACAAAAGTCACACAGGGATGTGGGATACAAATAAATGGAAAGAGTAGCTGTAGAGCTCATATCTTTGATGTCTGAAGCCAGATCCATTTGATTCTCAACTGCAGATTAGGCCTGTAGGATATGAGCAATCTTTTATACACAGAATGACAGATTGCTGGGATTGGAAGGGACCTCTGAAGATCATCTAGTCCGACCTCCCTGCTAGAGCAGGGTCACCTAAAGTACATCACAGGGTAACATGTCCATGTGGGTTTTGAATGCCTCTGGAGATGAAGACTCCACAGCCTCTCTGGGCAGCCTGTTCTAGTGGTTTGCTACATAAACAAAGTAAGGAATTTTTTTCCCTTATGTTTAAATGAAATCTCCTGTATTCCAGTTTGTGTCCATTGCTCCTTGTCCTGTCACTGGGGACCACCAGGAAGAGTCTGGCTCCAACCTCCTGACACTTGCCCTTTAGCTACTGATAAGCATTGAGGAGGTTTCCTTCCAGCATGCTCTTCTCCAGGCTAGACAGCCCCAGCTCTTTCCTCATAAGGTTCCCTCATCATCTTAGTGGCTCCCTGCTGGACTCCCTCTTAAGCTGAGGATCTCACAACTGGCTGCAGTATTCCAGAGGAGGCATCAGCATGGCAGACCAGAGGGGGAGTATGTTGCTGCACATAAAGAAAGGTTGTGGCTGTTTCTCCCAGGCTGCAGAGTCTACAGTGATGCCAATCAGTGCAAAGACAAGAGCAGGGGAGGTGTTCATTTTGGCCAGCACCACTAGTTTACAAAATTGCCTTTTTTCCTCCTGAACTGCAACACCCAATGTCAAACACAGACCCTGTGATCCCCTTTCAACTGCTATGCAGCCAAAAGGAGAATGGTGCCTGGCAGCACAGCTTCAGTTATCAATGGTTTAACGAATACAGAATGACAGGTAGACGGTTATCCTAAGATAAATGTGACAATGACAACACATAATACACATCATCTGTCCCCTGCTACTGCCAACTGCTGAAGCTAGCTCCAAAATGTCAATACCAAATGACCAATCATTGCATCAAGCCTTTTGAAAGCATGTAAAAGAGAGTTCATTGCCTATATTTTAAGGGAAAGGGAGAAGAACACCTGAAGATTATGCACATCAGCTAGTGCTAAGTGGGCAGCCTGTGAGTCAGGGCCTCAGTCTGCCACGTGAAAAAGCCTCAGATGTGACCTTCAAGAGGCTGTGAAGATGAGAAAAATGAGTCATTACAGTATTTATGTGGTTTTACACATTCTAGTCTCAGAAAGACATAACAAAGCAGAACAAGTGGTAAGCTCTGGCATGACAAAATGCGCTTGCAGTTGCTGCATACCTTATCAGTGATCTGCAGCAGAAGGTCATGCACAACAGCTGAGGTACCAACACTTGCCAGGTGACTAATTTTGTAGATAGGTTGGCCTCATATAGGACTAATTTCTAAATGAGATGGGAGACCTGCATGAATCACAGCATGATGAGAGACTGGAGAGGTCAACTTGAGCTCATTCCAGAACTGTAATAAAATAAAGTGCAGGTATTCAGCTAAATGTGGTGCTGGTGGCTTTTCAACACAATGTTCTGTTGCTGCAGGACACATGCTTCAGACACAAGCTGAAGGCAATTCTGGAGTGAGACTGTTTCTTTTTGGAGTTTATTTTTGTACAGGGTTAAGATGAGTAATGATAATATAACAATATAATAATGCTCATAACAGTAATGTTAATGAGAATATATAACAGGACCAAGAAAGCAAGAATAGCTTCTCTCTGATCTGTGCTGATTCATTCCCTCTTTACTGTTCTAGACACAGGTACAGCATTGCCTGAGCTCTGTGTCCTTGTTCTTCCTGCTGCCCTCCAAACTACAGAGCAGTTGAAGTCAGCTCTTTTAAAATGCAAATGGAGCTTGAAGAAATGCTACTCTTCTTGCTGTAGGTCCAGGTAGATGCCACGAGGTTATAACCAGTAGTCAAGAGCACACAGCTTGTCCTGATTTCTTGAGTGCTGGATGATTCATCTCAACATCATCACAGACAAACAGATAGGGAGTTTTGATTGCATGTCACTAACCAGGAGATGCTGCTCATCAGGATGCATCTCCGCATCTCCAGCTTCTGGAGGAAATCTTGGTAGCTGTTTCCAGTATTGTTCAGACTTAACAGCAAGTACTCTGGCATCAGCAATTTCCTGGCCAAGCAACTGCCTACATCCTAGCAGTGATCTCCAGTCATGCGAGTCAGAGCTGCAGGCTTCTAAACACTTGGACATGAGCACGCACGGTTACTCCTACTCTGGAAATCTCCAGTGCTTTACAAAATGCACAGCTCTGGTGTCTCCAGCCTATGACTGTGTTACACCTCACTTTTTTCTTTTACTGGTGGATGAGAAGCTGGACTTGACCAACAATGCACACTTGCAGCCCAGAAAGCAAATCACATCCTGGGCTGTATCAAAAGCATCATGGCCAGCCGATTGAAAGAGGTGATTCTGCCCCTCTGCTCTAGTGAGGCTCACTGGAGTACTCTGTCCAGTTCTGGGGCCCTCCACACAAGAAAGACAGGTACCTGATGGAGTGAGTCCAGAGGACCCACAGAAACAATTGAAGGGCTGCGTCACCTCTCCTATGAGGACAGCCTGCAAGAGCTGCGGCTGCTCAGCCTGGAGAAAAGCAAGCTCTGGGAATACCTTAGAGCTACATTTCAGTATCTGATGGGGACCTACAGAAAGGCTGGGGGAGGACAGTCAGGAAGAGTTTAGAAGAGCTTGTAGAGACAGGATGAGAGACAATGGTTTGAAATTGGAACAGGGTACATTTAGGTTGGACATCAAGAGGAAGTTTTTCACAGCGTTAGTGAAATGCTGAAACAGATTGCATAGAGATGCAGCGGAAGCCCCATCCCTGCATGCATTCAAGGTCAAACTCTATGGGGTCCTGAGAATCCTGATCTACTTGGAGATGCCCCTGCAGGGGGTTTGGACAAGATGACCTCTGTTAGTCCATTCCAACCCAATGCTTTCTGTGATTCTTTTTCACAGTTCTTATGTCTCTGGCTACTGAAAACAACTGTTAGATTGGAATAATTTTGTCTTCATCTTCACTATAAACATCAAAGGCCTCAAGAAATTACAACAAACAAGCCCAAAAGCCCCTTACATTTCTGAGAGCCTAAAAAGCAGTTTTGAGGTCTGATTCGTTATTTGGGGGTGTTTGAGGTTAAAAATTCTGAAACCAACACACCTTTCAAGTTGAACAAGTTCAGCAGCTGAGATTACTGAGAAACTAGTACAGAGGTCACCTTCAAGTTAGGCACATCTGTCTTGAGGCTATATACAGTCATGTGTAAACATACGGATGGAAGGAAGGACAGCTTTTCTGGAAGGATCATTTAAGGCAGAGGAGGCTTAATCGTGGTTTTACAACCAAGTGTGTTCTCTATGGGAGTAGTCCTGTACCCTCCGCTTCTATCTGTAGGAGGTGCGATACTGGGTCTAGCTAGACTGGGGAGTAGTGGTACAATTTACATGACAAAGGCCCCCCCCCCCACTTGGCTTTAAACAATGGCCACTGTCACCTCTGAAGGCCTGCAAAATGCTCATTGACTTGCCCATTCTGCAGGGTCTAGTCTCCAGGGCTGCCGCTTTGCAGCGCAATCGGAGCTCCCAGCTCCTTTTCTTTCAGGTGAGTGCTGATAACAGCCCGTGGGGAACTGCGAGTGAAACGCTCCGAAAAGGCGGCGGCAAGGGAAGCCTGCCGCTGAGAAGATAAAACCACCACATACACTTCACCTGACTAACCCTATCTTGTTATCTCTTAAATTAGCAGAGCTCAATCTAATTAAGTGCTCACATGGAAGAAGCCCAAGGTGTGGTGTGACTAAGCAGCTTGGAAGCTCCTGTAACCGCAGCGCTGATAGGGCTCAGTCGTGCTGGGGCTGAAGCAAGATACCCTTCATGCCCATAATGGTTTGCCAGCCAAAGCCTGGTCTCCTCTCCAGAGGAGGGGTGGGTGGGCAAGCAGTTTATAAACGCAGTTTATATCTTTCAAAGGTAATTCTATCGGGCCATTGCAACACTTCAACCAGGATCAGCTTCTGGCTTTTCTGCTGTTATCAGCTGCATTTACTATGCCAGGGCAGTTGCCTAACACACTTAACTGATAAGTTATATTACCTCTAAGGCTGAAGCTTGGAGAGTTGATAGAGCCTCAGGAATCACTCTCTATCAAGGCTTATGCCTCGCTTCATTTATGCCTTGAATTTTACCAGCAATGAAGTAGTTGATAAAAGAAAGTGATCATGACCCCCTGGTGAGGCCACACCTGGGCTCAGTTTCCAGCCCCTCACTACACTGAGGTGCTGGAATGTATCCAAAGAAGGGCAACAAAGCTGGTGAAGGGTCTGGAGAACAGGTCAGGTGAGGAACAGCTAAAGGAACTGGGATTGTTTAGTCTGGAAAAACAGAGGCTTGCTCTTTGCAACTCCCTGAAAGGAGGTTGGAAGAAGAGCTCTCTAGTATGACGTGATAGAAATGGTCTGAAGTTGTACCAGAAGAGGTCTAGATTTAATACTGGAAAAAAATGTTCTCTGAAAGAGTTGTCAGGCGTTGGAACAGGCTGCCCAGGGATGTGGTGGAGTCAGTCCTGGAGAGTGTGGACATGGCGCTCTAGGACACAGTTTAATGGCCATGGTGGTGTTAGGTTGAAGGTTAGACTCTATGATGTTAGAGGTCCTTTCCAACCAAAACAATTCTGATTGCATCCTACAATAACTGGCTGCTATGGGTCTTTCAAAAATGCTGAAGAACCAATCAAGCCTACACTGCTGGGAGCAGATCTGGATCCCAAAGCAAACAACCAACACCCAGGGGAGCCTTTGTGTCTAGCTGTTTGCATCTGATGGTTTATTACTTCCTCTCCACACAGCTGGATGCCCTTTGTATCGAGGTGGTCTTTTACAAACGCCTGCAAACATCTTTCACAAAAGCCTTGAATTCCTGCAGTTGGATCTCAGTGCACTGGAAGCACCATCCCCCTGCCCCAGCTGATGGATTTGAATCTGCACAGATGAATACAGCAGAGCTGCTGTATGCATCCTGCTTTGTGATACGAGTGAAGCTCCTGCTTATTACTGTGGCTTGAGACATCTGCCTAAGAAGTAAACTGAATCTTCTTGAGCATAACACAGGCCTCAGTTACTTGTGCCCAGGTCTGAAGCTGGTGTAGATATTGAGAATTAGCATAAACTGTAACAGCGTGTGGCCTGGAGTAGATCAGCATGAGTGGAACACTGCAACAGGTTGCTCAGGGAGGTGGTTGAAGCACCCTCCCTGGAGATATTCAAGGTGAGGCTTGATGAGGTCCTGGGTAGCCTGATCTAGTTGGGGATGTCCCTGCTGGCTGAGGGAAGGTCAGACTAGATGACCTTTGGAGGTCCCTTCTGGCCTGGACCATTCTATGATACAGTCCAGTGCTGACAGACACCAGAGGTACTGCAGTGCCAGACCTCTGCTACCAGGTTCCTGCATAATATGAACTCCAGGGAGGGTGGGTACCTGAATCTCATCTAGAAGGAGAGCAAAGTGGGAGGGAAAGCAAGCTCTTGTTTTTCTCTTCATTTGCCAGGAGAAGGGAGAAGTCTGAAAAAGAAAAAAGAATCAACCAGCTCCTTCATTTGGACCAGCTACAAAAATTAAAAACCAAACCAAAACACAACATCAAAAACCAAAGAAAAGCAGAAGTACTATCAGCTACAGCCTCCCACACTGGTTCATCTCAGCTACTACAGGGGGAGGGTGGAGGAACAGAGGAAGACAGACAAGCATCTGGTCTTCATGATGAATTTAAAGCCCTGTGACATTCAGAGGTGGGAAGGGTACTCCCAGGGAGCAGTGCAGCGTTCCTGGGAACACAGAACAGCCTGACACCCAAAGCAGCTCACCTGCACAACAGCTCAGCTCTTCCTACCCCTAAGTAGGTGAGAAGATGACAACCCCTTCCTGCACCTTTCCTCCCTCACTTGGGCCATCACAGCCCAGAGGTTCAAAGCCCTCTCCCTGCATTCCAGCTTATAAATCTGCTTCACAGTCCAGCTACAATGACTGGCTGCTGTCCTGTTGACAAGCCTTATGGGCTGTCAGAAAGGATTTTTGGCACCTGCAGGTTGCTAGAGGTCCTCAGTGCTCTGAGCACTCAGAGGGAGCAGGGCCCCAGCCAACGGCAGGCTGGAGAGCTGGGCAGGGAGAAGTTTGATGAAGTTCAGCAAGGGCAAGTGTTAAGTCTTGCACCTGGGAAGGAACAACTCCATGCACCAGTATAGGTTGGTGCTGGACCTGCTGGAGAGCAGTGGAGGCAAGAGGGACCTGGGGGTCCTGGTGGATGGAAGGATGACCATGAGCCAGCAATGTGCTCTCGCAGCCAAGAAGGCAAATGCCATTCTGGGGTGGATTAGAAGGGCTGTGACCAGTAGGTCAAAAGAGGTTCTCCTCCCCTCTACTCTGCACTGGTGAGGCCACATCTGGAATATTGTGTCCAGTTCTGGGCCCCTCAGTTCAAGACAGTGAGCTGCTTGAAGGAGTCCAGTGTAGAGCCATGAGGTGATTAAGGGAGTGGACATCTTTCTTATGATGAGAGACTGAGGGAGCTGAGAGCTCTTCAGCTTATAAGAGACTGAGAGGTGACCTCATCAATGTTTATAAATATGTAAAGTGTGAGTGCCAAGAGGATAGAGCCAGGCTCTGCTTGGTGTTGCCCAGTGACAGGACAAGGGGCCATGGGGAAGTTGAGGCATAGGAAGTTTCATGTAAATATGGGGAAAAAGTTTTCACTGTGAGGGTGACAGAGCACTGGAACAGGTTGCCCAGGGGGGTTGTGGAGTCTCCTTTTCTGGAGATATTCAAAGCTCACCTGGATGTGTTCCTGTGTAATCTGGTGTAGGTGATCCTGCTCTGGCCCCTGAAATTCTGTGATTAAAAGTCCCTTCCAACCCCTAACATCCTGTGATCCTTGAGCACAACCTTCCTTGCCTAAAGGTTCACCTGCCAAGTCCCTTCATGTCCCACCCCAAGGGTCACAGAAACACAGAATTGTTCTGAAGAGACTGGTATGAGCATCAGGTCCAAGCCAGCACTGCCAGGTCCCCACTAAACCCTTGTCCCTCAGCACCACATCTCCATGGCTTTTCAGTCCCTCCAGGGAAGAGGGGGACTCCACCACTGCCTTGGGTTGCCCTATCCCAGGGTGCAGGGAAACAAGGAGGAGAAACAAAACCTGCTTTCCCCACCACGCACACTTCATCTTCCCGAAGCAGCCCCTGCTCCCTCTTCACCATCCTCCACTCTGCCTAAACAGCTCCTGCTCCACCACCATTTCTGCACCAAGCCCAGAGCCAGGGGCAAGACCCTCAACCAGCCAAGATACCACACAGAGGAGCTCAGCCCCAGCAGGGAGCCCCAGCCAGCACCCGTGGAGGATATTAGAGTAGTCATCAATCTTGGCCCTAACAACCGGGGCCACCAGGCCCCCGGCCTTTGTTGTCACCACCACCATCACCCAGTGTGCACCAGGGGCACTCACCAGCAATGAGAGGAGGATCCTCCAGCCCAGATGGGCTCAGCTTGGGCCTTCTGCCTTTCCTGGTGGGGATTAAATAGGGGAATGCGTGGGGAGGGCCAAGTGGCCACACCTGGGGTGGGAGGAGACTCCAACAGAGCCCAGGTGCCCTGGGGTTTGAGGGGAAAAAGGGGGGAAATGGGGCAGATATGGTGGGAAAGGAGAGGTGGTGGTGAAAGAAGGGGATTTTAAATAACTTTCCTTGCCATAAATCTTTCATAATGTACAACTGCAGCTCATGGTTTGCTTTGCCTCCAAGCAAAAAGAACAAACCCATCAATACTTCATAATATACAGCACAATGGTGGCTATTGCAGTGAAATCTTTCCATAGTTATCATTTTGCTTGGTGGGAAGATCTGGGCTTTGCAGATCAAGACAACAACTTTTAACAACAGCAAAAAGTTCTGCAAGAGGGAATTTTTTCCCTGGATACCAGCAGACAACACCAGGAGGATTGAGGGACTGGAGCACTGCCCTGTGAGGAGGGGCTGAGAGCCCTGGGGCTTTTTAGTTTGGAGAGGGGAAGACTGAGAGAGGATTTAATCAATGTTGATAAATATCTGAGGGCTGGGGGTCAAGAGGGACGGGACAGGCTCTGCTCAGCTGCACCCTGGGATAGGACAAGGGGCAATGGGTATAAACTACAGCACAGGAGGTTCTACCTCAGCATGAGGAGGAACTTCTTTCACTGTGAGGGGCACAGAGCACTGGAGCAGGCTGCCCAGAGAGGTTGTGGAGTTTCCTCCTCTGGAGACTTTCAAGACCCATCTGGATGTGTTCCTGTGTGACCTGTGCTAGATTCTATGGTCCTGCTCTGGCAGAGGGGTTGACCTTGATGATCCTCAAAGGTCCCTTCCAACCCCTAACATCCTATGATCTTATGATCCTACCCCAGGGAAATGAGCTTCGGCCAGGACCACAAAGCTGCCAGAGCTGAACCATACTACTTGAGCTCTGCTGCTGGAGTGTATGCAATACATCTCCAGTGTGTTTCACTGCCCACACTGGGCTCCTTGCTGCTGAAGCCACACTAGTGCAGGTGGAAGAGCATATGGGTATGGGAAGGCTTGCATTTGAGCTGCAGGAAAAAGGGCAGGGGTGGCAGCCAGGAGAGAAATGCAGCAGACAGAGCCAGTGATGCCTGGTCACAGAGTCTGGCTCCAGCTGCTCCCTCAGCAGAAGGTAGCCAGGGCTTTTTCCACCAGCTACTGAAAGATGCAAGGAAAACATATTGCCTCTATTTACAGTATCCTAATAGCTGCTTCCCAGACTGGGAGTACTTGAGGCCACTGCCACATGCATCCTGGCAGCTGCTGGCTTGCAAGGGAGAGATGGAGGAAGGGGTAGGCAGCAGCACTCGCCTTCCCTCATGTATTTGTTGCCTACTTTCCTCACTGCTCCTGGGTGAGAACAAGGTGTTTACATATCCATAATGGCCACAGAAACTCTCCACTCCCCAGTCCTGAGCGCAGAGCAGCAGGGCTTCCTGCTCACTTGGGTCCTACATAAAACACTGTCTTCAGCACATGTCCTGTTGGTCTTCTCATTGCCCTCCACCTTCTGATATCATAGGGACCTGGAGATCCCAGTACTTCAAACAGTGGCCCACTTACCATGTATGAACAATGTTACCATCATGAGGAGCCCTGGTTGCTTCTCAGATGTAAAGCTGAGCAGGATCACGCACTGACATGCATGAAGTTGAAGTATGATAGCTATTTGTGGTATTGTGAACATGAAGCAAATGTGTTAAAGGACAAGGAATGAAGCCCCTTTGCCAGCTGGAGGATATCTCAGAGTGTGCTGCAGACCTGCTCCTTTGATTGGCCCACAGTAACTTTGGATAAATCCTTAGAAACTGTAAGCACCACAGAGAAGATTCAAGAGGAAGTGAGAGCCTAGATAAAGCAGGCTTACATTAAGCAGGCTTACCTCCAAACACAAGCAAATGAAGCCATTTCAGAGAGCAGGAACTACCTAAGGCAGTCTCAGAAAGCCAGGGGCTTTGGTAGATGTGGCCTAACTGCAGAAGCAGAACACTCAGTTTTGTGTAGGATGCTGGAAAGCCTGAATTGATTCCTGGATGAATTATTTTGTCTTCCACCACCAGAAGAGTGGCAAAAATTGTTGTCCCAGAACAGGCAGGGAGGTAACTCTCAGTGTAACTTTACTGAGAAGCAGAAAATAAAACCAAACCAATCAATCATCTTATGGACAAGGGGGAAAAAATACAAACCTAGTGGGAAAATCTCATGTAATGTAGATGGGTTCATCAGAAACTGGAGATTTGCAGCCTAACTCCAGACAGGCTGCCCAAGTTTTCTTTGAAAAGCCTGCTAAAGTTAGATGTAAAAGCATGTGGGTTGTTCCTCTGCCCTCCCCAGGGCAGATAAGCAATCAAAACAAACACGTTTATCTGAGGGATCTGTTAATCCTCTGCACAAACAACAATTCACCATGCAAGTTATAGTGGGCTTAGTGTTCCTTGAGCATTGAGAAGCTTAATGCTGCAGTTCAGTCCTTATCCTGTGAGCACAACCACAAAATCCAAGCCCTGTTTGCACATTCTAAGGTTACCCAGGAGGTAGGAATGAGGGCCATATTTGGCCTCTCTCTGCTCAAAATCCACCAAAATCCCTGCTTCATGGTAAAAGTGAGTGGACAGAAGGAGCCTGGCATGGAGTTTAGGACTCAAACTTCCCTTTTCCTTAGGTTAGCAGGAATGCTCATGAGAATCAATTTTTCCCAAAGCAAAGTTGCTCCTTAGCTTGTTTTTTCAGTGCTCCAAGGTTGGAGCAGCACATCCCTGTGTAGCTGTGAAGCAGAGAAAGGTGAATTCTGGCTCTGGCACAGGGGAGAACACATGGCTTTAGGGACTCCAGCCTGGAGTCAGGGTGGTAAAGCTTTATTGGGGAAAGGTAAGCAGAACCCTTTCAGAAATGCTACCAGACCTGAAAGCTCAGAGGATCCTCTACAGGGCCTACCTGCCAGGCATATGCTGCTGCTCACACTGGCTGAAGAGTTTGAAAGGTGAATGAGGAGGGTGGTCCTGCTGGGAAGTGAAGGCATCTCTCCCATCTACCCTTCCCAAAGGACTTCTGTGAACCGGCCACCTTGTTGTCTTGCAGATACAGCCCTTCCTGGCTCCTGTCCTTCCCACACAAGCTCCTTTTGGATACAGGACTTAACCAGAAAAGGAAAGATCACTAGCTGAGTCTGGGGCTATCTAGATGTTAGCAGGTTTTGTCTGGAAGCACAGTTCTCTGTACCGGCCCTGACCGTGTCACTCAGTTTTGCACTCTGGGTCAGAGACAGCTGGTTTTGCAAGTTAGGCTGCAAAACCCTGGAAGGAAAAGAAGCTGTCAGAATATACAAGTGCTCTGTTGTGCTCCCCCAAATACAGAGGTTTCAGTTCTGAAAGAGGAACTTGGTAAGGCTGGTCGGGAAGCTTGGGGGAAAGCAGAAGAGAGTTTTCTCCTATATGCCACACTGTTAAGAGAGTAAAGTCATTGCCTCTGGTGTTAGCCAGAAAGGAGGAGCTGAGATCTGATACTTTCTCATGTTATGGTGAACATGAAACCAAAAAGGCCAGCCAGCTTAAGGCTGTGCCATCAGTGATGTTCACTGCTGCAGACAGGGTAGAGGATCTATGCCACATTGAAACTAGCACCCTGTCTAGTGTAGTCCAGTAGCAGAGATTATGACAGAACTTCATCCACATTGCTTTCTAGAGAACTAGATTGTGGCTGAATACAGTAAAGCTCACTTGACAGGAGATTGCTGCAATCTCTTGTCTCATCATAGTAAGTTTAAATGATCATGATGGATTCAGCAGGGCCTGTTAGCTGTCATCTCTTTCAAGGATAGTCTCAACACAAGCCTTTCAAAAGCAGTTCATATGGAACCAGTTTCACTGCATGACTCTCCTTTCAGTTTCTTCAGGTCACCTGTAGACCATAGTCATCCATATGTCTATTTTAACCACTGGCTTTCCATTAAATGGAAAAACAATGCTGGACTAAGTATCCTCTGGATGATGGTGACAACAAAGCCCCTGCAGCATCCTATCAGCCTCACTGCCTTATTTTAAGACAAAAAACCCCCACTTCCATATCTCAGGAAGATGTATCTGCCTGGAGAGGAGAAGAGAACCATGAAAGGTCACTTCCTGTTGTAGGTGGACAGCACCCTGCTTCCCTGCAAGAAATTACAGCATTTATTAATTAATTATTAATTACCTTCCTTGAGAATATCCAGAACTACCCAGGAAATCCACAAGTAACCTCAGGGCCACCTTAGAACAGCTTGTTAATGGCTGGCACTGCTACCCAGCCCTCTGCTCTGCAGTTCTTTCCTGTCAGAAAGAGATGAATTTAGTGGATTTCCCTTTGAAATATAGTCTGTATGCAAAGCAGAAGCAAATGCTTAGACTGACATTTCTGATTGCTGGCTCAACATACTCTGTGTTGTCTGGGCCTTTTTTCATACCTCTTTTACCAGATGTGGATTCTTTCTTAGATACTCCTTTCTCACACTTCCTCTTTAGTAACTCAAGTGCCACGTTAGCCACAGTTTGTGGGCAAATACTTGTTTCCATTTCCTTTTCTTGCATAAATCCTAATATTGGTGTGTAACCTAGGGGTTTCTTTGGGCTTTGTTTTGGTTTTGGTTTTATTTACAAAAGAAAGTGAAAAGAAGCTGGAAACCCCAGGTGGTTTTGAAATGAATCATAGAATGGTATGGGTTGGAAGGGACCTCCAAAGGTCATCTAGTCCAACCCTTTCTGCAGTCAGCAGGGGCATCCTCAACTAGATTGGGTTGCCCAGACCCTGTTGAGCCTCACCTTGAATATCTCCAGGGGTGGGGCCTCAACTAGCCTGTTCCAGTGTTGCACTACCCTCCTGGTAAAGAACTTGTTCCTAACACAGTCTAAATCTGCTCTTCTCTAGTTTGAAGCCATTGCCCCTCTTCCTATCACTACAGGCCTTTATAAACAGTCTTTCTCCATCCTTCTTGTCGACTCCCTTAGGTACTGGAAGGCTGCTATTAGGTCTCCTTGGAGCCTCCTCTTTACCAGGCTGAAAAACAGCCTGGAAAATGCTTTTCTTTATGACTGTTCCTTTTTCTGAATACCTCATTTCTCCTGTTTGCTTACCTTCCCAAGCATTTAACAAAACAAGAGTAAGGTCCCATTTACTTTTCAAATTTTCAGTTTGAGGCTTCCTCACCATCCACATGAGAGGTGTGAGTAAGACATTACCAAAAAGCCAAACAAATCAGCTTTTGGCTCAGAGCAGCTTGAGCTCTTCCAAACAGAATAGATACTGAAGCACCTTGTGAACTGAGCTGGTTCTGCTGGCTGAGAGTTTCAAGGCAAGTTCTTTATGAGGCTTTGCAAGCACGG
Organism: Picus viridis; assembly: GCA_033816785.1. Taxonomy (NCBI): domain Eukaryota; kingdom Metazoa; phylum Chordata; class Aves; order Piciformes; family Picidae; genus Picus; species Picus viridis. The sequence continues at coordinate 24,014,966 of CM066572.1, forward strand.
GGAGCGCAAAGCTCTTGCTTCTCTTTCACTCACTGCAGTTGTGCACCAAAATCCATTGGTCAAAGATTCACTGGATAACAATTTACTGCTGATCAAACTCTAAGCCATTTGCTGCCACTCACTGGATAACTAGACATCCTGCTTCATGAAAAGGGAAGAAAGAATCAGAAATGGGCTCACAATGAAATTCACAGCAGGCATCGCCGTAAGCCTGTGTCAGTGTAAGGAAAATGTCAAGGGCAAAATGAACATTAGAGTTGTTCTGCTCACTGGAGACCAAGCTTTTTGTTAATGAGTTACAGCTATAAATTTCTTGTAAACCATACTGCCCTGTTTCACTTCCTCCTTCTCTGAATCACTCCATACTGGCTGCACGAATCTCCCGGGAGTCGGAGCAGGCAACCAGAGCAGCTGAGTAAAAGGAAATGTAATCCATTTGCAGAAGGGTTAAAGTAACACCTCCTAGGAAGAGAGAGTACATTTTCCTGCCTTCTTCACTTTATTTCCACATGATTTTATTTCCTGAGGATACCAGGACTGACAGCATTGCTATTTTCTTACTGAAATGCATGGTTTGATTCTGTTTTGGTATGTCTGGAGAGTTTCAATACTGGCTGCCTTGAATAACAACAACAACAACAAAAAAGAAGTGGTGAAAAGAACATTCAAGGCTCCAAAGCTAAATATTTACAACTAATAGTCAGGAAAAAGAGGATAGAAATAAGAGCATACATTTCCACTGCAGCCTAGTCTTCAGCCACACAAGAATGTGTTTTGCTGGAATTGTTGCCTAACTGGAAATGGGAGGGAAGAACAACTGAAAACTGAGGATAGACCAAATAGGCATGAGCTGTACCTCACCCTCCCACACTACTGAAACCCTTATCTGAAGGCAAAATTGCTAATTTCTCCCCAGACTATCCTGCAGAAGTGTTATCTGATTATCCAAGCACACGACAAGCACAAATGAATTTATTTTTCACAGAGCCTCTCTGAGAAGAAGAGAACTGCAGGGACTTTCTCGTTTCACAGCTGACAGCTGAGACGTGATCAGGAATGTCCAGGGCATTTTCAGACAAGCAGCAGCCAGCTCCCCAGCAGGCAGCTTGGAAGAGAGAACCACCACCAGGAGCCACTTTTGAAAAGCTTGATTTTAGCAGTGTGTGTGAGGTTTCTGTGGCACAGCCAAGGACACAGCGCACTTCTACACCACAACACCCTTTTCCTTGGCTGTGCCTCTTTCAGCCAGGGTCCAACAGCTTCCTTCAGTCAATAAACTTGATTCATGCCCAAAACATCCATCATTTGAGCTAGGAACTCAGGACAATACCAAGTGATCTCATATTTAAAACTTCTGGATTAGATGTCACTAGCCAAATTTTGAAGTTGGAATAGGAAAATTTCACCTGCCTTCCTGACAGGTCAGGAGATGCCAGGTCTTGCTTCCTACAGAGACAAACTAGTTGAACTGGGCAAGCAGTGAAGATGTTAGGCCAGGTCAGAATGTCCCTCAAGCCATTCCCATGAAGGACCAACTTTTGAGGAACTACTAAGTATAAAAAATGGGATATGAAAAATGATGACTTTGTGATTCAATGCTTCTTGTTGCACAGAGGGATTTAAGGCACACACTAAGATACTTCACTCTTGTGGTACTACCAGGAATCAAACCATTCCTCTATGGTGCTTTCTGACTTTCTTACTAATTTATTTCAGCATTTGCTGCTTTTAGTAGCAGAAGATGTTGAGAAATGAAGATAAGAGGAATCCCATTTGTTGTCAGGGCTGCCCCCACCACACCAACACCGTCTCTGGTTCTAGAAATACACAACTCACCTAAGCACAGTGTTAAGAAACTGCAGAATGCACAGGCTCCTGATGCAGAAGGAAGCATGAGCTCAGGCATGCTGGACTTCTCCCAGACAGGTTTATGTCTCTCATCTCCATCAGGCAGAAAAGCATTCAGAAGTGGGGCACAACCCATGGAGTTACCCCCAGGGCAATCATACTGAACCTACTCATTAATTGTTTCCTTTCTCTATTGTATGTCCCTGCTTCGAAAAAAACCAAGCCCAACTGCACAGCCTTTTGCTGTCACTGTGCACAGCTGGCTATGGACCAGCTAAGGAGCAATGCTGTGCCCTGGCCCTCTTCCATGGCCTTAAAAGCTCCACACAACACCTTCTCCAGGTCTGAAGAGTCAGCTGCTGTGTTGCCTGCCTGGGCAGGGAGGAAGGGAGGAATACTGCACTGTGGCGATGGGGAGATAACAGGTCTCCCCTGAGACCTCCTCTTCTCCAGGCTAAACAACACCACCTCCCTCAGTCTCTCTTCATAGGGCTTGTGTTCCAAACCCCTCACCAGCTTTGTTGCCCTTCTCTGGACATGTTCCAGCAACTCAACCTCTTTCCTAAAAGATGCATTCCTGTGAAACCTGCCCTAGGTGAGCAGGGGGGTAGAAAGAAGTCTGTTCCAACCCCTACCATTATGTGATTCTTTGATGTGTTGGGTGCAAAGAAAACTTCACTCCCTGCATGGGATGTATGTATTTCATGCCTTACTTTACACCAACCTCACTCATAGCATTGAACAAAGAGAACTATGAAGCAAAAGAAACCTCTTAGCTCTCACGAACTGTTTCCTCTTTATCTTTTCTAACACTTTTAGAAAATTAACTCTTGAGTGAAAAATTAATTGCTTCATCTCCATGGAACTTCAGCTTTTTCTTCTGCTAAAGATGTAATGAAAAAACGACTCCTAGTGGGAAGAGGCCACGGTGTCCAAGAGGAACAACATGTCCACTGCAACGCCCGCTCTGAGATACCCTTAAGAAGTGTGTTCTGCCAGCAGATGCTGACACCACTTCCACCTGGTTAACATTAGGATCAAAACAGAACAGACAGCACACAGTAAAATACACAGATGAAAAATGGCAGTGGGAACAACCTAACTGGTTGAGGTATCTCTGTGCATCATCTGTGTTTCAATTTTAGATTAATATGCAACTAGAGTAACAGAGACGCTCAGGGACCATGAGGAGGACGCATCACCTACAGAAATCACAGGCACTACTGATGTTTAGAAGCAGCTTGGCAGTCATTTTCTGCAGTGATATCCTGCAGGCCACATGAAACTTCCCTTCAAAACCACGAGGTCTGAAACCGACAGCCTGTCCTTCTGCAGCTCATGCACTGGTGGAAGAGTCCAGCAGTTAGTAAAACTGCAGACATCAAATTAGCTGCCATGTCGTATAGGCTGGTTTTAAAAACACCTTGACAGAGGAAGGTCAGCCTGAACTAGGTTGGATACAGGTCTGGTTATGGATGTGCTATAAGCTTCAGATGCAAGTTGCTTTGAAGTTAGAGGCAGATGCACTCAGCCATTCCTAAGGCTGAGCTTAAAAAACAGGTGAAAAGGCAGATTCAGCCATTTAGCTGCTCTATCGTAGTGTATGGCCACCAGGACTTGGATTCAAAGCTCTAGCCTGAAAGAGGTCCCACTGGTCAGCTGTAAATGGCTGGTCAGTGCACACCAGCACATCTGTCCAGCCACAACCAGGAGACTACATGCTATCAGGAGCTGGGGCATAGCTGCTTGCCACTCCCAAGACCTCCAGACCCCTGAAGGTGATCCTGTGTTTCTCTGTACTTGGGTCATTACGTGAAGGAGAAATTGTGCAGAAACAGGACAGCAGTGTGCTTTGTTCACCTGTATGACTAAGGCTGTGATGTTTGCCCACCATTTGCTACTCAAGATAACAGTTGTAGGTGGATTGATTTGACTGTAAGAAGCAAAGCATAGACAGAAGTTATCATTTCTCAAAACAGTTTTCTTCTGCTTACTTGCACACCAGGTTTCTGCCTTTCAAGCAACCTCCCCCCTCGATTTGTACATATTCTCCTCTTTGCAATCACATTTGTGTATGTATATTTGTGTACAAACACATATATATGAACAAATTCTGCACAGAACTGCAAGTTCTTTGACACTTGTCTATAAACTCTCCAATACCCTGAGTCAGTGGAGTTGAGAAGCATCATTCATGGCTGATGCTACAGTAATTTCTATCTTCTTAGGTTAGATTTTCAAGTTCCTCTTCTTAGCAATTTCTGATTAGTTATAAAATACCAAGAAACATCTAAAGTACAGCAGGAAATTTGCCTGGCTCTCCCTCCCTTCTTTTCAGCATTTTCAGAGTAATAAAGTATCTTTGAAACATGAAGCAAACTGCAGCTCACCTTTAGCCCCTGTATTTGTGCCTTGCCCTACAGTAAATGGCCAAGATGTGCAGTCCATTGCAGCAATCTGAAAGCACACGTGGGTGCTCCACTTCAGATGGAGCCTCTGAGGCCATGTCAGGGTAAAGACATGTAACTGAGCTGTCCTTACTCCTTAGAACCATAGAATTGTTTCTGTTGGAATCATGGAGTGCAACCATCAACACAACACCACCATGGTCATTAAACCATGTCCCCAAGTGCCATGGCCACGTTTCTTGAACACCTCCAGGGATGATGACTCCACTACCTCCCTGGGCAACCTGTTTCAGTGTCTGACCAGACCTTGGCAAGTCCCAACTACCTTATTTCATGTCAGTCCCTGGCTAACTCTAAGTTCTGCAATGCACAAGGTCTCTTTGAGTTCCTCCTCTGGGTGACTCAGACAACAGGAACTTAGCCTTACTGTAATCCACGCGCAGTTGCCTTTATAACTTGTCCTTTAATTAACTGACACAGGGAAGAAACCTGTTCTCCTAGCTATTCAAAATGTGGCTAATCAACAATAATCTGTGGCCTCTTACTGTATCAACAGCCACCAGCACAAATTAGTGCAGCTACCTGACTTGGATCAGTTTGGACACAAGTGAAGTAGCTGTAAATAAAAGAACATTGTTTCAGACCAGCCTCTCCTATGGGCATGATTGAAGGGCAGTTCCAAACCAGGTTCCCAAAATGTCATGGGATGCTGAAATATATTAATTACCTGTATACTCAGCTGATGGCAGTGGTTATCTTAAAGAACAAATAGGTCTGTTTTCTTGAGCTGAACTCTGGTGGGAGTATTGGCTGTAACGTGGAGCCCCAAGCCAAACTGGTAAATAGCCCCACGCTTAGATAATAGACCTGAGACCCTTCCTTTAGGATTTGCTAAACTCTTCCTCTCCTCCAAACCTCAGCTTTTGTACAGTGTAACTGAGGATTGTTAACCACTCATCATATTCAGTTCTGGAAATGACTGCATTTTACTTATGGCTGAAAAACATAGAATCATAGAATTGTTTCAGTTGGAAAAGCACTCTAAGATTGAGTCCAGCTGTCAACATAAGACCACTATGGCCATTAAACCACGTCCCAAAGTGCTATGTTCACAAGCTTCTTGAACGCTTCCAGGGACAGTGACTCCACCACCACTCTGGGCAGCCTGTTCCAATGCCTGACCACTCTTTCAGTAAAGAATTTTTTACTAATATCCAATCTAATCCTCCCCTGGCACAAATTCAGGCGATTTCCTCTTGTTCTGTCATCTGATATGAGGGACAAGAGACCAACATCCACCTGGCTCCAGCCTCCTTTCAGGGAGTTGTAGAGAGCAATGAGGTCTCCCTTAGCCTCCTCTTCTCCAGACTAAATAAACCCAGTTCCCTCAGCCACTCCCCACAGACCTGTTCTTGTAGGATGTTATCTTTTCTTCTCCAACAAAGCTGGCAGATAAGCCTGTCCAGAGCTGCCTGTTCCCACCCTCTCACTGCTCCCAGGCTGCCCCCGCAGCTGTGCCAACACTGCCTGTCTGCAGGGCTGCCCATAAACTGGATCACTGAACTCTAACTGGGTTAAAAGCCCTCAAAAAAAAACACCCCACCCCAAAACAAATCATAGCCAGGGCTGCACTGCTCACAAAAAGAATGTAACATGAAACTGTGGCCTCCCTCAACCCCTCCTTCAAAATAGTCTCAGCTCCTTGATGAATAAAGTGCACTGAGTTTCCTCACTGTGGTCGTTCTAATTCTAATTCAGGATGGAAAAAGTCAGCACATCAGGTTTTCATAAAGAACAGAAATTCCATTACTTTATTGGGGTCAGTCAAACAATTAGGGTTCTGTCAAAGCAGGAAATAGATTTTTAAAGGAAAAAAAATTAAAATGGCGATTCTTAGTGCTATTTTTGAACCCTATACAATTCCAACCCCCCCAACCCTTCCCCCCAAGACTTTCCTTTTTCCTTTCCTTCAATCACCTTATGGAGGGAAAGTAAAGTTTGAAACACACAAGCATAAGCTCCCTGCTTTGGGAGTATCCTCATCTTTGGCAGAGCGGAACAGAGGTGGAAGCCGTGTGCTTCCAGCTGCACTCTACTGCCTCTTGAACAGGCAGGGATGCTGGCACCTTATGAAGACCAAGCACAGATAGACCTGGAAATCTTTTCACCTGCTGCCAGTGCAGCTCCTCTCATCAGAGGAAGCCCAGTTTCCTCTTTTGCTCAAAAAGTTTCCTTCTGCTCTCTTGCTATCCTAAAATAACAGCAGGCTGTTGCCATTCATCTATCCTCTCTTCCAGGTTCCAGCACATTTTACTCCTCCCCAGAACTGCATGTCCTTCCACCCATCCACTTGAGACCACCGGGCACGAGGACTTCCAGTCACCCACTCCACCTCCAGCTAGCACCCTAGAAATTATCCACACATCCTGGCTGCTCCTCACCCAGCCCTTACGCAGCAAACAGGGAGCACAGAAACAGCAGATGCTGCCCATCCCCACACACCCTATCCATCCACTCATCCTTCACTTGGAACATCCTGTATCCCCAGCTGGACACATTCCCACTCTGATTCTCCAGACTTCCCAGCTTTGGGAGCCAGTTGCCTGCCCTGGCTGTGAGCAGATCTGTTTACTGCCACTGGAGAGAAATGCCCATATGGGTTATTTGCAAACCTGCCCCTTTAGCTCGCTCCAATCCCAGCGTAAGACATCACGCATGGAGCTGTACAGGATTTAGCAGCCAGAGACATGGCAGCTGCTCGTCTCTGCACAAAACTGAAGTAACAGGTCCAAAGCAACTGCTTTGGTCATCTTCATACTGACATCTGCAGCCACCTCAAGGGTGGACAAAGCCCTCAGGTGGGAGTCAAGACCATCCCAGGCACGGGGCAAGTAAGGTACACCAAAGTCCAGAGCAGGGAGTGCCCTGGACTTTGTTTTGCTTTAATTCAGATTTGCTGAACTCAGTTTTCCATAAGTCCTGTTCCTTCAAAGAGCCTTTCACTCCACCTAGTTCTGGGTAAGGAAAATATCAGATCCAAAGCCCAGGCTTTCAATATGTATTGCAGAACAGGGATTTCTGCATAAAGGGGACTGACAGAGTCTGGAAGTACATCAACATGGAAACAAGGACCTCTTACCTTCCAGCAAGAAAAAAAAAAACAACAACCAGCAACCATCTTCCAGAGAAATATTTAACTGTCTCTGCCTTCAGACAGACAGTCCAATGTGGGTGAGGGTGTGCTTATTTTGGCAAGACACTCCCAAATTGAGCTGTTTTGTGTGTGGTTAGGAATGGTGGATGCAAGCTCAGTAATTTGCTAGGGGCATCTTGTGGTAAGTAGTTCTTGCGAGGAGGTTGACTACACAGCCAAAATGTAGGTCACCGGTGGGTGGAGTTCACAGCCTCCCCATTCTGCTGAAGACAGGATGCAGAAATTACTTCTCCCACAGAATGTGAAATTATTGATGCAGGCTGAAAGCTTGGCCACTAAACATAAGCTTTCAGGATGATAATTTAATTGGCTGCTCATTTACGTCTGATGGTACATAATGCCCAGTGTGTTCCTGGATTACCTGTTACGTGGGAGACCTTTAGGCCACGTGCAAAGACACAGGTCAGTGTGTGTGGGCACGTGCAGCTCATAAACAAAACGTATTTTGATCACAGAATCATAGAATCAATAAGCTTGGAAGAGACCTCAAAGACCATCAAGTCCAACCTGTCACCCAACACTTCGTGACTACTAAATCATGGCACCAAGTGCCACATCCAATCCTCTCTTGAACACCTCCAGGGATGGTGACTCCACCACCTCCCTGGGCAGCACATTCCAACGGCTAACAACTCTCTCTGTGAGCTTGTGCTCGAGGCTTGATCATACAATTGAAGATCATGAGTACTGTGTCCAGTTTTAGGCTCCTCAATTTAAGAAGGACATTGAGACACGTGAATGTCTCCAGAGAAGGGCAACAAGGCTGGTTAGAGGTCTCAAGCACAGCCCTATGAGGAGAGGCTGAGGGAGCTGGGGTTGTTTAGCCTGGAGAAGAGGAGGCTCAGGGAAGACCTTATTGCTGTCTACAACTATCTGAAAGGAGGTTGTAGCCAGGTGAGGGTTGGTCTCTTCTCCCAGGCAACTAGTGGCAGAACAGGAGGACAGAGTCTCAAGATGTGCCAGGGGAAGTTTAGGCTCGAGGTGAGGAGAAAGTTCTTCACAGAAAGAGTAACTGGCCAGTGGAATGTGCTGCCCAGGGAGGTGGTATAGTCACCATCCCTGAAGGTGTTCAAAAAAGGATTGGATGTGGCACTTGGTGCCATGGTTTAGTTGTCATGAGGTGTTAAGTAATAGGCTGGACTTGATGATCTCTTTTCCAGCCTGGTTGATTCTGCGATTCATAATTCCAATACTTCCAACCTGTGTCCTTCTTTCTTACTGCACTCTTCAAAGCGATCTTCTGGCTCCTCAGCTCTGATGGCCATTTAACTGTCAGGGCTTTGCAGCAATGGTGGGTGACAACCAGGAGGTTCTCCATCCACATCCCTCTGTCAGTTGCCTGGCCAAGCATTTAGTGAGGACAGTCAGGGCAGGGCAATGGTTTCTCAAATGGTCATTTAAAATAAGTTCTGTTGAGCAGCATGCCACTCTTTATCCTTCCTGCTGCAGATACTCCAGAGAAAGGAAACCTTAATGATTTTTCTAAACAAAGAAGCCAAACCAACACACTCTTTTATGTCTGCACACCCTCCATAGCCACCTTCACTCCAGGCTAAACCACTTCTGGATATCTGCATAATCTTAAACCTTAGCAAATTAGAAAATAAATACATGAGCATGCATTTGAACCAGCACATACTCCTCCAGGCTTGATCTCTCTGTAACTGCTGAAGTTGTCTGGCAGGGATGTTCCTTGCAGTCCCATCACACAGGTCCGTGGTGAAAATGTTTCAGCAGTACGCAGTGCAGGTAGAATAGAATAGAATAGAATAGAATAGAATAGAATAGAATAGAATAGAATAGAATAGAATAGAATAGAATAGAATAGAATAGAATAGAAACCAGATGTTCCATCAGGATTGTCACCAGGAGGCTTTGGAGGGATCTGTAAAAATTAGCTGCGCCTGGAGCAGACTGCGGTGCATGAGCAGGTCTCTGCACGCAGTGGCTGCCCACACGTGGAGTTACTGCACATGGCACCTCTGGTACATGAAATACCAGGTTTTCTGCCCCAAATGGTAGCTTCTCTTGTCTCTGACAATAGGAAAACTGACCAGGCCAGTTAGAAAGCGGCCCATATGATGTCTGTGTGAGAGGCACTGGCAGGATTCATGAAACAAAGCTGGTGCTTAAGGCTTTAAACAAGCAGGACCCTTCTTTTGAGCAAGTAATACAAACAGAATCTTGTGCCACAGAGCTTCATGTTTGTAGTCTGCTGCCCTGTGGGACTAGCATTAATTGTAGGCAAAGGTATTTCATGCAGGGGAAGCACTGCTGGCACCAACAACAGCCCAGTATCAGGGCTGTCTTTGCTGCAGATTCTGAGCAGTCGATCTTGACTAGGTGAAATCACCTGTCAGATTGATCCCTTCGAAGGGCAGGGATGCTCAGTTCATTGAGCCCAAAGCTGGAAATTAAACTAGCAACAGAACAACCACGACAGACTAGTCAAAGGGGGCTCAGGAAATAAGTTCTTAGGCACCTAAGAAACTTCACAGGTGAAAACACAAGTGTCCCAGAAGAGGTAGGTACTACAGGATGAGGGAGGGTTTCTGTCACTCGGGTCTAGGCTGCCAAATTCCACTTGGGTTGGGAGGTTTAGGCTTGATATTAGGAAAAGTTTCTTGACTGAAAGGATTCTCAAACATTGGAAGGGTCTGCCCGGGGCAGTGCTGGAGTAACCATCCCTGGGGGTGTTCGAGCTGTGTGTGGACCTGGAGCTTAGGGACATGGTTTAGTGGTGACCCTTCAGTGCTGAGTCGAAGGTTGCAGTGGATGATCTTCGAGGTCTCTTCTAATCAGATATGTTCTGTGATTAGGCACCTGATTGCTTTTCTGGATTTGGTTGTATATTGAGCACACACAGGAAGACTGTGGTGGAGTAGGGGATTGATCACTGATTTTCCAAATTTCAGTCCAGTGCCTTAACCACAGGTTCCTCCTCCAGTGGTTCTGACCTCATATGGATGCTCCTGTGCCATTGCTATTTATTTCACTGAAGTTATTTTATTATTGAATTTAATATCCTCAGGGCATTCAGGAGGACATATTCTAAGCTTACGACCCTAGACTTTAGGCGTGCAGACTTCGATCGCTGCAGGGATCTGCTAGCCAAAGTGTCGTGGGATGAAGCCCTGGAGGGAAGAGGGACCCAGGACAGCTGGTCAGTATTCAAGGACCACCTCCTCTGTGTCCAGGAGCTATGTATACCTACAAGGAGAAAAGCAGGAAGGAATGCTAAGAGGCCTGCCTGGATGAACAAGGAGCTGCTGGACGCACTATCACTTAAAAAGAAACTCTACAGGAAGTGGAGGGAAGGACAGATAGAACAGGGGGTATATAAGGAAGCTGCCCGAGCAGCAAGAGGCCTGGTTAGGAAAGCCAAAGCAGAGTTTGAACTGAATCTAGCCAGGGGGTTAAAGGGAACACTAAGAATTTCTACAGGTATATTAATGGCAAGAAGAAGACTAGGGAAGGTGTGGGCCCCCTCAGAAAGGAAAGTGGTGAATTAGTCACTAGTGATGTGGAAAAGGCTGAGGTACTCAATCACTTCTTTACCTCAGTCTTCACTGCAAGGGCCTCCAGCCACACTCCTGGTGTCATGGCAGACGATGCCAGGGACAGGGAGGAAGAACTGCCCATCATAAGTGAAGCTCAGGTTCGTGATCACCTGAAGAACCTGAAAGTGTTCAAGTCCATGGGACCCGACGGGATACACCCACGGGTGCTGAGAGAACTGGCAGATGAGGTTGCCAAGCCCCTCTCTATTATATTCCAGAAGTCATGGCAGAGTGGGGAAGTCCTCACAGACTGGAAAAGGGGAAACATTACTCCCATTTTCAAAAAGGGCAAGAAGGAGGAACCGGGGAACTACAGGCCAGTCAGTCTCACCTCTGTGCCCGGAAAGATCATGGAGCAGATCCTCCTGGAGGCACTAATGACTCAGAAGAACAGTGAAGAGGTGATTGGGAATAGTCAGCATGGCTTTGCCAAGGGCAAATCCTGCCTGACAAACCTGGTGGCCTTCTATGATCAGGTGACAGCATTAATAGATGAGGGGCGAGCAACTGATGTCGTTTACCTGGACTTGAGCAAAGCCTTCGACACTGTCCCGCACCACCTCCTGGTCTCCAAGCTGGCGACACATGGGTTTGATGGATGGACCACTAGATGGATAAAGAATTGGCTTGATGGCCGCACCCAAAGAGTGGCTGTCAACGGGTCCATGTCCCAGTGGAGGCCAGTGACAAGCGGAGTCCCTCAGGGATCAGTCCTGGGACCTGTCTTGTTCAACATCTTTGTGGGTGACATGGACAGTGGCATCGAGTGCACCCTCAGCAAGTTTGCTGATGACACCAAGCTGTGTGGTGCAGTGGACACGCTGGAGGGAAGGGATGCCATCCAGAGGGACCTGGACAGGCTGGAGAGGTGGGCACAAGCCAACCTCATGAGCTTCAACAAGACCAAGTGCAGGGTCCTGCATCTGGGTCGAGGCAATCCCAGGCACAAATACAGGCTGGGCAGGGACTGGCTGGAGAGCAGCCCTGAGGAGAGAGACTTGGGGGTGCTGGTGGACGAGAAGCTCAACATGAGCTCTCAATGTGCGCTTGCAGCCCGGAAAGACAATCAGATCCTGGGCTGCATCAGGAGAAGTGTGACCAGCAGGTCAAGGGAGGTGATTCTCCCCCTCTACTCAGCTCTGGTGAGACCCCACCTGGAGTACTGCGTCCAGTTCTGGAGCCCCTATTACAGGAGGGATGTGGACGTGTTGGAGCGTGTCCAGAGAAGGGCCACGAGGATGATCAGAGGGCTGGAGCACCTCTCCTATGAGGACAGACTGAAGGAGTTGGGGCTGTTCAGTCTGGAGAAGAGAAGGCTCCGAGGTGACCTCATTGTGGCCTTCCAGTATCTGAAGGGGGCCTACAGGAAGGCTGGGGAGGGACTTCTCAGGATCTCAGGTAGTGATAGGACTAGGGGGAATGGAATGAAGCTGGAAATGGGGAGATTCAGGCTAGATGTGAGGAAGAAGTTCTTCACCATGAGAGTGGTGAAGCCCTGGAATGGGTTATCCAGGGAGGTGGTTGAGGCCCAGTCCCTGGAGGTGTTTAAGACCAGGCTGGACGAGGCTCTGGCCAGCGTGATCTAGTGTAGGGTGTCCCTGCCCATGGCAGGGGGTTGGAACTAGATGATCCTTGTGGTCCCTTCCAACCCTGACTGATTCTATGATTCTATGATTCTATTCCAAATTAGCACTGATACCAGAAAAGGAATAGACCCTTTCATCACAAAATAAACACAAATAGTCCATAAATGTTAATGATACAACTTGTGTTTGGTAAATACAGCTTCCCACTGTGCTGGCAGATGGAGTTTCTTGTGTCTGAGATCAAACACTGATTATTTTAATGGGCTTTGTCTCAGTAATATGTTTTAACATTATGGTTAGTATCTGGCAATTATGCTAGACTAACACCCAAGAGTAATGGAAGGACTGAGGTAAATGCACTCAGAACAGAGACCCCACAAAGTTCAACATAAATGTTTGTTGCCAAAGAATGATTTTCTATTACAAACAGGTATGTTCTCATTCATGCTGCTGCATAACTACCCAGGAGTAGCAAGTGGCCCTTTGTCCCTTCCAGTGTCAAACAACTAAATCATGCTTAAGGCTTTAAATGCAAAATTTTGATGCTTCTCATGCCAAACACTTCTCATGCCTACACAAACTGAATGCAGTGTAACACAATGTGCCATAATGTTATTGTGTGGCTATCAGATATGTTATGCCTTATGCCATATGATAATGTCTTCATTATTAAATCTTTGTTATATCCTCCCATCAGCTATTTCTCTGCATGGATAAGTTGCCCTTCACCAAAAAACCCTTCTGTTCTCACAATTTGTTTGCTTTTGCTCTGTGAACTTGGTGGTATCCTCAGTGGTGGTTTCCCTAACTCCAGCACTGATTTGAATTCAAGGGCTGCCTATGTCCTTCCAGTTACTTGATGGGACAGCTGTACTGTCCTCATAAATGGATTGTGGGATCAAACCCCAGGAATGACGTGATCAAGAAGAGTATGCTGTTCTCACCAAGTTTCTTTTTCTCCTCACACTGAAGCCCATATGTCTTTTAAATACAGAAAAGGAAAGTGCCTTTTCCTTTTGGCAAATCCTATAAGAAAGGTTCTGTGGGAAGGAAAAGAAAAAATAAAAAAGAAGAAGAAGAAGAAGAGGTGGAATATAGATGCCACTCCATCATAATTTTAATCACTTGGCCCTGGGAAGCAATCCAATCCATGTGATGTACAATCACTGGAGAGTAACCAAGTGCAAACACTTCCCCCTCTCCTCTGACAGCGCACCACAGGGACTAGATGCACCCCAGCAGCAATTCAGTCTGCTCAAGTGTGATCATCACCTCCTTCAGTAACAACATATGGAACTGGGGGGAACAATTATGCCCCTTCATCCATTTGGTGTCATGGCCACAGAGCCTCCATCAAAGGCAGGTGCCAGAAAGAGCCCAGTGGGAGCTTATACGGTAGTCCTGGGAGGTTTAGGAGTTAGAGGCTGTATTTTGAAGCATCTGTGTAGTCCATAGACTGAAGCTCAAGTCAGCAGAAAACTTTAACCACCTGGGCAGGAACTAACCTTTGGAAATCAGATAGCAAATGAAATATGCTGTGCCAGGTAGAAAGCTGGTCAGAGACATCCTTGTGATAGCCTGAGAGTCGGGCTGAATTGAATTTCAGATGCTGCTTTTTGCATCAGACTACCCACCATGGAATAAAAGACTGCTCCTCTTCTGCCACTGACATGATGTGCTGTTCTCCAAATGCATCAATCTTTTAAAAACTGAAAGCAGTCTCAGATCCTCACCTCCAGCTGTCACTGCTTTGGCTGTGAAGCTTCCTGGCACTGTACTTGAGAGGCTTCTCTGCCTTTTTTTTTTTTGATCCCAAGAGCTTTATAAGCTTTGTAAGTAAAACTGAAGCTATTTAAAAATAATGTTGTTTGGATAGCAAATTCAGGCTCTCAGAAGTTACGAAATACCAGATCTGTGCAACTGCAGTTTTGCTCTCTTTTAAATTCACTTGGTGCTGTTCTGTCAGCAAGTACATGAGCTACTTGCTTACTTTAATTATGGCTCTGTCATTAATGTCAGCACCATCCTAAGCATGCACAGAGGGGAAATAATTACAGTGCCACAAGCAGCCAAATAATTTCCTCTTCTAAGCACTTGCCTTCGTAACCTAGCTAACAGTAAACCAGCCTTCCTCCTGACCTTCATCTGTGCCTCTGTTTCCTTCCTAACCACCATAACCTAGCCACTGCAATAGCAGCAGCATGTGGAGCTCTGAACCTTGTGTACTGTGTATTGAACTGAGATTCAAGACTGTAGCAGCAACTAGCCAGAAGGAAAGCTGTACTCCTAATGCCATGCAGAGATTGCAGGGCCCCAGTTCAAGAAGGGTCAGCATAAAGTCTGAGCTGGTAGTCTTTGTGCCTTGTGCAGAAGTCAGAGACCTTCTGCTATACGTGTTGCTGCTGACACACACAGCAATTAGGCAGCAGGGCCATGGGCCATGTCCACTCGATGCTAGTCTGTCTGCTCTTTTCTGCTTAGAAGCTGAAGAGTGAGAGAAGGATTGGTGTCTCCAGTGTCATGTTATTCCTGGGGAAACCCTAAAATAGGAGCATGTGTGCCATATGAAGGAGATAATCCAATATAGCTCTCTCAGCCTTCAGAGTTTTTCCTCTCAAAATACAGTCTGAGAGTCTTTGTCTCCAGGTTTTACGCTAGGAGAAGAAACACATATCCAGGTGACAACGTATCATTTTCACTAGGAAAGAGGTTCCTGAGCACTTATTTTCTGGAGTAAATAGGTTAGCTTAGTGTGGCTTACAATTAAGTACACACAGCTGGGCACTTTAAGCACGGGCCTATCTCAAAATCTGAGGGGGATCTTAGAGGCTAAAACCTAAGATCTGTGGAAGGGCAGAGTTTGTGAAAAACTGATTAGAATACTATAAAGAACTAATATTAATTTAAATTTTTTTAAAGCAGACTTAACTCCCACTGTTCATCACATTCCTTATCTCACTTCTTCCCCAGCAGATTCCATTTGTAGGATAATTACTGAAGTCTTTTATCTTGAGACTTTTTGTTTCTTGATTGGCTGCGCTGTGCAGATAAAATCTTACCATAGCTCCTGGTACACATGGCTGCCAGCCACATGCTCTCTGCCAAGCTCAGCTCTGTGACCCAGTTGTCAGGATCAGAGCCCACTAGGAGAGATTCTGTGCTTGGTGAAACTCATTTCTCACCTCTCCCTGGTAACTTATTTCTCCTGGACATGCAGGAACATTATTGTCTATCAAGACACATACCCTTGCATGAGGTGTGCTCAAAGCTGCCAGTAGACCAAAAGATGTTAATGAGAGGGACACACAGAGGTGATCGCACAAGTTGGCTTCCCTAGAAGTGGTGGCAAGATGTTGCATGCTGGTGGAGAAACAGATGGAAAACACCATCAGAAAGGCTTAGCATTTGATTGCTCCTTTGCTTCCAGTGGTGTCACACCCAGCAGTGACTCCATGGGGTGCTAAACCCACCGGGAGGTGTCCTGCTGCCAGCTCCAATGCATCACAGCCATCTGACAAAAGGTGTTGATGGGCTGCAAAATCTTTCTGCCACGTCAAGTCTGTTCAAACGAAATTTGAAGCAGCAGTTTTATACCTAAAGATTTCCCTTTTTCTTTTCTTTTCTTTTTCTTCTGATTAGGTGTAATCTGTCCTCATCCAGATGGCATTAACATTACTCTTCTGGGTAATTCAACACATATACAACCCCGAGTTCACATCACACCTGCACAGGGGTGGTTATCCACAGTTGTAACCAGAGCAGAGCCATGTCCTGATACACAGCAGAGTGGCAAAGGACTCAAAACTCCTAAGAAATAAGATCTTATTTCAAGCTCTTTCAGTAACTGCCAGATTGCCCTTTGGCAGCTCACTGAATCTCTTTGTCTCTCTTCTCTTTACCCCCCAAAAGGAGACGATAATTACTTTCCCATGCAGGGAGGAAGGGATGACAAATGGGAAGTGTTGCTATCCTACAAACAAGTCTTAGCTTCTCAGGATTAATTCACATTCAGACTCCTTAGTCTCAGGAGTTGCAAAAACTTTTGCTTCTGCTCTCATGTGTGTGGGAGTAGATCATCACCGGCTCCCCTGAAGTTAATAACAAAGCTGGGCTGTGTAAATGCAGAGCCAAACCCTCCCAGCAATGAAACACCCCAGCCCCACTCTCACAGGAGCTGAACTTCCTCCAGCCATTTTCAGCATCTTTACAATCCTCCCGTGACAAAAGACACCTGCTTCATCCTTTACTCCTCCAGGAACCCACACAGATCTAATGTTTCTATAGCTGACCTGTTTCCCATGTCAAGAGTTGAATTTTTCTCACCTGAAGAGCAGTTAGGTCACCCACTCTGGTGTTTAACTCCTGTGCACAGACACTGTGTAACAAGAAGGTTTCACGACCTTTACCAACAGCAAAGACCACACACACAACAAATCCAGAATCAGAATCACAGAAACATTCAGGTTGGAAAAGACCCTCAGGATCACCAAGTCCAACCATTAACCCTACTCTACAAGGTGCACCTCCAAACCACATCCCCAAGCACAACATCCAAATGTTATTTGGATGTTTAAGCATCCAAATTTAAACACATCCAGGGTTGGTGACTCAACTACCTCCCTGGGCAGCACATTCCAATGCCCGACCACTCTTGCTGGGAAAAAGTGTTTCCTAATGTCCAGTCTAAACCAACCCAGTCATAGTTTAAAGCCATTCCCTCTTGTTCTACCAGCACCAGCCTCTCCAAAACGTCCTTTCTGGTAATTGTAGAGAGCAACGAGGTGTCCCCTCAGCCTCCTCTTTTCCAAACTAAACAGCCCCAGCTCCTTCAGTTGCTCTTCATAAGATTTGTTCTCCAGTCACTTACTAATCTCTACAGTGCCTATTTTACTTAACTGTTCCTGAATGATGAGGACTATTCCAAATGGAGAGTCCACTACTCCACAAAGGATGGTGAGCACCAGCTCTAGCACCTCCCCTGCCTGCATAACCGTGCTGTCTGACATCAAGAAGTCCTGCTGCATGTTGTACCTTCCAGGCTCCTTCCAGGTTTCATACACTTCCTTCAGCACCCAAAACACACCTGGCAGAAATCTGTTATGATGCATTCAGCCTCTTGACACGAGGAAGACATGAAAGTGCAGGTTAAGCTGCAGCTATATTGCATTACTTCTGAGAGCTGGTACATAGCAAGTAAATCTTATATACATGGTTCCCACTGCTTACAGATCTTGAATAGCTGTGGGGTCTTGTTGTTTGTTTGTTTGAAATGTGTACTATATATCACAAAATAAAGAAAAATTTATCTGGAATATTTTTTACATCTTCTGTAGGCTTCCAGCCCAGCCCAAAGTTCAGTAAAATTCTCTCTGCTCTAGTGTAAAATGTGTTCTTTTAGAAGCAGGCATTATTTTCTGGGAAGAAACTAGGTAGTTTGTAGCTCTGGATTCTATACCTCAGAAAGGAGGCCTCAGAACATGTAAGGGGAGGGATGGTGCTCCACAGCATGGATGCATACAGAGCAGCCCTGCCCTCCCATCAAGGACAGCAAATTTGTAGGGCGACTGGCAACAAATATATTTGAGAAAAGACTGCAGCTTCTGGTTGCTGGAACCTATCCCAATCTGTCAGTGAGAAAAATGGCTCCAACAGTGCCCTGTGTTGCTCCCCTATATAAGTAGCCCCAGAACAGGCTAAGGGTAGAAGACAGCAAACCAGCTGCACAGGCAGAATTTAAAGTGGTGGGGATCCTGGCTTCTCTGCAGCTCTGAGACCACTGCTGTAGCACTGCTCCTACCATTTCAGTCAGCCTCTGCTGCTGCCAGGAATTTAGGCTGCAAACTACTTTTCCCTCTTTCTCCCTCAGCTACCACCTAGACTTGGCATCTTCTGCACGGCAGCTGTCAGGACACTGATCTGCAGGACCCTGAGCTCCCCACCACCTCAAATGGCCCAACCTTGCTCCAGCTTCCACACATGGGCTCCCACTACAGTCACTCACCCAGCTTGGCCTACCCTGTTTTACCTAGATGGGGGGAAACAAGTAGGAGACAGCATGAGGTTTCTTCCCCTGTCCATGGATCATTCCTGGCAGCCCTGCCTCAGCTGCCCAAGAGTCCTTGCCTTATAAAGACCATTTTGCCTGTGGCTCACAGCCATGCCCTGTATACATAAAGAGAAACTGAAATGTTCCAGGCTCCACTGTCATCTTATGAGCAAAGTAATAACCTACAGCCCTGCACCTCCTTTTTGCCAAACCAGCTGCTTCGGTTGGGGTAGCTTCAGCAGGGTGGGGGGCAAGCTGCCGTGCTGGCCAGGGTGGCACCAGCTCAGTGAGCTAGCTGCCATGAGGAACTTCCTGGGATGGCTTTGCTCAGCCTTCACAGATATCACTGGTTTTGCTTAAGATGGGTGTTGGTCTAGAGTCTTCACAAGAAAAGGTCTCAGATTCCTGGTACTAGCAAGAGCATTGCCTTTACAAGACACAGACATTTGTACAGCTCTGGTAGCCACCACCCATACTTCAAAATCTACCTGATACTAAAGCTGTGTTGGAGGGAGTTGTAGTGGAAGCCTGCCTCCAAAATTCAGCCAGGACAGCTCACATCTTCCCACTTAAAAATCTGCAGAGTGCAGAACACCAGCACTTCATCCTCAGCAGTATTACACGGCAAGAGAAGGGCAGCACAGCCAGAGGGTGGATACATCAGCTCTCAAGCTATAATGCACTAAAGTACCTCACAGCAGGTAAAAGGCTGCTGCCACAGACAGCAACGATCTAGGCATCATTCCTGTTCAAAACAGAGTCACAAAGGAGGCCGTGGTATGGGGCAGGAACAGGCAAGAAACTGGTTCTTGGCTCCTCTCCTGTGGTTAAAGGCGCTTGAAGGGAAAACCAGGCTCAAGGACTTTATGTAATGCCTTTTCCAGTGAGAAAGATCAGGAAACTCTGCCTTTATTTACAGAAGCACTGGGAAACACCTTTTTTGGACACAAGAATATTTGGCTACTGGCAGGCACAAAATTGTGTCCCATCAACCTGTTACTATTCAGTCCAGGCAAGAAAACCTTGTGATGCCTGTGGCCTAAACCTCTCTCTCATAAGCAGTGATTTAGAGTAGATATAAATTATTTCCCCTAGGACATATTGCTATGTGTATGCCCACATACGTCCTCCATTCAGTTCCAACTACACAAGCAGTGACCTCTCCTGTTTACAGGAGGGACAGCTGGCCACACAAGCACTTCTCTTTTTGCCCTTTTGGCTACATGAGCCCTTCTGATACAAATACACCAAAGGCTTCTAGATCAGTTGATTTATGCTGAAAGCCCAGCTTTAGCATCAGGCTTATGTTAACTGATTCCCATTGAGGCTGTTTTTGTGAGCCCATCAATGCTCTACTTCCTCAGCAAAGATGTTTCACAGCAAAATGCTGCTGTAGCTCCCCATATGATCCTTCCTGTTGCTCCCAGGCAGGGCTCTGATCCCAGTGATACCTGTAATACAGAGAACTGGTAGATCAGACACCATTGCAGCTTACCACACTTGGCTCTTTTGCTTTATCAGGCTAGCAGGGGCTTTTTGTGCCTCTCCTCAGTCAGGCTCCCACCCATCCCCACATCATCTCCCACCCATTCCCCACAGCGGGCAGGTCAGGCTGGAAGGGTCTAGCTCCTTTCAGACAGCAGACAGTGAGGAGAACAGATAGACTCTATATGTAGGTGTAGGAAGAGAAGATCCTGACATGACACATCCTCAAATATACTGCAGTCCTACAATGACTGAACCTGGGCCAAAACCATATATATAATACAAAGTTTCTGTAACTTACATATGTAAACAGACAAGAAGCACTTTCAGGTCATTCCCAAGAGATTAGCTACTTCTTGGTTCAGTGGCCCAGAGAGGTTGTGAAGTCTCCTTCCCTAGAGACTTTCAAAGCCTCTTTGGATGCGTTTCTGTATGGCCTGCCCTAGGTGACCCTGCTTTGGCAGGGCAGTTGGACTTGACTGGAGGTCCCTTCCAACCCCTACCATGCTATGATTCTATGATTTTATGATTCTATGTGTAGCAATAGGAAGGAGAGAATCATGACAAAGAAAAAGCTCCTGAATGAAACTTGGGATTTCTCATAGTATTTTTCCCCCTAAAGTAGGCATGCGTGTTCTCCAGCCTGGCCCAAGACCAAGAGCAGATTCTGCAGGACAAAGGAGATAAACAAAGCAGTTTGAATGAGCAAATACACAGCATACACAGCTAGAGCAGAAGTCAAAGCTGAGGGAGAGGCTTCAAAAGGTAAGAAGGCTTGTTTTGCCAGAAGCAGGATAAAGTCCTGCCTGCAGCCTGAGCCTCCTGCTCAGATCAGGAGCACTCAGATCAGGAGCTGCTATATTTGCAATACTAAAATTATTTTCTGCAAAAACCCTTCAGACAGGTTGATGTGGTATCTGCAGTTCCAGTCCAGACTTTGCACAGAAAATCTAGGTGTGCTGAATATAGACCAGGAATACCTTGGAGCATGAAGAAAAAGATATTTTGGGAAGAAGTAGTCATTTCAGCTAGTGGCAGGGGTTGAAAAAACATGGGTTCAGTAATAGGGACTCAATTCAGTTGCCTAAGTAAGTAATTTACTGCCCTCAAGGTGCCCTAGAGAGTCCTGTCTGATCCCCTACTGCTCCAGTGGGACATGGGTGTCCTCTAGGCCCAGTGCTTTACCCATCAGTGTACGTGGATGTCTCACATATCCATGAGGACACTCTGTGACACCAGCTCCCTGTGTCCAGCAAAATGACCCTGATCCCTCAGTGGCACTAGCAGAGCACTCACAACTGTCAGAGAAGGACCATCAGGACAAAGGAAACCAACACTAAATACAGGTATAGAAATTGGGGGAAACCCCCAAACTGACAAGAAGTAGACAAAAAGTAGAAAACTAATAAAGTGTAACTTGAAAAAGTTAGAGCAAAGTACAGCAATACACACACAAAAAGAGTATTTGCACTGATGGATGCAGATTTGTCCCTTAGTCACAACCTGGGATTGCTCACAGGGTTGTGATGAGGGAACTCCTGATGGTCACTGAGGGTGTACCCCAGGGGTTCTGGGCAACCTTATCACAGGTCACCTTATCATAGTACATTAGAGGTTGGAAGGGACCTCCAGAGATCATCAAGTCCAACCCCCCTGCCAAAGCAGGATCACTTAGGGTCGTCTGCACAGGAATGCATCCAGGCGGGTTTTGAATGTGTCCAGAGAAGGAGACTCCACAGCCCCTCTGGGCAGCCTGTTCCAGGGCTCTATCACCCTCACTGTAAAGTTTCTCCTCAGGTTGTGGTGAAATCTTCTATGTTCAAGCTTGAATCTGTTGTTCCTTGTCCTATTATTGCACACCACCAAAAAGAGCTTGTTCCCCTCCACTTGACAGCCACCCCTCAGATATTTATAGACATTGATGAGATCCTCTCTCAGTCTTCTCTTCTCAAGACTAAACAGCCCCAGGACTCTCAGTCTGTCTTCATAGGGGAGATGCTCAAGTCCCCTAATCATCCTCGTGGCTCTCCCTTGGGCTCTCTCCAGCAGGTCTCTGTCTCTCTTGAACTGGCGAGCCCAAAACTGGACTCAGTATTCCAGGTGCAGTCTCACAAGGGCAGAGTAGAGGGGGAAGAGAACCTCCCTAGACCTGCTGGCCACACTTTTCTTGATGCACCCCAGGATACTATTGTCTCTCTTGGCCACAAGGGCACATTGCTGCCAGGTGGATAACTTACTGTTCCCTAGGACTCCAAGGTCTTTTCTTTATGGAGCTGCTTTCCAGCAGGGCAGACCCTGAGCAGGGACTTGGACGACACAATTTGCAGAGGTTCTGTGATTGCTTGTGGAAAAAAATAGTTATGTGCTCTCTCTATCCTACAGTTTCTTCCATCCAGAAACATATGACATAGCTGATGAGCACATAGTAAGCGTGGTCAAGGTATCTGCCAGAAACAGTGCACTGGTAATGACAGTGGTAGACAAGGGACCACAGCTTGACTGGTATGAATTTTGCAATCAAATCCTTTTGCAAACCATGCAAACATTCTACTTCAAGTACAAGATAATCACAGTGTAATTGGATTGTGGATATTGCTTCTACAGCATCATCTAAGGGCAGTAAGCACGTAGACTGTAGAGAAGCCAGGTGGTCTGTGAAACATAACTCGAAAGACGCAGAGGATCTCATAGGAATGATAAAAAAGAAAGGAATACTCAAGAGCCAGCAGCCTATAAAACAGCCTCAGGAAAATCAGCAGTGAATTATACCAGAGGAATGCCTGTGAAGGGAGGAGAAGGAACATAACCACACAGAGCAAACTTTGCCAGTGCAGGCCATTCAGAAGGACTAGTCAGAAATGTAAGATGTGATAGCATCCACCTAAGGAAAAGGTAGGCATGAGCACCCCATGACAGATGGTAGCAGCTGAATAACTGAGAAGGGCATGACAAATGAGAAATTTATTTAAGGAAGAACTGTGCAGGAGGTGCAAACACATCTTCACAAAAATCTTTTTAAAGTCCTGGTCAAGGGGATCTCCAAGATGAAATGGCACAGATGATTCAAACGGGGAAGATTCCAACCTGAAAGGGAAGAAAGTTTGGGCAATGACTGTTCAACCTATGGCAGATTCTTGGAGTTTGGGGAGCTCGTCATCCCACTGTGTGAGGAAAGCAGAAATGATCCAAACAAAAGAAAGTTTGGGGTTGGTTTTTGTGGGTTTTGTTTGTTTGTTTTGGTTGGGGAGGGGTGGTGGTCATGGTTTTTGTTGGTGTTTTTTTTTTAAGGGCAAGGCTGAAAAAAAGGGAAAGATATAAAATAATTTCTTGTCCATGGAGAAGAAAAACTGCCACAGGACACAGGGTCAGGTTCATCTCTGCATTTGAACTGAGCTGACCACAGAAATGAGGTGTCTTGAGAGGCTCTCAGATGTTCAAGTGTGATGCAGGAACTGCTTCCCGGCCAAGATCTTTGTGATAGGATCCCTTGCAAGGGACAGACTGTTACCAAGACTGTCACCTTGACTCTGCCTGCCAAAGACTTTATTAGAAGAACTTCTTAGGCAACTGTAGGTTCACAGAGTAGCACTGGATATGGGACTTGGACAACCCACTAAAACAGAAAGGACAAATTCTGAGGCATAGGCCATGAACAGAGATCAGAGAATGAAGTATGAGCAACAGTTAAAAATACAGCAAAATGCATCTGCACAACAGGAGGCTGAGATCAAAAAGAGTGGAAGAAAGTTAGAAAAAATGTCATGAAGATAACAAGTATCACCATCAGCAATGCTGGTATCACTGTCTTCGTTAGCCAAAGATAAACACCAACCCCAAACCTGCAAAGATGGCTTTGATTGGGAGAATTAGGCACTTAGGAGGAGTCTGGACTTTCTCCAGCTCCATTCAACAGTCAAAGGGGTGAGCAAGATGAAAAGCAGAAACCTGTCAATGCAAAAGAGTGTCACAGATGCCAGAATGTGAAACAAGAAGACTGAAGATGAAGAACTACAGCAGTAAGACACACCAAGTCCACAACCAGCTCAGGGAAACGCTCCATGCCCCACATCACCATAGCAGTTACAGGAACTGCTAGGACAACAAGGTTGGTGGAGAATCTCACACAGAAGTTTTTCTGGTCTGTGATATCACCTAAAAGGATCTCAACCTAATGTGGTCTGCCAATGGCCAAAACTCTTCTTGATGAGATGTGGCATTTTGTGACCCTGCAGGCCACACACCCCTGGTGCAGACCAGAAGCTGAATGCTACAGGTAGAACATAATTTGCCAACCTTCTTGAAGACATTTTGCAAGAGTCCACAGTGGAAAAAAGAGAGTTGGGAAAGAGATTTTCTTTCCAGCTGAGCTCCTGCCTCCTTCCAATGTAAAATTATTCCCATCCATACTCCTCTCAAGTGACTGGGGGAATCTCCTCTTTGCAGGACAGCCTAACAAGCATCTATCCCAGCTGAACTGCACAGCATCTAGTATTTGCCAGAAGTCTAGCATCTATAGGGACTTGTGGAGAAAACGTCCACACACTAAGCTAATGCATATTAGGTGTGTGGGAGAGCTTGTCTGCCCTTGATGATCCCAGTGAAGAAGTCCACTAGTGTTTGCTGACATCACACCTGTTTCTTCTCCCTGCTGCCCCACATGAAACTGATCTGTTCCTGCACTTAGACACCCTGATAACTCACAAGGATTAAATCAGACATGCAGGACATGAAGCAAAGATACATGATCTCTGAAGGCAAGGTTTGATGATGCAGCCGTGTGGATTTGCTGTTAATGTGACAAAGACATCTGAGGCAGGTTGTGAGACTTCTGTCCATGCTAATTCCCAACTTTGGTGCAGGGTCATAACCTGAGAGAAGAGCAGCTCCTGGAATGTTGTAACACTTAACAGCATCTCCAGAACTTACAGGTGAACCATGTAACCCAATCATCTAACACTGAAGGAAGTGAGTCTGTGATTCTGAACATCCAACTCAGAAGCAGGTTTCTGCTGCAGCCTGCAAGCTTACAAAATAGCTGCAGCTTGGTGTTAACCAGCTCAGTGTTGGCAACTCAGCTATGGGTACCAGAGTGGAACATCATGGTCACTTTTTCATGGCACAGGCATGAAAACTTGATGTAAACTATGAAAACAAGCAGCATGTGTGCTTTACCCTATGTTACAGACTAGGCCATCGTGTAAGATGTTATGAGTTCACACATTAAGTGATGAAGGTGCTTCACATTGACTGCAGAGTGAGAAGAACACCCACAGAGGGATGGAAGTGCAGCTGAGATGTTGCCTGTTTACATCCTGGCTTGTTAGCAGCAACATGAACATCTGCCTGTACTTCATGCCACTGAATGTATCATTGGAACAGGACACACGACACCTGAATTTGCAGTTTTATTTCCCCTGGACATGATGGCAGGTCTATAATAACATCGTAATGTATTATCATCATCATGATGAACAACAACATGCATCTGGAGGAGGAGGGGAGCAGGGAGTAGCTAAAGGGCTTGCAGTCCTCTTTTCCCCATGAACACTACCCAGTTTAACACACATTCCAGGCCATGTAATACTGGAACATTCTTCTGCCTGTGCTTCTAGCTCAGACAGCAGCTGCATTGAGCCACATTTCAAAGGAGTGAGTCTGCATCTGTGTTTACTGGGTTGTATACATTGGCCAAAAGCCTTCTAGTAATAAGTGTGAAACCATCTTTGCTGGTAGGTGAGGGAGCAAGAGTGGGAAACTTTGCATGCTTGTAATTTCCTGTGTAACCAGGCA
The DNA here is from genome assembly GCA_033816785.1 of Picus viridis. Classification (NCBI taxonomy): domain Eukaryota; kingdom Metazoa; phylum Chordata; class Aves; order Piciformes; family Picidae; genus Picus; species Picus viridis. The sequence continues at coordinate 24,040,903 of CM066572.1, forward strand.
ATACGATTATGTTGTTTTAAGATGGGGGTAAACCCCAAAACGACACCAGACTTGCAGGGACATTCAGCAATGATTCTTCTCCAGAAGTCTGAGGCAAAATTTGCAGTGCGTCAAATCATACTACTAAGTGCAATTTATAGCTGCTTATGCCATATCTGGTTAGATTGATTAATTAATTAATTAATTAAGGTCGCTTCTCAGGAGCAGCCACGGGACACTGCAGCTTACAGTATGTAGAGCTATCTTGAAAACATTGCATAAGCAGGAATGAATTAATTCTCTGGGCAGGGTAGAACAATTCATTGACTTTATTTCTTAATTGAGAAATACAAACAAAGAAGGATAGTGGTGATGTCTTAGCTAAGAATCTGGGGGGGAAGGCATGTTTCTGTCCATTTGAGCAATATGGTAACTCTCTATAACATTCACTAATTAAGGGCAACAAAGTTGGTGAGGGGTTTGGAACACAAGCCCTATGAGGAGAGACTGAGGGAGCTGGGGTTGCTTAGCCTGGAGCGAAGAAGACTCAGGGGTGACCTTATTGCTCTCTACAACTACCTGAAGGGAGGTTGTAGACAGGTGGAGGTTGGTCTCTTCTCCCAGGCAACCAGCACCAGAATAAGAGGACACAGTCTCATGCTGCGCCAGGGGAGGTTTAGGCTGGAGGTTAGGAAGAAGTTCTACACAGAGAGAGTGATTGCCCATTGGAATGGGCTGCCTGGGGAGGTGGTGGAGTCACCATCATTAGAGGTGTTCAGGAGGAGACTTGATAGGGTGCTTGGTTGCATGGTTTAGTTGATTAGGTGGTGTTGGATGATAGGTTGGACACAATGATCTTGAAGGTCTCTTCCAACCTGGTCCATTCTATTCTATTCTATTCTATTCTATTCTATTCTATTCTATTCTATTCTATTCTATTCTAATTTCTTCAGACATACTTCCAGAAATACTAGGAAGTCAGACTTCTTCTGGTCACAAAGCTTTCAGTCTATTTGCCATCACACCACAACTTACTTTTTACTTTCGAGGTTAACAGTTGTTCAGAGATAAGGTTTAGTATATTCAAGATTCACATAGTTCATACAAACACAATTAACCCCCTGTCTTTTTTTTCCCCCCACATGAACATTTGCTCGTGACTTCTATGTCTATGGTAGATTTAAAATGATACAAAATTGGACAAGAGGTAAGCTGTTAGTATAGGTCATAGACTCATTGAATGGTTTAGGTTGGAAAGGACCTTAAAGATCATCTAGTTCCAAGCCCCTGCCATGGGCAGGGACACCTCCCGCCAGCCCAGGTTGCTCAAGGCTTCATCCAACCTGGTCTTGAAGACCTCCAGGGAGGGGGCATTCACAGCTTCCCTGGGCAACTTGTTCCAGAGTCTCACCACCCTCACTGTAAAGAATTTCTTCCTAGTATCCAGTCTAAATCTACCCCCTCAAGCTTAATACATTCCCTCTTGTTCTATCACTACAAGCCCTTGTAAAAAGTCCCTTCCCAGCTTTCTTGTAGGTCCCCTTCAAATACTGGAAGGCTTTCCCCAGAGCCTTCCCTTCTCCAGGCTGAACGGAGAAACTCTTTTCAGCCTGTCCCCATAGGGGAGGTGCTCCAGCCCTCTGATCACCTTCGTGGTCTCCTCTGGACCCACTCCAGAAGTTCAATGTTCTTCTTATGCTGGGGGCACCAGATCTGGATGCAGTGCTCCAGGTGGGGGTCTCACAATAGCAGAGCAGAAGGACAGAATCACCTCCCTTGCCTGCTGGTCACAATTCCTTTGATGCAGCCCAGGACAGGGTTGGCTTTCTGGGCTGCAAGTGCACATTGCCAGCTCATGCTGAGTTTATCATCAGCTGATATCCCCAAGTCCACCTCCTCAAGACTTCTCTCGAGCTACTCCTTGTCCAGCCTATATTTGTGCTTGGGATTGCCCTGGCCCAGGTGCAAGACCTTGCACTTGGCCTGATAGTTACTGAGCTGTTACATAAAATGATATGGAAATGAAACTAAAACTCCCTACTTCATACACAGCTCAGCTTCAGAGGAAATATTTAACACCTGAAAAAGTTAAATGATAGGTTTATGCAAAACTTGTCAGGGAAGATCTTGTTTTACATCAAGCTAAATTCAGAATTCCCTTCTCTTGGGAAGTGTCAGTATCTGTTCTCACTCTGGCTTATGATCTCAAAGAAAGCTGATGTTTCAACATTTCCTACATGAAGCCTGCACAAACTCAGAAAGAGGAATCAGACTCCAGCAACAGGCGAAGACATGAACTTGTTAAAGCTGGTCCAGAGGAGGGCCACAAAAATTATTAGAAGGCTGGCATGCCTCTCCCATGCTGGAAGGATGACAGCTGGGGATGTTCAGCCTGGAGAAGAGAAGGCTCTGAGGAGACCTTATTATGACTTTTCAGTGCTTAAAAGAGCTTATAAAAAAAAATTGTTGAGAGACTTTTTACCAGGGTCTGCAAGTGGCAGGGCAAGAAGCAAGGTTTTTCAGCTGATGGTGGGTAGGTATAGATTGGATACAAGGGAAGGATATGAGGGTGGTGAGACACTGAACATGTTGCCCAGAGAAGCTGAGGAGGCTCCAAGCCTGAGAGTGTTCAGAGCCAGGGTGGATGGGGGATGGAGCATATCCTTAGCAAGCTCACTGGTGATACCAAACTGGGAGGGGTGGCTGATACCCAGTCAGGCTGTGCTGCCATCCAACCAGACCTGGACAGGCTGCAGAGCCTGGTCATCCTGCTCCATAATGGAGTCCTAGGGGACAGTAAGTTATCCACGTGGCAGCAATGTGCCCTTGTGGCCAAGAGAGACAATGGTATCCTGAGGTGCATCAAGAAAAGTGTGGCCAGCAGGTCTAGGGAGGTTCTCCTCCCCCTCTACTCAGCCCTGGTGAGACTGCACCTGGAATACTGAGTCCAGTTTTGGGTTCCCCAATTCAAGAGAGATAGGGATCTACTGGAGAGCGTCCAACAGAGAGCTATGAGGATGATTAAGGGACTAGAACATCTCTCCTATGAAGAAAGACTGAGATCCCTGGGACAGTTATGTCTTGAAAAGAGAAGTCTGAGAAGGGATCTTATTAATGCTTATAACCAGGGGTGAGTGCCAAGACGAAAGTGCCAGTCTCTTTTTAGTGGTGTCCAGTAATAGGACAAGGAACAATGGGTATAAGCTGGAACACAGAAAGTTCCACCTCAAAATGAGGAGAAAATTTTCCACTGTGAGGTTGCTGGAGCACTGGAACAGGCTGCCCAGAGAGATTTTGGAGTCTCCTCTGGAGACTTTCAAAACTCACCTGGATGCACTCCTGTGTGTCCTGCCCTAGGTGATCCTGCTTTGGCAGAAGGATTGGATTAGAGGATCTCTAGAGGTCCCTTCCAACCCCTGACATTCTATGATTCTATGACTCTATGGGGCCTGGAGCAACCTGGCCTAGTGGGAGGTGTCCCTGCCCATGGTATGGGGGGTTGGAACTAGGTGATCATTGAAGGTCTCATTTAACCCAACCCATTCTGTGATTCTCTGCATTTATTAATAGATGTAAACTCTGCTGCAGTTTCATTCATTGTTTTACTAGTTGACCAACTTGATTGCAATTTTCACCAATGGTTACTCTCCCACACTCAAAGATATCCCTAGCTGCACCTGACTGTTCAGAGGTACCATCTCCAGGTATATCCTGGAGAAGCACAGAAGAGAAATTTCAGGAATTTTTGATTAGGAGGAATCATGGTAGAGAATCATGTTGAAACAAGGCTAAAAAACCTTTGCTTCCAATCATCTCACTGTTAAACTTTTGTTTCCTATGGTGGTGTAGCTCCATAGTTTGAAGTGGCTTCTTGTTTCGGGGAAAGTCAACCCATTCTTTCCCACAGGCAGGGCAAGCTGGTCAAACTACGTCTTCCACAACATACCAGCCAAGGTGGTCAGAGGTAAAGCACTGTGCTACAGTGAGAGATCAGGTTCATCAGACAAACTGAAATAGCAGGATATTAAAAAACTGCTTATAAGAATTCCATATTTTTGTCAGAAAGTACATTTTCTAATGCAAAATGTTACTTTCCAGTCAGCCTTAATGACTTCCAAAGCCTAGACTGCTGTCACCACGAGGGTGGTGAGACACTGGAAAAGGTTGCCCAGAGAGGTGGTAGAAGCCTCATCCCTGGAGGTTTTTAAGGCCAGGCTGGATGTGGCTGTGAGCAACTTGATGTAGCGTGAGGTGTCCCTGCCCATGGCAGGGGGTTGGAACTAGATGATCCTTGAAGTCCCTTCCAAGCCCAACAATTCTATGATTCTATGATTCTTGTCACTACCAATAAGGTGCTGAATGAAGTATGAAGTTAGTCTCTTCCCATTCCTACTTGCAGCATCTGGAGACTAGCTCCTGGGTGAACGCCTTGCTATAAATGAGGTGGAAACATGCAGCCTGGCTCTTCTAGTACTTTCCCTTGTGCAAAGGACACAGAAGTGGAGAAAGTTTTGCCTCCAGGTTCATTCCAATGCATGCCATGCCTAGATGAGTTGGGCAGGCACCAAGGATAAACAGTAATGTACCTCCAGGATGGTCGGGGTTCACTGCCCTGTGTATTCATGGTATTTATGACTCAGAATACATCTTTGATCCAATTTTGGAAGCAAGCAATTTAAAGGCTGGTCTATATTTAGAGTTGTGCCAACAAAGCAATCCAGCTTTATTGAAATATGACCCAAGAAAGCTTCTCGAAGTGAGCTCAAGAAATGAGCTTATTTTACAGCCAGATGCTGCTGGAGCCACTGATTTACAGTCACTGACTCAGGGTTCCACAGTCGGGATGCCACTGCAGAAGGAAGAAAACAATAGAGGAATCTTAAACAAGTAGTATCCAATTAAAAAATGCATACATAATGCCCGTTGACCTGAAATGAACATTTAATTCGCATTGCTGCAGCATTTTAATCGAGTAGAAACAGCAAGAAACACAGCTTTCCATCACACACCAGCCCGTTCACGTACTCGGCCCATTGCAGCAACACCCAACTGCTTTCCAGTCGAGCATTAAGCAACAGCCTTTGTTCTCCCTTCCTCTGCCCCAGGGGAGAGGTTTGTGGGATGATTTGCTATGATAATTTGGGTGCTTGTCTTTAATGTCTATGTTGCAATGTATTTATGTCATAAAGGCAGGTTAAAGAAATGCTGTTTACATTTGGATGATGATGATTGCGATAGGCTGAGCTCCTGAGGGAATTCATTCCATACTCTGGGAGCAGACTTGGAAAGTCTTTAACCTCCTGCACATTAAGGCCAAAGAGTAAATTTTGTTTTCATTACTTTTATCTTGCCCACCACCACCACCACCCCTGGAGCTTTATCTCATCCCCTAGATCAGTGGTTTTGAAAGCGAGGTGTACCCACCCAAGGGCTGTGCAAGACAACCCACAGGCAGAAAATGCATTTTGCACCCTTAATAAATAAAATTTGTAAGGTGATTATTTTATCTTTTTGCTTATTCTCATGTAATTTCTATTTTGGTGTATGTTTTATAATGCACATAGTACAGTAGGGCAACAGCACATGCATATAACTTGTAAATAAATAGCAATACACGTGTTGCTGGGGTGTGCTCAGGATTTGAGTGATATTTTAGTGACAGAGGTACCCTGTCACTACAAGTCCTTGTGAACAGTCCACCCCAGCTTTCTTGTAGGCCCCCTTCAGGTAGTGGAAGGCTGCTACAAGGTCTCCCCAGAGCCTTCTCTTTTTTAAGAGAAGAAAGACTTATGAAGAAGTCAATGGGAAAAGCAAACCAACAAACAAAACCCAACCAAAACCGAAAAAAAACCCCACCCTGTCAAGGATACTGAAAATAAACACTGCTGCTGTAGAGAGCTGCAATAACCTTCCCAGGCTTCATGGATTTCCTTGGTCCCAGGAATCTCCTGCAGAAATGGTACGTATCTGCTGTCTAACCAAGAGGTGGAAGGAATGAGAGAATAGGGAGTAACAGATCTGCAGACACAGGAACCTCCTGGCTAAAGAGAGATCATTAAACATCACCAGCTTCAGGAGCTCCTGTTTGGATACCAGCGAGAAACCCAGAATTGCTTCCAAACCAGGGACTGTGGGTTTGTGCATTCACACAAAGAAAACTACAGCCCAGGTGTACATCCTTGGAAGGAATTTCTGAGAGCACCTTGCAGAGACTTTTGAGACCCAAGAGCTGACACCATTATGTCATGTCTTCAAAAACTCAACTGAGTGCTGAAAGGAGTGGTGGATGTAGTCGGGTGACAGGCACTAAGTGCTGCAGCATTAGCACCCGGTCTGGAAAAATGCAGCCTCCCTAGATTACATCAAAATCCTACAGAGGTGCCAACTGTCATTTTATAATCCATGTGCATGAATGTGTCTGCAGGGCTTTTTTTTGTTGTTGTTGTTGGTGGTGGTGGTTTTGTTTGCTCTGCTTTAACATAATTAAGTGCAGGATGATATACGCCTAATTTCTAGGAACGCTAGAATACACAGACATAAAGTCAAGCAGTCACTCTGATTTAATGTCAGTGGTACTATGCCTTCTTCATTCCTCTAACACAAAAGAACAATTACACATCTTCCAGTTTACTTCCAGCTTCAGAAAAGCCTGAGCAGGTACACGGAGGTGAGCCTGAAGTCCTGCTGGCTAAAGCAGGATTTTACAAGCATTAGAGTTCACAGTTTGGCAATGTTATAAAAATAGAGGTATTTTTCCCTCATGAAAACAGGCATGCCTTTCTGAAACACCCATTTGGCAACAACAATGTTCCCCACAGCAACATAGGGCTGTTAAGATTCAGTAGATGAGGACAGCAGCTTGTCCAAACCACAGAAAGGAGGAAAAGGAGGAAAAATACAGGATGTTGAGCAAGAATCGGTGGTGGTGATCATGGAAACATAGAATGTATTGGGTTGGAAGGGACCTCTAAAGGTAAACTAGTTCAACCTCCCTGCAGCAAGCAGGGACATTCCCAGCTAGATCAGGTTGCTCAAAGCCCCATCATGCCTGACCTTGAATGTCTCCAGGAATGGGGCATCCACCATCTCCCTGGGCAACTGTTCCAGTGTTCCAGGGCCTTTGTAGTAAAGAACTCCTTCCTAATGTCCAAGGTAAATCTACCCTGATCTAATTTAAAATGATTGCTCCTTATTCTAGTGCTACATGCTCTTGTGAATAGTCCATCTCCAGCTTTCCTGTAGGCCCCCTTCACATACTGCAAGGCCCACTTCTCCAGCTTGTCCAGGTCCCTCTGGCAGACCGGCCACATCACTTGGCTTGGTCTCCTCTGCAAGCTTGCTGAAGGTGCAGTCAATCCCACCATCTGTATCAATGAAGACATCAAAGAGCACCGGTCCAAGTACAGAACCCTGAGGATCACCACTTGCCACCCATCTCCATTGAGACATTAAGCTTTTGACCACCACCCTTTGTGTGTGATCTTCCAACCAATTCCTTGTCCGCTGGACATCCCACCCATCAAATACATACGTCTCCAGTTTAGTGAGAAGGATGTTGTGGGGGACTGTGTCCAAGGCTTTACAAAAGTCCAGACAGATGACATCTGTTGGTCTTCCTTTGTCCACCGATGTAGTCGCTTCATTGCAGAAAGCCACTAGGCTGGTCATGCAGGACTTACCCTTAGTAAAGCCATCCTAGCTGTCTTGAATCACCTCCCTGACCTCCATGTGCCTTATCAGATAGTCTAGGAGGATGTGTTCCACGATCTTCCCAGGCACAGAGGTGAGGCTGACCATTTCTGTTCCAAGGAGGGCAGAGCCTGGCTCCACCAACCCATATCCTGTTCAGCCTCCCTGATGTTTCTTAGCCTTCCCACCTCCTCCTTCGGCTCTCCTCCCAGGCTGAGCAGCTCATTCCCTGGTCACAGCATGCAGGCACTGTCCCTGCTGCCCTCTGGGCGAGTGCCAGGCTCAGGCAGTCCCTGCAGCCGGACACCTGAACAGCCGTGCACTTGTGTGCCAGCTACGTGCTTGTGTGCCAGCCGTGCACTTGCGTGCCAGCCGTGCCTGGGTCACCATGGTCCTGCAGGCAATGGCTTCAGGGCAAGTGGAGCCCACAGGCGGCCGCTCTGCTGGGGGGCGATGCCTGCTGGCAGCGCTGCCTGCAACTACTCCAGTACCAGGGGTGTTGGTGCTGTCCCACCCAATGCCAAGCCAGAGCTGCCCCTGGCCAGGAGCTTGCTGCCCACTCAGGGGAAGGTCACCTTTGCTCTTTTGCCACTTTGCCACAACCCCTGCTCTGGAGCCCTGCACTTTGGCAACTTGTCTGAGATGGCAGTCACCTCAGGGTTCAAACTGCCACCCTCACTCCTCTCCCCACCTACGGCAAGTCATGGCTGACGCTCCCCAGGAACTGGCTGCCTGCTTAGGGGACTGGGGGCACCCTGGCACTCCTGTACTTTTGCCTTTGCTGTGCTTTGGGAAGGTTCCTCTGCCACAACCCTCCACTCCAGAGCCCTATGCCTCAGGGACCTCCTTGGACACGTTCAGGGGCTGTGCCATAGAGAAGGGAACACCCACCAATGTTCAGACAATGCTTTCCCATGCTAGACAAGACCATAAAATCATAGCATGGTGGGGGTTGGAAGGGACCTCTGGAGATCAAGTCCAACATCCCTGCCAAAGGAGGACCACCTAGGCCAGGCCACACAGGAACACATCCAGGCACATTCTGAAGGTCTTCAGAGAAGGAGCAATGGCCATGGGCATTGCTACTATTGCTGTCATTTGGACAGGGGAATGAAATAAGCATTGCATGGTCATCACCACTGGATGTAGGAAGCCATGCAGTGCTCTGCATGGAGAGGAGCATGTTGGCATGGCTGAATGCTTTTATGGTCTGGGGAAATGCACATCAGAGAGGGAGATGGCACAAGGGCAGTGCAAAGGCACTGTGGAATCCTTCACTTGCTTGCTCTGGGAAAAGAAAAAGGGGAGCATTAGGTCAGGCAGTGAGAGATGAAGTGGGCATGGGACTTTAGCAGGGACAAAGTGGAATGTCAGGGTCCTGAGCCCATCCTCCCAGGGTTTTGGCTGTCTGGGCTCAGGGCCAACTCAGAGATAGTGCAGCTGGTGACCTTGGGGAAAGTACTTCACAAAAGCAATGCAGGGAAGGCTTCAGCCAGGGCTGCCCCTCCTTCTCTTGGGAACTGCTTTGAAGTTGACTCTCTTCCCCTTGGTCTGTGCCAGAGTCACACTGCAGCTGCACTGCAGCCATGGCCCTGCATTGCCTGCCAAGGGCTGCCAGAAGAGATCCGTGTGACTGTGTCTGGCACTGGCAGCAGCAGGAACTGCTGCATCCTCTGATGACTACATCGGTGATAGCATTTGAAAGTGCTCACTCTGTTCCTTACTGACCTGGCATTAGCATATTTGCCAACACATTTCACTCAGTTTAAGGAATTGTGGTTTAGATTTCATTTTCTGAGTGACTAAAAATACTGTGTGAAAATATTTTTAGGAACTGCTCAAATTCCCTGCATTAAATATAGTAACTTACGGCTGCTGTATGGTAGGAGTAGCAAAGTGTGCCACAGTAAATCAGTTTGTATTTTTCCTTATCTCCTCCCACTCACATTGTCCTACAAGGAGGGCATTTTAATAAGTAAAATGTTCAAGTTTCATTCCTCTTCATCACTGCATGGATTAAGTCCACTCAGCTGAGATTCTGCAGCCTATGGTAACTGTAGTAAACTGCTGTTTAATGAAGATAGATGCTTTCAATGAAGTTTGGTTAACAAGACAAAGACACTACCATCGACTCTTTTACAAACTTAGAAAGAGGAAAAATGTCCAAGATCATTTAGAAAAACAAGAGATGGAATGTAGGCTAAAAAGAGAGGGCCAAATTGGCTGACCTGAAGTCAGGAGTCAGTTGGGAGGAGGCTGTAACCTGACCGAAGAGGCACTGATCAAAGTCACAGGGAAAGTGTGGTTGTTTAACGACCCAGAGGAGCTTCGTTCCCTTCCTGATTAGAGTGTATCTTTCACAGCTCCTCCACTCCCTCACAAAACACATCTGTCCCAGCTGTAGACTGAAAAATACAGGACTACTATGGAGGACAATCAAAGAAACACTCAATACCACGAATGCGCTATTTTTCCAGTCAGGTAAAGGTTGAAATGCAGCAGCTTTCAGAGCTGATCTCCCTTCAGAGTAGGCATCTAACCCAAAGACAGACAAAGGGATCAGAAAGGTATGAATAAGAAAGAATAACAAATCCTAAGTAGAAACAGGCTACTTTAAAAGAGGGATGGGACTATGAGGAAATGCCTTGCATTTGCTGAGGCTAAATCGGCCAAAGCTATAGCCATAGGAGTACAGAAAAAAGTCCCAAGGAGTAAGTGAGCAGAATTCCACCTCCTGCAGCTTGCTTCTGATCAGGTCTTCCAGTCCTACTTCAGAAAAGAATAAATCTCTTCAGCAATCCCCTATAAACCCTATGTAATTTCCTTAGGGAAGCACACAAACCCACACATATCTAGAGGTAAACAATGCTCAAGTGCTTTGCTGGGGAAAAAAATTAACTCATTCATGTAGGCTGCAGGTGACTGACCAAAACAAACAGCAGTGCTGCCCATGTGTAGAATAAAAGAATGAAAACCAAACCAAACAAAACAACAACAGAACAAAACCACCAACAACTAAAAAAAAAAAAAAAACAAACCACCACAAACAAACTAAAAAAACCCAAAGTTGCAAAGCTACAACATTAAGAAGATCAGGCTAAGCAGAATGTTCTAAAAGAAGCAATCTAGTCAGCAGACAAAATAGCAGCAGCAGCAGATAAAGCACAGGCTCTTGCTAAGGACATCTAGAAGCTCCAGTCTGAAAATACAAGACAATACAATCTAAAGAGATTAAGAACACTGAAAAGAAGAGACCAGCAGAAGATAGACTCTGTAATGAATCTGCCATGAAGCAACAGTCACCAAAGGCAGTGTGGGGGGTCTGTGAAAGGAGGGAAGTCACTACACATACCATGGCCTGTCAGGCAAGGGGATGGTGCAGTCAGAGAAGACTCTACAACAGGGAGAACACACCTAAAAAGAGAGTGGCAGGGACATTGTTCACAGCCAGGCAGACAAAGGTCTTCCCAGAGGCCTGTGTGCAACTGGGCCCCTCCAGGTTTAGAAGTAAGTGGGGTCACACACACAGTGACCATGAGAAAATGTGCAAATGGGGAAGGAAGGCTGAACCCCACTGCATTCCTCCAGCGGTGCAAAGCCAGTGTGACATAGCACCAAAACAGTCCCTCAGCTGAGGGGCAGCAGTGCTACCTGCTTCCAGGGCTCTCATGCATCTGGCACCCCTTAAAGGAAAAGCTCAGGTTCTGGATAAGGAAACAAAGGATTTAATTCTACAAGACTAGACATTGATGTTTAACTGTTAGACCTTGTCACATTGTTTTGCCAAGTAAGAAGGCTTCAGTGCTTCTGGATGCTTTATATTGCCAGAGAAACATAAAAGTACTTAGTGTGAAAGAGAAATTAAGCCAGGAATGTGCTACAGAAAAGGCAGGGACACATTTGGAAGAGCTGCAATACCCACAGCACAAGCAGGACTAAGTCACGTGCTGGCACTCAGCTGGCAGCCAGGTGTGCCAGTCGGTGACGTTGCTGTTCTTCCAGTTGTTTCTTACCACTCCTCTGCTGAGAGCTTCCACCCCTGCAGCTCTGTTGGCAGAAGGTATTAAGTGAGCACTCCCTCGTGTGTGTCCAAGCCAGATGGATTAGTCAGTGATTGAGGGTTTAAACCAACCTGCTTGCTTTGCCTGAAGCACACAAAAGTGCTCTTAAACAAACTCTTCCAGCAGCAACGTTGTGGCAGTAGTAATTGCAGCACCAAAGGGGTAGCATGCCAGTGCAGACTGGCAAAATCTTCAAATGGCACAATCTTGGAGCACACTGTCTCTCCATAGCTCTATGAGTATGCACAAGTTATAGCACCTTAGATGCACACCACTTGTCCATAGGTGTATTTTAATTTGCAGCAAATACAAAGTTAATGCAGTGACACTGAAAATCCTCCTGCCCTGGGCTAGGTTAAAGCACATGATCTCATACTGGCTGTGTGCTAGGAACGTGCAAGGGAACGGTTATCAGATGATGGATGGGAAGTTTTCATTCACACTACCTTCCTAACCTAAGATCATAGGGTAGGATTGTGCAAAACAAAGTAATTAACCTGAGAAAGGTTGTGATTCACCTTTCCAAATATCACTTACAAGGCATTCCGAGAGGAATAACTGCACAAGCTCAGTTTGAATACAGTTTACTACAGAAATAGCTGCTGACTGCAGTCCAAACATTCTGCTGACCCTTTACAAAGGTGCAAGTTTCTATTACTGGAAATTAAACTTCCAAAAGCTTTCTCTGATTGTAATCTGGAAGCAAGGATTGTTGTCCTGGGTTGTATTAGAAGGGGTGTGGTCAGCAGGTCGAGAGAGGTTCTCCTCCTCTCTACTCTGCCCTGGTGAGGCCAGATCTGGAATATTGTGTCCAGTTCTGGGCCACTCAGTTCAAGGACCTCAGGGAACCGCTTGAAAGAGTCCAGCACAGAGCCACGAAAATGATGAAGGGTGTGGAACATCTTCCTTACAAGGAGAGACTGAGGGAGCTGAGGCTCTTTAGCTCGGAGGAGACTTAGGGGCAACCTCAGTCATGTTTATAAACATGTGAAGGGTGAGTGCCCTGAGGATAGAGCCAGGCTCTGCTCAGCGATGCCCAATGACAGGGCAAGGGGCAATGGGTGGAAGCTGAGGTGTAGGAAATTCCATGGAAACAAGAGAAAGAATTATTTCACTGTGAGGGTGACAGAACACTGGAACAGGCTACCCAGGGGTATTGTGGAGTCTCTGGAGATATTCAAGACACACCAGGATGAGTTCCTGTGTGGACTGGTATAGGTGATCCTGCTCTGGCAGGGGGTTGGACTGTATGATCTCTCAAGGTCCCTTCCAGCCCCTAACATTCTGTGATTGTGACATGGATGGATGTGCCTGTGCCAGGCTGGACAGTGATGAAATCTCAGCACACAAGCCCTCCCAAGGCACTTGGTACTCCCTATGCAGCTGAACTCATGCCACCAAAATCTGCTTTGCTGTGTTTGCTTCAGCAGCACCTGAGCGTGCAGTGTAAGCACAACCTCAGGCTAGAGACTGCATCAAGGTTTCCAAGTCCTTCCTCATGAGCTTTGATCATTGTGTTCTCTTTCTGGTGCTTGTTCTGTGGAGCAGCACAGTTCATACTACACCATGACAGCTTACACTATTAATTTTCTGCTATGGGCAGAATGGGGTGTCCAATAATAAGGCTCTGATTCTGACACTTGCTCTGCTGTGTGATCCCCACAGCAGATCAGCCTCTTTCTTTTTCACTTGAGAGACAAAAAAGCCTCCTCTCCTGTCAGTGAAATTGTAGCTTCCAAAACCCCATAGTGTGCAGGAGTATTTGGACTGAAACTGCCATATACCAAGGAATACAGACATCTAGTAACACACCATGTTAGTGAAATTTCAACTCTGAAAAACATTTTGAATCTTCCTTCCTGTATGAGCAGGCACAGCAGAAATAACCTCCAGAGTTAGGACAACATCCCTCCAGTTTCAAAAGCTCTCTTGGAAGAGTCAGCCTCATCATGAGAGTGTTTTTTAGGTCACAGCAGGAATTTCAGGGCACAAATCTTTCCTGCTATAACATGCTGTTAGCATCAGTAGTATTTTCCTGCAAATGCTATGGTTGGTATACACTGGAATGGCACAGTATGTCTCTCTTGGCATGATCTCTTTCTCACTCATTTCTGTAAGAGCTAGATCAGACTTTACACACGCTCCTCAGCCGTGATAGGAGGTACTGGATGTGTGTAACAAGCCCACTCCCCTTATGAATACAACACTGTCCCTAATCAGCAGGGCACCCTACATCAGGCATCACACAAGTAAGAGAATTTAATCCTCAGAGTCTTGCACAAAGGGGTTTATCACCTAAAAAGGAGAAGCAGCAGCTTGTAGTTTGTTTGTTGGAATCCCGATTCAGCAGAATACACAAACACACATTTAAATGACTTTGAGTAGTATTAAATATGGAATTGATTAGTGATGAGTTTGATAAACCATTCTCCCCAGAAATCTGTACAGCTGAGACAATTAACAGGATTCTCTGTGATGTTCCCTCCCTTTCACAGCATTATGCCCATTTAATCACTTTTCAGACTTGTAGATCCTGGAAACCAAAAAGTGGCAAGTGATGCCTTCCTACAATGTGTTCCCTGTACAAAGCACTCAGTGACTGGCAACTGCATAGTTTAGATTCGGGTTATTCTAGATTTGGACCAGTGTCCATATCGTCAGTGATTCTTCGTTCTGCTCCTGTGTGAGGTCTTCATTTGCAGGAAGCCAAATCAGTTTATCATTCTTTCTCCATGAACAGACAGAGATTTTTACGTCTTTCCATAACACAGGAGAGAAAGAAATAGAGAGACCCAAATGACTTACAGAGAAGTAAGGAAGCTGCATGCTGATTCAGATCCAATAAACCAGCGTTTGCTATCTACAGTACTAGGATGGTTAACCACTAAAGATTTCTTTCCTACACTGTCCCACCAAAGAATGGAAAAGGAAAGAGATTGTAGCTGTTGTCCAAATGCTTGGATTTGGGCAGCAAACTACTGACTCTCAAGAGACTGTGGGTGAAAAGGGTATGTTAAAAACTTAGCATCAGGTGTACATCAATGATTATTTTTTTAACTATGAATCTTAGTAGCATGCGGGTTGGACAGAGGAACTGAAAACCAATTGATGAAGCAGCAAATTAATGTTCCTAAAAATAACTACATATTTGGTGTGGTATCTCAGGATGCTTTTTGGCATATACAGTGCCATCATGAATACAATCTAGAACCTTACTTGCAACAAGGCAGTCTGCAGAGACTTTTGGCAGTGATGATTACGTGGATTGAGAGTTTTTGCAAATTACCTAGTGAAAAAAAAAGTGTTTTGTAAAAGTTAAGATTAGCTGGGGAGACCTGTGTCCATGAAGACACCCAGTAAAATAGAATTATCAAACAGACCAATAAGTCCTCAGTTCTGACCTCGAATACGACCTCAACCCTCCTTTGCGTGACGGAGCCATCATAGACAAATTACCCACAATTAATTGGTTAATTCACAGGACACACGATGATAGGTGTCAGAAGGGAACTCTGGAGATCATCTAGTCCAACACCCCTGCCAGAGCAGGTTCACCTAGTTTCCTTTCTTGAGTGCATTACACAGCAGTGAAATCCCTTGTAGCAAGGTGGCAAGGCAAAAGCACGATGAAACCGTTTGGGAAGAGCTATTAGCAAAGGTTTCTTCAGCAAACGCTTAGGAGAGTCTGACATGTTGTCCCTGAGCAACCAGCTGTAACTTTGAGGCTGGCCCTGCTTTGAACTGAGTGAACTCTGGAGGCTTCCTCCAATCTAAATTACTTTATGGGTCTGTATTGATTTGTTAGCACTCTGCCTGCTGCAATCAAGTAACACCTTATTCCACTACAAAATATGGACCCTAAACCTCATTATCCCACTATTCCTCCTATGTATCTACTCCCAGCTCACTCCTGGACGTCCACTGGGTAGGCGTCAAGCATACCAATCCTGAGTGCAGGTTATGCTCCCCGAGGTCACAAGCAGTCCGATTTGTAAATGGGAGTCTTAATTCACAGGACTTAATGTATACACTCACTGCAATCACATATAGTGAGAGATCATCTACACCACCAAACATTCATTTAAAGCCAACATAAAACTGGTGAAAAATCTTAAGGCAGGCAAGTGCTGAGGCACCAGACAGCTGGCAAACATCGACAGGCAAGGATCAAGCACCACAGGAATGCAAAACATTGACACATCATGAAGCCTAAACCTTTATGAAATACTGGTCTGGTTTCTATTTTCTGGAAGCTGTATAATGTTCCCATTATACAGGGACCGGGTCCCTTCGAAGGACCCAGATCTGAATCACTATCTCCACCCTGTGCCCCAGCAAGGCACAGCAAATCTCTAAATCATCTCCCATCACTTCCCTGCCCCATTTGCCTAACTTTAGACCACCTTTGCTCCTCTCCTGGAAATCCAATACTGCCTTTTACGGTCTCTCTGCTTCTCTATGACAGACTCTCCCCTGCCTTCTCCCCTAGAATTTCAGAAAGACTTTATTAATCTGCCCAGAATATAAATTCATTTTCTACCAAAAAAACCCCAACATTTTCTCCTTTTCCCAAGTGACTCTGGGAAGGAGGAAGGTGCTCCTGTTCACAGCATTACCTGCAGCATGCGTAGTATTCTTGCAAAGCCTTCTCAAAAGTCCAAGTCAGCTCTCCTAGAACCCTGCATGTTTCCAGGCCAAGACACAGAGGAATCTCTTTTATTCCTGAATATATGATATGACAGTGACAGCACCATGCTTCATCACTGGGAAGTCTGTTTGACATCTACTATCTGTTGCACTCAGTCTGGCTGGGATGGAGTTAATTTTCTTCATAGCAGGCTGTGTGGGGCTGTGATTCAGATCTGGGAGAAGAACCATTTGCTCAATGCGGAGGCCTACTCTGCTTCTTACTCCTCTTCCCCACAGTGAACAGATTGAGGGTGCCAAAGAGGTTGGGAGGTGACACAGCCAGGCAGATGGCCTGAACCCATGAGCTTCTCCAGGCTGTAGATCATGCACTGTGCTCAGTTTTGGGGCCCTCAGAAGGACACTGAGCTACTGAAATGGGTCCAGAGAAGGGCAATGAAGCAGGTGAAGGGTCTGGAGAACACGTCTGGTGAGGAACGGCTGAAGGAACCAGGACTGTTTAGTCTGGAGAAAAGGAAGCTGAGGGGAGACCTTCTCACTCTATAATTCCCTGAAAAGATGTTGGAGCCTGGTGACTGTTGGTCTCTTCTGCCAAGTAATAAGTGATAGAAGGAGATGTCATGGCCTCAAGTTGCACCGGGAAGGTTTAGGTCAAATACAAGTAATTTCTTTACTGAAAAAGTTTTCAAAGACTGGAACTGGCTCCCAGGGAGGTGGTTGAATCCCCATCTGTAGAGGTCTTGAAAAGAAGCAGAGATGTGGTGCTGAGCAACACAGTTTACCACCACCCTTCGTAGGGTTAGAGAATGTTTGGACTCGGTGATCTGAAAGGTCTTTTCCAACCAAGACAGCTCTGTTCTATGCTCTGCAGCAGAGCAGAGAGGCTGGAGTTTAGGGAAGTTAACCATCTTTTCCTCAGGAGCTGGCTGGGCATCGGTCTACCCACAGGAGGTGGAAGCAATCACCTTGGCACCGCTTCACCTTTCTCCTTCACCTCTTGGAACCACTTTGTATCTCAATCTACAAGTTTCCTTTCTTCTCCTGTTCCCCTGTGCCAGGAAGCGTGTGCCAGGAAGCGTGTGCCCGGTGCGGTCACCGACGGCCCATGCCCACCATCCACTCTGCTTCCTCCTCCTCCTCCCGCCGCGCCTCGAGCTTTCGCTCCGCGGACGGACCCGCCCCGCCGGCACGTGCGGGCGGGCGCGCACACGCCGCACGCTCCGTCCGCTAGCTCGCGCTTGCGCCTACGTCTGCGCCGCTCCGCGCCTAACGGTACCGTTGCGCTTGGCCCCGCCGGGTGGCTCCGGGGGTCAGACCCACGACGCTGCCCCCACCCGCCCCTCCGGACCCGCGGGCCGGCCATGCGCCTGCGCGGGCGGAAGGGGCGTTGGGGGGAGGGAAAGGGGGCTGCGGCCCCTCACGGCGGGGGGGGGTGGGGGTGCGTGACCTCTCCCCCCCCGCCGTGTGGCGGCCGGGGCGGGGCGAGGCGGGCGGCGCGTGACGCGCCCCAGCTGTCGGTCGCGCCCGCCCTGCCGGCCCCCCCCGCCGCCTGCCCGCCCCCGAGCTCCGCGCTCCCCCTCCCCTGCGGTGGCTCTCCCGGTGCATTGTGGGAAGCAGCCCGTTGTTCATTTGCCATTCGACCTGATCCGGGGCCTGTTGGGACGGAAGCGCTGCCGAGCGGGATCCATTGTGGGGAGACTGCGGGCGGTGATCTAGGCCGGGGTTTGGGGGTGGGGGGAAGAGCGGCCAGACTTCGTTTTCTTTCAGCCGCCACCCCCGCCCTTCCCGCACGGCAGCCGGCGCCTCTCTTCCCCCCCCACCCCTTCCCGCGGGCAGAGCCCTCGGCCGGGTGGGGAGCGGCGGACTAGGGGCGTGAGGAGGCGGCGGGCGAGGGGCACCCGCCATGTTCGCGGAGATGAACCGGCGGACTCTGGCGTTCCGGGGCGGCGGCCTGGTCAGCGCCGCGGCGGCGACCGCGGCCGGCAGCGGAGCCGGCGGCGCGGCCGAGGCCTGGGACCGGCAGGACCCTGAGCCGCTGAACGGGCGCGGGGCAGACGAGGAAGTGGAGCTGGAGGGGCTGGAGGCCGAGGAACTGGAGGCCACCACCGAGGAGAAGGAGCTGCTGCTGCCTCAGGACGCCGTTTCGCCCCCGCCGCCGGCCCCATGTTCGCTGAGAGAAACCGCCGGACACTGGCCTTTCGGGGCGGCGGGGGCTCCTCGCCGCCCCCTCTGCCGCTAACAATGGCTGCGAGGCCTCGGCCTGGCCGCGGAAGCACTTCAATGGGCGGGGGGCGGACGAGGAGATGGAGCTGGAGGGCGCGGAGAGCCTGGAGCCGGAGGGTCTGCTGGAGGGGAAGGAGCTGGTCCAGGACGGCGGCTCCCTGAGTGACAGCAGCGACGACGAGGAGGACGGCGAAGGGGGCAGCCTGGGCGATGGCAGCGGCGCGGAGGGCGGCAGCTGCAGCAGCAGCAGGCGGTCTGGGGGCGACGGAGGGGACGAGGCGGAGGGCAGCAGCGTGGGCGCGGGGAGGGGGAGAGCATTAGGCATTTCCCGCTGGCTAGGCCCAAGTCGCTGCTGCAGAAGCTGCACATCTCCTTCCAGGGCTCCTGGCTCAAGGAGTTCCCATGGCTCTACTATTGCCAGGAGACCGGTCTCATGTCCTGCGCTTGGTGCACTGCCGCCGCGGCCGCCGCCGCCCCTCCCGAGCTGATCATGGCCGGCGGGGCCCTGCCCGGGGGGCACGACGAGCTCTGCAAGGGCACCCGCAATTACAAGCGGGCCCTGCTGCTGCGGCACCACCTCTCCGCCGAGCATCGACTCAACGAGCCCGTCAGCGCCGAGCAGGTAAGGGGGTCAGCGGCGGTGTCCCTTTGCCGCGGTTGGTGGGGCTTTTATGGCCACGTGTGTGGGGTGATTTAAATGGCTTCCTGTGCTGCTTGCTGCCCGGTGGGCTGGGCACGCCGTGCTGCTGTCGCACGCCGGCTGCGGAGCGGGAGGCCAGTCCGCGGTGCTTTTTGCGGTGAGTCCCGCTGGATCTGGACAGACTCAGCGCTGCCGCTCTGCAGCCGGCAGTGTTTGCGCGAACTGGTGGCTGTGCCCGGTTAACGTTACCGGTTCGGGGGGAGCGAGTGCCGCTTTCACTTGTTTATCTGTTGAAGATAAACCGGCGATGTGGGGAAAAGTTGCGTATGGGTAGCAGCACTGATTTAAAAACACCCGATACAACTTCCTCCTGCGGTACCGGAGTGTCCGGTAGTGACTGCGTGTGAAACTGCGGCTTCCCAGCGTGAAATTGGAATTTCTCCGCTGTTCTGAGCGTTGTAGTCCCTGTGCACTAGTGGGTAACTGGTGTAGTCAAGACATTCTCGCCTAAATCTTTTTTTTTTTTCCCGAGTGCATTGCTTTAGATTGAGCTACCGAGCAAGAAGCCTGCAATTGCTTGGTGCATGTTGGAGATAAACATGCGGTTTCCTGAAAGCCATGTTAATATGCCAGCGCTCCTCTCGGGCTTTAGGACTACTGAAACTCCTCGTGTTCCCTGCTGAACTTAAAATTACTGTGTTTCTTGGCTGCTCTTAGCAATAAGGCAGGGCTGACTCTGGAACATACGTGGATGAAAAACTCCTAAAGATTACTGGCGTTGAATCACCAGTCTTCTGCAGCCTTTCCTCCTAAGGATGTCCGCGCTGCAGAACGTCCCCGGGACTGCCTGACTGGCTTTAAACTTGCCAGCGGGAACAAACTGATGTGCTCTCAGACTAGGACTCGAGCTGTTCGCCGAAATTAATCCCCAGTCACTCCGTTTTTCACTCTTAAAAGCTCAGTTAATTAGAGCCCCACATTGGTTGTGTGGATGTATCCGAACTGCGGTGCAGTAGTTATGTAGAGTTTGTTGCACGAACATTTTAAGGAGCTCGGAGTACCTTGGACAAGAGCTGCTATTCTAATATTTGGGTAGGATATCAGGATGCCAGATAAAATGTTAGTGGAACGTAAGTTTTCTTGGAACTGGCTGGAAGAAGTATACAAGTTTTGCATAAAAGTACTGCAGGGAAACCTTATGCTGCATGTTATCCAAAGCAGTATTTTTGGATTTATAAACGCACCATTCACCTTCAAATGAGTGATGTTACCTTTTCAGTACGTGTTTGAAGCAGCTGTTGTTAGAGACGTTCCATGGCAGTACGTCATCTTATCAGTTTCCTCCAATCTGGGATTTGCTGTTCACTCTGCAGTATTTTAGCCAAACTTCCTTTAAATTATTTGTTTCTAATTAATTCTATTTTTTTTTCTCCCTTTTTTTGTCTTTGGAAATGTTCATTTTGTTTAATGTTGCTGCAGTATATTTCTTTTACCATCTTGTTGCCTAGTTTCTGACTTTGAGTTGTGAGTGATTACCCTGCAAAGGTATGTCCTGTCACTGTGTAGTCTCCTGTGTCACTAGATGTTGTTAATTTATCCCACCCTTGGAAGTTTATTTCCCTCTTGTTAAGCTGTGCTTAAATAAAACATATACTTATTCCAACCAGATTTTCCTACTAAACTTAACAGGTTTTTCTTTCTGTTCTCCTGTCCCCAGTCTGTTGTAAGACTATTAAATTCTGGAAGGTGGGGGGAACATTGGCTTTTGTGTCACAGTAGCCCCAAAGTTAATGTAAGTATTTATTTGAAGATTAACCTTTCCACGTCGTGGGAATCTTTATAATATTGGACCGAGTAAGCTTCTGTGAGGTAGCTGTGCAGAGCTGGGTGTTTGCGGATGCTGCTGGATGGTGCTGGATGCTTCCCTGTCTAGTTACATTTCAGTTAAATTCCCACAAGGGAAGGAACTGCAGGCTTGCCACATTCAGTGTAGGGTTTTTTTGTGATGTACTTGTGGCTTACACTTGCTTTATTGAAAATCTGATTAAGATTCTTGTTTTCTTTCTGCTTTTATGTTTAATTTCCATATCCATTCATGTTTTTAATACCACTTGAATTTCTCTTGATACATATGTTCAAATTAATAATACCAAAACAATATCCGCCCCTCCCCCCTTTCTTTTTTTGAATGCTACAATACCAGCTACTGGGAACAAAAGAAAGTAATTTGTACACTGACCATATTTCCACCATACATAATGAGGCAGCAAAACCATTTAGATTGAATGAAACTTGGGTGAGATCTTTCAGCCTTTGTCTTGGAGACAACGCACGTATTCCTGACTTGACAAGCTTCAACTGCAGGGCATGTTTAGCAGCTGCTAATAAACATATGGCATAGTGCCACTGTTCAAGTGAGAAAAGGAAACTGGAGGTGTCAAGACAGTAAAGCAGTGGAACTTTCTATAGGTCTGTTGGATATTACAGAAATGATTGATGATTTTGGTTTATTTTGAGGATATGTTTAATTTGAATGCCAAAATACAACACAAGTGGTTGCAGCTGCTGTAATTCAAGGGTGTTGAGTTGTCACTTGGTGCTTCTGAGACAAAAAATTTGACTTTTTAAAATCTGTTCTGCTGCTTTCAAAAATAATGTCTCCACGTTAAAGCTTAAGGAAAGATATTATCAGCTTGAAACTACTTTTTCCCCCCTCCTTTTTAAATAGACTGTGTTTCAAAAAGTCTTAAGAAGTAGACACTTGCTGAGAAATGGCTGCAAAAGATTTTCAATTCTGTGATCAATTTAAATCTATAAGATGCAGATTTATTGGCTGCTGTGGGTTCCTCCCCTCAAAGCAGCTTCTTAAAACCTTTTTCTCTCTGGCCATAATTTGAAGCTGAGCTTTGGAAATGCTGCCAGAAGAGCTTTCTCCGGCCTAACAGGCGTGTTGGTTTAAAGCAGAAGCTCTCCAAAAGGAAGAAGGTCTTTGATGTGTTGGTTTTTTCCATGTGAACTCTAATTGTTTGCTTTGTGTGAGCAGCAATGAATAGAAGTTGTGCTTTGGATGTAAGAGTTACATTATAGTGCTCCTAAGTTAACGTTTTGAATTACTTCTCGCAGAGCAAAAAAGCCGAGGAGGTCAGGTCTTCAGAGTCAGTGCTATCACTTACTGTATTTTTATGTAGTGTTTTTAGCAGACCTCCAGCCATGGATGTTAGGCATTTAATGGAACAGTTCTAACTGCTGAGGTGCAATGGCACATGAAACAGCAGTGGAACATCATGTATGCAGCTGATAGGACCATCTTTTGAGATAGTTTTCCTCTGCAGCTTCATGTGCTTTAAGCTTCTGATAGCTTGCTTTTGTTAGAGGATCTATCTTTCAGGATCGGAATTAATCTAGGGCCATGGGGAGCTGCTGTAGCGCAAGGTGTGGTAGTCGGGACGGGATTTCGAAAGCGTGGTATTACTACTTTTAATAATCCCTATAGCTGAGATAGATGGTATGGCTAGATTGGGTTTGGGTGACTCTCCTTTTTGGTTTTGTTTTTAATCCCCCAGGAGACAGCATATGCTGGTGAACCAGAAGGAGAAAGAAAAGTAAGTTTGTAGTAGTAGGTTTTGATCATCTTTCTGCTATTAACTTCTAGGCGAGTTTGATTAGTGATCTATATACATTTATTTTTGGATGTGTTCAGATGAGTCTAATTGAAACTGAGCAGTCCTGGTTTCCTTGAGCAGTCTGTTCAGTTGGACTGCTTCTAATCTCACCTACAGAGAGAAGCTTTTCAGAGGTACGAGGCTGTGGATTCCACAAATAAAAATGAAATGGCCCTGATTTTTGAGATTTCTAATCAGTTTTTACTAAAGGACAGGGTGGTTTGCTGTTGAGATAACTTAGGGGATGGAAATAATCTGGTCTTGATTCTGAAGATATGATTAACATATAAGCAAATACCATTAGTTTGTGGTTCTCACCAGAAAAGACAGTACCCTTATGGTGATGTACCAGGAACACAACATAGTAACAGAAGCTTGAAAACACACTTTTTCAGTGTTCTTTGATTATTTTCTGCACTTACACTGTTGAACTGTTTCACTTGTTCTTGTACCAAGGGGAGATGTTTAAAACTCTCAGAGGGATATTACATTTTTCTTTTTCTCACAGTAAATGTTAATTCTGCTTGTCACACCTGGTGTACATAGGCCCAAGAACTGGTCACATGGTTTTCATTTCATGTGAGATGTGGCATTAGGGTTAGGTACTTCCACACCAGCAGTTAAACAGCTGTTCCAATGTTGCAGTTAGTTTTAAAAGGCTTTATGCAGTCATTGATGTAAAGCTGTACTATTGATCTCTTTCCCTCAACACGCTCGCTGATAGATAGCTTGGACGTCAGTTCCCTAATACCACTTGTTTTCACCCAGCCTTCTGGTCTTTCCATAATGAAGACTTCAGTCTTTAGTTTCTGTAACATATTTATGATTTGCAGCTTCTTTTCATCCTCCTGGCTTGTCATTTTCGTGGGAAAACAAAAAATACATATTTCAAATCTTGATTTCCTCTTTTATTAGCTTGACTTGCTGGATATACAGTTAAAATGTGCTCTATCTCCATTCATTAATCAGGCGTTTGTCAAAAGAGATGATCTGGCCCTCATTATCTGTCCAATTTTTGTGGTGTTTAAGGTGTTCCCAGAGAATGGAATTGTCAGCTCTCATGGCACCTACCTAACGTTTACTGTGTGAGGTGTGAGTCGCTCATGATTGACTTTGACTAGAGTGACAAGTGCTTTAGGGTACTACAATTTTCAGCTTAATCTGATCCAAAGTCAGTGTAACTGGTGTTTTGAAACTATGCAGTGCTCCATTGGTGGAGTGACAGGAACCTAGTCCAGATCTGAAATCCACTGAGAATTTATAGAGCAATGCTTAGCTGTCACACGTTTGAGACATGCTTTCTGTCTCAGAGCTCTGATCTGAGGGAGTTCTTGGGTATGTCAGGGAGCATGCAGAAAATACCAAGGCAAGGTTGGACAGAGATCTGTTGCTTTTTTTTCATATAAAAGCCTAATTGCTTTTACTTCTGCCTCTTCACTGAAGTGTGTTTTTTTTGTGTGGGAAGAGTGGAGATCTAAAAGCAACTGAAATATGATGTCAAACTGGAGTTTCTGTATAGGAGATGATGAAATAATACTGTTCCTTTTTGGTTGTGCTGGGCATCATTTGCTGCTTGTAGATGTAAATACCATTTTAGAGGATACAGTTACAGGCTAAGTAGTCATCCCAGTGATCCACACTGGGGTGATTATAACCTGAGGTGAGTAGTCATTTAGTACACTAATTCCTGTGTGGTGGAAAGTGACTTAAAAAACCCAAACAAACAGGCAAAAAGAAACAACAACAACAAGAAGCTGGTTTCCACCATAGTTCCAAATAAAGGGTAGTACTCTTTTAGCCCCAGTGTAGATTATAAGCTTGTGGCAGCATTAACATTACCTTGTTACTGCTGATTTTGATCTGATCTTGAGGCAGTTGAGCTTGAACCCCTAGCCCCAAAATCTGAGATTATTTTTCAGAAAATGAGGAGAAAACAATAATATAATCTGCAAAATCTGGCATTCTCTCATGTTGAAGCACATTTGAGCCAGCTAGTTTTGCACTGGCCTTATTTGCTAGAAGAAAAGAGAAAGTCTTAGAGGTGCAGTATAAAACAGTCATCGTTGCTGCTCTTGAGGGCAGCACATGTCCATCAATGTAAGTATGGCCTCAAATATGCCTGTGTGTATTCTGCTTTCTCTTAGCTGTTGCTTTGTAGCAGCTCTGAATTGTCTGTCTAAACAACAGTTAAAAGTTTTCTAAATGCTCTAAAATCCAGTTCAGATCTCTTGTTATCTCAGCCTCTCAGTATCTGAACTAATATTTCATAAACAACTCTTTCTTGATGTTAGATTGCCTTATACTACTTCCAGCAAAAATTTCAAGCCGTGTGTGAGGTCACATCCTAAAACGGGTTGTAGAGAGACAAATTAATACATCTTGTCTGTATATCAAGTATGTACCAGTGAAAGGTGTTGCTGCTGGAAAGTTTCAGTGCAGCTTGATTCAAGAAAGTCTTTGTTTCAGTGGTGGAAGCTTAACTTTTGGTCGCCTGCAATATTCTCTCCTTGTCACGTCATATAGCCATTTAATCCTGAACCTGCCACGACTGGAAAATAAAGAATAAATGCCTAATTTGTAGAGCTGTATGAGAAATATATCTTCTGTTATTACTCCTCCAGTAATATGTTTTCTTTAAAACAGTTAGATGGGGAGATACAGGCCTAATCTTGACGTATTCATCTCTCAGCATGAGAAAATCTTGAATGGGTTGTCAGGGTTCTGCTTAACCTTTTGAACTGGAGATTTCTGGGGAAGAGCAAAGGGTTGGATACATGAGAACCAGGTAGTTAAATCTTTGGCCAGAGAGACTCGTGAATCTTCACCATACTGGGTTAAGAAGTACAAGTGCTTCACACTTAACTAAGCCTTCCCTTGCTTTTGACTGAAATATCACTTCCTTTGCCCTCGAGGCAGTTCTGCTGGTTGTGGTGGTGTTTCAGATTCGAGGGCAGAGGGTGCAGCATGAGATCATGTTTCTTAGCTTTCAGAACTATTTTTTGTAATTACATATTCCTGTCTGCCTTTATGACCAAGAACATAAATTAAAAATAATGGTTTGAATAACATTCTCGATTTGAGTTTGTTTTCATATCCTTATTACAGCGTTGGAGGACTAAGGAGAGCATTCATTAAGAACTAATTATGGCTGTGGTTTGTTTTAATTGCAGGAGTCAGAGTTGCCCTCGGAACTGAATAATGAAGGATACTGTGATTTTAACAGCAGGCCAAATGAGAACTCGTACTGCTATCAGCTCCTGCAAGAGCTCAACGAGCAGAGGAAGAAAGGCATTCTTTGTGATGTTAATATTGTGGTGAGCGGGAGGGTCTTCAGAGCTCACAAGAACATCCTGGTTGCAGGCAGCCGCTTCTTTAAGACTCTTTATTGCTTTACAAACAAAGAAAGCCGTAACCAAACCACTGTTACCTATTTAGATGTTGTTGCTGTTCAAGGTTTTTCTGTCATCTTGGACTTCTTATACTCTGGTAACCTCGTGCTTACGAGCCAAAATGCCATTGAAGTGATGTCAGTGGCCAGCTACCTTCAGATGACGGAGGTTGTCCAGTCCTGCCGCAACTTCATTAAAGATGCCTTAAACATAAGTATCAAATCGGAAGCTCCAGAGACCGTTGTTGTGGATTACAACAGAAGATCTGTTAGTAGGGATGGTTTGTCCCCAAGGGATCAGAAAGTTGCCAGCTTCTGGGCAACACGAAACCTTACCAACTTGGCAAGCAGCATCAAAACTGAGAACGATGGTTACTCAATCGATGAGGGCCAAATGGAAAGCTACCAAATGAATGACTGCAGTTGGGTCCAGGACAGCTCACCTGAAACTGCTGAAAATGAATCTCAAGGTGAGGGAAAAGTTTTTGTATGGAATGACATGAGTGCACAAGGACAATCAGTTCAAGAACCTGGAAAAGCAAGAAGGAAAAACCAAACTGCAAAGAGGTTTATTTATAATATACCGCCAAATACTGAAGAGAACTCAGAAGATTGCTCGGTGTTGCAGCCCTCAGTCCCCTATCCAGAAGAAGATTTGTCATTTATTAAAGAAGAAACAGGTAAATATTGCTTAATGTCAGTCATGTCACTTGGACACTAAATTATTGAATAAAAAAAAAGCATTAGAGTGTAACATTTATGAAAGGATGATGGCTAGGATCTTCTAGTAAAGTCCTCACATCAGCTGGGTTACTAAACTGATGATCTGATTCTCCACTTAGGGCACAGCAGTGTATTTTCAGCTAGAGAAGGGAATGACAGTGTTGTGCCATGTGGTGTTTGATGCCTGAGTTGAGGATCCTCACTAGCTGCTAGAAACCAACATTTTTACATTTAACCTGTAGCCACTATTGGGCACAAAATCAAGGAGTGGTAACAGGTGCCTATTGATGTTAGTTGGTTGCACGGAGAGAAAGGGCCTTCATCATTTCCTTCCCTACACTAGCAAAAGATTTTTCTGGTGATGTTCCTTACCTGAGTGTCACCTGGGAAGAGAAGTCAGCTTTCTGCTGCTTTTTATTGAAGGGGTGTCTGAAAGACTACAAAATGGCTAATATAATAGAAACTCTTAAAGTAGATTTCTGAAATGGATTGGAAGAAGATGCCACAATATGACACAGGGTAGAGGGAGTACTTTTTGTTAAACAGTTCTCTTTAAGCAGATCTCAAGAGTGACTGAATTCACAGTTGATTGTTTTTTTGTTTCCCCCCTTAAGGATTTATGGTTAATGTAAATGCTACAGTAAGATTAAATACCTGTTTGCTAAACAAATGTGGTCACACAAAGAATTAAAAGCAGTCTGTTCAGTGTAGCTGGGATTTGGGGCGATGTAATTAAGCTGAGGATTTTACTGTTAAAATTATTATACTGTGTGAGTAGTGGAAGTATATAATTGAAACACTGCCATCTACCTGTATCGCTTCTAGATGAGTTAGCAGTTTGACTCCTAAGGTGGATTTGAGACATCAGGAACAAAACTCTTTAGATGTGCCTATTTCTAAAGCATTTTTCAAATGTGTGCCTCCTTCAAATGTCAAGGGACTGGATATCCTCTGCTTCCCAGGTTCATTAGGAGAGAAATTAAAAAATCAGAATCCACAGCTGTGAGTGTAGAATATTGCTTGATATTGGTGTATTCCAGTAACAAACTACAGATTTGAAAGCAGCCTGAGTTCTGCGAGTATTTATTTTGGTGGAAGACTGTCCTTAATTTCTGCCTGTACCCCTGGACTTGTCTGAAAACAAGGCTAAGAGAAATCCTTTTGGGAGTAGCAGGGACAGGCTGTTTCTGCTGGGGCTTTCCAGTGCCTTTGCCCACAGTGCTGCAGGTGCCTGTTGGTGCAGCTGGTGGCTGCTGAGGTGCAGGAGGCAGTGGATGAAAGTAGGGCAGGCCAGCAGAGGCCATGTGGTGCCTTTGCCCTGGTCCCAACACATAGAGGCATGAGCATCACAGTGCAGAGTGCTGCATCCTGGAGCTGTGGACTGCATCTCTGGCACGGGAGCAGGAGCAGCCACTACAAGCTATGGCCATAGAGCTGGCCAGTAGTGTGGCACAGTAGGAGCTGCTATGGAGAAGCAGCTGTGCTGAGAAGCTCACATTAATCTGTAAATGCTTCAGGGGAGTTGCCTGGCTTCACCTCTGAACTCAGTGGGCAGGTTTGCTTCAGCTTTGCAGTTCACTTTGGGAGTGTGTGCTCGGGAAAGTGAATTTCTGGATGTTCTCTTGCTGCCCAAGCTTTCCTAGACTGCACAGGGTTTCCTCTGCTGAAGTGAAAATAGAAGCTTTTTCAGAACCGTATTTATGGCCTGCCAACAAACAAAGGCTAAGAGGCCCTGAGTGCATGGAATCAGGTTAGCTAAATTACAAGGTACATGCTTTCATTTGTTTGTTTGTTCAAAATGCCTCCAAAATACACTCTCACAATACATTTGATGAAAAGAGCAGTATTAGAGGCTAGGGACACACTGAATTTGTGTTGTGGTGTTGGCCGGAAACTATTGAAAGTTCTGTGATTGCAAGGAGTTTGCTTTATTTCACAGTTCAATAGTGTCAGCTAATGATCATGGTACTTTCAGAGCACAACATAAGGAGATAATTCCATTTCCTGTCAATGTTAGAACTGACTTGGAAGCAGTTTCTAATATTTTTCTAATAAACCCTTTTACAGAGTTCCTACATGCATACACATGGTTTGAAAAAGGAAGAGCTAACTGGAAGTAGGACTTGGTACTTTCACCCATAATGCGTGCTTCAGCATCTGTTTCATCCCCTGCTACTGGCTAGGTTTTTCTTTGCTCTGCAGATACATTCCACTCTTAGTCTTCTTTCAGTTGCTCCCTTCTATGCCCAAGAAAAGGTGGTGGAAGAGGGAGGAGTGGAGAACTGGAAGAATGACAAGAATGAGTTGTAGAGTAACTGGCAGGTTATTCGGTAACTTTTTAGTTGTGGATTAAATCTCTTGTGGAGATGAAAAGCTACCAAAAATAATAATCACTGGGAGTTAAAAATGCCTAAGAAAATATCTTCTGGAACAGATAAGACAATGCTGTGAGAAGAGAGAGAATAGTAAATTCTTATGATGAATGCTAAGGAATGCACTGTCCCTATGTGCTGCTGAGGGATAATCAACACCAGCTTGTGGTTGTGAGATGTCCAGTGGCATGCAAAGGGAGTTGCTGTATCCTTGATTTATGGTTTTGGTGTTTCTGTGAGGGAAAAGGAGCACCACAGATATGGTAGACAGGAAGCCTGATTAAGAACGTGCCTCTCACTACAAAAAATTACTCCCAAAGCCACTACCTTGAATGCCATAGTAAGTGGATTTTCTAGTTGGGTCCTGCTAGATAAATATTGCACAATAAACACTGGAAGCTTTCTGAGCTATCTGCTCCTTGCTAAAATGTGCATTTTCCTACAGGTATCCATAAGGATATGTCTGCTTCTTCCTTTCACCCTGTGTTTCCAGTGAGTTTATATTTAACATTTTCCCTGCAAAAGTAGTACTTTGAGCTTCAAAAGCTCCATGAAGTTGAGATGGATTTTAAATTGCATGTACCCCCTTACTTCATTTACCTACTCTTGGCTGCAATTTTGAAACCTTCTCCTGTTTTACCTCTGTTAATGAGCTGTGTTTCTTCACACTGAAAATTCCCACCCATCTTACTGTTTTCCCTTCTAGTTGATAATCTGCTAAAAAAAACACATTTTTCCTGTTTTTACAGCCATGGTGCATCCTACAATTCACTATTTACCATGGTGTAAATAAGTGTAGTCAGTCTGCATCTCTTAGTCAGTTTCCAGTTCATAATAAAAGCTCTGTGATTCTAATTCGTTGCATTCTTCTCTCCCTTCATGTGTTTTATCACTTCTGGAATTAGTTTTTCATTTGGGCTTGTTTTGTGCAGTGCAGGTGTCCCATCCTCAGGCTTCAGAACACAGCTGTGAAATGCTGTTCATGCTTTCCAGAGCTGACTGTTGATTCTTAAGGAGACTTACATGTACTATCCCAAAGCTTCATGAAGCTACTGCCAGATTTGTCACCATGATTTTCAGAGTAGATAATGTGCCTGGACAGAAGTTAACTGTGCTATTTCTTCAGCTAGCTTTCCTCCCACAGCTCAAAGTTGTAGCTCAGTCAGTCAAATCTAATTATTTTATCACATGCTGAGTAGTGAAAGTGTCTTTTTACTGCAGATGTTTCAGATCCTTTTGGACTGTAGTTGATTTTTCAGAGTAGTGTGGAGCTTTTTTAAACCTCTGTGAAGATTAGAGTACAACTTCCTTTAAAAAGCCTTCTTTCCAGAGAGTAATTGCCCTGGAAAGTAAAGTCTTGTTTTTATTCACGGCCCCCTTATCACCTACATGCTTGACTTCACATGCCTGGCCATTCCCATGTGATATTGATGGAGCTAAAAGACCACTTTAAGGCTTCTTAAAATATTCTTCATGCCTTCTGACACTGCGGGGGGGGGGGGAAACCATGATGCTAGGTTTCTTACTTAACCTGTAAGGTTCCTGTGTTTGGTAGGCCTGTTTGCTTCAGAATTAAGCCACCTTAACTCCCAGTGAAAGCTCTGCGTTGCTGGAGTGACTGTCACCGAAGAATTTATGGAGATGTAAATGGATCAGCTGCTGTTTATTTACTCTTGGTGTTGTGTGGTTTTGGGTTTGTTTATTAAATGTGAGGGAAGGGATAGATCATCCTCAGCATTGGTAGCTGTATAGTGGCATGTGGTTTATCTAAAAGATGTTACCTTCAGCTTCCCTTTTTCAGCCCCTCTATCCTTGCTGGGTTGTTTTGCTCAGTTGCTAGGTTTGCTGCCCAACCATTTATTCTCTGTGTACATTCTGGAATTCTTGTGTACAGTGCCTGGAGGCATTTTTTTGGGGTGGAGGGGAGAGTCAGGGAGCATTTCTTACTTGTGCCAGTTTCTGGCAGGTATTGGTAAATATATCCAACCAGAAATACGTTCATAGTTCGTGAGGTTTGTACTGCAGCATAGCAAGCTCGTGCTGTGCATTTACCCTAGAGCTCTGTGTAGTACATGCAGTGCACTTGTGTTGGTAGGAGCCCAGCTTCAGCAGGCAGTTTCACTTTAGCTGCTAGCCTTTGTTGGTCAGCTTCAGTAATTGAAACCTTCACATTGGAAACAGTGGAGAGGGGAGTTAGCAAGATCAGAATTGCTATTTTTACTGTGAAAGTGTAGCCACAATTGCAGAACTTCAGTCACATCTGGCTATTCCCAGGGCTGGAGGTGGCTTTGAGAGGACATTTTTGAAAAGCTGATCTTTTAATCTGGAAAAAAAAACCCAAGCCCTTTTGTCATGCAGCAGTTGTCTTTCATGCTCGGGTCATATGTATGACAAGTATGAGCTGCGTAAAAGTTGCAATCTTTTACACATCTGCTCACTTGTGACTTGAGTTGATCCCCATCTCTAGGGTGTAATGTTCTGTATTACTTTGTAAGGAGAGCATGATGCCAACCCAGCGGGCTTAGATTGTTGTGTACTCCCAGGGCTTCTGCAGACTTCCCAAGGAGGCTGCTGGGGGTTGTTTTTGTTTGTTTGTTTGGGTTGGAAGGTTTGGATGTTTTCCTCCTTGTTTTGATATTTTTACAGGTTTGGGCCTCTGTCTAGTACCTTCCTTTTCTTCAAATATCAGTCTAAAGACTAAGTTAAGCTTTGGTAAAGCAAGTCTGGAATGAATGATGCTAATCTGGGTGTTGATCAGTTACACCATATGGCTTGTTAAAATGGTAGCTATAGCAGTGCTCCAATGCTGGTGCAGAGAGAAACGAATGGCTTTACTTTGTCAGGGAATCCTGATGTTAGGAGTGAGATGGGAAGACACTTTTTTTAATGGAATGCTTTTTTACCCCTACATTAGGGAGAAAGTGGCAGCTTTGAGGAAGCACAGGTCTATTTCCCTGGATTTGTTCTGCAGTCACATTTTTAAAGAGCACCATTTTGGGCTCCTATTTTCTTGCTAAGATGTTTAGTTTGATTACCAGAGAGTATTGAAGAACAGTTGGGTTTTTCTACTTAAGGATCTTAATCCTAAGTGCCAGTCAGGCTGCATGAAACTCCTGCAGACTTTCAGGTGTGTATCTCCCTGAAAGTCCTACTTCTATCAACGTGTTAAATATAAGACTTGAGGAAAAGGGATAGTGAACTGTTCATATGAAAAAGTCTTTGAGTTATCTCTTAAAGATGCAAGAGTTTTCTCAAGTAAAATATTCAAGTCATCTTGTTTGCAGTGTTCATGTGCTGACCCTTGTGCTTACAGTATAGTCCAGAAGTTTATGGATCACAGAATCAGAATAAAGTTGTATGGATGAAGGTATTTCCTTGATAGGGAAGTCAAGAAGGCTTGTTTTCCAGAAAACACTTTACTGAGTCTCCATACTGTTTGACATCTTCATCAGAGATCAGGATGGTAGGACAGAAGGCATTCTCAGCAAGTTTGCAGATGACATCAAAATGGGGGGAGTGGTTGATATGCTAGAGGTCAAGACTGGGTGGGTGTTCAGATGGACTTCCAGTAATTGACCAACAGTAGGAAGAAGGCTGAGTGATCAACCTGCTGTTTTCTGCTGCCTTAAGGGAGTTCCAGAGAAAACCCTGATGTGTGTAGTGAAAGGACAAGAGTTGGTTGTCCCAAGTTGCAGCTAAAGAGGTTGAGGATGTATATGAAGAAAACCAATAGCCATGAGAGTGGTTGTGTTGGAACAGATTGCTTAGAGGCCTTATGGAATCTCCTATCCTTGCAGTTATGTAAAACTTGGCAAGGTCCAAAGCAACATCCAGTCCAGCTTTGATGTGAGCCCTGCTGTGAGTAGGAGGTAGGTGACCTTCAGAGATCACTCCTGACCCAAGTTTTTTGAGTCTCTGATAATACAGTCTGAGAACAATAACTTCCTGAGAACTGTAACTCCCACAAATAACTGGTCTGGATGAGGACAGCTCTTATTATCTTGCCCTTCACTGTGGGCAGAGATCAGCAAAACAGCTTTCTAAGGTAGATGGCACCCCTGTTTCAGGATGATATATTTAACATCAGCTGATAGTTATCTGTCAGTGATCTGTCTCCATAGTCAAGTCAATGAACCACTTTTTTTCATGAATAAGGAAAACTCAGCATTTGGGAGGATGAGTAAGACTGCACTGATGAAGTGTCTCAAGTTTGTCTCAGCTGCCTCTTGGAGCAGACAGCTCAGAAGTAGCATGCTTTGATCCCTTTTCAGAAGCAAGGTTCAAGGTGTGACTAGTGCTCTGGGAGCAAGTGGAGTACAATATATTTTCTTTCCCTCACCTTTCCAGAATGTCAGTCATGGCAGTGATGGGTTTCTCTGCCATGTTGCCCAACATAAGCAACAAATCCAGTTCTCTAATAGCAGCCAGACTTTATCAGTAGATTAGCACTGCTCTCTTCACAATCCTTGGAAGCTATGGCCTAAGTCTACTTTTGTCTTTTGTAATTGAACTGTAAGAGCAGTCAAAGTCATAAAAACTGGTGGGAAAGTAGTAGTACTCCTTTTCTTCTGTTTTTGACATTGTATTTCGTGTTAATATGTATAAAGCAATCACAAGTTAATTTCATTACGGGCAACTGTGTGTATTCCCTACTCAATGATTCTTTTCTTCACCAAAAAACCCCAACCTCTTTTTGGTCACAGATGTTTCTATTCAGTTGGGTTCTCTCCTTTTGACACTCCCCTGCTTCATGCCTTCAAAACTGAAAATCAGTGAATCTGGCTTCTTGTTATGATTTTTCCTGAGAATAAGCAAGGTAGAATGTAAAATCCTTTCAGAAGGTTTTGGTTAGTTGTATAGAAGCCTACACAATTACTTCATTATGTTTCACTCTCTGTCTCTTCTCAAATGGACATCTTAAGAATTTTAGTGCTGGCACTTAATCTTTGTATTCTATTTTATCTTTATTGCTTTGGATTTAGTGGGTTTTAAGACGGGGTCCTGATAGAAACCTCTTCTTCATGCAGGGTAGAAGTTGGAGACTAAGGGACATTGGATTATTAAATTTCACCACTTTTAGGAATCAATTAAACTACAAAAAGGTACCTTTAGATCAGAGGAAAGTTGTGAGATTACTTGTTCTGGAAATACAGAACATGATTGCTTCTGATTAACCTTGATTGGTCTTCCCTACTGCTGCCTATGTTTGCCCCTCTGCACCCCCCAGCCTGCCAGTACAACTGCATGCGTAGCTGTTACCTGTCTCCTCTCAAAATCCCCTGGGTTGAAGCTGACAGAGCAGGTCAGATGATTGCTATAGCAATTATTGCAGTTATGCAAGCAGGTTTCAGGGGACAGTTGCCCGAGTAGGAGAAGATGCTGGGAGCCACAGGGGAGTCCATAACATCTTACGCTTGGCTCTGCAGGAGCTGGTTGCTTATCTGACTGTAGGCCACCTGGAAAACTAGCACAGGCAGGTTATTGCACTTCCATTGCCATATGTGATTCATGTCTCTCCTGTATGGATGAGCCATTGGACATGAAAAAGGCCTTTCTTGTTATTTTGTTCTGAGCACATTGTCTGTGTGCTTAATCTAGAAAGCAAGTTTTCTAGGTCAGCAAATTATTCCAAGAATAAGCATTAGGTTTAATTATGGTCTACTTAGTCCTGTACTGTGCAGAGACTGAAGTGTCTAGCAACTTCTTATCTCTTGTGGTATCTGTGCCAGTGCTCTTTCATGTTCTAGCAGGTCTTCTCATCAGACTGGAGGTAGAAAGATTTAGTAGCTATTATCTGTGCTAAATTGCAGCTTTTAAGTCTGTCTATATGCCAGGTCTTGAGTTAAGATCTAGATCTGTGCAGGGTTTTAAGCTTCTAACTTCTCTCAAACTTCAGTACCAGCTGTGAGCATGAACGTCCCCAGCGACATTCAGTTCGTGTTCTCTTAGGTCTAGAACTGTTTAAGTGCCAGTGTTCTGGATGTGCTCTGCTTGGTGCCACTCAGTCTCTGCTGTATGCTCACTTGGGAGGAAGAAGCTGTGCCATGTCGCCTGTACACAGCATGCTTGTTAAATCTGTGAGCAGTAAATGCTGCTTCTGTTGAACTTGCAGATACTTCTCCCATAAGGGAGGGAAATATTTTGATCACTTTTATCTTCCACTGACTTCAATGTCAACTAAAGACAAAGCAGCTCTGTTAGAGAGGAAAAACCTGTAAAGAAAAGTACTAATATTTTTAAGCATTATAAAAGCTGGTTTATTTTTTTTTTTTCCTGCTGGATCCTGAGATCTGCTTTAACTTGGAGGCTTTTAGCCTTGAGGTCAAGTCATCTTTGCTGTTGCCCAGAGCTGGACAACACTGCTTCCTCACTACTCCTTTCTTGTGCGTTACAGAAGGAAGTTGTACTGCTCACCTCAAAGGAATGTGTAGTTGGCATGTCTATAGGGTATCTGTGTTGTATTCCTTGAGCTGTTGTGAGATGCCATTGCTGAAGTTCATGGCTCCAAATTCGTGTCAGGAGTTCTTGCCTCTTTTGGACATAACAGTAGCTATTAGAGTTAGTAACTAAAGGAAAAATACTTTCCTCACTACTTTGTTTCTTGAGAGGGAGA
This sequence comes from Picus viridis, assembly GCA_033816785.1. NCBI lineage: Eukaryota > Metazoa > Chordata > Aves > Piciformes > Picidae > Picus > Picus viridis. The sequence goes on from CM066572.1 coordinate 24,076,900, forward strand.
TTTATTTCCCCCCACACTTTTTGTCTCTGTATACCAAAATAACTGGGTGGGCGACCTAAAATCCTGGGATTTCTCTTCTTTCCTCCACTTAAGCTCTGCTTTGTAAAAGCTCTGATCAAACACCTTCTTTAGCAGCCATGATTTGTCTTTGCTCATTGCTTACCATTGTCTGAAGAATAGAACTGCAAGCTTCCTATTTGGTAATTGATTTCCTTTGGAACTCTTGTCTTAGGCTGCAGATGACACCACTGCTGCCAACTAACGCTGCCTGAGCAGTAAACAGAGCTACTGTGTGTGCCTAGTGCTGTGAGGGTTTGCAGTCTGTGCTTTGCTCCAGTAAAACTGGAGCTTGGGACTGTCAATGTGCAGCTTACTGCTAGCTACATGAAATTCTGCTTTGCACTAAGAACTTCCTTTCCCAGGAAAGTCCTTAAAATCAGCAGCAGGGGGAGGAAGGAAAGAAGAACACTTGGGCTATTAAAATGTATGGTCTTGGGTTTGAAAGTAAAACTGTTTCTATTTGCTGGGAAGCCCTTCAGGAGACTTTTCACAACAGTGGCACTGGAAGTCCAGCATGAGGAGCTGAGCACCATCCAAACAAATAAAAGGAGATCTGCCAGTTTCCACTGTAGCTGGTTTGTTTGACAACTGTGTGCCTGGGAGGAAAGTAATGGCTTTCTGAGTTCATGTTTTCCAGCAAACTCCTGTCTTGGGGATTGGAGGGAAGAATGATTTATTTATTTATTTATATTATTATTTTTTCCACTTGTGCCAGTAGAGTCTTTGCCCCACAAGCAGATTTTTCTCAGATGCTAAGTGCAGCTTTCTTGTGTACTATTTATAGTTGTGTGCTGGCTAATAGTGATTCCATATTCACTCATATGATTCTTACCTGTTACAAAAGTCTGCAATGAAACCAGCAAGGACCTTTTTAAGACACTATTCAGTCCTGAGTAATTTTATTTATTTTATTTATTTATTTATTTATTTATTTATTTTTCCTTTTAAAGAAGGCAGGGGGAAAGCTAGAAAGACCAAGCAAACGGCACAAAGAGCTTCTCTGAAGACCAAAAGTAAATATGCAAAGTAGTCTTCTGGGCTGGTGTATTCCACATAATTATGGTCTCTTGAATTGATGTGGTTATAGTGTGATGATTATTGAAAAATGGACTTAGAGATCACTGTAGGATACTTTATATAAACCAAGATATTTAAAGCACTTAACATACCACTGAGATATATTTTAAGTCAGAAAAAAATGACACCTCCAGCAGAAAATGTTTACTTTTGTACCAGTTAGACTGCCTGTGGCAGACCAGATGAAGTCACTGCACAGAGCAGTTGTAAAGAGAATCCAGTGGAAAACTTTTTAGCTATGTGGTGGTGATAGTGAGTGAATAAATATCCTTGGTGGGAAAGTTCCTGGAGTATGAAAAAGGCTTTGAGTTTTTCTCAGGACGGTGCCATGGAGAGTAGTTCAAATAACGCAGTTATTTCTTCATTTCAGTACTGAAGACAGGGGGGAAAAAGGTTATAATCACGATTGTAAGGTTTGAAACTCTCTCTTTTAGAAGGATGGATAGTTTGTGAAACAACATGGCTGGTCAGAACCCAGGCAGCTAAAGTAAAAACTGTCTGTAACAGGTTCTTCAAGCGACTTCAAGTATGGACTGCTGCCGGGTACTTCAAGCGACTTCAAGTATGGACTGCTGCCGGGTACTTCAAGCGACTTCAAGTATGGACTGCTGCCGGGTACTTCAAGCGACTTCAAGTATGGACTGCTGCCAGAGTCTTGGCCAAAAGAAGCTTGGGAAAATGGCAAGTATTACCTGCTGGAGGAGAGGTGGTTCTTTTGCTTTTGATAGGCGTGCTTGATCTGCTGTGTCACTGCTGGTAATATTGGATTCCTTTGTTTAGAGATGTATATGATGAAATGTTTACGTAAGCCTTTTCCATATCATTTGCCTTTCTGGATAATGTAAACAGGAGTAATTTCTTGGAGGGAGAAAAAGGCATTCAAATGTGTGGAAAAGGAAAAGCAGAACACGATTCATATCAGCTTTTCTGTTCCCGAGTATGAAAACCTGAGGTCTTTAGTAATAGCATTTTTCCCCCCTTACTAATCTAGCTACAGAGAAATGGGCTTTTAAATGGACCACTTGGATGATGAAGATACAAAGTTAAATATAAATTTAAAAGTAGCTCTTACTGCTTTATTTTAATGAAGATTTCTAATTCAATGCAGCCATAGCTAAAGCCCTTTTTAGTCAAACCTATGCTACATAACCTGCCCTCTCACAGCTTATGTGCCTTTCCTAGTAGTTCAAGCAAGCAATTATCTGTAATTATTTTTCTGTCTGAAAACATACCAAAACCCCATCACATCTAAAATGGCTAGATCCTCAAAATACATGAAGTCTTCAGTACAAAGAGGATCTTAAGGATGACTGGGTCACTGTAATACTGACTGCTTCTCTGTAGCTTCCCGCTGTAAATAGTTCGGTTTTACAGTGGGAGAAATTGGGTCATCTGAAGGTAAAGGTCACTAACAGGCAAGGGATTAGAACTTGGGTCTTAGGTCTGCCTGGTCTTCAACCGTTAAATTCCCAGGTACAGCCCTGATGCCTGCCTGTCTGCCACGGCCCTGTAGATGTGCCATTTGAAATCTTTTCTGAACTTATTTTTCTTAAAGCAAGCCATGGTGTGACATGATGTTGACATGCAGCTTGTATGAGTGCTCCAGTACACCAAGGCAAACTCTTGCGTATTAGCAACATTTAGCTTCTCTCTTATGATGGATTTTAAAGCTGGGAGGAGGCATCTTAGATCCAGACATGCAGGCCCATGAATATAGCACACAATTCCTTTTGCTTTCTTTGTGCCAGCATGAACATTGTAAACCTTATGCATATAATCATGTAGCCTTTGCTGGTGCTTCTACATGGTTCTGATCATGCCATAAATGTTCTTACCTACAGAAGGTAGAGTCAGGACCCTGTTACCCAAAATAATCCTTGTATTCTTGTGTGGCCTTTTTCATAGCTGTCACACTGTCCTGAGATTTCCTGGTTCAGCTATTTTGCAGGTGTCCTTTAAGCAGGTTGTGCTGTCCTTCGTCCGAGGATATGTAAATGGCTCTCTTCCATCATAAAGAGGAAGTGGGATATTGCTACTTCCAGACTGCTTTTTCTGCTCTATATTTTCCCCTACTGTTAGCTATTCTCTACCCAAAGTCTATTTTGGTCTAAGATCTGAACCAATAACTTCCCTTTTAGATACCTCATAATTACTCTCCTTACTGTCCTACTCCTTTGGTCAATATTTGTTCTTGCTTAGTTATACTTTATTTATTTGTAGAGTCAGATCTTGGCAGGCAGTTCCTGTACATAATTCTAAGTAGACTATTGGGAGAGAAGATTATATCTGTCAAAATGCTGCATAGCTAGAGTGTTTCTAATCCAGAATAAAGCATTTCCTGCTGTAGGTGACCTCTGGAGAATGGAATACTGCTAAGTTGTAGCTAACTTACTCAGATTCATGAAATAAGACTTCTTTTCAAATAACTGATCTGTACTTGCATAGCAAAAGCTCCTTGGTTACAAGTGTTTTTATAGCAAGATCTTATGTGCAGAACCTGCCAGCATTTGTGGTTTCTGCAGGCAGGCATTGTCCTAGTTTGGGTGATGAGAAGTCATGAAGGTCCTTTGTTGCTTGGCACCTTTGTGCATGCTTTGTGCACCAGGCAGAACATCGTGAAATAGCTTTGTGTGTGTTTCACCTTCTTTTCTCCTGATGGCTTATCTTGTAGGTGATTCCTCTGCTTTAATCATGAACAAGTTGAAGTGTCCACACTGTAATTATGTAGCCAAATACAGAAGAACACTAAAGAGACACTTGCTCATTCACACAGGCGTGAGATCTTTCAGTTGTGACATCTGTGGGAAGCTGTTTACTCGAAGAGAGCATGTAAAGAGACATTCCTTGGTAGGTAACCTCAAGTGTGTGTGTCTGCCCAGGGACCAGTGGGGCTTTGTGGGAGAAGCACCGTTCTGACCTACCATCATGGAAATGGTTTTGTTTTAGTCTGAACCGGACAAAGATAAGCATCTCTTTTGTCATAAATTATACTACTTACATTTTTAGTGGAAAAATGCAATATCAATTAAGGCAGTTGCTAATTTCAGGATGATTTTGGAAGTGATGTGTTAGAGATGCAGTATATGCAAGTATTCTGTAGGTAATGAAAGGCAGTTTTGGCTTGGTGTTACTGAAACAGAGTTGTGCTACAGTGCTGCATCAACATTTTCTACGAGGACACCTTGTTCACCAGCAGTGACACGAATTCTGCTGAAATACTTGTCTCACAACTAGACCAAGCTATAGCATAGTGTCTGCTTTAACGCTCAGGGAAGGGTGAAAAATATCTGAGATGCATAAAGTAAATGTCGTTCTGACTTGCATTATACCAGCACAATAATCGGCAACTGAGCTTAGCCTGTCCTGTGCATGTTGCATAAGTTGGGATTTAGCTTGAGTGCTGTTTATCTGGGGATCCAGAGAAAGTATTATTTGGCTTGGGTGGTTTGCAGGTGCTTTGTGTCTAGTCTGTAAGGAAGTCAGAATCATAGAATCAGTCAGGGTTGGAAGGGACCGCAAGGATCATCTAGTTCCAATCCCCCTGCCATGGGCAGGGACACCTCACGCTAGATCAGGCTGGCCAGAGCCAGAGAGTGGACCTCTAGCAGCACTTCTTTGAACAGTGTTGGGCATCCTTTGGAAGAGTTCACAAAACAAGTTTCTGTATTAGCAGCGACTCTTTTTGTCTAGTAGTGTATACAAATGCAGCCTGGTCTGTGTGTTTTCAGCTGTTGATGTTTATCTTCTGTAGGTGCACAAAAAGGATAAAAAGTACAAATGCATGGTGTGTAAGAAGATCTTCATGCTAGCAGCCAGCGTTGGAATAAGACATGGATCACGACGTTACGGAGTTTGTGTAGACTGTGCAGATAAATCTCAACCTGGAGGGCAAGAGGGAGCAGACCAGGTGCAGGACACAGATTTCCCTCGGGATGAAGAATATGAGGAGAACGAAGTGGGAGAAGGTGACGAGGAGCTGGGTGACGATGTAGAAGAACAGAACGAGCAGTCTCGATGGGACGAGTCTGGGGAGGTCTGCATGCCTTTAGATGACTGACAGGGCATCTGACTTGAGGGTGCCACAGGCGGACACTGCACAGGTGGACCCACGTCCACTTGGGGACTGAAGGCTTGCAAATATGGTACAGGCTGGATGGTAGTTATGTTGCTGTGAAACATGTAGGGTCAAAGCCTTATAGCAAAAAAAAACAAAAAAAAAAAAAAAAAAAAAAAAGGATTATTAATTTTTTTATGATATTTGCACAGGACTGTACAGCATACAACCATTTGGTTGAATTATACAGAGTCCTCACATCTACAGTCAGTTATCAAAAGAAAAATGTATTTTTTATTATTTATAGGCTATAGCTACTCGGGTCCTCTTCAGACATAGTAGTGACTGTACTTAGGTTACACATTCATGTGTCTGTGGACATGAATGAAGAGAATTGCTACTTGGTATGGAAACACAGAGACAGCTTTCCCAAACCCTCCCGTACCTGGTCAGTGAAGCGGTAAAGCTAATTTGGGCTAACAGCCCTCGTTCCCACAAGCATGTCTAGGCCATACAAATCTTACCTCTCCCTCACTCTCGATAGGTGAAAGCCAATCATTTTAAATATGCATCAAATAATGCCAACCCCCTGCCAAGATGAGGTGTGCACACGGGCGGATGTGTGCCCACGGCTGGCAGAGGTGGCGCGCACCGGAGAAGCTAATGATGGCATTAATTTAGCGGCTGTTCCTTCACAGTTTTGAGTTCTCAGTAACAGGGGGATCGCTTCCGCAGTTCCAAAATGATCTTGCTGAAGAAATGACCAATCACAGACCAACAGACTGAGCAGAGCATGGGTAACTCCTCTGCCTCTCAGTCGAGAGAGGCAGTCCTGTTGAAAGCTATCTGATGTGCTCCCTCCCTCCCCTAAAGCTCCCCTCCGCTCAAACTTTCTGACTTCCCTGGTGTATACCTCAGTCCCACAGAATAAAAACACAAGGAATGGAGAAAGTGTCATATTAAACAGCTCGTTGGTTGGTAATTTCTTACTTGTCTGGTTTCTGGCTAGTTGATGTGGCGTGAATTGGACACTAGGCTCTTGTGCCCATCCTTCGTCATTAAAACCAACACAAACGACTTTTTTATTCTTTTGTACTTTAATGGGCTGTTGCTAGTGTGTAATATAAACCAATTACATTGAACTTGATGAATTAGTTTGCTGGATTTTTATTTTTTTGAACAGAAAGTCCAAAGCTAAATAATGCTGAGTTGTTTACTTTTCAGGATGATGTTCCCTACACTCTTCTAAACAATTTCTTAGCACACATTCAAACTTGAACTTTTATAGCCACGTGGATTTTCCTTTTTGTTTTCCTGAGCTTGTAACATTGTACCAATGATGTCAGACCTCTTTCCCAGGGAGAGGAGGGCATTACACCTTCATCCTGAGCTCCTCTGTCTTGTCTAGCCTGAGGCAAATGACTTCAGGCAATCATTGGCACAATACATCTGATGTACCACGATGTCACCACCAATAAATATGCAGAGCGTTCACCACAACACGTAGCTAGGCCAGTGTCACAGTACTGTATAAAATTACACACAATGGAGGGTCACCATGTTTTTCAGCTTTGTTTCATTTTCAAATGAGTATATATTTTTTTTTCCCTACTTTATATCAGGTAACTAAATTATGCTAGTTGTGTGGATAACTATGAACTCTTGACGGACAGACTCTTAATGGTGCTCCATCTGATCACAGTTGGTATGTATTTAAAGAGACAAGCTTTGCTGTTGTCCCTTACATCAGCGGAACAGTAACGTGCTGTTAAGGCATTGGTTTTGCTGACTGAAGCTGAGGTAATTTTGAACTACAGTTATATGGGAATTAAAACCCTTTTTTTTTTTTTTTTCTTTCTCTAACCATCCACTTGTTTCCTTGCTAGTTTCCACCTCATTGTAAACCTGACAGGTGGTCGGGTTTTTAGGGGAGGGTGGGGTGCCTTTTTGGTTTCTTTGAGGTTTTGTTTGGGCTTTTTTTGTTTTCTCTCTCCAATGAAGAATCCATCTTACTGTTCTAAACTCAAATGAGTAACATGTAATTCTGGTGGGGTCCAAAGTAGAAATTAGTTGGGCAAAGATGATATGAATGACAAAGTATTTTAAACGTTTAAAGTAATGTTCTGCTTTGTGAATATGTAAGTATAGCATAAAGATTTTTTTCCCCCCATCCCATTTATCCCCCTTTAAAACCATAGTTTACAATTGGTAGATCTGTCTATATATATAAATATATATATATATATCTCTGAAAGTCACCTAAATCTGCTTTACTAGAATACTGTTCACTTAATACTTAGAAACTGGACCTGGCTCTACATTCTCAATGTATTTTCCTTTTGTTTTGGTTTGATTTTTGGTTTTGTTTTTATTTTGTTTTGGGATTTTTTGTTTGTTTGTTTTTTTTTTTTCCCCTGAAGGTGTGAACTTATTCTCTTGGAATTGAATCTTCTTTTACTACTTAAAATCATTTATGTATATCTGGTAAATTATGACCAAATTTGTTGTTAGACTGCATACAGTAAATTGAAATATACACTTGGTACACTACAGCATTGTTGTGCTTTTGTTCTGGTTCTGTTTGGAAAAGCAGGCTTCCATAGCAAGCAGTGGTATTTAGAAATGCTCAGTTCTTACTCCCTGGCCTTAATATTCTGTTGCATTGTGACAGTCATCACTTCCTCAGTAACACTTCACTGCTGGCTTTTAGAAGCTGCATGTAACTACCTTTGCAAGGGCTGGAGGTAGAGGGATGACTGGTTAAGTGAAGTAGCCCAGTGGAGGTCCCCTGTTCTTCTGATTCTCCAGCATAAGAACTTTGGATGTTCTTTGCAATCTGGGTTTTCTGAGCTGTTTATTCAAAAGTTACTTGATATATATCATTACTTCTGTTGGGACCTCTAAATGAAGAAAATGTCTTAAGAATTACATTAAAAGGGACAGCCCAAGTTTCTTCTTAGAAAAAGGAGGAAGAGATTTCAGTTTGCACTAGAAATCCTCTTGCCCTTAAGAAATGCTGGAGCTGTGCTGTAGTAATGTGGCAGTGAGTTTTAGTTTGGCTTGGCTTGGGATTTATTGTGCGTTTTCCCCCCTTTTTAACAGAAGAAAGACCAATGCCATTAAACTGTGTTCCTTACAGATTGAAGGAGACCCAGTCTTTCTTTTTGTCTTCTCAAACCACATGTCTGAGATGTGTCTATTTGGAGCAGTGCCACAGCAGAGCCGTTTTATGAAAAGAATCCTGGCTGCTCTAGAACCAGACAAAAAGAGTTCTGATGTTGGGGTTCCCCCCTTTCTGTGGGTTGGCTTTTGCTTTCTGGTCTCTTCAGGGAGTGGTGGTAATAAACAAAGGTCACCCCAGAAGGGTGCTGTGATGCAGGACAAAAATCAATAAGTAAACTTGCTCTGATTAGAAGCTGCTGCCCAGGGAGGTGTGATCTAAGTAAGACACAGAAGGTAACACACGCTTGTCTTGCACCAGTGTCACTGTAGTGCCACAGCAAGCATTGCCACTTGTGATGCCAGATGCACCTTGCAGGTAAATGGCATTGTTTTCAATTGTGTAGAGGCTGTTCAGGGGTCAGCATGCAAACAAGTCTTCCAGTGAAGTTCTCGAAGTTGAAACCAGCTTTGAAAAGCAGAAATGAAACTCGATAGCCAGCACACCAAGGCACATTAGGAAGTGAGAGTTACTAAGGGGCTGTTGGCCCCACTGCACAGTGTGTTACCTTTGGAGAGATGTCTTTCTGCAGTGCAGAGCTTAGGGGCCTGGAGCAATACCCACTTCCTTCTGCAAAGAATCTGCGCTGTCAGGTGAAGAAAGGCTTGGGGCCAGGACACTGAGAGATACCATGTGGTAGGCTTCTAGTTGTGGGTCACAGCAGTAATGCTGTTAGCAGAAGATACCTCCTCTGCCTGGCTTTAAGTTGGTAAGGCTTGTAATAGGATTTTCTTTTAATGAGGCCAATCTCTGTGGTTTGCCAGCGCCTGGTTTTGCTTCACTTGACTTTTCCTGCTCTTGTCACTTAGTAGCAGGAGCCTCCCACCTCTTCTGAAGTATTGCTCTAGTCTGCTGAGTCCACACAGGCAGAACACACTCTGCAAGAACTGCACCTCTTTGACTGTCCCTCTGTGTTTCAATGGCTTTGGACACTAACGAGAAAAGAAAGCAAAGTAACTGATACTACCAGCAGCCTGAAAAACTTGTGCCAAAAGATGGTGAGAGAAGACTGAGCACAGTGTGATCAGAAAGAAGCTTTTGGATGTGAGTTGTTACCATGTCTCTGTTTTGCTCCTTGGGCATTTTGGCCAATTCACTGTTAACTCTCTCTATCACAGCTTGGTAACAACATTCTGGAGCAGCAGCTCTGCAAAAAGCCCAGTTTTGAGTGTGTTCTGTGCCTCCAGAATGTTCAGGCTCTGCAGAGGCAGCTCCACTGAGTGGCTCTCTGGAGAGACTCTACCCTACACCCTTGTGTTAGCATCCCTCCTGACTCTGTAATCTGTTACCCATTTCACCGTTGGTAAATGTTTGCTCCTTAGAAATGAGATCTGCCTTTCTTTAACGTTTTAATGGCACATTACTGTGTTTCTCTAAACAGTGTGGTAAAGGTTAAATATTGACACAGTGGATAAAATTAAATAAATTGGGTTTTGTATAATAGCCTTTAACAAACCTATAACACAAGAAGTCTTTTGTAACAGAGAAAACAGAGGTTTGAGACCCAGGGGCACTGCTGAGTAGAACCCTCTGAGAGGTTGAAGATCCCCCATGCAATTCACTATAGGTTTTTTAAACACTTCTATATGAGAAAAAGGTGAAAATGAAGTCAAAATATCCTGTGACTTGAACTGGAAAATAAAATCAGCTTAACAAGTGCTTTGCATTTTACATTACTGCAGTTTGAAGCAAGTATTTAAAACAAGCTGTGGAAGGTTTTGCTGACTTGATTTGGATGAGTCACTTCACAGACACAGGTGATTTCTCACAAACATTGGTATGTAAACATAATTTCATGACTTCTAATACTATGTGCACCTGCCTTTAATTCACCATCCCATGAATAAATGTAATAAATGACTTCATTATATCGATGTTTATCTGTGCCCTGCCTCCGCACCTCCACAAGGAGCAGAGGCAGGGAGGTTTCTTTGGAGGGGTAAATGCTGGCATGGAATCATTTGCTGCAAATTGCTTCATTTCCACTTCTGACATAGTTTCCCTTCAGTGGCACTTTAGACACAATCCAGTGAGTATAGAAGTAGGGGTACTAGGGGTTTCTGAAGGCTGAGGCCTCTGAGCAGCTTTTCCTATTAGCTGGCTCTACACAGCTTTATCTGAGCTGTAGGTAAAGCACCTCAGAAAACTGCCTTGTGGGGGGAAATCTGGTTTTGAGAGAGCCTGGAAAATGATTTGTAGGCTATTGAACAAACTTCTGCATTGCTTTGAAAAATGCCTGAATGATGTTTCTCAGAGTTGTTTCAAGACTTTGAATATATTTCAGCTTGTCAGTTAAATGATATAGTAATGGGATGTTTTCTTGTTAAATCTAAACAACAGTTTATGTAAGTGTGTCAGGAAAAGAGCTTTGGATTCAACAGAATGATGTTTGTAGCTAGAAAGGAGCTGCAGCAGGAGAAGAAATGTTTGTTAAAGTTCAGCAACTTAATCCAATTAGAGGGGAATTAACACTAGGACAGCAAGCAGTTGTGGAAGATGAACTGCAAAGTTTGTAGGAGAGTCATGGGGGAAAAAAAAACACAAAACAGTGCTGATGAAATGGTCTCTAGCAGCTGTTATAATGGGCCTGAAGTCTAGTTGCATTCATCAAGGGCAGGAGAAAGGTGTTAATCTTTGCAGTGGGCTTGAGCTGATGTTGCTGTAAAATCTTTAACTTGGGAAATGCTGAACTTTAAAGGCAACGCCTAACATCAAACTTTTAATCAGTCAACCCTCTTTCTAGCCCTTCACTGTGGAAATGCCTACAGGGCACCAAACTTGTGCTGGGAAACAGCCCCAGTTATTTTTAAATCAAATGAAGAGGGGTCTTTGAGCAGTTACCCCCTTCCATGTGTTTATTTCCCAAATGCCTATAGTGCAGGCACAGCCTTAGCTCAGTTCACTCAAGGATTTTATTCATACTGAATACCAAAGCCATCACCCTGGTTAAGGAATGGTAGCTCCATCCCCCAGCCTGCCTTCAGTCTGAAAGAGTTGCTTTTCTCAGTCAGCATGGGCTGCGTTCTCCTGCAATTACCTCTTCAAGCAAGTCCCAAGTTCCTCCTGCTGGGTATAGAGTGCAAAACATTCTCAGTGAAGAAGTGTCACCAAGTAAATGCTACCTTTTTCTGGTTGTGTTTCTGTTTGCTGAACAGTAGCAAGGACATTTCTGAAGCACTGCTTTAACTGACTGGCCACTTTAAAGTGAAAGTAAGTGAATGAATTAAGTTTAACTGTTCTTAGGGAATGGTGCTTTGGTGAGTGACCTGTGTGTGCTCTGTCCTCCAGTGTTGTCATGTCAGCATCTTTCTGCAAGTTAGTCTCTGCATCTGCTTGAGAAATCAGAGGACTGAGGTCACAGAACACAAGGCTGACATCTCTGCTGCTGCTGTTGTCTTTCTTAGAAACCAAAGTACTTGGAAAAGAGCAGGGAGGGGGAGGTTTAACTTCTGAGTAAGTGCAGTTCAGGAAGATGCCTGCTTTTAAACCTTGCTGAGTCTTGATGTGCCAAGATGTTGATGAACTGCGGAGGATATAGAACATTGAGTCTCCAGAAATTACCATTGCCATGAGATCCCCACCAACCTGGAGTACTGTATCCAGCTCTGGAGGTCTGGAGCCCCCAAGACAAGAACATGGACCTGTTTGTCAGTGGCCTCCTCTGGAGCCATTCTAAGATGGTCTGAGGGCTGCAGCTCCTCTCCTGTGAAGACAGGCTGAGAGTTGAGGTTGTTCAGACTGGGGAAAAAAAGAAGGCTCCAGGGAGACCATAAACAGCCTTCCAGTATTTGAAGGAGGCTACAGGAGAGCTGGAGAGGGATGTTTTACAAAGGCATGGACTGACAGGATCAGGGATTAATGGCTTCAAACTGGAAGCAGCTCAATTGAAATCAGACATTAGAAAAGCTTCCTCCCCACGAGGGTGGTGAGACACTGGAACAGGTTGCCCAGAGCAGTTGTGGAGGCTCCAAGCCTGGAAGTGTTCCAAGCCTGGCTCAATGGGGCCTTCAGCAACCTGGTCTAGTAGGAGGTGTCCCTGCCTGTGGCAGGGAAGTTGGAACTAGATGATCTTTGAGGTCCCTTTCCAACCCAAACCAGGCTACAATTCCATGATTCTACAGTTTTTTTTTCCAAAACAACTGGATAATCTCAAAGTCATCTTTTCTGTCATATCTCTAACAGAACTTAGCACTTGAGAGGATCTACTCACTTTCTAGAGACAGCAAGATATGAATACACAAAGAAGTTGTCAGTAACCCTTCCTGTTGAAAGTATTCTGCTCTGGGTTCCTCCTTGAATGATAGGTTTTGCTGTCTGGAAGGTGTAGAAGGGGACATGATGCCAACTATGCACTCAGTGGGAAAACACCTCTTAATCTGCAAAAAAAGATGTTTGTGTATGCATGCTGGAAGCAGACCTCTCCCTCAGAACTTCTTGCCCCTTCCTCCTGAAGTGTTTTGGTTTTGAAAGCTGATCAGTGGCATACAGCCCCCACTAGTCAGTCTGAGCTGGGGTGGCAACTTTGGTGCTTAGACACCACTTGAGCCCATGCAAATATGATCCCCTTACAGTCATACACAGCTCCTAACTGCAGTAGCAACTCTTTGTGCTACTTTAGTAGCTGTCAAAGTGGCAAGGCCTGGTGACAGCATTTGACAGGGCTTTTCAAAAGGCCTTTTGGTGTCCATTTGTGCTCTGACCTGCTGAGTAACCTTGAGGAGGGTAGTTTGCCACTTACCTGTCTTTCCATATAATTTTCTTTTTTACTGAGATACTGCATGAAGCTTTCCTGAAATACTGAGAAAAATGCTAGGCAGGAGCCTACTACTGGAGTACCTGTGGTGTTTGATGAGAATTATTGGAAGTTCCTCCCCTTTGATGTAGGTATAGAAGACAATCTAAAACTGAATGTGGTTTTAAGTTACCACATCAAATGATTTCACTTCAGAGTATGTTCATTGTGAAGGCAGATGACTCATTTCTTTATCATCACAGGCTAAAATCTTAAGCAACTGCTCTCCAAGAACAGTTCTCTGTTCTCTAAGAACAGGGCTCTTTAACAGCCTTGTTGATGATTTGGACAGTAGGACTGAGGCACCTTCAGCAAGTTTGCTGAAGATACCAAGCTAAGTGGTCTGGTCACACTGGAGGGATGGAGTATCATCCAGTGGGACCTGGACCAGTGCCAACCTCATGGAGTTCAACAAAGCCAAGGGCAAGGTCCTGTACCTGGGTCAGGGCAATCCCCAGCACAAATACAGGCTGGGTGGAGAATGGACAGAGAGCAGTGCTGAGGAGAAGCACTTGGGGTGCTGGTTGAGAAGCTCAACATGAGCTATGAATGTGTGCTTCCAGCCCAGAAAGCCAACTCTGAGTTGGCTACAAAAGGCATGGAGTGACAGGATAAGGAGAAAAGTTCAAAGTGGAAAAAGCTGTATTGATATTAGACTTTCTGCTTCTTGAGGGTGATGAGGCACTGGAACAGGTTGCCCAAAGAAGTTGCAGGGGCTCCAAGCCTGAAAGTGTTGAAAGGCAGATTGGATGGGGCCTTGAGCAACGTGGTGTAGCAGGAGGTGTCCCAGCTTATGGCAGAAGGGTTAGAATAGATTTAAGGTCTCTTCCAACCCAAACTGTTCTGTGATTCTCTGAAACACTTCTGTTTATTATGCACCAGATTTTGTTTTATACCCCCCCCCCCCCATCATCCCCCCATCTTCACAGGCTTCCCTTGAGCTCAGTTCTTTCCTCTTCTTCTGTTTTTTTGCTAGCTGGCTCTATCCCTCAACTGTCCCTCAAGATCAACAGGCTTACTTCCTTCCTGGAGCTTTGGAAAGGAGTTCTGTAGGGAGAGCCCCAACAGATTTCGGAATGGAATCCGCTCAATGGGAGCTGATAGTTGAAAACCACTTTATTTTTCTCAATGCAATCATAAGCATTAAACAATGGAAGAATTGTCTTCCCCTGGGCTAGATGGTTGGGTTTTCCTGAAACTGCCTTGCTCTTAGTGCTGTTAATGAAGATGATTGATTGGCTTGCCCCACACCCATTGAAGCAGAACAGTTACAGGAAATATTTAGAGTGTATCATGGACATTGGCCAAACAAGTGTGACTGTAAATCACCTGTAAATTCAGTGTGTCCTGAAGATCCCTAGCAGGCCAGAATACCGTAATTGAAGTAGTTGAGAGCAACCACCAATAGCTTTTGATTTTTGGACTCCATGCCACTTCTAAAACTTTAGGTGAAGTATCATAAAATGTAGTTTGGTGTTTTTTTTCCCTTGTAAGCAGTATTTGAGACTATATGACATTAAATAAGTTACTGCAAGCCATTTGTATTCCTGTGCCTTGCCATCAGGCTCTCTAAGCTGCACATTTCAACATCAACACCTAACGACCTGAGGCTGGCACCGACACAGAGCCTGCCGGGCAGTCCTCTGCTGAAGAATGGCAGGAAACAGCAGGAAGTATCACAGCAGAGGGAACCCTCAGCTTGGGCACAGCAGGGAAGAGGACCCCTGCTTTTAAGAATTCCTTTCACAGTAAAAGTGCCTGGAATTAGATTTATGTACTTTGGAAGGAGGAAGAACTGAGTCAGCCCTGCTGGAATTTGAACTTTTGTGCTAGGGCGCCGAGATGGTTTCAAGTCTGAGCTCCCACCGCATCCCCTGCACCAGCTCACAAGAGCTTTCTTAGCCTTGCAGCCTTCAGTCTGCAACCTGCTGTGGCTGTGTGAAGGGCAGAGTTGGGTTTTAAACCCACCCAAACCCCCAACTATGTTTCATTATTTTTCACAGCTGCTTCTAAGTGAGCGCTTGAGGATCCCCTCTGTGACACCCCCATATGTAATGCAGTTGATAGATCAGAGGTAAAACATGCATGGTTTAGCTGATTAGGTGGGTTGGATGATAGGTTGGAGGCAATGATCTTGAAGGTCTCTTCCAACCTGGGTTATTCTATTCTAACATGCAGTACCTTCTGACATGCAGTGAGGGCTTTGGCTTTTATCTTGCAGTTCTTACTTCAGATAAGCAAGCTGTAGCTGCTTTGTTCCCTGGGGATGCCAGCTCAGGATTTCACTTTGAAATGCAGCTGCTCTCTACCTCTTAGCTGCTTTTCCTGTACCAAATCAAACATCAAGCTCCTTGTGCCACCACTGGCTCCTTTGCTAATCACACAGTTTGAAACCTGGTGGGTTTTTTACACTCTACATAACTCTGAGGAGGGAAAAAATAAACAAACAAGGCTGTTGGGTTGCTCCAGTTTGGATAGGAGGAAACGTTTCTTCTGCAAAAAGGCTGCTAAGCCCTGGACCAGGCTGCCCAGGGCAGTGGTGGAGTCCCCACCCCTGGAGGGGTTTAAAAGATGTGCAGGTGTGGGGCTGAGGGACATGGTTTACTTGGCAGCATTGGGTGAGTGGTTTGACCCAATGAGCTTCAAGGTCTTTTCCAACCTAAACCATTTTGTGCTTTTATGGTGTGACCTTTCTATGTTCAGGACTGTCAAAGCAGTATCTTAATAGTGTATTTATGTTCAGGACTGTCAAAGCAGTATCTTAATAGTGTATTTAATACTAATGACAATTTTGCCTCAACACAGTCTTCGGTGGTTCCATGCCCAAGTCTGTGCCTTCAGGCACAATGGTGCATACAAATAATCCACAAGGCACAGCTTTATTAAATGAGTGCAGCTGATCTTTTGGACAAGTGGAAGACATCCAGGTATCCTAGTAGCTCCTGCTCCAGTGATAGGAATGCTGCCAGCCAGCCCTGTCATGGAAAGCATTTCTGAAAGCTTGGTCATATTCTTGTTTGCCAAGAAGCATTGCTTGTCCTCAGTGGTGTGTGGGTTCCTCCCTGGCATCATCTCTGAGAGACAGAATACTTCAGGTGTGCCACTGTCTCTCCAGGGAGATGGTTACTCTTGAACCTGCTGTATTTAATTTGCTCTCTGCTTTCAATAATGTAGGGAAGAGTGTGGCAATTGTTGAGGCTTCGGATATTCAGTAACCTCTGTCATGAGTGGTGGGGCATCTTGTGGTTTTCACATTTGATACCCAGCTCTCTGTTGCCTTTAGAGATGACACCTGCTGTGGGTAATAGGAACAACAAGCTCAATAGTGCCCTATTGCATGTCAAATCTATTGCTCCTGCTTCTTGTCAGCTTCAGTAGAGCCAGGGACTGATGCAACTGGTTCCTGTACCTTCTGCTGCTACCAGCTAAACAGCAAGAGGCAGGGATTCAATTTCTGGTTTAAATCCTTTTTATGATGTTTGCTGGCTAAGCTGCCAGTGCCAATAAGCTACTTTACTCTTAAGCTTTATCAGTTTGCTACTACTGTTCTTAGATTTAAGTAAAGTGCAAACGAGCCTTGTCAGGTCATTAAGATTTAAGAGCAGTAGTGCAGGAATCAGCAGGGCTGCCATGCAAAGGACAAGTTTGCTTTTGCTCAGGTCCAGCTTGTTTAGAAATCACTGTGCTCACCTCTCTTTTCATAAGGATAAAAATGTTTTCCTGAAAATTCATCTGTGCCCACTTTCTCACATACCTGTGTCCAATTTAGCATAGAATAGAATAGACTAGATCAGGTTGGAAGAAACCTACAGGATCATCACATCCAACCTATCAACTAATCCAACACCACCTAATCAACTAAACCATGCAACCAAGCGCCCTATCAAGTCTCCTCCTGAACACCTCCAATGATGGTGACTCCACCACCTCCCGGGCAGCCCATTCCAATGGGCAATCACTCTCTCTGTGTAGAACTTCTTCCTAACCTCCAGCCTAAACCTCCCCTGGTGCAGTCTGAGACTGTGTCCTCTTGTTCTGGTGCTGGTAGCCTGGGAGAAGAGACCAACCCCCACCGGTCTACAACCTCCCTTCAGGTAGTTGTAGAGAGCAATTGGGTCTCCCCTGAGCCTCCTCTTCTCCAGGCTTAGCAACCCCAGCTCCCTCAGTTGTGTTCCAAACCCCTCACCAACTTCGTTGCCCTTCTCTGGACACATTCCAGCAAGTCTACATCCTTCCTAAACTAAGGGGCCCAGAATTTGACACAGTACTCAAGGTGTGGCCTAACCAGTGCAGCTTACAGGGGGAGAATGACCTCCCTGCTCCTGCTGGCCACACTGTTCCTGATGCAGGCCAGGATGCCATTGGCCCTCTTGGCTGCCTGGGCACACTGCAGGCTCATGTTCAGCTCATTTGCTTGTTTTCCAGCAAACTCTAAAGCACCACAACCACTTTTTCTAATTCTCTTCTCTCACCTGCCCACTCCTCCCCTTCTGGCTTAGGGGAAGGAACTCACTTTAAAACAAAACAAAAAGGACTCTCATTGCCTCCTGGCTTGCAGTACTTGGAATCACAAAAGAGCCGTTTCTTTAGCTGGGTGTCCACAGTCTGTTGCCCTTTTATTGCGTAGACATTTTTCACCAATAAAACCTTCTGCTTGGAGCTGTTGGCTGGTTTTCTTTTTTTTTTCTTCAGGATTTTTCTTTTTAATATACATGTAAACCTAATTATAAGCTTAAGTGCTGTGTTGTTCTGAAATATGGCATGAATCACAGTCATTAAACTGTAAAACCTTCGCGTTTTAAAACCTTCACACTTGCATCCAATTTGCTTCACCTTGAGGCACCAGGCACGTGCCATTCCTTACACTGCCCAGAGTTTACTTCATAAACATCAGAAAGCTCATGGGCTTGGGCATTTCTGCTACTGCCCTTCTTGAGTATCTTGAGCCTTACATGCATGTTAATATCCAGACCCAAAGGGATGATGAAGCAAACATGGTTTCATTCTCCAGGTGTCTTGTGTCACTGCATAAAAAGTCACACACACCCCCAAGACTGGTGCTGGGAGAAGCAATGAAGCTCCCCTTAGAAGTTCACAGCACACACAGGCTTATCTTTTCCTTGGTGTGGGCTGTTTCTGGGCTAACTAGGGACCAGAAGGCTTGAGCTATCCTGTCCCCTGAAGAGTCAAGGTGCAAACGGCTCAAGCTTTGGTTGCTTGGATAAAGAAAAGCCATCACTTTCCAGTGCAGACAGAAATGAGGTAAATCCAAGTCAGTGAGCTAGTTTGGATCAGGTCACTTCTGAAGCAGAACTCTCCATCATCCCCACTTACCCTCCCTCAGTTTATACTGCAGAGCTCTCTGAACACTTTGTTGAATTCCTTTTGGATTAAGCTAAACTCCAAGACGTACTTCAGGAATGCTCCTGATGTGCTTCAGCCATAAATGCCTTGCTGTCCATGGGACCAAATTGGAGCTAACCCGAAAGCTTCCTTGCAATGTGTATAGTCAGGACAACTGTTTACAGATCTGCTTTTATGGGCTCACAGAACTTAAAGACATGGCCAAGTGGGTCTGAATTTGCCTTACCCTGGAGCTGTGTTGCTTTTGCTTGCACCAACTCTACCAAAGACTAAGAAATTGTGTCCTCTTTTTTGAATTCCAAAGAAATTACTGAATAAAAAAAGCCATCTGTAAACCCTGATAATCAAGGGCAGTGTTTCCTACCCAGGGTTGTTGGCAGAGTGATGTTGCACAGGCTATGAGCTGGGGGAGTTTTTCTCTTCCTCATTCTCATTTATTAAAATACATTTTAGCCATCATCACCTCCTTGAACCTACAGACCTTTACCTGTGATTCCCACCTTAGACTGTCACTGTAAAGCAGCAATAGCCAGGAGCAATGTGTACAAAGAAGTGTTCTGAAAGCAACCATCATAGAATTGATGGGGTTGGAAGGGACCTCAGGGATCATCTAGTTCCAACTTCCCCCTGCCATGGGTAGGGACACCTCACACTCATCAGGTTGTTCAGAGCCACATCCAGCCTGGCCTTAAAAACCTCCAGGGATGAGGCTTCTATCACCTTCCTGGGTAACCTGTTCCAGTGTCTCACCACCCTCATGGTGAAGAACTTCTTCCTAACATCCAATCTGAATCTACCCTTTTCTATTTTTGTTCCAGTCCCCCTAGTTCCATCATTACCTGACACCCTAAGAAGTCCCTCACCAGCTTTCTTGTAGGCTCTCTTAAGATCCTGGAAGGCCACAATAAGGTCTCCTCAGAGCCTTTTCTTCTCCAGACTGAGTAGCCCCAAATCCTTCTTGATCTTCAGCTGGTTTGCTTTGTGTTTGTATCAGTATCCAGGGTCTGGGATTCCAAGGGCTGGCCTTAGCAGGGGAAGACTGAAGCAAAGGCAGCATTCAGTAACTCTGCCTTCTCTGCATACTCTGTCTCCAAGGCACTTGGTCTTCAGCTGCTGCTCAGAAAGCATGCAGATGACTTAAATCCTGCACCGTATCTACCAGACCATGGATGCTTTGTAAGACTGAAGTACTAAACTGATTGTGTAGGATGCAGAAACTAGTGCAGGCATCTACATCTGAGGTATGTGTCTATTAGTGGAGAGAGGCAGTTAACAGAATCACTCCATGGACTCTGAATTCAGGTGTCTTGATCTGGAGCTAAATTGGCCCCGTATTTGGTGGGATAATTTCACTTGATGCATCTGGTGCTTTCTGAAAGTTCATCAGGCAAAAGAGAAGGGGAAAGCTAAAAGAAAGACCAAGCAAAGACCCTCAGCAATATGTGTGACTGAGAAAAGCCTGGAAAAGGTTTGTTGCCAGCTAAACTCTGCTATGCACCATGATGCTCCCTCCTATTCTCTTCAGGGGGAAACAGGAGATAAGTATGCAGAGATGCATGGCAAAGCCAACTGATAGTTGTCTTCAGCAATCTAGAAGATTCCAGGTTTTTGTTAGTTACTTAGGCCAAAGAGTAAGACTTATCTATCCTCTGATGTGCTGAGACCCTACCTGAAGTACTGTCCAGCTCTGGAGCCTCCAACACAAGGACATGAAACTGCTGGCGTGGATCCAGATGAGGGCCATCAAGATGTACCAAGGGCTGGAGCACCTCTGTGAAGACAGGCTGAGAGAGTTAGAGTTGCTCAGACTGAAAAAAAGAAGGCTCCAGGGAGACCTTAGTCTTCCAGTATTTGAAGGGGGATATAGGAGAGCTGGAGAGGGACTTTTTACAGACTCATGGAGTGACAGAATGAGAGGTAATGGCTTCAAGTTGGATGAAGCTGCATTGAGATTAGACATTAGGAGGAAATTTTTCCCCATGAAGGTGGAGAGGCATTGGAACAGGTTGCCAGAGCAATTGTGGAGGTCCCAAACCTGAAAATGTTCAAAGGCCAGTGCAATGAGGCCTTGAGCAACCTGGTCTAGTGGAAGGTATCCCTGCCCATGGAACTAGGTGAGCTTTAAGGCCCCTTCCAACCCAAACTCTTCTGTGATTATTCTCCATGTCACAAAATGTGGTACAGCAACTTTCACATGTGCATGCTTCAGCCATGGCAGAGAGCAGCACAGAAAGTCAGGCAATGCTGCATCTGCCAAGGAAACCTTCAGACTGGCATCCAACTCTTTAGATCAGCACTGCCTTAGAAGTGGTTGCTGCTGCTTATGATTAGATCCCTTAACACCGTAACATGCAGAAGATACTGGAATCTTTTGTGGGAGAAGCTGCATTATTCACCTCTGGTAGATTATGTATCTAGCCCAGAGTACAACAATTAAAAGGAGTCCTGAGTTAAGCAAAAGCTCAGCAAAACAACCTGGTGCTGACACACAGATAATGTCAGCTGATAGCTGGTTGGTGTTACGAATTGTTTTATAATTAGGCAATTAAAGCAAGTCCAGGCAGAGTTTAACTTGCAGGAAGCTATAAAAATACATGTAAGCTGTAAAATTATATTTAGCCATTAATTTCTTGTCAAGTCTGTCAAACCTGCTCATAAAGTGCTTAATGAAGAAGCTTACACACGCTCAGGGCCCTGTGTGTTTCTCCTGGGAAGTGCTCTGCATGACAGCATGACCCTAGGACACCAAACTATAACTGTAACGGAGGATTTTTGCTCTTCATCACCAAGTTGGAGCTGTTATTTCGGTTTCCATCTTTCAGGTGGGAAAGTACTGGAGGCCCATCGGAAAGCAGACCCACTGACCTAGCCAAGGCTCTGCAAAATGGCATCCTGGCCTGCATCAGAAATAGTGTGGCCAGCAGGAGCAGGGAAGTCATTGTGCCCCTGTACTCAGCCCTGGTTAGGCCACACCTTGAATACTGTGTCCTGTTCTGGGCCCCTCAATTTAAGAAGGACATTGAGACTCTTGAAGGTGTCCAGAGAAGGGCAGCGAGGCTGGGGAGAGGCCTTGAGCACAAGCCCTATGAGGAGAGGCTGAGGGAGCTGGGGTTGCTTAGCCTGGAGAAGAGGACGCTCAGGGAGACCTTATTGCTGTCCACAACTACCTGAAGGGAGGTTGTAGCCAGGAGGGGGTTGGTCTCTTCTCCCAGGCAACCAGCACCAGAACAAGAGGACACAGTCTCAAGCTGTGCCAGGGGAGGTTTAGGCTGGAGGTGAGGAGAAAGTTCTTCACTGAGAGAGTTGTTAGCCGTTGGAATGTGCTGCCCAGGATGGTGGAGTCACCATCCCCGGAGGTGTTCAAGAGGGGATTGGATGTGGCACTTGGTGCCATGGTTTAATAGTCCTGAGGTGTTGGGTGACAGGTTGGACTTGATGATCTTTGGGGTCTTTTCCAACCATATTGATTTTATGAAAATGGCAGGTTTTCCATGCAGGATCTCTAGACAGAGAATGAAGCCTGATCACTGCTGGGGTTCAGATTTCTTCCTGAGCTTCACTTCTGTCCCAAATCAAATCTTAGGACTTCACAGGAAAAACAGATGTTAGTAGGTAATGAGCCCTGACATATCATATGGTCTTTCTACTGGGCCTTTGTCAAGAGATGGACCAGACACTGAACGAGTGATAGATGCTCACTATGAACCCTCTCCCTTCCTAAAAGGAAGAGAAGGGGAAGGTAGGAGGCAGGCTGATGGGTTGGGAAAGAAAACTAAAACAGCTTCAGTGGAATAGATACAAATAAATACCAACAAAATGTCAAACCCAAGGAGAGCAAACCCACAGGCAGAAACAAAAATGGATTTTGTAAAATAGGCAAACTGATCCCAGTGTCTATACAAAGCACATAAAGTTATACTCAGTCTAGCAAAAGCCCAGCAGTCACAGCAAACAGGAAGGCAGCCCTCAGGAGGAGAGGTAGGGTCAGAAGAAGCTCAAGCAGGAAGCTGCAGCATAAGGCTCCTCTTATCTCAAACTTCCCCCTTTATGCCAAGTGTGACCCTGATGGTGTGGGACACACCTGTAGCCAACTGCAGTCAGCTGTGCTGGCTGACTCAGAGCTGCTGATGGCGTGCAGCCCATGGCCAGGCTGGCATTCTGGCCCAGCACAACCAGCACATTGACTGATATTTTCCTGGAGGATATCTGAATTTTCATGGATTTTCTGAACACTGTTTCAAAATGTTCACAAATATGACACATGATGTTAAAACTGGCAGCTCCAAAGCTGAGCACCTGGGCTTAATGTGCCCCGCTTCATCTTCTTTGGGATAGATATGGCCAAATAAGCTGAAGCCTTACCCTGAAAAAGGAACATCTGATTTTTTACACAGGCACAATTGACTGTCTTCAAGCATGGGGAATGCCAATCCTGCTTTATCATAGGATGTTAGGGGTTGGAAGGGACCTTTGAGGATCATCAAGTCCAACCCCTCTGCCAGAGCAGGACCATAGAATCTAGCACAGGTCACACAGGAACACATCCAGATGGGTCTTGAAAGTCTCCAGAGGAGGAAACTCCACAACCTCTCTGGGCAGCCTGCTCCAGTGCTCTGTGCCCCTCACAGTGAAAGAAGTTCCTCCTCATGCTGAGGTGGAACCTCCTGTGCTGTAGTTTATACCCATTGCCCCTTGTCCTATCCCAGGGTGCAGCTGAGCAGAGCCTGTCCCGTCCCTCTTGACCCCCAGCCCTCAGATATTTATCAACATTTGTTAAATCCTCTCTCAGTCTTCTCCTCTCCAGACTAAAAAGCCCCAGGGCTCTCAGCCCCTTCTCACAGGGCAGTGCTCCAGTCCCTCAATCCTCCTGGTGTTGTCTGCTGGTATCCAGGGAAAAATTCCCTCTTGCAGAACTTTTTGCTGTTGTTAAAAGTTGTTGTCTTGATCTGCAAAGCCCAGATCTTCCCACCAAGCAAAATGATAACTATGGAAAGATTTCACTGCAATAGCCACCATTGTGCTGTATATTATGAAGTATTGATGGGTTTGTTCTTTTTGCTTGGAGGCAAAGCAAACCATGGGCTGCAGTTGTACATTATGAAAGATTTATGGCAAGGAAAGTTATTTAAAATCCCCTTCTTTCACCACCACCTCTCCTTTCCCACCATATCTGCCCCATTTCCCCCCTTTTTCCCCTCAAACCCCGGGGCACCTGGGCTCTGTTGGAGTCTCCTCCCACCCCAGGTGTGGCCACTTGGCCCTCCCCACGCATTCCCCTATTTAATCCCCACCAGGAAAGGCAGAAGGCCCAAGCTGAGCCCATCTGGGCTGGAGGATCCTCCTCTCATTGCTGGTGAGTGCCCCTGGTGCACACTGGGTGATGGTGGTGGTGACAACAAAGGCCGGGGGCCTGGTGGCCCCCGGTTGTTAGGGCCAAGATTGATGACTACTGTAATATCCTCCACGGGTGCTGGCTGGGGCTCCCTGCTGGGGCTGAGCTCCTCTGTGTGGTATCTTGGCTGGTTGAGGGTCTTGCCCCTGGCTCTGGGCTTGGTGCAGAAATGGTGGTGGAGCAGGAGCTGTTTAGGCAGAGTGGAGGATGGTGAAGAGGGAGCAGGGGCTGCTTCGGGAAGATGAAGTGTGCGTGGTGGGGAAAGCAGGTTTTGTTTCTCCTCCTTGTTTCCCTGCACCCTGGGATAGGGCAACCCAAGGCAGTGGTGGAATTCCTTTTCCCTGGAGGGACTGAAAAGCCATGGAGATGTGGTGCTGAGGGACAAGGGTTTAGTGGGGACTTGGCAGTGCTGGCTAGGACCTGATGCTCTTAAAGGTCTTTTCAAGCTAAAACAATTCTGTGTTTCTGTGACCCTTGGGGTGGGACATGAAGGGACTTGGCAGGTGAACCTTCAGGTGCCCAAGGAGGGTTGTGCTCAAGGATCATAGGATGTTAGGGGTTAGAAGCGAGCTTTAATCACAGAATTTCAGGGGCTGGAAGGGTCCTCAAAAGATCATCCAGGCCACCCCCCCCCTGCCAGAGAACCTCCTGTGTTGTAGTTTATATCCATTACCCCTTGTCCTAACACAGGGTGCAATGGAGAAGAGCCTGTTCCTTCTCTCTTGACACCCAGCCCTCAGGTGTTTATAAACATTTATTAAATCCCCTCTGTCTTCTCCTTTCCAGATGATGCCAAGAAGCACAAAGGCTCAGATTCCTATGGCTCTACAGCACAGCTGTGCTAAGTGCAGAGCAGTTCACACAGGGTGGGGTTTTATAATGTGGCTACATGCTGGGGAACAAAAAAATACCTAAGATTATATGGAATTAGATTATTGTATCAAAGCATAGAGTGATTTGGGTTGGAAGGGACCTTAAAGATCACCACCATAGGCCAGGACACCTCCTACTAGACCAGGTTGCTCAAGGCCCCACCTTCCCTCTCCAGCTCTCCTGTAGGCCACTTCAAATACTGGAAGGCTGCTTAAGGTCTCCCTCAGAGCCTTCTCTTTTCTAGGCTGAGCAACCCCAACTCTCTCAGCCTGTCTTCAGAGGAGAGGTGCTCCAACCCACAGACCATCTTTGTGGCCCCCCTCTGGACCTGAAATGGAAAACAATAACTGATTTAAGCAATGGTAGTTACATCTCCAAACTTTCCTTTCTAAGGGATTTGTAATGGTGTTCTCCTTCAGGTTCTGTGCCTGCAAGCGTTTCATCTATGCTGTGTGCCTTGGAACAGGCCAGTATGGAGGTCAGGGTCACAAAATGGTGTTGGGAGAGACAAAGCTCTACTTGGGACTACAGCAGAGCACTGAGATTTCTGTAAGCTCATGAGATGATAGAAAAGAAGTGACTGAGATCAGGCAGAGGGGAAACCTCTGTTCCTCCAGCAGCTTTCCTGAATGTGATAGGTGGCATGGTGCTTTTCCCATTTGCACCTGAAGAAAAGGGAGGGAATGAATTCTGCTGGGCTGTCATTTGAGGGAGTGGAAGTTCACCGTCTGCACTTGAATCAGAGTTTTTACTCTCCAGTTCTTAACAGAAGAATAGCTTTGTGGGCAGTACTGTAAAGAGCAGTAACTAACAGCTCCTGAATAAATGAGGCCAGCCAGGCTGGAGGGACTGGAGGTGATTGTTCTGCCTTGTCAAACTGGTTGGGGAGGAGGGTGCAGTGTAGAAGAGGGCAGCCAGCGGAGAACAGACATCTTGGGGGGGGGGGGGGGGGGGGGTGGGTGAGAAGGCCATGTATCAGTGAGCTGTGGAGTCACGCTTCAGAGAGTTAATACAAATGAGAGCTTAAGTACTGAGTCCTAGAAAAAACACCTTCACCTTCTGCAAGACTTGCTCTGCATGAGTGGTGGGTTTGGATAGGTGCTGGTAGCCTTGTTGTCCCACTCCCATTATCAATGACTGTTCAGCGGTTGCTGGCTTGGTCGTAGAGCAGTGTGGGCTTGGGTTTTTTCCAGGGATCACACAATAACTAGGATTGCATGCTGGTTGCAGCTTTCTTACTTCTGCCTAGAACAGAATCTTCTGGTGCAACAACATTCCTGTCCCAAAACAGACCACCACATGCCACTCTGCTGTCTTAAGCACTGCACAATGAGGAGGTGCCAGCTCCTGTGGGCTCTGCTGCAGCTCCTTTTAGAATAGATTTTCCTTCTTAAGCTCTGAGTTGCAGGAATAGAGTGGTTGCAATAGAACACAACTTTGCTAAATTAAAAACAAACCCTACAGCTTGGAAACTGTGAGTCAGGTCCACCCTCAAGCTCAGAAACCAGAAAGCAAATAGAAGAACCTACCGATGTTGCCCAAAATAAATACCCACAGTGCTGGGGCACCAGACTAGGGAAGGGTGTAGGGGAGAAGCTCTTTGGGTTTTTTTTTTTAATCCTCAAGCTTGGCACATCTGCCACAAACTAAACAAACAAATGGTTCATGGAGTCAGGAAGGGACAAGCTAATGTACAACAGGCTGAGGGACAAATCAGTGGTCACAGCAATCTGCCACAGGTGAGCGCTTCTCACAGAAGTGACTTGAAATGCCAGACAACCCTCCCACTGAAATCTTGGGGATGTGTTTAACCAACCATTTTGGTTTTACTCTAAGAATTAGTGACAGCTACTATGAAAAATGTATACAGAGAAATATAAACACTGCAAACTGTGGTAAAATGTAGTGGGAAACTTCCTTCCTTCCTTCCTTGGCTTCCCTGACACCCCAGTGCCAGAGCAGCCACTGAGCGGTCACCCTGAGTCAGGCTTTGTGAAAGCAGAAGTTATGAAGGCTTTAAGCATTGCCTTTTCTTTTTCAGTGCCAAAGTTTTACAGATTACAGCTGCTACTTTTTCCTTGCAGCCACTAGGGTTATCAATGGCAGAGAAAAGGTGGAATTCCTGCTTAATCTGGACTCCCAACAGGTTTTATGGGGGAAGAAACACTTGATGGTGCAAGACTAATGATACAACAAGGACAGCTGGTAACAAGTAAATGTCTGCAGCTCCTCAATGCTGCCACGAGGCAGCCTTGCCAAAACTTGGCAGTAAATGGTGTATTATTTCTCCTTGGGTTAATGCTGACTTGTAATCCTTCAGTCTCAGGATGGTACGGTAGGCTCAAGACAACCATCCCATGAACACTAAGGACACTGCTCAGCAGGTGTCAGAGTGAATTAGTGGCTCATACTGACAAATAATTAACACTTAACCTTGACCAAATGAGCAGACCTAGTAGACCACACACACACAAATATGTGCTCTGAGAAAAACTGAAGAGGGTCTATTTCGGGAGCGCTCCAGGAGTGTTATGACAATATGTTTGCTCCTCCAGCTCAGCCAGGCCTGATGGGCATCTCATGTTTCTCACTTCAGATTACAACTGCATGAAAAAATGACTTCTGTCAGAAGTGCTGTTAAACTTGGAAAACAGCATGGTGGGTTGACCCTAGCTGGAGGCCAGATGCCCCCTAAAGGTGTTCTATCAATCTCCTTCTCAGATGGGCAGAAGAAAGAAGAAAATGGAAGGCTTGTGGGTCAAGATAAGGATAGGGGAAGGACATCACTCACCAACTACCATCATGGCCAAAACAAACCTGGGGGAAAATATTTGTCTGTTTATTACCAGTCAGACCAGAAACAGAGAATGAAAAATAAACCTCAGTCTTCCCCCCCCACCCCCCACCCCTCCCATCTTCCAAGGCTCAGCTTCACTCTTGATTTATCTTCTACCCCACAGTGGTGCAGGGGGATAGGGAATGGGAGCTGCAGTCACTTCATTACATCTCCACTGCTCCTTCCTCTCCAGGGCAGGACTCGTCATGCTCTTGCCCTGCTTCAGTGTGGAGTCTCTCGCATGACTGACAGTCCTCCACAAACTTCTTCACCAGGAGCCCTTCTCATGGGCTACAGGTCTTCACAAGCTGCTCCAGTGTGGGTGCCTTCCTCAAGGTGCCGTCCTTAAGGAGCAGACTGCTCCCGTGTGGTCCCAAGTCTTCCCAGCAAACCTGCTCCCATATGGCCTCCTTTCTCCACAGGTCCAGAGAAGATTTCACATGAGGTCATAGCCACCTTTGGGCATCCACCTGCTGTGGCATGGGGTTCTCCTTGGCCTGCAGGTGATATCTGCTCTGCCATGGACCTCCATGGTCTGCAGGGAGATGCCTGTGTCACCATGGTCTTCACCCCAGGCTGCACCTGCAGCACCTCCTCTCCCTCCTCCTTCGCTGACTTCTGTGCCTGCAGGGTTGTTTCTCTCACACATTCTTATTCCTCTCAGGCTTTGTTTGCACAATTGGAGGGTTTTTCCCCTTTCTTAAATATGCTTTCACAGAGGCGCTGTCACTGATGGGCTTGGGCTTGGCCAGTAGTGGGTCCATCCTGGAGCCAGCTGGCATCACCTCTGTTGGACATGGGGGAAGCTTCTAGAAGCCACAGACTGTAGCCCCTCACTCCCAAAACCTGTCCAGGCAAACCCACTGCCCAGGTAGCCCTTACTTCATGTGCCTGCACAGCCTCACCTTGATTTGAGCAGAACTCAATGGATAGTGCAAGTTTAGATCTCTCTTTTTTAGGTGAAAAGCTGAAATGATGGTCCTAGGGGCTTTATGGGTCTTCATGACAGGAGCTATTTGAGCAGAACAACAAGGCAGGTTTATTTGATGGCTAAACAGTCTTAACAGAGATAAATAGCTTAGACAGCAAATCTTTATTTAGATTTAATTGCAGTAGATCTAATTAACAGGTGTATATTAAAGACCTGAGAGCCTCTGACAGTCGCCAATGCTGCCAAAACTATACGTTCATGAAAACCAGGAAGCTGACTTACACTGTGAGGTGTTTGCACTGTAATCATGAATGCAGTTTCTTTGGGAGGAAAATAATGGCTGTTACCAAAACCCAACAAAACCACCAAACTGGCATAAAAGGCCAGATCTAGGAGAAAGTGTGAAATATTGGAAGAATTTACAACGAGGAGACTTGCCTGGTGTAAGCAGAAGCCTACTTCAGTATCAGGTACTGCAATGGCTCAAAGATTTTGATGCTATCATAAAGCGGAAACTAAGAAGCATGTTTCTATTTTGGCTGCTGAGCTATAATGGCAAAGCTGTGCCCCTAGCATGGGTGGGTACAGCCCTGCTCTGCCTGGCTGCCAAGGGACGGGGTGAGCCTGAAGCACAGGGCTCCAGCTAGCGTCAGGCTGTAGCTTATTTCTCACATTTCCCTGCAGCAGTACAGATGCCCTTTGGTCTGTTTGAACTCCTGTGCAGACTGGAAAAAGAAGTTGCAATACTCCACTGTAAAGGAGAGAAGCAAAAGCCAGGGCCACTCGCAATAATGATTTTATGTCTCTCCTCCCTTTGGGATCCATGGCTGCTGCATTGCTTCCATAAGGAGAAAGTTCAGGTTTAGAAATACAGTCAAGACCAAAAATGCATGCAACTTTTTTGTTTTGTTTATCATCTTTGCCTTCCCACTCCTCCACTGTAGATGACTAATTTCCCCTCAAGTCCTTGGGGGCACTGACAGTACAGCATATCCTCCAGCTGCTTCAGGAATGGCTCTTCATCATACTAGGAGAAACTAGACTGGATGCAGAACATGCAGCCTCCATATTGTATCCTTCTTAGAGGCAGATGCTGACCTGTAATTTCTCTTCTCCTGTCCCTTTTAGGTCTTGAGAGGACATCTGACCATGACTGTTGTACTAGCAATGGATAATCCTGCACTAATCTATTTATTTACCTGCATGACTTCCCTCTGCTCTTGCAAATGATAGCATCTGTCCAGCTTCCCCAGCCTGGCTCTTGGGCATGCATATCCCTCCAAGGAATGCCCCAGCCACACAAGGAGAAGACAGAACGCTCAAATGTGGCAATGTTCAATGCAGTTCAGGCAAAGTCAAACAGCTGCTTCATATTTGACCCCAACAACCTTTTGGTGAGCAGTGTACTCTGATATTGCAGAAATGGAGAAGTACCTGCAGGTTAATGAGACCATGAAAAATGTGAACTTAGGGTTTTTCCTTTCTGTCTGGAGCTCTGATGTGTCTTCTACAGCCTTCCTCCGATTTTCTGGTGCCTTTGTTTTGTTTTTATTTTCCCCAGAGCAGACAGGAATATTAGCCCTCCAGAAACAAGTTTTACAGGAAGATCTAATTACATACTCTATACTCAACCCAGGACATATTATACAGCCTCCTTTTGAAACAAAGCTACTTGTTATGGCTCCCTAATGTTATTACTAATGTGATAATAGGGATTTTGTGTCTGACCTGCCTCCTATCTCACCACTCTATCAGATTGGTTGCCTTTTGTAAATTCTGATTAAGCATTAACTCAAAACATAAATCCTCAGGAATTTTCCTAGTCAGTCTGACACTTTCTAGTTTGCTGCCAGGCACAGAAACCCCATTCTACAAAATCCTGTGCTGCTGCTTTACGGAATGAATGCAGAGCACTCTTGAAGCCATGGCAAATACAGACTTTTACAGGGAGAGGCTTAATTCCTTCCAGCTGTATAATTTCCCATCTCTTGCTACATCCTGTGTTTTCCTAATCAAACCACCTGCTGTTTCAGCAAAATGGCTAAAACTACTACCTGTCTGGTTTAAGTTTAGAAGCCAAAGAGGATGTAACAAGATGATCATTCATCATTCAATCTGTATCCTCCAAGCAGATAACTAAATTCACTATTCAAATGAAACAAATGTTCAGTTGGACTGAGAAGCTCCTGAAGCAGCTTGGTTGACTGCATTCCTAGTGGGAAGAAACTCCTCTGCCTTTAAAATCTGGGCTGTTCTCACAGCTAGGAACACACCCTTAGGAAACAGCAAAGAGATTCTCCCAGAAGTGGGAACTGCACACAGTTTCCATATAAGGAATTCTCCCTGGAGTCTTAAACAAAGGAAATCGTCCGCTTTTCCTACTGTAAGTCACATGAATCATTTTTCCCCTGGAAGAGGCTTCAGTACAACTTTCCTAGATGAACGTGTTCACTTCAGCAGTTCAAGTTCCTATGCTTTCAGTTTTGGTTTTGCAAAAGGAGGTAGAAGTGATGTCTCAAGTTCCAGTAGGCAGATTTCTTTCCTTAGTTTCTTCATATTCCCTGCTCCAGCTGATTTGGGAGAGAGCTGCTCTGTCTGCTGAGACAAAAGACAAAGCAAGGTATTTTTGCATAAAGACTTTCTGAAATCTGCAGAGACTCTATTTGTATGACAAATATTTATTACTGCTCCCAGAAAAAAAAGGGACCCAGCCCATGTGTACAATTCACGTAGGAAAGTAAGGAGAAAAAAAAAGCCTTAACCATCCTCTACATCTGCTTTTGCTCTACTGGTCTTCTGCTGAGTAACAGGCTTTAGGGACCTCTTAGAATTGAGGTCAAAGGTTGTTACATGACTTAAGAACCCACCTTGGAGCTCACAGCTAACGTGTCCTTGCCTTCCAGTGCCAGTGAAGCCACCTCTTCCTCTGTGTTACTCATGCCACTAGCTTGTGAGCTCCTGGACAGCACTGGCAATGTCAGTGCAAACCTACAGCTCCTGCCTGGAACTTGGATTTTTCTCCTCTACTTGGTCTTTGTATCAAGTTCATGCCTGTAACTTTCCAAGAGCTGTTTTAGCCCACAGGCAGACCTCTCAATTACTGTTGCAAGATCTCCCGGTAAAATCAGGACCTAATTATTAGTGATTTTCCCCACACACACCCCCAGAAGCTGATAAGCAATTAGATTCAGTGGGGTGTGGACTCTGACCAGCCTACACCCTAAATATCTTCACTGTATCCCTGTGGGTAGTAGCAGCTGCTAGCTGCTCCAGCCAGCTTGGTCCT
Source organism: Picus viridis (assembly GCA_033816785.1). Classification (NCBI taxonomy): domain Eukaryota; kingdom Metazoa; phylum Chordata; class Aves; order Piciformes; family Picidae; genus Picus; species Picus viridis. The sequence goes on from CM066572.1 coordinate 24,108,785, forward strand.
TGGAAGGTGCCAGCAAGCCTCCTGGTTATGCTCCCCTAGAGCTGGCTTCATGAACAAACAGAGTGTTGGCCACTATAAAGACAGCAACACAGCTGGAATTTCCATGTGCATCATCTGACACTTTCCAGCTCCAAGATGAGAGCTATGTCTCAGCTCAGAATGATGTTTTTCTGCTCCAGCTGAGACAGGAGTTGCTCAGTAGCAAGAGAGCCGATGATAAAGACGGTGAAAGGAATACTGGGAGGAGTGAAAAGGTTGCTTTGGCTCTAAGTAAATAATGTACTCATTCTGTAAGTTTCCTTTCCCACTTGGAGGGAAGGGAAAGGTGGGAAGAAGCAAGAGAGGAGATTCACACATCTCTTGTTTCAGTTCTCTCTGACACAATGAAGGGAGCTGCGTTCTACATCTGGTCTTAAACTGAGCACTGGATGAACCCCACTCCTTGCACTCTCTCCATCACTGTCTCTCATCTGTGTTCGTTCCTGGGAAGGCTCTCTCTTGCCAGGCATGTTCTTGCATCCTCTTTCCACCCACCCACCCATGTTTCTTTGGCAGATGTCTTAGCCTTGCTCCAGCCCTTAGGATGCTTCCACCTACCACTTCCTGCTATAAAAACCCTTTAGAGTTCTAGCACTTGGATAAGGAGGCACCAAGTGCTGAGCTGTGCCACCTCTCAAAGGCACAGACAGAGGGAGGGCTGCAGAGTGACAGTAGTGTACCTTGGCAGCCCTTTTCCTGCTTGTATTCTCAGAGATCCACACACATCAAGAGCCGAGTCTGTTTTAACAGCCCTTGAATTCCTTTCATTCACTTCGGCAGCCCCTGTAGCACATAAGAGTCACCACAGTGAACACTCCTTGTACAGCCACTACTGTGTGGGAGTATTTGTGACTGTCCTACATGGCTCTCAAGATATACCATTTCTCCAGCCATGAAGATTGCTGTCCTTTGTGACTCTTCAGCTGCAACAACCTGGCCCTCATGCTACCCTTCGGGCCCTTAAGCCATTCCCCTGTGCATCATGTGAGTACAAATAGGCAGCTCCAGCCCAGCCACTTGTGGGAGGGTGCAAAAGATTTTTAAGACATAAAGAAGCTGGAGGAAGAGGCAGGAGGATGAGAGAGCTCTGTGAAGACTAGGAAAAGAACTGCAAAGGGCTTCTGCCAAAGGGAGAAGATGTTCCATGGGAAACTCAGCAACAAAGAGGAGTGTGTTCAGATTGCCTTCTGACATTGCTGTTCATGGAGAAGGGAGTGAATGAGTTTAAAGCATCGCGAGGAGCTGGCTTGTCCTGCTTGCTCCATTTTAAGTTATTAAAAATAGAAATTAACTGTTAAAAAAAAAAAAAAAAAATTACTTTCCTGAATCTCTCTGTCAGGAGTAGAAAAGAAAAATTTTTACATTTTATTTCTAGCTGGCATTTCACTTAATGTTACAAAACTGTAACGTTTGGGCTGTAAATGCTTCAGGCAACTTGAAAGAAAACTATTTCCACTGGCTCTTAAATCACAGAAACGGTTCTATTGCTGTGAATTTCTCACACTGTACCAAAAAAAATGAGCTTTTAATGCTTTTAGGTTAGCTCTTCTTTATTTACCTCACACCATAATAACAGGGAAGGGTTCATAAGTATAGAGTATATGCTTGAAATAATGTCAAAACAATGAATGTCAAGATTCCTAAAGGGAAAAGCTGTAAGTTTATGACAGTAAGCAGCAGGGACAGAAGAGAGAGATCAAGAGGGGCAAAGAGATAAGGTCATTTATCAAAAGCTGAACATTTTACAGCAGCAAATATATGATTAGATTTCTAATATTGTAGCTCTCAGAAAATGTATGCCATGAATTCTTTCAAACCCCTCAAAACTTACTTGTGTGTGAAAGGCACTGTGTGCCAGGGGCCCAAACCAAAGAACATGTACAAATATTTCAAGGAATTCATTTAAAGTACTATAGGATCCCTGCATGTAGTGTAAATTATTCTGACTGCAATTACAAGGCTTTTTATGCCTGAGAGGAGTCAAAGCAAGCTTCCTATGTTCCTGGAATATAGCTGTGAAATGAGTGCATGATAAATTAGGCCTTTCTCTCCTTATTTTTGCTGACTTTCTTATGTGAGGAAAACCTCAGTGCTGGCCAAAGACAAAGGTTTGGGATTTTTTTCCCCATAGGAGACCAATGATTATAGCATTTCCTCTCCAACCCACATTTCTACCCCTTGCTTCCTGGAGACTGTTCTAGTCCCTATCACACCAGCCTAATTCTCATGATAATAAAATTATGCCCTGCTCAGTTTCAAAAAGATAAAACAGGATCCAAAAGCAGGGAAGGCTTCCCAGCTGTGAATCAGTTAAGGAGACTTCCTCCAGTCCAGAGTTAGTTAAATATGATCCTGAGCCTCAAAGATTTAGATGTCTAACTTGTATTTAAAGGCACCTAATTACCTCTAAGAATCTGAGCCTAAGCCCCTTGGGGTTAACTTGTGGCTCTCTCCTTAGTGTTTCCTACGGCTGTTTCAGAAAGATCTCTGTTTGGTTTGCTGACACTGGGCGCTTCAGGAGGGAACAGGTCTCTTATTTCAGACCTGCAGATGCCAGTAGGTATCAGAGCAGTTAAAAGCAAAGGTGCTTCAAAGGAACTGCTGGCACCTTCTCAATCCCCACTGTGAATTTAGTTTCTTATTCCCACTGACTTGACTTTACACACACCTGAAACCCCACCTACTGCCAATTCATCTTATGCTTTCCACCTTCTATATGCTTACATACAACTTCTTCCACGAGCCCTACATAATATGCTGCCTTCCTCTAAGAAGCTGCAGGCTCTTTCTTTCCTCTCCTGCTTTGCAACATCCTTGCTTTGGAATCCATCCAGTAAGCTCCTTAAGCACAAAGAGTCACAAGCACTTAGCACAGAAGTGTATTGCATAAATACTAATAATAATAACAATAAAATTACTAGCCCATAAATGGAACCTTAAGGGGCTTCGAATCTCCGCCAGCGCTTGGAAAGCAACTTCCCAAAACTTTTTAATTTGGGTGAGAGTTCTTAGCAGCAACATAATAAGCAAAATATCAAACAGGTTTGTACAATTACACAGCCAAGTGGGCTCCAGCACAAGGCAGAAATGTGTGTGTGTGTGTATAGTTCAGCTGTGGCAGAGCATTGCCCATCCCTGGGTTTTTGGAGCTGAGTTTTAAACACAGTTTGGAGGGAACGTGTAGGATGTGTTACTCTTTTGCTCTACTCACTTGCAACTGGGTGCCAGGTTGGAGGAGTGAATCGTTTTTGGAAGCAATGGATTTCTTTGAAGTCTCCTGAAATAAGGGATGACATAATGTATGCAGTTACGCACGTACTAGCAATACACTGTTGAGGCTTTCATTTAATGGTCTTGACTCTTTTTTAAGTTAAATGATGTCATCTACAATTTCAACAACTCTGGTGTTTCTAAGAACATTTTGTTCTCCATTTTACTGGAAGATTGCAGTACCAAAATTGTGAGCAAAAGGAGCAGTTGATTTAAAATTGCTACTAGAGTTTCTAGTCTTACTTAGGACTGAAATGTTGTTTATGCTTTAAAAGAATAATTAAATAGAGATATCCTTGAATAACAAGTTTTGCTTCAGACCACTTTGACTACAATATCTTCCCCACTGCTCAGCAGTGTGATGTTCGAAGAGATAATCACAGTGATTCCCATAAAATGCACATATTTTAGCAAACATTGATTGGTTTGGAGTTCAGCAGTTGTCTGCACTTGGAAAAGAGCTGTCCTGGGAAAGAGCTGTCTTAGCCTGGAAACCATAGAATCATAGAATCAGTCAGGGTTGGAAGGGACCACAAGGATCATCCAGTTCCAACCCCCTGCCATGGGCAGGGACACCCCACACTAGATCAGGCTGGCCAGAGCCTCGTCCAGCCTGGGCTTAAACACCTCCAGGGATGGGGCATCAACCACCTCCCTGGACAACCCATTCCATGGCTTCACCACTCTCATGGTGAAGAACTTCTTCCTCACATCCAGCCTGAATCTCCCTATCTCCAGCTTCATTCCGTTCCCCCTAGTCCTATCACTACCTGATATCGTGAGAAGTCCCTCCCCAGCCTTCCTGTAGGCCCCCTTCAGATACTGGAAGGCCACAATGAGGTCACCTCGGAGCCTTCTCTTCTCCAGACTGAATAGCCCCAACTCCTTCAGTCTGTCCTCATAGGACAAAGTGGCTAAAACTGGAATGTGTCCAGAGAAGGGCAACAAGGCTGGTGAGGGGTTTGGAGCACAAGCCCTATGAGGAGAGGCTGAGGGAACTGGGGTTGCTTAGCCTGGAGAAGAGGAGGCTCAGGGGTGACCTTATTGCCCTCTACAACTACCTAAAGGGAGGTTGTAGCCAGGTGGGGGCTGGTCTCTTCTCCCAGGCAACCAGCACCAGCACAAGAGGACACAGTCTTAAGCTGCACCAGGGGAGGTTTAGGCTGGATGTTAGGAAGAAGTTCTTCACAGAAAGAGCTATTGGCCGTTGGAATGTGCTGCCCAGGGAGGTGGTGGAGTCACAATCACTGGAGGTGTTTAGGAAGAGACTGGATGGGGTGCTTGGTTGCATGGTTTAGTTGATTACATGGTGTTGGATGATGGGTTGGACTCGATGATCTCGAAGGTCTCTTCCAACCTGGTCTGGTCTGGTCTATTCTATTCTATTCTATTCTATTCTATTCTATTCTATTCTATTCTATTCTATGACACGGGCAACAGCCCTTCTCCCTGATGCAGCAGACGCTGATGTGTTGGCCCATGCTTTCCATTGCTGGTGCCCGACTCCCCAGCTGGGAATACACTGGCACGGGACTTGGAAATCTCCTGAGGAAAACCAGCCTCCCCTTGGATAAAGCAAGCCGTCATTGCCAGCCTACCCAGGGAAAACTGCCGGCTTGGAATCTGGGGCACTGAGGTCGCCCTCAGGGCTGCGTCCTCTCACAGACCGTCCCCAGAGCTCGCGTGTGGGATAACAGAAGCTTTTCTGGGGTGAAAACCGAAGATTTGCCCCTGTCAGCTCTCCTTTTCCCTGCAGTTTTCCCTCGAGGCTGGAGAGGTGGGGAAAAAAATCATTTATAATAACGGAGAGCCGCTCGGGTAGTGGGGGGTGTTTGTGTGTGTGGAGAGCGCTCGGGCCCGCCGCCGTTCCCGCCTTCTCCCGCCCAGCGGCGGCAGAGAGGACGCCGCGTCGACCTAACGGCCGCTGCCGCCATGGAAACGCCATCGCCTGCAGCGCGCCGCGGCGGGGCCGGGGCGAGGGGGCGGCAGGCGCGGTCCCTGGGGACCGCGGGTCTGCGGCGAGATTCACACTGCAGGGTACCTCAAACCAAAGCGCACAGAGTGAAAACACATAGAGAAACGTAAATCACGCAGACACAGGACTACTCGGCCAGTGAAATATGTAAATGCCCACGCTTATGAAAGGAAGGGCATGAAACCGAACACTGAGGTAGATGGAGAAGTGGGCAAAAGGGACAAGATGGAAGTTTAAATTTCCCCCTTTTGAGTTTAAATGCAACCAGTCATCATCTCTCCATGGGCGGTCTTGAGGAGGTGGTTTCAGCCAGGTCTTGTGTCAGTTTCACTGGCAGGTGGCCCTGAGAGGCATCCCAGCCCAGGGAAGATGCTGATCGCCACCCACTGTGATTCAGGGCAGCTCAAAGGGTCTCGTTTTGGATTGCTGTTTATAGGCTTCAAGATAATTATCTTTTGTGAGGTGCTTTTCCACTTTGGCCTGGCTCTGGTTTGCCCTAGCCCAAGACTTGCTAGATTTGAGGGTCCTGGCACTTTTCAATCAGTTGTGGATGCCCAGAGCTTTCTGGATCTTGGGGTCCTGGTCTCCCCTTTCTGGGCCACAACCCAAGTACTGGTTGCAAGGATGCTGACTGATAGTCCAAGATGATAAGGAGGGGACCAGGAGTCAGGTGTGCCACAGGAATGCCTCAGCCAGTGCTCTGGTCCACTGCAGGAGATAATTGTTATTCCTGGCCCCAGAGAACAGAGGAGGCAGGAACCAGGTATGTTCAGAGGGGCACCTTAATGCTCTGGCTGGCTGCCTGTCACAATCTGTACTTTTCAAGTGGACTGCTGCGTGGCTCAGGGAGGGAGTCACACCCTGCATTCCGAGGCCCGTGAGTGCCACCACAATGAGCACCACAAAGAGGAACACAAGGGGAGGAATCCAAGATGTGCCTGGGAAGAGCAAAGCCAGAAAAGCTACACTTCATCAGCTGTCATTCCCCTTCCCAAATATAGAATACTGCCTACTGTCTCTCAGGGTGCTGACTGACCACACAGCTGAGGTGGCCCCAGGGCCAGTTACTGCTGGAGTGCTGCTTGCATGGCCCACCACCCCTCTCAGTCTCTTCTTATCCCTTGTGCTGCCCTCTGCAAATTGTGCCCAAAACCAGGGCAAGGAAGCAGAATGGTGGACGAGCTGGTTGCTACTGCAGAGGTGAGGAGAATGGAGTGTCTTCTGCTGATAGATCATCTGGGCTGGAAACCCAAAGGTGCATCCACAATTTGATATTCCTCTGCTGTCAACAAATAACAGCAACAAACTGTCAGGTCTCTGTGCTGCCCATCTGTATAAAAGATGGCAATTTGCCACCGATAGAGATTAATCCTCCAGCTGAAATGGCAGAAGGGCATATTGTGGAGTTACAGTGTTCATTGAGCCTGCTAATGCTTATGCAGTAACGTGCATGAATTCAGATGGTGAGTGCCCTCTCTGTGCTTTTAATATAGCCTGCAAAATTGTGTTGCAGGACTCACTCTTCATTTATCCTCCTGATGCACATATTCATCACATTGCAGGTTTCAATGATATGAGTGTGTGTTTTTTTGCCACAGGATGCCTCTCTTCCTTAGTGCATGAGGTGGATAGTGCTCTGGGGATGAGTTGCAGCTGGGCACTGAAGGGGAAGTTACACAGCCAGCTCCTGTTTCAGTTTTCCAGAAACTGGAACATGTATAGTGAGCAACATGAGGGAGGTCCAAGGGAGATGGGACAGTCTCAGGAGCAAGGCAGTCAAACATCACTTGGCAGCACTGCAGGCTCTCTTTGCCTATGTGACACAATGCTGGGCAGCAACTCCAGCATGATGGCCACTGCCAGTATGTGTTCCAGTGATTGGATATCCTACCTGCACCACCAGAGGTACAGCTCAGATCGTCAGATTTCTAGTCCCAATACAGAAAGTGCAAAAAAAAAAAAGATATTAAATACTCTGAAAAAGGAAGCAAAAGAAAAGTTGGATGTGTCTCAGATTGAGAATCCAAAGTACTGTGTCTGTTGTTTATATTCTTTGCCAGCCTTAGGGTTTGGTTAAAAGGAGCTTTTCCTGCAGTATCAAAGCTCTGCCCGTGTGCTATTCCCTGCCTCTGCACAGCAGCTGCCAGCTCCCCCAAGGCACTAATGCAACCATCTGTGTGCCTGCAGTGCAGATGAGTTACAGGCCAATCTCATAAATGATTGCATCAGCACTACTATGGAGGACGTGCAGTGTGCTGCAGGAGTGGGACCGGGCAGCTGGAAAGGGGGCAGATGTCTTCAGCTTCTTTTGCCATGGAGAAAACATTCCTAGAACTGCACCCCGAGTCCCTTATTCCTAGAGTAGTAATGGTGTGAAAACTTGCCCCTCACCTCTGATAGGTCTGTAACAACATCTGCATGAAGGTTGGTGAGTAACTCTGCCATCTGAGCCCTTGAGCTGCGGCAGCATTTGGTGTCTATGGACACATAAACACAGGCAGAAGAGAGAAGAAATCAACTAATTGAGCAGGCGCTCGCCAAGTGGTCACTGGCTGTTCAGCTCACCGAATGATGCCTGGATCCTACAGGAAGCAAACCCACCCTGCAACAGGCCACGTAATTAAAGACTGCACCCTCGCACAACTGCGGAGGGGGCCACGCGAAGGGCACAGTTTGTAACCCTGCATTTGGCTAAAATACTAATTTCCTTTGAGGCGTTCTGGTTGTCCAAAAATACCTCTCCTCCCATCTAGAACCGTTCAGGGTGGCTGTCCCTCCATTTCAGGCTGCCTGTGACACCTGGGAGGCTGTCACTGCCAGCAGTGGCACCGTGCCCGAGGAGCAGCAATGAGCTGGTAGGGACGTCCTGAGTAGTGCCTGCTGCGGGCAGCCGAGCCCAGCCCTGGAACCGCACAGGGGTTGCTGCCATGAATTTCATGAGCTGCGGGGGGTGGAGAGAGGCAGCCTGTGCTGCCCAGGGAAAGGCAGGCTCTGGGGGCATGCTATTGAGTTGCTGGGTCAGACTTTTGACATGGGGCAAGAGAGAGAAGTGAGCAGCTGGGGCCTGTGAGAGGATGGCTTGCCCCACCAGAGATCAATACACCTCAGCAGGCGGGGGAGTAGGCACTGCCAAAGCCCCTAGATAGAGGGGTTGAAGTTTGCTTTGTTCTGTTTGTCTCACAGGAAAAAAGAAAAAAAAAGAGAGATGAGGAAATAGGTTTAAGGATTCAGGACACAGAGAAGGGAATAACCTCTTTATTTACTGAGTAGCACAGCCCAGCTAGCAGTGACTGTTCTTTTAAAGACTTGGAAGGTTGTCTGTAGCTGAGGAAATCATGACTGGTCAGGGTGGGGAATCTAGAGAGTTCAGTGCATGTTTGTTGGGTTACTTTTGGTTTGAAATAAGGGCAGCTCCAGGGACAAGTGGCTAAGCTCCCAAGCCAGTATTTTGTGGCTTTACAATCACACTTTCAAAAATGTTTTCTTCTTCCTGTTGCTGTGCAGAGGAGTCACCAAAATAGCCCTGGAGATTGCCAACACACCAGGCAAAGGAAAAAAAAAGCATTGCTAATAGCATCTGGTTTGCTGTTTGTGTGACATACAACACCAGAGGAAAAATAGGTTTGAAATGCAAGCGTGTTTTCTATTGCTTTTAATGTCACAGTGGCTCTTTAAGAGTGCAACATTGCCACCAGAGTTTATTTTGCTTATCCCAGTAAATAAGAGTTAGGCTGCCAGGAGTGGTTACTTTGGTTTTGGTTGGTATTTTTTTTTTTCTCAGTTGTTCCTAAAATCGTGGTCTAAAAACTCCTAAAATGCAGATTGTGCTCTTGCATGTTTTTGGAAGGACAAGTTCATTGTGTCCCCACAACACTCCATACTCTGCTTTTCTGCTGCGCAGTTGCCTCTAAGCTGGATTCAAAGGAATCCTCTTTCAAACCTTTGTTCTCTTTAATGAGGGCATAGGAAAAGCACTTCCTTGTTTTTACTGGAATAAGTACAATGCAAAAATTGTGAGCTAAACTGGTCACAAGTGGTGACTGATGAGTGGCTGTTCATGCTGATACCGTGCTTCTTGGGTTGGCTTTGGTTTGTGCATCCAGTATTCCTGAGGCAATGCTCAGGCACAAGCCTAAAACCATTCCCAGTAGTCAGCATGGGGACTTGCTTTAGGAAAGACCTGTAGAATCATTTTGGTTGGAAAAGATCTTTAAAATCATGAAGTCCAGCCATTCTCTAAATATACCAAACCTGGTGCTAAACTGTGCCCCTCAGCACCACATCTCTGCCTCTTTGAAACACTCTTAGGGATGGGGATTCAACCACCTCCCTGGGGAGCCTGTTCCAGGGCTTGGGAATCCTTTTATTTAGTGAAGACGTTTCTTCTCATGTCCAACCTAAATCTCCCCAGGTACAACTTGAGGCCTTTTCCTCTCATCCTGTCACTTGTTAGCAGACAGAAGCTGTTCATGTTACTCATGCAGACAAATTATTTCTAAAGGAGGTAATTCCTCATTTTCAAGCGGAAGGCTGAGGAGGAAACAGTGAGGTGAAACAGGCAGGGCAAGCAATAGGAAATCTTGAGATACAATTTGAATCTTCTTTTGATTAAGTTTCAGGGCCATAAATTCAGTGTGTTGATGTTTCAGGTTTTGGTAATGAGGCAACTGCCACAAATGTCAGCTTTGTTACATACTCAGCTGGCCCACACCTATCCTATGGAATGGCCCAGGTTCCCTGTTAGGAAGGTCTCAAGCTGGTGGAACATATAGGATGCATGGAGCTGCTCGCCTGGTTTCTTTACAGAATAGATAGTAATTTAAGTAACAAAATGTAGGTTTCAGCTACACCAGATACATCCAAGCAATCCCCCTTTTTTTTTTTTTTTTCAGAAAAAAATGTGGCTTTCCTCTAGGATGTGAACTATGAACTACAAAGTAAAGGGAGAAAGAGGCTGGATAAAATTTGTTTTCTCCTGCTGTAAGCTCTGGCAGGGAGTGTCATCTGCTGAGTGTGTTCATGCCTCAGACTAAGCCTGCCAGTGTGTCTGAGAGAGACCAACATCAGTTTGAAGAAGGGAAGATGTCTGGAACCACTCCCCTTCAGCAAGCTGCTTCAGCTCTTCAACCACTAAACTTAGGGATACAGCAGCTGTAGACCAACAAAATTAATTCCAGCTTCCCTTGCCCTCCCTCCCCAAACCCCAAACACCCTGAGTTATCCCTAAATAATGTCTGTGGTTGCCTATTTAAGTTGCTTGCAAAGTTTCCACTTAACCACAGTCATTTTGTAGGAATGAGTGTGTTCCTTCAGTGCTGAAGGATAATGCTTTGTGATAGAAAGAGCAGAAATAGGGAACAGAAAAAAGGCCAGAGGAAAGTAGAGGCCTCGCCTCATATTGCCCAAATAGCCTGAGCAGAGTCAGGGAAAAGCCAGGCACACCATATTTAGGGTTGGCTGATGTTTGTTCAGGCAAGAAAGCTGTTGTCTATGCAGTTAATTCCAAGAACTTTTAATTGGTCTGATTCACAGGCTGCCACATTGGGAAACAGTGAAGCCCAGTTAAGCCTGGAAACGGAACCAGGGGGCCCACCTGCACCTTAAGATTGCCTGCCATAAAAACAAGAATGCAAATGCAGGTCCTTGCTCCTGAAGCACCTCTGCTTTCAAATCCCCGAGGCTTTGCTCTTCTCTGCTCCTGTCAGGCTGTGTGACTACCTGGGGAGGTTAAGTCACAGAGACTTTCACTGGAGTGGGAGTCTTGCCAACTCGAAGCTTCACCAGAGCAGTAGCCTTATAGCACAAACCAGCTGTCTGCAGGGGAGCAGGTGGGAAGCTGATCAGCCTTTAAAATCAAATAACAACTTACCTGCTACATACTTAAAATAGCTCATTTTTAAGGTAGGAAAGCTGCAGATGCCAAGGAAAGGTTACAGGCATGCACAGGCTAGAGAAGGATGACTGTTTCTAGCAGAGAGCTGTGTGTGTGTAGTCAGGATGTGCTAATTCAGACTCTCACAGATATGGCACCGAGTTCATGCACACCTTTGTTTTGAGAGTCTGACATTCCCAAAGGTGCCCTCAGGATTTAGATATTTAGTTCCCAGTGGCAACAGGGTGCTGAAAAGCAGTGACTTCTTATGAGGGCACAAAGAGAAGAGCAAAGTGTCTAAGAGTACCCATTTCTTCACCAAAAGTGATGCCAGCTTGTGCTTCCAGCTCCCATCAAGCCATGGCAGCTTTGCTCATTTCAGTGTCATGCTTTAACAGCTCCAGCCATTGTGCTTCTGTAAATTGGCTTGCAAAGGTTCTAGGTTCTCCTGATTGGTCTGGGGGAAGACAAGCCTCTTTTGAAATGCTTGTGGGTCTTTATCCTCCAGGAGGGGCTTGACTCAAAGCAATCTCCAGTGCCTCTGAGCTCAGCTGTCACTGCTTTTGTGTCACTGGAGCGGAAAGCTGTCTGTGCTTGGCATTGTAAATGTCAAAAGGCTCTGACCTGCACAAGTCTACAGCCACAGAACTATATTTCCCTTTTTGTTTCAGCCTTTTCTCAGAACTGTGGGGTGCAGTAAAATGCCTACATGTCCCCAGACAGTTCCAGTAATCCAATACGACAACAGCAGAAATATCTGCATGTGCACTTAAATGAAATCATACACAAGATTCAGGTGCATTTTTGTATGGTGTAATTTAAAAGCTAATAAATAGCCCAAAAAATCACTTCAACTTTGGAGTCACAGAGTCACAGAACATTAGAGGTTGGAAGGGTCCTCCAGAGATCATTGGGTCCAACTCCCCTGCCAAAGCAGGATCATCTAGGGTAGTCCACATGGGAATTTCACATGCAAACCGCTTCTAACAGAAAACATCCCTATTTTTCCATCTTCCCTCTTTCTGGGATACTTGCCACAGCTTGTTCTGTGTGGTGAAGCTGGTGTATTAGGCACTGAATTGAAAGAAACAGAGCATTAGAACTTGTCCTTTATTTCTCTCTGTTTGTTTGTTTGTTTGCTTTAATTTGCTTGCTTCTTGCCTCTGAGCTGATATCTTCTGCCATTTACAGGAGCAATAGTCCTTTACATTATATGCCCAAGCCACTAGCCTGGTGGAACAGCCCACATTTTAGACACTACAAACTTCTCCCATCCCTCTTTAAAAGGCTGGTGGATTGATCTTGCCCAGCTGTTTCTGTGGGTTCTTACCTAGTGTAAGGGGGGTGGCAGAGAGAAAAGACTGAAGGTGGTAGAGGGATGAACTCCAGCGCTCAGCGGCACAGGCAGCAGGTGTAGAAGACAGCTAAAGCAGTACTGTGCAGGGTTTGGCTGGCACAGAGTTTCCTTCCCGCTAGCTGTTACGGTGCTGTGTTTTGGATTTGTGCTGGAAACAGTGTTACTAACGCAGGGATGTTTATGTTACTGCTGAGCAGAGCTTGCATAGAGTCAAGGTCTTTTCTGCCTCTCACCCCACCAGTGGGCAGGCTGGGGGTGCACCAGAAGTTGGGAGGTGACTCACTGGTATGGCTGACCCCAGCTGAGCAAAGGGATATTCCAGACCATATGATGTCATGCTCAGCATACAAAGCTGGGGGGAGAAGGAAGGAGAGGATGTTCAGAATGATGGCATTTGCCTTCCCAAGTAGCTGCTATATGGGATGGAGCCCAGCTCTCCCAGAGGTGGCTGAACACCTGCCTGCCCATGGCAAGCGGTGAGTGAATCCCTTGGTTTGCTTTGCCTGCAGGTGCTGGCTTTTGCTTTACCTGTTAAACTGCCTTTATCTCAACACAGAGTTTTCTCACTTCTACTCTTCCGATTCTCTCCCCTTGACACGCTGGGGGAGAGTGGCTGAGTGCCTGTGTGAGGCTAAGTTGCTGGCTGGGGTTAAGTCATGACAAGTGGAGGAGGGTTGAAGAAAGGAAGGAAAAGACAGAAGAATGTTTTAAGACACTTCCAGCAAAGCACTCGTGTGTTTATTTAGAGTGCTGTGCTTTGTGGCTTCACTGTGCTTTTGCTGTGCTTCACAGAGTTTATCAGGAAGACCTTTAAAAAGTGTTGACCTCCATCCCACTCGTTCATGTTGCCATTTGAGCCAAACATTTCGCTGGCTTCCTCTCCTTTTGATTTTTTGAGCCATTGGGAAGTTCCTCCTCTCCGTCCCTCTTTCTCCACAGAAGGTGCTTGTTAGCTGTCCACGATTTTACAGTCTTGCTGTAAAATCAGCTCCTTGCCTGGAGCTGTCTGATCACATCTCTGATAACTTTAAGGTACTTTGGAAAATACTGTGTTAAAATTCCTTCATTTTTGAAGCCTCTCTTGTTGCAGCTCCTCTAACTGTACATTGGTAGATCAAAGAAGCAGAAATCATTGCCAGCTCAAGATAAAACATCTCCACTGCATCTAGGCACAGCTCAGTGTCTGTTCTTTTCCTGTGCCTGCTGTCTCAAAAGACCTTCTTCAATTTCCTACCTCAGCTTGTGCCAAAAGGAGCACCCAGCTGTTGAGGTATAACAACATGTGCCAGCAGGGTTCAGAAGTTTGTCTTCACATCAGGCCAATCATCAGCAGCCCTTCCAAAACTAGTATCAACAAAAGGGTGCCTCCTCTTTTACCTCCCTAGAGCAAACAGAGAATTGCATAAAGGTGTAAATTATACTCATATGGATGGAACAAATACTGGAACAGAAGTGTTCTTGGAGTAATAATTGCAATTGCCTCAACAAATAAGAAAAGTACCTTGGACATCTAATCCAAGTCTTGTGTAATATGGGCTGTCAGTTGCCCTCTGACAACATACTCTGCCTTCCATTGCAAAGTCAGTGACAGGACAAGGGGCAATGGCTTCAAACTAGGAGAAGCTCATTTGAGATTAGACATTAGGAAGAAATTCTTCCCCATGAAGGTGGTAAAGCACTGAAACAAGTTGCCCAAAGCAGCTGTGGGGGCTCCAAGCCTGGAAGTGTTGAAAGCCAGGTTGGATGGGGTCTTGAGCAACGTAGTGTAGTAGGAGTGTCCCTGCCCATGGCAGGGGAGTTGGAACTAGATCAACTTTAAGGTTCTTTCCAAACCAAACCATTCTATGATTCCATGTAGATTTATTTTCTCAAACAAAGTTGTGTTTTAGCAGAGACAGAGAAGTTGCCACTAGACACCTTTGTCAGATTCTCAAAAGTTCGGATTTAAATCAGAAACTAGGTGGCAAAACCAGCTGGTGGCCTCTCCTCAAAAGTAGTCATTTGCTCAGTTTGGGAGGCAGAATTCTCTATTCACCTGTGAGTGCATGCTAGCATTCTGTGATTTTTAGCTTTTTTCCAGTTCAAACTAGTTCATGCCAGCTTTGTTTCACATAGAGATGTATACTTACAGGTAGTTTTAGCACCTCTGCTTTACAGGCTTCAGGATCTTGAGCCCATTCAACACAGTCGCATTTCTCCTAGTGCAACAGTGCATTCCAGGCAGAGAAGAAAATTCATTAAGGAAAAAAACCATCTTGACAAGAAGAACCATCCCACAGAGGAGAAATGACCAAGTATCTCAGATTACATCTCCTAGAAATGTCTTGTGGAGCTTAGAGACAAACAGATCACTACCAAACTGATCCAGTCAGTTTCTATGGGTTCCAGCAGCCCATGTTTGAATTAAGGTGACTGATTCACTGATCCAATACGTATTTTTTCTAGGGTGAAAAAAAGTAATCATTGTTAGCTTCATCATAGTTAGATTCTCCTATAAAAAGTGTTTTGGATTCCTGTTTTAAAGCAACTGCAAAACTTAATATAATTAGACAAACATATTCTTGTTTACAGACCTCTGTACAGGTCTTTGAACTCTTCACAGTTTTGGTCAGGAAAAAAAAAGAAAGTGTTCAAGTGTTCACAGAACAGGACTCCTGTAAATTGAGTTAATCTCTATCATGGATTTCCTGGACACAAATGTCACTTCCAGCTTGGATTCTCCCCTGATGATGATCTTCCTCTCCAGTAACCAAGGTCTTGCTGACTGAGGCACAAGCAGAGGAAGAGTTCTGCTGTGGGAGAAGGAAATCAGCACAGCCACAAGTACTGTATCAGCTCAGAATAAAGCTGAAGGCTCGGAAGAAGGGCAGAGGTTGGTAGACACGCTTCAGAGTTTCCAAGAAGCCAGTTTGCTGTGAAACAGATCAAATGGCAGGGATGTGGTACCCTGGAATTGAAGCATAAGTCCTCAACGATACAGCCTTCACAATATTTGCACCTTAGTCACCAGGAATATCAGTTCCTGCTCAGATCACCTCTCTGCTGACTGGACCTCCGTCACAGGTGCTGTGTTTCTAATTCTCCTGCCAGTGTCTGTCCCTTCAGACAGCCGTGCTGAAGTTCCCAGGATCACCTGCACTCATAACCCCCTACACTGAGAGTTTAATAACCCTTCCCATCTGTCTGGATGGAGAGCTGTGGCAACCAATCATTTCCTCTGAAGTCCATATGAATCCTTCCCCACAGCCTCCGTATCCATGCTCTGACAAGGTGTTCAAAGTCAGCAGGTGAGCTGCAGAGTCTCCTTACTGAGTTGTGGGATTTCAGTTCACAGTAGATTCCCTACTTCCCCCAGAAGGAACCTGGAGTAACAGGAAAGAATCCTGGCTGTGTAGTTTCCTGGGTGGTTAGGACACAGCTCAGCAAGAAGATGGTGGATAGCCTGTGTGCATCTGAAACTGTGTGAGTCAGTCTAGATGAATTCCGGGCTGTGGGCATATGAGAGAAAATATCACCTGAACAGACTGAGCACAGCTTTGAGTCTTTAGGCTATGAAAACAGGAAAGCCCTCATGGATGCTACTGAAACCTGATCCCTGATGAAACTTGTACTGCAAAACTCAACATCACACCTTAAGATCAGAAGAGAAAAATAAAAACCTGAGACAGATCTGAGTTCACCTCTCTCTCCTTATGATGCACCTTATGAACCCTTTCTTCACTGGAAGGGTTCTCAAGCCCTGGAACAGGCTCCCCAGGGAGGTGGTTGAATCCCTATTCCTGGAAGTGTTTCAGAGAAGCAGAAATGTGGTGCTGAGGGACATGGGTTTGCACCAGACTCAGCAGAGTTAAATAACAATTGGATTTGATGGTCTAAAGGTATTTTCCCACCAAAACAATTCTATGATAGGGGACACCACACTGGAGTCCCACTTATCCTAGGAGAGCAGGCTGCTAAGTGAATTCCCTGCACACTGCCTAGGAAATCAGACCATCACTGCCCAGTGAAAATAAACCAGGAGTCTATCACTACCTGTCTTTCCTCATGTCAATCATAAGAAACTTGGCTCACCAAAGGAAAAAAAAAACAGCCCCCTCCCTAACTGGAAGCCTTTGAAGTCCCTGAGCTGGGCATCCAGCCCTGTGAGTCAATTCATGTCAAGTGTGTCCATCCACACTCCCCAGGAGAGCAGCTGCCCTTATGGAGGCCTTGAAGGGTCTCCAGGCTCTGTTACACATCCCCTGCATGCAGTGTTCTCCAACACTTGGTAGCTGGTTTTTGGCTTGCTGATGTTAATGTTCTGTGAGCTCCTATCGGAGGTATTTATTGCCATGGCTGCTAATGTTTTGGGAAGGCACAGGCTGGCTTGAGTTCAAAGGAGGACCCACAAGGATGGAAAATAAGCCCTAAGGTGCTTATTTCAGGAGCCTGACTAATGCACCTTACTAAAGAGAAGGGGGAAGAAGGCAATGTGATGAGTGGGTGTTGATATCACAGCTGCAGAAGGTGTTTTAGTGAAGGGCTTTTCGGTTCTGCACAGCAAGGTCCAGTTTCTTGCTCTTGCTGTTAGAACTTCCAACAATATGCCAAATGAAGTGCATTCCTGCCAGGGGACGTCGATTTATCAGCAGGGCAGAGTGCAGGGGGAATCAATAAACTCACCATTCTGGGAGATGCTAAAAAGAGAAAGAGCAAAAGCAAGCCGTGCTGCATCGACTGAGACGTGCCAGTGTGCTGGGGAGGGCAGGGCATGTGAAGGATGTGAGGTAGCAAGATCTTGAGGTGTCTCTTTTAACTCAATAACGTGCAAAGCCTTTGTGCTCCTGCAGCGCAGCCTGTGAGGGTGGCAGTGGGAAAACGTTCAAGGTCGTGTTGTGATCTAAGAATACTGGAAACTGAGCTGCTGCAGCTTGTGTTATCACTGGTGGAGCGCTTTGAAGGCAGAGCAGCATAAGCAGCAACTGTGGTCCCGTGTGATCCCAGAGAGACAATGCTGCATGTGCAAAGAGCTTAAAGCCAAACCCCCAAATTCCTCCTCTCTTCTGGCCCTTTGTTCAGTGCTAATTAGTGCAAAATTCACATGAAAGCAAACAAATTGAAATCGCTTCTTTAGAATCCCAAATAGCTCTTGTCTTCACAAGGAGGGCGATAGTGAAGACAGGGAGGTGTTGGTGATGGATAGAAGTTTGTCACTGTGAATGTGGAGCTCATGGAATGACAGAGGGGGAACTCATACTCTGAAGGGTGTGAAGAGCAGATGCTCTTTATAGCCAAGGAGAACAAAAGCTTGATTTTTCTGGAAGGTGTGCTGCACTGTGGAAGCTTTGCATCAGCCAGGTGGGAGATACAGTTTAGGTGCTCTCCTGGCTCCTTGCAGTGGCTCTGGTTGTTTTTATTTCTAAGCTATCAGGGTGTTTAACAGGAATTCAGCCTATGTGAATGAGATAAAGAAGACATTTTCTGTCACATCCTATGATTCTGTGCTCCTTTTGAAATCAAAAGGTTCAACAGCCTTGCTTTAGAAAACCTGCCAAAATACTGCATGAACTTTGGTATTTTTGGACACTCCTTGTGGCTTCAGGAATTCAGTTGAGTACTTCAGACCATCCATACTCTTCCTTCAGCATTCCCTTTGAAGAAGAAGAATGAGGATGAGGCTTTCTTGCCAGCCAGGGTCAGCTCATTTCCTACACTCAAAAGGGTGCAGCACAGCTAAAAAAGATGCACCCTAAAAGCAGTGAGGAGGGAATCGAGAATAGGGCTTCATTTGGTCTTGCCTTGCCAAAGAGTGCCTGCCTTCCAGGCTGGGGCAGAGGGATGGGGCCAGGCTGGGTTGGGCAGCTCTGTTTTGCCTCCTGTTTCCCACCAGGGAAGGAAGCACCAGCCTGTCCTTTGGAGAACAAGCATCTTCCCTACTGACTTTCTGACTGACTCTGTCCTGGTCCCTGTTATTTCAGGGCTTTTCTCCTGGCCCCTGAGTCCCAGCCTATCTCAGTAATATCCCAGCCCTGCCATCAAGGCCGGTTTGAAGGGACAGAGGACAGCTGCAGTCCGAGGAGAGGCTGGTAGAATGGAGGGAGCACTAGGAGAAGGTGGCTTTTTAATTAACTTGAAAAAAAGAGAAGGAATCAAGGGTCTTCAGTAACAGGCTTGCCTCTTCTCACTGAGCTTGTCTTAGCCTTGCAATGCAGGGCATAATTAGGTGTCCCTCTCTGTAGCTTGTGTTCCCGTGCTGTATAAAATTGTAACTTACATGCAAAAATAAAATGGAGATGTTAGAGGGAGCTTTCCATTTGTAGCATTTTCACTGCAAGCTGAAGCCACCCTAAGTAAGCAGGAAGGATTTTGTGAAGGGCACAATGACTTTGCCCAGACTTCCTTGACTTAAACTGGAAGCACAATGGGGAAATGAGGTCCAAAAGATGTTTTTGCATATCCATGCAGCAGTCACTCAGTCAGTCATATGGCAAGAAGGCCTGTGCTGCACTGGATCAAAGCAGGAGAGCCTAGCCTGAGATTAAAGGGGGATAATTGCAAGCAACCAGAAAGGTTTATAATAGAGGTGATAATAATATACAGCAGAGGAAGCAAACTGCAAGGAACAGAAATGAGGATAAAATGCAAATAAAAGAGATCCTTTGATCCTTCTGGCTTCTCCCTGTATAACAGAATTATTTTATCACCCACTTACTTCATTTCCCTTCCACTTTCATCTTGCTTTCCTCTCATAGCTTCCTAGTTCCTCTGCTCTGCTGCTGCACCAGCTCTGCCTCCCCACATGTCTTGTAGCAGTGCAGGGCAGGATGCATCTTTACCGAGTGCTGATTCCAAACGTGAAACATCTTCAGCGACGGACTATACCTCTCCATGTGCTCCTGACTGTGGGAAGCAACAGAGCTGGCAGAGGGAGGAGCTCTGAAAATCATCCCACATAGCGAGCCACATGGTGTAAGTACAGCCTTCAAATGCCAGAGCTCCTGACCACCATTCTGGGAGAAAATGTAAACAGTTAAAGGAAGGAGAACCTAAGAAAGGAGCAAGCTGGGAGCTGGATTCTGCAGACTTTTGGGAAATGCCTGGTTTTCACCAAAGCTGCGGAACTGAAAACCATTTTCCTTCCTCCTTTCATCCCCTATTCTGCATCCTGTTTGCTTTCACAGGTCAAGAGGTCTGTGGCCAGAAGGAAGGAACCAGCCTTTTCTAAAGAGGACATCACTGGAGTCTCCTACAGAAGCCTCCACACTGCAGCACTTCAGAAAGCCTGGTCAGCCCCAGCCAGAAGTTCAGGCTAAACTTGGTTACATGAGTCACCGCTTTGCTACCTCCATACCTCAGGCATGACTGGAAATAACGCTGGTGATCCTAACATGCCCCACAGCTAGGAACCTGCAGGGAACAGAAAACGAGGGGCAAAATAA
Organism: Picus viridis; assembly: GCA_033816785.1. Classification (NCBI taxonomy): domain Eukaryota; kingdom Metazoa; phylum Chordata; class Aves; order Piciformes; family Picidae; genus Picus; species Picus viridis. Next base: position 24,128,716 of record CM066572.1, read on the forward strand.
AGAGAAATGAAAACCAGAGCCAGTTTCTGCTCCTAGGAGGCTGGAAGCTGTGTGGATGACCTAAAAATGGGTTAAATGCATGTCTGGCAGTGGCTTCTGCTTGGCTTGCTGTCTGCTCACGTTGAGGGGGTGAGTCTTTAAAGCACAGGAGTTTTATCTAGGACTCTGTGCTTGAGCAGCAGTTCCAGCTGTGTGGGAGGATGAAGGCCTCCTCGGTGCAGGTGCATGGGGAAGGCCTGCTTTGTGCAGAGTGCTTTTTCTGGTGTTGCTAGAAGAGCAAGGCTGCAGGAATGAAGGTGGTTCCCTCTTCCCAGCTGCTTGCATGGGCACTGCTGGTGAGAGCTTTGCTGCTCTGGAGGCAGGGGAGTCCTACATCAGCTGGAGAGGGGATGAGGTGCATCTTGGGGAGTGAGGAACTGGTCTAGTGGAGGAGGTGTGGGTGTAACAAAGTGAAGGGTGCCAGGAGCAGCTGGACTTCAGAGAGGGATAAGAATGTGATTAATCTTGTCATGGCCCTCAGGCTTTGCCAGGTCACTCCTGGCAGAGCTGATAGTGTCTGCTTCCTGTGGCCTTGAATGGGCTCAGCAGTGAGGGATGTTATTAAAAATATTTGGGTTTCCAGTTGTTGACTTATCTTCTGCTACTCTGGTGCCTAAAGAGAATGGGGGATCTGAGTGATACAGACAAGTGCTTGGAGGAATGAATAATGGAGAGGTAGAGCATACACGCCTCACTGTGCCAGCAGTGTTACAGCATACAGGGGGGAAACAGGGCAACAAGAACGATGTCAGAAGTGAGACAAGGGACTTGGACTTCCACAGATTAATTAGTTAAGCACACAGGTAATGAGAGAGGGATGTTTCATTCCTTGTACACAATGAGAAAATTCAGTACTGGTGATAAAATGATCCACACACAGACCTGACCTGCAATGATCGATGGTGAGCCTTCTGTTCCTCTAGCGCTTTCCAGCTAAATCTACTCCTAATGCTTTGTGAAGAATTTAGACATCTCCTTCTCAAATCTAAGCATGGTTTTACCCAATAGATTCACTACCTTCCTGTGTAATGTAGGATGTAGGATTTTTGTGTGGTCAGGACTTAAAAATGCAAATTCAGAGCAGAGCTGTATGTGTGGTATGCCCTCTGGCTTGTGTTCTTTGTATTCCCCCCAAGTCTCACGCTGGATCTGGAGGCCCAGCAGGTCGAGGAAAAGGATTCTGCCCCTCCAGTACCCTCTGGTGAGAGTGCATGTGGGATATTGCCTCCAGCTCTGGAGTCCTCAGCACAAGACAGACATGAAACTGTTGGAGTGGGTTCAGAGGAGGCCACAAAAATGATCTGAAGGGCTGGAGCACCTCTGCTATGAGGACAGGCTGAGAGAGTTGGGGTTGTTCAGCCTGAAGAAAGCTCCAGGGAGACCTTCTTGTAGCCTTTAGGTATTTAAAGGGTCCTGTAAGAAAGCTGGGATCAGACATTTTGGCAGGCCCTGTTGTGTCAGGACAAGGGGTGATGGTTTAAGCTAAAAGAGGGAGATTCAGACTAGAGAAATGAAAGACATTTTTTTACACTGAAGGTGGTGAGACCTTGGCCCAGGTTGCCCAGAGAGGTGGCAGTTGTGCCATCCCTGGAACCATTCCAGGTCAGGTTAGATGGGGCTGAGAGCAACCTACTTTAGTCGCAGATGTCCCTGCTGACCGTCCCTGCGGCGGAGGTTGGACTATATGACCTTTAAAGGTCCTTACTCCTCCGGGATGGTGACTTTTGCCGGCTGGCTTTGGCACCTGCAGATCCAACATGTACCACAGGAGGGCAGCACTGGATAAGTTTGCACCTCCAGTGCTACAGTTTCAGCCCGCGCGTGTTTTGTAATCTCGCCTCTTCTAAACAGGATTTCATCTTTTCCGAGTTCTTTCACACACACACACACACACACACACACACACACACACACACACACACACACACACACACACACACACACACACACACACGTTCTCATTTTTAACACTGATGTTGTGCAAAGGGCCTCAGAAGCACAGACAGGCTGAGAGAGCTGGGGGTGTTCAGCCTGGAGAAGAGAAGGCTCCAGTGAGACCTTAGAGTAGGCTTGCAGTATTGGAAGGGGGCTACAGAAAAGTTGGAGAGGGACTTGTTATAAAGGCATGGAGTGACAGGACAAGAGGTAATGGCTTCAAAGTGGAAGAAGCTAAAAGGGATTGGATGTGGCATTTGGAGCCATGGTTTAGTCGTCAGGAGGTGTTGGGTAGTAGGTTGGACTTGATGATCCCTGAGGTCTTTTCCAACCCTATTGATTCTAAGCTCGATTGAGATCAGACATTAGGAAGCAATTCTTCCCCTTGAGGGTGGTGAGGCACTGGAATGGGTTGTCCAGAGCAGATGCGGAGGCCCCATGCCTCAAAGTGGTCAGAGCCAGGTTGGATGGGGCCTTGAGCAACCTTGTTTAGTAGGAGGTGTCTCTGCTCATTGCAGGGGTTGGAACTAGATGATCTTTCAGGTGGTTTCCAACCCGAACCATTCTCTGATCTGTGATATATATCTGTATTATAGTATGTTTTTTTAACAGCTACTTAAAGTATTATGAAAGAAGATTGAAGTCCTGCATGGCTAGCAGTTAAACAGCTTGAGAAAGGAGGGTAAGTCTGCTTCCAGCCAAAAGGTAGCATTCACATATCACTGAAAAATACAGCAGTTAAATTCTTGTGGAGAGAGCCAGACCAAGACGCTTGGAGCTCTGCCATGAAGTTGGGTAAACCCAAGCTTGGTCGTTTAACCCAGTCCTTGGCAGTGGAGCCTCCCTTGCTCTCAGTCTAAAAGTTTTGGTTTGCTATTACAACCTGGCAAAAGTCAATGGAGTCTCTTTGTTCTGAGCAAACCACGACACTGCAGTGACCACAAGGCAAAACAGAGACACAGAGGCATGAGAAATCTGCTTGTTGTTTGCCTTCCGTTCCAACAAAAGTGTTTGCAAACTCTTCTTCTTCCCCCAAGCTGCAAAAAGTTGCCTCTGTTCATGGTAGCATCATCTGGAGACAGAGCATAAAAGTACAGTTCAGGATGGTGCAAATTCTTTCTCTCTTTCTCCACTTCAGAGCTAAGTTTAGAACAGAAACCTTAGCATGAAATTTGCTTTTTATTTTGTTAGCTGAACGGAGAAATGGAGCTTAGCCCTCAAAGCAGTAGGGCAGTTCTGACAACCTAAATATTTTCCTTAGCATCATGAAATGGAGTGGGTGGGAGAGGAAGGAAAAAAGCTGGTGGTGGAAGCAAGTAAACTCGAAGGCATTCAGTTAAGAGTACCAAAGTAGTGGAGAAAAGGAGGCTGAGTGGAGAACCTCTGGCTCTCTACAGCTCTACAGGAGGTTGGAGCCAGGTGGGTGTTGGTCTCTTTTCCCTAGCAGTAAGGGCTAGGATGAGAGGAAATGACCTCAAGTTGCACCAAGGGAGGGTTAGGTTGGATATTAGAAGAAACTTCTTCGCTGAAAGGGTTCTCAAGCCCTGGAACAGGCTCCCTAAGGATGGGGCTGAATCCCAATCCCTGGAGGTGTTTCAAAGAGGCAGAGATGTGGTGCTGAGACATGGTTTGGCACCAGAGGTAGCAGAGTTAGAAAATGGTTGGACTGGATGATCTTTTCCAGCCAAAAATGATTCTCTGATTCCATGTTATTGTTCTCCAAGCGATGTTTGTAGTGCTAAGAAGTTGCTTTTGGTGCAGCAGGTTTCCAGTAGGACCTCTAAGAAGTAAGATTATAACAATGATTCTGCAGGGTCACATCTGGAGAACTGGTCACAAAGGTAGTGGTGTAAAACAAAGACAGTGGCAGCATCTGAAGTACAAAATGCACAGGACCTTTCCACACAAATTAAGAGTACTCGAAGCCCAAATTTGAGTTTAGTGAATTCTTTTAGCTAAAAGAAATCAGGTTAATTACTGGTGCAGGCAGAGAAGGAATTGTTCTGTCTCAGTATTTTCTGGAGGCAGCACATGAGAATGTGAAATATTTCTAACCAAATGCCCCTAAGGTGGTCAGTTTGTAAAACTGTTCAGAGCTGGCTCAAAATAAGACAAAGCCTGTGCAGGGGGCTGGGGGAGTGTAGGTATTGAATTCTGGGCTGAAATGAAATCCCTTGTCTTTAATGTACAGAAGTAGAAAACGTTTGCATAAAGAGAACTGCAATGGTCTGTCTGCCTGTCTTCAGCAGACACCACTTACAGCAGAGGTTGTTCCCTCTTAAAGCTGAATGCTTCCTTGCTAATTGCATGGCTTCAAACTCCTGCCTTCTTCTGTGGAGGTGACCTGGCTGCAGGATTCCCTACCCTGAGGACACGCACCGGCCAGCTCTGGGTACCGAGCTGGCAGGAGCAGGGCTGTGAGGACAACAGACAGCTCCAAGAGGAGCTCTTGGGTCACTGGGCACACGGGTAGTGCCCGGTAGCCTCAGGAATCCCGGCCCCTCAGGAAGGGACAGGGGCCCTTGGGACAGGCTTGGCTGCTGGTGGTGATACACAGCGTGGAGCAGCAGCTCAGGGCCTCCTTGCCCAAACTGCTTTGCCTCTGGCTCAGAGAACAGGTTAGTTAGGAGACCTTCACTGGAGATGGATGACCCAGTGTGCACATGTGTGGTGAGGAGCTGTTGCTGGAAGGGAGGCAAATACAAACAGAAGGATGATGAAACTGCTCATTAAATTCAATAGTCATGCTATTTATATTGGAGCTGGCTTCACAGCAGTGGGGGAATGCATTCGCCAAAGGAAAATCTAAATATGCCCTAACAAAGCTCGGAGGGAGCTGGGGACTTGGGCAGCTTGGGCTCTGGGGTTTTTTAAGAAACCACTCCCCATTTCAGGGATGTTTCTCCAGCCTGGAAGCTGAGAGCAGTAGCTTCATTACCTTTGCCATGAGAAAGGCATATCCTGCTTAAAGGAAGCTTTGTCTCTCAGGAGGGCTCCTTGCTGCACACAGGGAGGCTGCTCCTCTGCTGCCAGACAAGAGCAGGCTGGAAAGAAGTGTTACTCACTTCACCAGGAAGACCAGTTTTATAGCATGAGCCTGGAAGTTGGAAGCCATCATCACTAGCTAAAGGTTAGACTCAAAATTCACAAGGCCCAAACTTAGAATTCAGGGGCCACACTCCTGTCCTGCCTGTCTTTAGCTCCTGTCGTGGCGCCTAAACATCGACCTTCTGATCGAGGGGAAGGAATTTGGCCCTGTTGTGAGGAAGGGCTGCCACTGACCTGAGCTGGTCCTTGGCTGAAGCACTGCCATTCGTGGCTGTGAAAGAACTGGAGCTCACAGAAACAAGTAGCAAAAGTTATACACAAGGTTTTTATTCCATGGATAGTTTGACATACTCCGCGGCAGTCGGGTACGAGTGCATTGAATTAATGCTTTGTGGACATCGTAACAGTCGGAATAGTTCAGCTCAACAGTCGGTATGTGGCTGAATTCAAGCCAGTGCAATTCAGGACATAACCATAAAGGGGAAGTTACAGGTCTACAGTGAGGTTAGACTAGATAGCAACAGCATATTTATTGTCACATCAAAGCATTACCAAGTATGAAAGCCCAATGTTGCAACTACCTCTAAAATGGTATTTGTACAAACCTGTCGTAGAGACTTTAAAACTGGGGAGCAGGACTTTACTTTTGGGAGCTCTTTCCCTACCCAACAAGAGGAAATGTAAACATCTGATAGTCCTTTGAAAGTCCCTTCTGAGGAAATACACTGTGTGCCAGAGGAAAAGTGCATTCTAACTAACTGGTGTGTCTGCTATGGCCAGTGTGACTCAAATTCACATAGCACCCGGTAGTGATCTGTTTCTGCAGTAAAAAGTTAGAAAATCTCTGTATTAGCTCAGAAAAGAGAAAACAAAGTCAAAAGTTTTCTTTCTTCTCTCTTTAGAGGAACAACAATTAAATCAACACCCACCCCACCCCCACCCCCAAACATTTAAACCATTACCTCTTATGTACAAAGGAACCAACCAGCTAGCAGAGCGCATAGCCAGGGAACAGTCTTAGTTCTTTTCCTCCAGGTCCGTGTACCTGAACACAGGAGTTTATTTACAGCTGGACAGGGATCCACAGAAGTGATGATCAGAATACTTCTTCTATTTGGCTAAAAGTTGTATAAAAAAAGACAAACCACTTTTTGTTTTCCTTTGCAAATACTTTCCAAATATATATATATATATATGTATGTATGTTTGTATGTATAGATATAGATAGATAGATCTTAAAAGCAGTCAGAATTCCCATTAGTGCCAGAGTTGGAAGCTCTTTCTCTTTTGCCAAAGTTGGTAGCTGATAAACTGCTGAAGACCTGCCCTGGAGCACTGTTTGCAAGTCACGGGGCTCTGCAGATCACGCCGTCGGGGCCCTGGTGAGGAATGTGTTTTCCTGCTGAGCAGCATACAAAAAGCACTGTGTTTTGTTAAAAGGGCAGCGGTTGCAAAAACCAGCCCCAAAGCCCTCCGAAGCAGTGGAGACAGTCGTTATGCAAATGGACAACTAGCATGGACAGGGAGCTCACTAAATGGGGAAACATCAGCTCCACCCTGATTCTTGTAAAGAATAGAAAGCTACAGACCTTAGCCCACCGAATACACACACACTGCAAAAACATTTCTGGTTAAGCATAACCTCGATGAGTGCACAGCTCTGGGTGGGCCAGGACACTGCAGCCCTCACACTGCTACCATGTATTGACCAGAAGCAAAGTCTGTCTCAGTTGGTGAGCCCAGGCTCCCTTTAAAGCAAGGATAATTTTAACACTTCTGATTTTTTTGTCTTTCTGTAGGGTAAACTGTGAGAAACCTGCCTCATCCCCTGACCAGGCTAGGCTGATGTGTAGTACAACAACAACCCCACATTTAAGTGTGCTGCATGCAGTGCCTTCTTCTTTCATTTAGTTACACCAGCACCAAGAGTAAGACCTCTATTTTCACCTTCCCCACTCCCCACCGGCAGACAGTACACTAAAAACCAGGTCTGATGCTTTGTCTCTCCCACAGCCCAGAGCTGAAGTCCAGCCAAGGTTGAGGATGAAGGATTGTTTTGAGCAATGTATCATCTAGGGCAGCAGGTCTCAGCTACGAGGCCACAACCCCTAAGGAGCTGTGCTGCAGAACACAGTGGTGGTAAGAAAACTGGGCTGGTAGGGTGGCTGAAAAGGCTCTCCAGAGAGGGAGGCTATGAGACCAGTTTGCAGTGGTCTTCTCCTTGGTATGGATTGTTCTAATGTGGCTGCAAACTCCTCCAGACCCTATATGAGAGAGCAGCTGCTGGACCTGCTCTGCTGCCTGAGTGTGCAAGACACTGAGCAGACATGCCAGAGGTGCCTGGGCCAGAGCAGCAGCACCTGTGGTTGGATGGGGACTGGTACCATGTCCCTCTGCTTGGCCACATGAGGCCTGGGAGTCCAAACTGGTCCCCCAGAGCATGCCAGGTCTCTGCCTTGGACATAGCTGCCAGCCATTCTGCTCCTGGGGGCCCTGTAGCTCCATGCTCCCTCAACCTGCTTCTTAGGCTTTTGGGGAGCAGAAACAGGAGACAAACGTGTTAAAGGAGATGGGAGAACCTTCAGCTGCCGAAGTTTGGGGTGGGTGGGGTGGCTAACCTAGGGGAAAAGGTTGGATTGCTTCAAGACACAGTATGCAGCTGTTTGCAAATGCATAGTTCGTAAGGTATACATTCATCTACAGAGATCAAAGGCAGGCTCTTTGCTATGCAGTTTAATCACCATCTGCTTTCAACCAAGACACGACCCACCAAAGCTACAGGAGACAAGCACACGGCTTGGGAGGCAGTGGTAGCTGAACAGCACTTCCCAAACAAAGAATTAGCTTCTTGCCTTTTTTTCCTTCTTTTTTCTGGTGGAGATAATGTTAAGGAGCTGCTATTTTGAAGACTTGGGGTTTGGTTTGTTTTGTGGTTTGGGTGTTGTATTTTTTTCTTTGTTTGGTTGGCTGGTTTGGTTGGTTTCCACCCCCCTGCCCTGCAGTCATGTCTAATAGATTTGGGAGATTGCAAGAGATTCCAGTTCAACCATGGTCCTCTGAGTACTGGCATGCCCTGTCCCGAGGTTCATTGACAGGTATAAGCCCTGTAAGACAAACAAGCAAACCCACAGAAGTCTGGTTTTGACTGTGCTAGAGCAGCACACGGTTCTGTTACGCTGCTGAGGGCCTAGTGCAGCGGTGAGGAGCGCTCCTTGCTTTTTTGGCTCCTAGTCAGGAAATTCTAGGCGCTTGACCATGTTTGCTTTTGCTGCAGTTAGCATGTTGGGACCTGGCTGCTTCCCATGAGGAATGTCTGTTGTCCTGAGCATCCCTGAATGTAATGCCGTTCTGTGGGGATTCTAACTTAGGAAAAAGCATCTTCTAATGGTTCTATGGCATGGGTAAGTCACTGAAGATAACATCCCAGGTAGGATGGACTCCAAGACAATGAGAGACCCTGGGTTTAAATTATCTATTTTAATCTTGTTTTCTATTTGTGCTTTTGTTTTCTTTCCTGAAGAAAAACTGCTTTCTCACTTGTGATACCAAGCCACAGTGGTTTGCTACTAAATGTAACTTCAACAACCATCACTACTTTTTAACTAATGAAGGTGGTGAGGCACTGGAACAGGTTGCCCAGAGAAGTTGTGGAGGCTCCAAGCCTGGAAGCGTTCAAAGCCAGGTGAGATGAGGCCTTGAGCAAGCTGCTCTAATAGGAGGTGACCCTGCCCACGGCAGGAGGGTTAGAACTGGATGATCTTTCAGGTCCCTTCTGACCCAAACCACTCCATGCTTCTGTGTTCTATAAACATTTAATTCAGCAATGAATTGACTTTGTTCCTGATACTTCACCCTCATGTTTCTTCAAGTACTTCATTTTTACTTAGGGAAAAACCTGTGGTTAATGCATTGATTAGATGACTGAGATTCTTCCCTGCAATTTTTATTCAACCATATCTATGAAAATGGCATCAAAGCATTCCTGAAGCTAGAAACAACAAACAAATCAGATAATCAGGATTTACGTGGAGGGAAGTCAATTTATCAATGGGTATTTTGCAATCCAGGTGAAGAAACACTGCCTGCAGCTAGTGACCTGGTCATGCACCAGGAAAGGGAAAAGCAGGGAAGATTTTCCCCCCCCCTATGCTAACAATGAATATAGGAAGTGCAAGATTTGCTTATTCTAAACCCTAGTGAATAACTCGTTTCTATTCATTACCTAACTTGAACAACTTGATTTTCAGCTACTCAGCCCAAAGCTGGTTCAGTGCATCAAGAGAACTCAGGAGTAAAGCAGCAGTTCAGGCTTTCTTTAAAGTTCAAGTGCAAGCACACACCTCAGAGTCTTTGGACTCAATGATTTTCACAGACTTTTGGGCATTAGTGTACACTTCCTACTTCTGCAAATACCTTTAAGAACAAAGTATTTGAAATGTTTGGAGCATCATGGCTTGTACTGAGGACCCCCACATAGCCAAAGTCTGCTGGAAGGGCCCTTGGTTCTGCAGGCAGCATCAACTCAGATGTAGATACAAAGATTTTAGATACAAAGACTCCAATGCTTTCCCCTCCCTTCTCCCCACCCCCCAGTAAACTAGAAGCAAAATATGCAGAGACATTTTGGAGCACTAAAACACGTTCAGTGGCAGCAGATGGCAGAAACTTTTTGATGAGCTATGGCTAAGGTCTTCTGGGGTTCTCTGAATTCTATTCTCCCCAGCTGCCAGCACTATGGGCAGACAGTGAGAGTTTAACAAAGGTCTGTACCATGGCACTTTGCCATTCTGTAGGGATTCTAACTTAAGAAAAAGCATCTTCTAGCAAGCAATGGTTCTGTGGCATGGGTAAGTCACTGGCAGTGGAAGTACCTATCTTTAGTTACCTTCAGGTAAGTGTAGGGTCTGGAGAACAGGTCTTATGAAAAGCAGTTGAGGGAACTGGGGTTTAGTCTGCAGAAAAGGAGGCTGAGGGGAGACCTTTTGGCTCAGTACAACTCCCTGAAAGGGGGTTAGAGCCAAGTGGGTGTTGGTCTCATCTGCCTACTGACAAGTGATAGGAGGAGAGGAAATGGCCTCAAATTCCATCAGGCAAAGTTTAGGTTGGATATTAGAAGAGTCTTCTTCACTAAAAGGGTTCTCAAGCCCTGGAACAGGCTCCCCAGGGAGGTGGCTGAATCCCCATCCTTGGAGGTGTTTCGAAGAGGCAGAGATGTGGTGCTGAGAGACATAGTTTGGCAGAGTTATATAGTGGTTGGATTGGATGATCTTAGAGGTCTTTTAAACCAAAACAGTTCTATAGCTCTAGGATTCCACCAGTCTGCTGTGCGGTGCCACAGGCTGCCCCTAGAGGGCAGAATCCTATCAGATTGCGAAGGAGCTTTCATCTACCCGCAGGAATCTTCCTGCAGCACGCGTGAATGGACAGCAACTAGCTGGGCAGCAGGACTGGTATGCGTGCTGCCAGATGGACTGCCACCTTGCAGCAGGCCTCTCACTGCTCTTGCTCCTCAACCAAACACAAACTGAGATTTCAGACAGTGCAAAGGTTTGAAACTTGCTTTCCCCACAGCTGCCAGAGCTGAGCAGCACTGAGCAGCACCATCTCTGTGGGAGGATCTGCAGGTAACATTAACCTAGGCCTGTTCCTCAGCACAGCTATCACAGTGCTGACTGATAGTAAGCACAGGGCTTGCTTGCTACTGTCCCTGAGAGCACACAAGATCTCCAGAGCACGGAGAAATACCCAGATCCTGCACTTTTTGTAGGCAAAACTGAAGCTTGATTAAAAATGGTAAGATGATTTATTTGCAGCTCAAGGTGGGACAGTGCTCATGCTGCTAGAGCAGTGATTAGCTTTTACTTTACCTATGAATGTAGAAATGAAGAAACAGACTGTCTGGAAGTCTCTTAAGAGGAACTGGGGACTCTGGGAGGTGGTGGATAAATGGCTTTGGCAGAGATTTCTCATCATGGGGTCAAGCACTTCAGAGTGGTGTGGCCTGTGCGCAGGGGCTGGGAGAGGACTCACCCTGGCTAGGAAATGGGAGCATCACCATCTCTCTCTCCTCTTTACTGCCCTGTGTCTTGTTTTCCAGTCACTGCAAACTTCCCCTTTTCTAGGTGTGATTTGGAATAAACAGTTTGGACAAAGTAAAAGTTACAAAGGTTTTTATTTTTCAGTATACTCCACAAGATCTGAAGGAATTCCATGCTGGGGTAGGGCTGCTGCTCTTTGTCTGAAGGACTGAAACGGGCATCTTCAGTTAAACTACATGCAGTAGGGTTCAACCAAAGCCTTGAGGGAAAAGGAGTTCTTCTTTAGCTCATTTGGGAGCAAGGGAACAAGCAGATTGTCTTTAAGATGCTAGTTGCCAAAATTATAGAGGGGATGAAGGCAAGAAGAAAGCAAATGGAAATACCATTGTCAGCCTGCAGGTGGGCCTGTAAAAGGACAAGAGTTTGGAGAGCTGCTCTTCGCAGCAGGAAAACAGACACTCAGTACAGCTTCTGGTGGTGTCCTGTACATACATGAGTTCAGCCCCTCCAGAGGCAAGGGGCTCATCAGTCTGCCTGCTGTACAGCACTGCATTAGCCTGGTGAAAAGGGGATCTCTTTGGTAATTGAGCTGACTTAAACTTTTCTGTGAGCTCTTTTCATTTTCACCTGGCTTTAAATCAAGTCCTACCCTTCCTTACACTGGGCTCATTTTTTACAGACCTATACTGATTAAACTCGTGTAGGTTTTTGCCTCTAAGCAAATCCAGTGTCTAGAACTTTGTCTCCTGCTTCTCCACACTCAATTTTAGACCATGATATCTGTTATTGTCTTGAATTTACTAAACAATACATCACTTCAGAAGCTGTAGCATTCCTCAGTGTACCACCAAAAATGGCTCTGACCCGCTTAGTCCATTTGCTGTGTTTTATGGAACTTGCCATCTTATGAAAAGATCTTCGTTTCATGGCTGATTTCTAGTTAAAACTACATTAACAGAACCTTTTCTGTTTTGTCTACCCAAAATGCATGGCCTAGCCAGTGAAAAGTGATATATAAAGTGCAATGCAGAGCAAAGTAAAGCTCTGTGACTCTACACTGAGGGGAAGAGGAAACACTCTGGTTCTAAAACTGATAATGCAGGAGAAAATGGGCTTTGAAAGAGAACTTGCATCTACTTGCTGTTTTCCACAACAATACTTGATAGGGAACAAAGGAAGAAAAATCTCTCTGGGCAGACAGTTCCCTTTTGTCCCTGAAGCAAGACAAAAGGATGCATGGATCTAACCACTGCAGCCTTACAAACCTTTCCCTTTTCCTGGCATTTCCATAGAGAAAGATGCTGAAAACTGCCAAGCGAAGCAGCTGAGGAGCTTTCCTGTTTGCTACCCTATCTGGATAAGAAGCATAGCCTGGTTTTCTGTGGCCCAGAGGTCACATCTTCCCACCCCTAGTAAACTTTCCATGGCCTGGGATTACTGAAACACATCAGACTGGCTCCAGGACACCCCTGGGGCCAGGGAAGAAGCAAAGTCCAGTGAGGCTGCTTTTCCTGTCCCATAACTCCTCCAAAATCTGCTTAGTAAAACCTTGGCACAGCTAAGATGTAGTCATTGCATGCAGGATTATTATTCTTTTTCCTTCTATAGACTCCATTTCACACCAAAATCAGTGTTGTTTAACAGTATTCTGGTAGTGCTAAGCAACCAGCCATCAGTGAGCTGGCTGCTGTAGGAGTACGTGCAAGTCCAGGCCCTGATTGAGACTCCAGCCAGCACAAGGTGGGATAAAGGCAGTACTGTCACAGCTGCCACTTGAAAAGCAGAGATACAAATCCACAAGCCATGTACTGATCAAGCCTTTGGGCATTTGATGTTGTCCTGCACCTGTAGGAGTGGTTCCAGACAGCATAACCCATGATGTTTCTCTTCAGACATGTCCCTAACAGTGGGTAGGAACAGTTCTTCCAACAGCAGCACAGGTTAAAACCAACATAACCTGCTGTGGAACTACAGTGTCAGGTGAACTGTGGAGATCTATATCTCAAATCCTATTGTCCAGAGCCCATGACCAGCAAAGAGAAGAGTGGGTTCCTTGCAAATATGGGGGTGGCTGCTGCTGTCTTAGGAAAGCCACCGGAAAGTGATAGGGCAATGCCCCAGCAGCAAAGCCTAGTAGTAAAGTGGAAGAGTTGGGAAAGAGCTGGAGAGAGCCTCCTTTACCTGGGCCTGGTATCAGTAGGACAGATCATAGGCTGAAGAGCTCTTCAATCTGTCACCAAGTGACACATCCTAAGTACTGTCACTTTGGTATTAGCAGAAACCGAGCCAACATTTTCCAACTGCCAAGCCAACGTGCCCACAGACGTATTGATCCCTCTCACAAAGCCCAACAGCACGATTCTCTTCCCAAGTACTCAGGAAGAGCCAGCTGCAATTTCACACTCCCCTTACCATGGAAAGAGGCACAAAGAGAAAATCCAAGTGCCTCCTTCTACAGCCACTACCTGTGTGAGCAGTCCTAGTCCATGCACTCAGAGGAACAATTGCAGCTCTTCAACTGCAAGACTTTTTATCAGGCTTGTAATTTAAAAACAAGTAACAAAAACCTCCTGTAATTGACTACTTAAGACTACTTTCCTCCCACTAGGATCCCATTCTGAGCAATTTTGTTTCAGGTCTTACCTGACTGGCTCAAATCTCTTTTGTCTCTGAGTCTGAGTTTGCCTTCAGGCCCTTTGCTAGAGACAGGGAAGCAACCAAACAGCCTCTCACAAATCTGATTACTCCTGACTTTCAGTGAACTCTGGACACTGAGCTTATGACAAAAACAGTAACAGAGATGGGAAAATGACTTATATGTCATTATTTAACAGCATATAACCAGGTGTAAGACAGCAAGATACCCCATGCTTGGGAGCCTGTATTCTGTTGACCCCACAGTGCAGACAACAGGGATGTAAGTGCAGAGCTCTTGGTCTGATCATTCAAACCCTTTTCCTAACTGCACAATGAAGCCTCCATGTAGTATTTCCCTGTATAACCTTCTGCCAGCTTGAACTCTCTCCACAGAAGCTACAGCAGATCTCAGATTGCACAGCATGACATGGAACTCTCCCTATTAAAAGAATTATTTTCAATAGAATACAATTTGAAGCCAAGTACTGGTAATTTAGGAATGTCATCTCCATCAGAACACAGACAACACCCAGTAATAAAAAGCAAGAGGCAAAGCAAACACTGAACCCTCAAGTAGGCATTTTCAGGCCACCACTGGAAATTCAGACTGAGCTGTCTCTGTAGGCAAGGGAAATGCTTTCTCCCCCCCCCCGCCTCTTTTTTCCAGAACCTGTACAGCTTTGTGAAGGTGTCTGAGGTTCCTTCTACCATGTAAAACAACATACCTACTATTCTGTGTGATTTACAATTCCCTCTTCTCCTCCTCCTCCTGGTTCTTAGGAAATCCCAAATCCCGTTTCGTAACGTGTAACAAACAGTTAGGAAATGACACCAACATTATCATCTCAGAGAGGTAATCGGCTCCCAGTGCTATAAAAGTCAGGTTTCAGAGAGTGCAGACTTTGCAGTGATGTGCAGACACACAGCACTCGCTTCCATAATTTAGCCCTTTGTGAGTATTGCACCTGGTTAATAAGGCTACTGCCTGTCTTCTCTTAACACTAAAAATTGCACACACAGACAACGTCATTCATGGCTTATGAGCACAATATTCCTAAAGCTTTCAGGTAAACTTCATTTATTTCCTTGCACACTCAGTGCTCCCCTGCTTCAGCTGCCCAGAGCAGTGCTGAGCACCCAGATGGATCAAGACAAATTTAGACAGCATCACCTTGCTTCTTGTGCATTTCTGTTCTGATGTGCTCCTTTGAGCCTGATGGCAGATGCACAATGCCAAGCAATGCTTTCACGTGTTGAAACATGCAGTCACACTGCTCTTTCCACTTTGCAATGCAAAAAATAATGGAAAAAGGAGGATTCTCTAAGTTTGTCTGCCCTTCTACGTCCAAGGTAAATTGCATAAACATCAGAAGATTGATTGTCTGTTTACAAAGTGCCTGTTTCAAGCTGTGAGGCTACCGGCTTTTGCCAAGGCCTGATCTCAGAAGGGCAGACAAACTTGTGCCTAGCTTTGGAAACACCAAGAAACCCTGAAAATGAAGTCAAACACACACTTGAGTGCTCTGCTGAATCTCAGCCTAGATTGTGTTGATGCAATTCCAGTAGTTCTGCCTCTGCACAGCCAGACCTGCTCATCTACAGATTTGTGCATCCCATCCCTCAAAGATCTGTTGGCCTCACTGGAGGAATTAATTACTGCAGTTCAATACTGATACAAAAAGCTCTGATGCCAGGTCCTACGTACATTTTTTAGGTCCTGATACTGAAGATTTCAGATTTTAATTCCCTTCAGTACAAATATTTGGAGCAGGTTGTCCAGGAAAGTTGTGAAGGCTCCAAGCCTGGAATTGTTTCAAGCCAGTTTGGATGGGGCCCTGAGCTACCTGGTCTAGTAGGAAGTGTCTGTGTCCGTGGCAGGTGGGTGGACCTAGGTGACCTCTAAGGTGCTTCACAACCCCAAACCATTCTGTGAGCCTGTGAAATAAAGAAAACTTGGAGAATGCTGGTTAAAACAGCTCAACAAAACCTCGGGTTTACTGAAGCTAGTATTTCTGCAGACATGAAAAAAGCAACCCAGTGGTGGCACGTTGTCTAGCATTAAAGAAAAGAGCAGGCCTGGCATTTCATGTAGGATTAGCACTTTGCAAAGTGGAGTACCCAACACCTGCAGGAAGGGTATCGTGCTAAGGTTGCATTTTTTTGCTTGCTGAAGTAATTTGGTAAGGAGCAATCCAGTTACAGAGGATGCACTGACCAAGCAGCTATATAAACAAGCAGCCTTTACATTTACAGTAGATCCTGGAAAAACTTATACAAAGGTGTATAGATTTATATTACAATTAGGTTGTGGTTCAAGCTCATTTGCTGTGTTTCTGTATCACTTCTTTCTTCTCTATGGAGCTTGATGAGCTATAGCATTAAGACCATGTTCACTGATTAGTGCTTCCTTCTAATGTTAATCATTCAAGTAGTGACATATTGCTCTTTCCATTGTGCCTGGAACAGAAAAAAGCTAAACAATTTCTTAGCCATCTCTCACTGAAATAACCCCACCCCCTGCCCTTGCAGCCCCCTTACGTTCCCTGAGGAAATCTGCATTAACCACTGCGTTTTAGTTTCCATCTTCCCAAGGCAGTTCTTTGCAAACGCTTCATCTGTCCGTTACATGTCGCAGACTAATGGCTGCAGGGTACAACAAACTAAAGGTAAGGACTCCAAAGGCAGCCCTGAACTTTTCAAGAAGACTGGCAAATGGTCAACACCAACATTTAAACATTTTAAAATGTTCCAGCTCCTCTTTTGCACTGAATTACATCAAGAATTGGGACTTAATCTTGAAACACAGTGCCTCAGCAGTAGAACACTGTGTGCATGCCCAAAGAACAGGAGCGCTGAAACAGCATTTCTATTGCTAAATTACTTTCCCTCAAGGGTACATTAAAGATGTTGTGTTCAAACTCAAACATGGAAGGAAAACAATTCTTGGTGTGAAGATGTGTTATAAATAAGCAGAACACTAATTTGGGGCTACACTTATCCGTGCCCTTATATTTCATTAGCTGACTGGCCAAAGAAATCCTTGCTGTGAGCATGAGCAAGCACAGGAGCAAATTGTGCTGCATTTTGCTTGGTGCCCTCAGAAGCAGAGTGACTTCTGTTGCCAGTGTCGGTGTGAAGCACAAAGAACACCATTAGTGTTTTGCATCTTGAGGAACAAACTCCAAAAGCTGCAAGTGGAAGATGCAGAGCTTTCTTCTTGCACTTGCTTAGCAGTGAGAGTATGGTCAAGGCCAAAGCACTGCAGTCTTAAGCTGGAAAACCCAGCGCGAGTGGGCACTGTCAGCTCCTTCCTTTGCAATCCTGAAGCTTTGCAAACTCCAAAGGGATGTAGACAGGGCTGCTCACATCTGGCAGATACTGAACATACTAAACCCATCAGTCTGATAACTTTTGCTCATGACTAATGTTCTAGCTATTTTGCTAAAGGTGCCATAGAACCCTCCTGAACTTACAGGAGAACAAAATCTATGTTTCGGTGCTTTCAGCCCACAGTGCCCTACCGGGAAAATCCTGACAAATGTGGACCAAAACCCATGCTCAGTTCCAGTGCTGCCACCTCACAGGAAGATTGACTGAATGATAAATGCAAGACCAAAACGAGACTTTACAAACATTTCCTTACCCAAGCATTTCCAAGAGGCACAGCACAACTGTCTTTAACAGCTGACTTTAGGTCTGAACTCCCAGAAACAAGCCTCACTGACAACCTCTTACATTCTCATACATGGCTAGCAAGGGCCTAGCCTCATGGCCTGTTTCTGAGATGATGTTTCAGTGTATTTACAAGCAGAGGAAGAAATAATTTCGTATCATCAGACTAATAGTCACTGTCCTGGATTCTTGGCAGGGCCACTCTAGCTGGCTCCAAACTGTTAGCAAGAAAGAGAACCCCACCCTGGTTCACTGGATCAGAATGAATGGAAAAGTAAAAAGGCAGTGACAAGGACAGCTGGGCTAGGACATGGATCTGCAAGAACTTCTGCCTAAGCTTTGCCTCCTGCTGTCTTGCCCACCTAGCTGTTATCATCAAAAATGAAGGAATGATGATAGTGATGTCAGTGACAGCAAACAGGTGCAAAGAAACTGTAGACCATTCAGTAGCTAACATTCACACCAAGCTAATGATCTGGAAAAAGAACTCTACAGACAGACATTCTGCTCAGCATACCCACACAAGCAGGTCTTCCAGGTCTGACAGCAGATACCTGCTAGGTGACAACTGGTATTGGTTAAGAGTGCAAACCTGTACTGGAATGGAAGAGTTTTTCTCACTTTGCATCTTGTGAATCCTGTCACATTTGTGCAAGGCACTGGAGAATCAGGCACATTGTTCTGTGTGGAAACCGTTTCGTGATTAAGATGATCTGAGCCCAGTAGCTTCACCTAGGAGCTGCTGGGGCACAGTCACCTTCCAAAAATGGCCACTAAAATTTCCCCCTTCTAAAATGACCTCCTTTTCCAGATCTTTTGAGGGATGGGGTAAAGGAGGAAGTAGGAAATAGCTCTGTTACAGCAAGAGAACTCCTGAAGGAAAATAGCTGTGATCTCTACAGCTGATCTCCACTCTGATACTGATGTTGGCAATGTCTGTTACCAGCATCCATGCTAACCAGATCCTCCCATTTCTGTATCTCAGGGGGACGTTCTGGCTTTTGACATGAATGAGGCCTGCAGCACAGAGAGAGTGCATGATGTGTTCAGGCTCTTTGCCACTCCTCCCTGAGATCAGAGACCATGACCCACAGAGAAACCAATCCCAGGGTAAATGGAGTGTACCAATGAGGACCACAGCCCTTGGGCTAGCTCTGCCTTGGGGAAACAAAGGAAAGCTCCTTCAGAAAGGCTGGTGCAGAAGGGTGAGATGACTCAGCTGTGAGGACAGTGGCGCAGCTTAAAGCAAGAGACTGAAAAATGGCAGCGGTTATTCCAGATTAAGCCAGTACTGCACCACAGGGAAGGCTCTGCTGACACTTCTGTGCTTGCAGGGTGTGTCAGGATGGTGAGGGGATCTCGGTGGGCACCCACATGCTGCAGGGACATGAAGTCATCTGAGTTGAAAGCGTGAAGTGACTGGTGAATGCTTCACGCATGTCCAGATGGCTGCTGGTGAGACTCGGTGACTGGAGAAGTGCCTGCTTTTGGATCAAAATGCCACAGCCCTAAGATGCAAAACTGACTGGAGGCTGTGTAAAAATACTGCTGACTTAGCTTAGTCCTGGTAGGATGCACGGAGTGTCTTCCTCCTCTGCTTTGTTAATGCCAACTTTCTGTCCTGTTTTGATGACTTGTGACTATATGAATTCCCTATCAAAGCTGCACCAGGGGGCAATCTGGACTGGCAACAAAACCATTGTTCCTTGCAGAAAGTTACAGAGAATCATCTTATTACAGTGATTTGTAAAGTGCCCTCAGGAAAGGTGCTCACAATGCCATGACACTGGAGAAACAATATACAATCCCCAGAGCTTAGTTTCAAAAGGATCCTCCAAGCAAAGAGGGAAAATATAAAAGGAGGGGAACAACAAATATATGGGCAAATACTGTCAGTCTAGCAAGAGTCAAATGAATTAGGGAACACTCTGCACTTCATCTTGGGGTTCTTGTAAAAATGGGAAGGCAAATTTGCAGGAGCATGGTGGAAAAGTCCCAGATTTTCTAAGCACTCCCAAGGGAAGTACACCATCAGCAAGCTCAGTGCTCGAAGAGGAAGTGACGCTGACTTACTGTGAGATATTGTATTAAGGAAACTGGGAAATACAGCATCCAAAGGAACACCAAGACCCACATTTTCCTAAGAATGAAGGTAAACCAATGGCTATAGGCAGACCTTTAGAGTCAGGGGTGGGGATTATATTTATAAAGAAAACAATCTTTCTCCTCCCTGTTGATCCCAGATTTTTTTTATATATCTATATATATATATAAAACCCACTATACAATATATAGTTTTTTATATATATATATAAACACTCACACACACACACATATACATTTCAGGGTCTGTATTAGAGTCTATTTTTTGTTTTTCAATTACTTAACAGAGCACAGCTGGGTAGAAAAATGAAGTAACTGGGTGCATGCAAGTGCATCCTGCCACTTGTGCACGCAACTGACGCAGTCTGTAACCAACTGCAGAAACAGCCAACTCAGATCTGCCATCTGATTGCTCAATTAACTTGTTCAAAGAAAAGCAGCTGACAACCTTCAGCAGCTCCTACTGTACATTGGAGTCCTCAGCGCTACTTGACTGACTCCACAGCCACTGCCCCGAACAGCCACAGTGTTACTTTGTGCTTTTACACAGGTGTGAGCGGCGCCGTGTGCTGAAGAAAGCCCTCGCCAAGTGAGCTTCGGACTGGATTTTGGAAAGCTGAGAATGAGCCAGCTCAGATAATTAAGAGCTGGTCTCACTTCAAAGGGTACGAAGGAAAATAACAATGCAGAAATTTGTAGCCCTCCATGCCTCTGTTTATAGGCAAAGTTTTGCTTCTCTATCTTTGATTTTTTTTAAGGTGTCTTGCTTTCCTTAACAGGCAAGTTTTGTTTCACCATATACATTCATATTCCTTGGAACTCCTTCCTTTTGCATTGAAATGATCATCAATTAATGGTCATTTGGTACTAGATGAGATTGAACACCAGCTTGCTGCACTCTGCTCTATACTTCTTAATGGACAGAGAAACTCAAATACCCAAACCTGTCCAAGTACTGCAAGTACAAAAAAATCTGTTAACCTGTGTATCAAAACGAGTTAAGAAATGGACTTTTACCATAGACATGTTGTTCCTCTGCTGTTGTATTTCTTGTTCTGAGATGATGTTGTGGAGAGGAGGTATTTTCTTTCCTTTATCAATTATTTTTTGCATCAAATAAATCTTAGCAACTTTAACAGGAGGAGGTTAAAACCAAAAATCATCACCATTATCTTAACAACAATCTCTCTGATAAGAGAAAAGGCAGCAAGAGCAGAACTGCTGGGCTGGATCGTGTCCCTGAATAGGTGATTACAGACAATCCTCCTGGCTGCATTTCCCAGCTCTTCGCGGGCCTCCGGCAGCAACACACGCCGGTCCGACACGTCCTCCCTCAGAGCCGGGAGAGCAGCAAGAAAAGCTGCTGGAGCCCCGTTGTATTCTTACAGGCTTCAGTCAAGCATCACTGGCTTTCTTCCCTTAACTTCTGGTTGTGACAGTATCTGCTGGTGACTTTCCGGTGCCGCTTTTCTTCCTCTGGAGGATCAAAATCCAATTTGGTACTGAAATGACTCTGTTCCACTCCACTGGTCTGCTCCTGCTTTCAAAAATCTTCCAGGAGCACTGCTTGTCCTTCTGCTGAATTCAGACTTTGCTTTTCTCCTAGAAACAAACAAAGGAAAATCCCAGCTCCTCCCCGCATCCCTTTTCCAAAAATACAGCCTAAGTGCGATCGTTGGCATCAGGAGAGTCACTGGGCGGTCTCCAGTCTTAGCACAGCCTCTGCTGAGGAAACTGTAGCTTATAGGACTCTGAAGTCTTTATTGGAAAGCTTTCAAAAAGAGATTCTTTCCTTGCAGGAAAAAGGAAAAAAAAAACAAAACCTGCTCAGTTTAGCAAATACAGATGTTCACAGCACAGAGACTGAAATGGTTAAAAATGATCCGAAAGGAGCAAGCAGCTCATAGAGTTAGCAAAAAAAAACCACCTTAACTTTTTGTTTTTCTCCTTTCTTTTACAGAAAAACACTAATAGCTGCTCTGGTTTCCATACTTAGTAAGACAGAATGTTGTTGGCTGTTCTTGGTTTTGCTTGTAGGTTGTCGGGGTTTTTCTTTTTTTTTTTTCCTTTTTATTTTTTTCTTTTTTCCTTGGTTTTTTTTTTTTTTTTTTTTCCTTTTTTTTTTTTCTTTTTATATCTCTATTGCTCCACACAGGTTTTGATTAGTGCTTCTCCTTGGCTACAAGTGCTTCACTTTGAAATACAAAGCTCTTTAGAAAAACGAAAACAAAACCAAAAACACCCCCAAAAACACCCCACCACCCCCACCCCCCCCAAAAAAAACTCCCCAACACCACATCACTGGAGGGGAAAATGGGAAGTGATACAGTGCAGCCGCAGCAGCCTGGGTCTGCTGTTGTCCTCCCCGTCCCCAAATCCTCTGCATAATTGCAATCTTTAGTCGATGAACCTTTGGCAGGCCTTCTTCCATCGGCAGGCAGTGCACCACATATCTCTGTTCTCCATCCCATAGACCTTCCGACACTTCTTCCCCTCCCCTCTAGGCTTCCTGTCAGAGAGAAAGGGAAGCTTGTTAATGAGAAGCTTTTGTAGCTTTATCGCCCTAAGAGCAGGACAACGATCTCAGCAGGCAGGGAACTCACACAGTCACACTCCTGGCCCTTCAGAGGGATTTGTGCTGTTTCCACTCAGCTGGGAGCTGACTGAGCAGACAGACACAGGGTCGTGACTCCACAGTTCTGAGGAACCAGACCTTCTCCTCACCTGGCTTCAACAGCCTCTGCAGCACCTGCTGAGCCTGCTCCTCTGCCCCAAAGATGATCATAAACACACAGCCCTGACTTCAGCCAGCAGCTATCCCCAGTCTAGATAAATGCCACTTCAGCCACATTTAGTGCCAAGCCGTAATGGGTGGTTAGAACTCTTCTACGCCACAGTCCTGGTCATGCCAGGCATAAGTCTTCTTTGCCTTGGCCCAAATATTTTGCATAGCCTTGAGCTGCAGACTGTGCCTACCAGCAGGCAGCAGCTATGCAAAAGAGGGGAAAAGCTACCAGCTCCTGAGCTTGCCAGTTCCTCCTGCATGGCTTACTCTGACTTGCTGGCTGACAAACAGCAAAGGAATTGCCAACAAAGTTTAGCCCTTGCCCTCACTTGCAGCATGTTCATGTGTGCTGCTCCCCCATGGTTCCCCAAGGCAGACAGGCGGGCAGCGAGGCAGTGTCTGCTTCTGCAGCTGTAAGGACTGGCATGTTTTCCATCTTACAACCACACTCAATAGTTTACAAAGTACCTGTTGAAATGGGACTCTTTTTAGTGAACACACAGCAAGCCAGCAAACCTGGGGAGCAACCCCATGGCAAGTAACCACAGCTCCCCTACAGCAGAGCCATCTGCCCTGGAGTCTTTAAATCAAGCAACTGTCCAGACAGAACGGTGTCATTCCTCTATTACATACTGCGTGGCACACATGGCAGCTGTCTGGTGACCCCTCTCTTGCACACCTGTCCACTTGCTGATCACTGAACGTTCATTAATGGGCACAATCCATGGATTGGGAAGATCCTACGTTTAGTTTGCAGCCTAAACAACGGTCTGAGAGTCATCAAGAAACTGAAAAGCATTAAATCTTCCTTTTGTCTCATTTTAGGCTCCAGTCACCTTTAGGACTGTGAGAAATAAGGAATTTCCTTTCTGTAAGAAATTTCGCATCAGTTTGGCTTTTTAACATAACTTTTGGAACACAAACGTCAGTTAGCTGCAAATGGAAGTGAATGAAGCTCATGTCTAGGAAGACAAGGTATAAAAAGCTTTGATCTAATTTAGTCTAAGTTATGGTTTCTTAGAATTCAGTTGAAGCCAAATACCACACTGACTGAGTGGTGATGAACACCCGGGGTGGCCCAGCCTTTCAAGGACAAAACCACATACTGCTGTTCAGAAAGCTTTGCTGCAGCAGTGACTCAGGGCAGTGCTGCTTCACAGGGCCATCTGGAACTGCAGCTGACCTGTGGATGTGCTTGGCATAAGGCCTGCAGTTCTCCCTCACAGCCCTGCCTGTTTAATTTCCCAACAACTCCCTTTCCGCCCCAACTTTACCCTCAATGCTAATGCAAAGCCAAACAGGTCCAGAACACTCAGTCTGAAGTGTTCCAGTAAGAAACTGCCTGCCCCCTGCAGTGCTGGGTCGTGGTGGTTTTTTTTCTGTTTCTCTGTCCACCAACATCTTATTTACTAAGTGCCCTCCAGGTTCTGAGGCTGCTGCTCTGTCAGCAAGAGCTAATGGTCCCATACCTCAAGCCAAATGCTACTCTAGGCGGTGATGAAAGAACTGTGTGGGACTGTTTCTGCTCTCCACTCCCTGCAGGACGATTATGAGTTGGTGAGACCTGTCAATACAGACAAAAGAGCTGCTTGTGAAGAACATACAGATAGGAATGAACACAGTATAAACACTTGTCCCAGAAAAGGCAGTTCGTGGTGCACGCTGGCAAGGACACCGGGAAAGGGTACCAGGTAACATACAGCACAAGTACATTGCAGGTCTCTAGAGAAGATGTCCACTGAGCATTAGGTACCTGATAACAGCTCCTTTTTGTGTCCCTCTACTTCTAGTCACCCTAACAGAGCAAACCAGGACACAGATCAGCATCACTGCAGGTTTGGGGAAATACAGAAAATGGATCCATTCTTGTTTAAGAACCCTGAATACTCTATGGCTTCTGTTGAGGTGCTCAGGAGCTTGCTGATAAGCACACTCGCATTAACAAAGGCCTTTCAGTGCTGCTCTGCTAAAGACTTAAATCAAGCTGCGATGCCTCTCTGAACACTCCAGTGCCTGGGATAGCAATCAGGGAGTGCTGAGTCATCACAATTCAGTGTCCACACAAATGAATGGGGAAATACCTGAGGCAGGTGTCAAAAACCCCATAAAAGACAACTCTCTTGAAATTCCATCTCTCTCATGGCCTTCGCTGCTAACATGCAGGCCTAGAGAGAAGCCTGATCAAACCCAGGATTCAACAGCCCTCTAATAGGTCTGGGACAGAATGGCCCCAGTCCATTATTGCTAAACTAACTTAGGCACATTTGCAAATCCTTACCTAATCCTTTACTGCTCAGTAGTTTGTCCAGGCCAAGAAAACATCCCAAAGCCATTTTAGAAGATGGCTGGGATAAACATTAAGGGTCAGGGCCAAAGGTAACTGTTTGGATGTATTCTCTGAACTTCCCTCGTGTGCTATAGACCTGCATCTCATCTTGAGGACCAGGAACCTACACCATTGCAGGAGTTTATACTCGGCTGGCTCTGTCACACAAGTCTGGGCTTAAATAAGCCTCCTAAGAGAAGGAGAAAGTTCCCTGTTCTACAGCTTTCCTAAAGCAGTTACACGCAGTGTAACTGACTCAGCTGACAGAGCCCTGCTTTGATGAGACGATACCTGATTTGTTTTGGGACAGAAGAAATGAAACCCTCCCTTACTACAGAGATATGTAACATCACTTTGCACTCCATCCTCGCTTCTTGTGTGCAAGTCTCCACTGCAGGCAAGCCTTTGGAATTCACGAACCATCTCATGGATGGCAGGATATTCAAATGTGTGCAAACCTGGAAGGGTTTTTTTCCCCTTTCCTTCCCCCCACCACACAGCCTTATGAATGTTTTCAGACAGATATAAAGGCAGCTTATGTGGTTCCCCGAGTGGTTTCTCATTCTGCCACCTACCCTCCTTCCCCAGCTTTTTGTACTGGCACTGCATTGAAATTGTACTTCAACAACTGCTATCTCCCTACGATTCTCAGAGAGGGAGCTGGCGTTCCCGAGATTCTTTTGAGAACTCTTAACTCTGCAGCCACAGATCAATGTTGCTGCTCGAACAAGCAAGCCCAACACATACATGTCTAATCCTGGCCTGTTGAGTGTCTGATTTACAATGTGACTAATTGGGTTTGTAGATGCTCAACACTCCTGGCACCGATTGCTGCTGCTCCACAAAAGGAGCCCGTTTCATAATTACTCCGTATCAACCCCATTGTTGGGAAATCAAATTCTCAAGGAACTTTATGGATAGCAGGCTCTGTCAAGGCACTCTTGTTGAAATTGCTGCCAGCAGGATGTCTTTCACTGTTAGTTGTTCCTTGATGGAATTTAATAAATATTCATTGGCAGAGTGCAGTGTAATTGATTCAGCCACTTTCATTTTTTTATCGGCCCTGCAGGATGCCACAGCCTCTGCAGAAAATCTCCAAAGATTTGCCAAAGGTTGACAGTAAGAAGCTTTGGAGATTCACTTGGTGAAGAGAAAGGAGGGAAATAGTATCTCATATTGCCATGTCTAATATTGACTGTCAGGAGGGGAAAAAAAAACCAACACCCAAAGGCTGTATGGTTCTTTGGATGAGCAATGTGCTGTGTGTAACACACTTTTAAGACCCATACGTTCACAAAGTACAGCATCAAATGAGATGCTGCGATCTCACAAAGGTTTATCATCAGAGAATATACATTTGTACTGAAAAATGCCCTCCAATGAATCCCAGGATACATTAATGTGTATTTCTATTTATTTACACAGAAGATTTCCCACTACTTATTAATAGTGATTTACATTTACTTTTAGTGTTCACCGTGCTAGGCACTAGAAGCCAAATCCCTTAGAGCTCTTCATGTTTTTAACTTCTCTGCAGTACCCACACTTACACTGCTTTGCATTCAGCACTACTTCACCTCATTTCTGCAGTCCTGTTCAGGAAATTATCCTTGCAATCCAGCTTTTTCCAAGAAAGCCTCAGAGCTGACTTTACATCTAATACAGCTCCATTAAAAACTTGTTTGATTAGACAGTGTTGAAT